>JAOYRU010000517.1:0-1200000 GCA_026315105.1 Locusta migratoria
TGCCGAAAATTGCGTGTTAGGAGAGAAGCGGAACATAACTTTCCGCAAACAACTAATTAATTGTGTAAAACAGTCTTATATTTACGTAAAAAAATTGGAAAAAATGTACGCAGTTTCTTGCTATTTCTTCTGTCTCTCGCAGACATACCCTCGTGTTTGTGCCCTTATAAACCACCACCCCCGAGCGTCAGCGAGCGTCAGTCGAGCAAAGTCGAGACAAGTCGAGACAGAAGAGGCAGGGGAGGTAGCAACCGAAAATATTAATTCCAAAACGCTTTCGTGTCCTGCTTGTGTCATACTTGGGTAGCAGCGGCTAATTTACAATAAAATAGTGTCCCGTAGAAGTAAGTTAGACGTCACTCGGTCAAATACGAAAACATTGCTTGATTTCGCGAGGGTCTGAATACACGCTCCACTGACAGAGGGCGCATCAAACCAATTCGTCTGCAATTGCGGCCTTGTCTGCTAAATGGGCAAATGCGTGGCTTAGGAGAGAAGCGTAAGATAAGTTTTAGCTAGAAATGATATATATAGGCGCCAACGGCCAAACCACGTTGGGTACACCGGTTCTTGTTCGATCACCGAAGTTAAGCAACGTTGGGCCTTCTCAGTACTTAGATGGGTGACCGCCTTGAAGAAAAAAAAAAAATTGTCTTTTACTGTACGTTCACACTGTTATTCTTTGCCCCCGGAGTAGAAAGATTTTTTTCCTATTTTTTTATTGGACGTGAAACGGTAAAAAGATCTTATCTTTACGTAAATAAATAACTCTCTCCTTTCACGTTACACACGATCGAATGGCGTATCTTGACGTGTTATTTTTCGTTAAATATGGCACGATTTCTGCCGAAAATTGCGTGTTAGGAGAGAAGCGGAACATAACTTTCCGCAAACAACTAATTAATTGTGTAAAACAGTCTTATATTTACGTAAAAAAATTGGAAAAAATGTACGCAGTTTCTTGCTATTTCTTCTGTCTCTCGCAGACATACCCTCGTGTTTGTGCCCTTATAAACCACCACCCCCGAGCGTCAGCGAGCGTCAGTCGAGACAAGTCGAGACAAGTCGAGACAGAAGAGGCAGGGGAGGTAGCAACCGAAAATATTAATTCCAAAACGCTTTCGTGTCCTGCTTGTGTCATACTTGGGTAGCAGCGGCTAATTTACAATAAAATAGTGTCCCGTAGAAGTAAGTTAGACGTCACTCGGTCAAATACGAAAACATTGCTTGATTTCGCGAGGGTCTGAATACACGCTCCACTGACAGAGGGCGCATCAAACCAATTCGTCTGCAATTGCGGCCTTGTCTGCTAAATGGGCAAATGCGTGGCTTAGGAGAGAAGCGTAAGATAAGTTTTAGCTAGAAATGATATATATAGGCGCCAACGGCCAAACCACGTTGGGTACACCGGTTCTTGTTCGATCACCGAAGTTAAGCAACGTTGGGCCTTCTCAGTACTTAGATGGGTGACCGCCTTGAAGAAAAAAAAAAATTGTCTTTTACTGTACGTTCACACTGTTATTCTTTGCCCCCGGAGTAGAAAGATTTTTTTCCTATTTTTTTATTGGACGTGAAACGGTAAAAAGATCTTATCTTTACGTAAATAAATAACTCTCTCCTTTCACGTTACACACGATCGAATGGCGTATCTTGACGTGTTATTTTTCGTTAAATATGGCACGATTTCTGCCGAAAATTGCGTGTTAGGAGAGAAGCGGAACATAACTTTCCGCAAACAACTAATTAATTGTGTAAAACAGTCTTATATTTACGTAAAAAAATTGGAAAAAATGTACGCAGTTTCTTGCTATTTCTTCTGTCTCTCGCAGACATACCCTCGTGTTTGTGCCCTTATAAACCACCACCCCCGAGCGTCAGCGAGCGTCAGTCGAGCAAAGTCGAGACAAGTCGAGACAGAAGAGGCAGGGGAGGTAGCAACCGAAAATATTAATTCCAAAACGCTTTCGTGTCCTGCTTGTGTCATACTTGGGTAGCAGCGGCTAATTTACAATAAAATAGTGTCCCGTAGAAGTAAGTTAGACGTCACTCGGTCAAATACGAAAACATTGCTTGATTTCGCGAGGGTCTGAATACACGCTCCACTGACAGAGGGCGCATCAAACCAATTCGTCTGCAATTGCGGCCTTGTCTGCTAAATGGGCAAATGCGTGGCTTAGGAGAGAAGCGTAAGATAAGTTTTAGCTAGAAATGATATATATAGGCGCCAACGGCCAAACCACGTTGGGTACACCGGTTCTTGTTCGATCACCGAAGTTAAGCAACGTTGGGCCTTCTCAGTACTTAGATGGGTGACCGCCTTGAAGAAAAAAAAAATTGTCTTTTACTGTACGTTCACACTGTTATTCTTTGCCCCCGGAGTAGAAAGATTTTTTTCCTATTTTTTTATTGGACGTGAAACGGTAAAAAGATCTTATCTTTACGTAAATAAATAACTCTCTCCTTTCACGTTACACACGATCGAATGGCGTATCTTGACGTGTTATTTTTCGTTAAATATGGCACGATTTCTGCCGAAAATTGCGTGTTAGGAGAGAAGCGGAACATAACTTTCCGCAAACAACTAATTAATTGTGTAAAACAGTCTTATATTTACGTAAAAAAATTGGAAAAAATGTACGCAGTTTCTTGCTATTTCTTCTGTCTCTCGCAGACATACCCTCGTGTTTGTGCCCTTATAAACCACCACCCCCGAGCGTCAGCGAGCGTCAGTCGAGCAAAGTCGAGACAAGTCGAGACAGAAGAGGCAGGGGAGGTAGCAACCGAAAATATTAATTCCAAAACGCTTTCGTGTCCTGCTTGTGTCATACTTGGGTAGCAGCGGCTAATTTACAATAAAATAGTGTCCCGTAGAAGTAAGTTAGACGTCACTCGGTCAAATACGAAAACATTGCTTGATTTCGCGAGGGTCTGAATACACGCTCCACTGACAGAGGGCGCATCAAACCAATTCGTCTGCAATTGCGGCCTTGTCTGCTAAATGGGCAAATGCGTGGCTTAGGAGAGAAGCGTAAGATAAGTTTTAGCTAGAAATGATATATATAGGCGCCAACGGCCAAACCACGTTGGGTACACCGGTTCTTGTTCGATCACCGAAGTTAAGCAACGTTGGGCCTTCTCAGTACTTAGATGGGTGACCGCCTTGAAGAAAAAAAAAAAATTGTCTTTTACTGTACGTTCACACTGTTATTCTTTGCCCCCGGAGTAGAAAGATTTTTTTCCTATTTTTTTATTGGACGTGAAACGGTAAAAAGATCTTATCTTTACGTAAATAAATAACTCTCTCCTTTCACGTTACACACGATCGAATGGCGTATCTTGACGTGTTATTTTTCGTTAAATATGGCACGATTTCTGCCGAAAATTGCGTGTTAGGAGAGAAGCGGAACATAACTTTCCGCAAACAACTAATTAATTGTGTAAAACAGTCTTATATTTACGTAAAAAAATTGGAAAAAATGTACGCAGTTTCTTGCTATTTCTTCTGTCTCTCGCAGACATACCCTCGTGTTTGTGCCCTTATAAACCACCACCCCCGAGCGTCAGCGAGCGTCAGTCGAGCAAAGTCGAGACAAGTCGAGACAGAAGAGGCAGGGGAGGTAGCAACCGAAAATATTAATTCCAAAACGCTTTCGTGTCCTGCTTGTGTCATACTTGGGTAGCAGCGGCTAATTTACAATAAAATAGTGTCCCGTAGAAGTAAGTTAGACGTCACTCGGTCAAATACGAAAACATTGCTTGATTTCGCGAGGGTCTGAATACACGCTCCACTGACAGAGGGCGCATCAAACCAATTCGTCTGCAATTGCGGCCTTGTCTGCTAAATGGGCAAATGCGTGGCTTAGGAGAGAAGCGTAAGATAAGTTTTAGCTAGAAATGATATATATAGGCGCCAACGGCCAAACCACGTTGGGTACACCGGTTCTTGTTCGATCACCGAAGTTAAGCAACGTTGGGCCTTCTCAGTACTTAGATGGGTGACCGCCTTGAAGAAAAAAAAAATTGTCTTTTACTGTACGTTCACACTGTTATTCTTTGCCCCCGGAGTAGAAAGATTTTTTTCCTATTTTTTTATTGGACGTGAAACGGTAAAAAGATCTTATCTTTACGTAAATAAATAACTCTCTCCTTTCACGTTACACACGATCGAATGGCGTATCTTGACGTGTTATTTTTCGTTAAATATGGCACGATTTCTGCCGAAAATTGCGTGTTAGGAGAGAAGCGGAACATAACTTTCCGCAAACAACTAATTAATTGTGTAAAACAGTCTTATATTTACGTAAAAAAATTGGAAAAAATGTACGCAGTTTCTTGCTATTTCTTCTGTCTCTCGCAGACATACCCTCGTGTTTGTGCCCTTATAAACCACCACCCCTGAGCGTCAGCGAGCGTCAGTCGAGCAAAGTCGAGACAAGTCGAGACAGAAGAGGCAGGGGAGGTAGCAACCGAAAATATTAATTCCAAAACGCTTTCGTGTCCTGCTTGTGTCATACTTGGGTAGCAGCGGCTAATTTACAATAAAATAGTGTCCCGTAGAAGTAAGTTAGACGTCACTCGGTCAAATACGAAAACATTGCTTGATTTCGCGAGGGTCTGAATACACGCTCCACTGACAGAGGGCGCATCAAACCAATTCGTCTGCAATTGCGGCCTTGTCTGCTAAATGGGCAAATGCGTGGCTTAGGAGAGAAGCGTAAGATAAGTTTTAGCTAGAAATGATATATATAGGCGCCAACGGCCAAACCACGTTGGGTACACCGGTTCTTGTTCGATCACCGAAGTTAAGCAACGTTGGGCCTTCTCAGTACTTAGATGGGTGACCGCCTTGAAGAAAAAAAAAAAATTGTCTTTTACTGTACGTTCACACTGTTATTCTTTGCCCCCGGAGTAGAAAGATTTTTTTCCTATTTTTTTATTGGACGTGAAACGGTAAAAAGATCTTATCTTTACGTAAATAAATAACTCTCTCCTTTCACGTTACACACGATCGAATGGCGTATCTTGACGTGTTATTTTTCGTTAAATATGGCACGATTTCTGCCGAAAATTGCGTGTTAGGAGAGAAGCGGAACATAACTTTCCGCAAACAACTAATTAATTGTGTAAAACAGTCTTATATTTACGTAAAAAAATTGGAAAAAATGTACGCAGTTTCTTGCTATTTCTTCTGTCTCTCGCAGACATACCCTCGTGTTTGTGCCCTTATAAACCACCACCCCCGAGCGTCAGCGAGCGTCAGTCGAGCAAAGTCGAGACAAGTCGAGACAGAAGAGGCAGGGGAGGTAGCAACCGAAAATATTAATTCCAAAACGCTTTCGTGTCCTGCTTGTGTCATACTTGGGTAGCAGCGGCTAATTTACAATAAAATAGTGTCCCGTAGAAGTAAGTTAGACGTCACTCGGTCAAATACGAAAACATTGCTTGATTTCGCGAGGGTCTGAATACACGCTCCACTGACAGAGGGCGCATCAAACCAATTCGTCTGCAATTGCGGCCTTGTCTGCTAAATGGGCAAATGCGTGGCTTAGGAGAGAAGCGTAAGATAAGTTTTAGCTAGAAATGATATATATAGGCGCCAACGGCCAAACCACGTTGGGTACACCGGTTCTTGTTCGATCACCGAAGTTAAGCAACGTTGGGCCTTCTCAGTACTTAGATGGGTGACCGCCTTGAAGAAAAAAAAAAAATTGTCTTTTACTGTACGTTCACACTGTTATTCTTTGCCCCCGGAGTAGAAAGATTTTTTTCCTATTTTTTTATTGGACGTGAAACGGTAAAAAGATCTTATCTTTACGTAAATAAATAACTCTCTCCTTTCACGTTACACACGATCGAATGGCGTATCTTGACGTGTTATTTTTCGTTAAATATGGCACGATTTCTGCCGAAAATTGCGTGTTAGGAGAGAAGCGGAACATAACTTTCCGCAAACAACTAATTAATTGTGTAAAACAGTCTTATATTTACGTAAAAAAATTGGAAAAAATGTACGCAGTTTCTTGCTATTTCTTCTGTCTCTCGCAGACATACCCTCGTGTTTGTGCCCTTATAAACCACCACCCCCGAGCGTCAGCGAGCGTCAGTCGAGACAAGTCGAGACAAGTCGAGACAGAAGAGGCAGGGGAGGTAGCAACCGAAAATATTAATTCCAAAACGCTTTCGTGTCCTGCTTGTGTCATACTTGGGTAGCAGCGGCTAATTTACAATAAAATAGTGTCCCGTAGAAGTAAGTTAGACGTCACTCGGTCAAATACGAAAACATTGCTTGATTTCGCGAGGGTCTGAATACACGCTCCACTGACAGAGGGCGCATCAAACCAATTCGTCTGCAATTGCGGCCTTGTCTGCTAAATGGGCAAATGCGTGGCTTAGGAGAGAAGCGTAAGATAAGTTTTAGCTAGAAATGATATATATAGGCGCCAACGGCCAAACCACGTTGGGTACACCGGTTCTTGTTCGATCACCGAAGTTAAGCAACGTTGGGCCTTCTCAGTACTTAGATGGGTGACCGCCTTGAAGAAAAAAAAAAATTGTCTTTTACTGTACGTTCACACTGTTATTCTTTGCCCCCGGAGTAGAAAGATTTTTTTCCTATTTTTTTATTGGACGTGAAACGGTAAAAAGATCTTATCTTTACGTAAATAAATAACTCTCTCCTTTCACGTTACACACGATCGAATGGCGTATCTTGACGTGTTATTTTTCGTTAAATATGGCACGATTTCTGCCGAAAATTGCGTGTTAGGAGAGAAGCGGAACATAACTTTCCGCAAACAACTAATTAATTGTGTAAAACAGTCTTATATTTACGTAAAAAAATTGGAAAAAATGTACGCAGTTTCTTGCTATTTCTTCTGTCTCTCGCAGACATACCCTCGTGTTTGTGCCCTTATAAACCACCACCCCCGAGCGTCAGCGAGCGTCAGTCGAGCAAAGTCGAGACAAGTCGAGACAGAAGAGGCAGGGGAGGTAGCAACCGAAAATATTAATTCCAAAACGCTTTCGTGTCCTGCTTGTGTCATACTTGGGTAGCAGCGGCTAATTTACAATAAAATAGTGTCCCGTAGAAGTAAGTTAGACGTCACTCGGTCAAATACGAAAACATTGCTTGATTTCGCGAGGGTCTGAATACACGCTCCACTGACAGAGGGCGCATCAAACCAATTCGTCTGCAATTGCGGCCTTGTCTGCTAAATGGGCAAATGCGTGGCTTAGGAGAGAAGCGTAAGATAAGTTTTAGCTAGAAATGATATATATAGGCGCCAACGGCCAAACCACGTTGGGTACACCGGTTCTTGTTCGATCACCGAAGTTAAGCAACGTTGGGCCTTCTCAGTACTTAGATGGGTGACCGCCTTGAAGAAAAAAAAAAAATTGTCTTTTACTGTACGTTCACACTGTTATTCTTTGCCCCCGGAGTAGAAAGATTTTTTTCCTATTTTTTTATTGGACGTGAAACGGTAAAAAGATCTTATCTTTACGTAAATAAATAACTCTCTCCTTTCACGTTACACACGATCGAATGGCGTATCTTGACGTGTTATTTTTCGTTAAATATGGCACGATTTCTGCCGAAAATTGCGTGTTAGGAGAGAAGCGGAACATAACTTTCCGCAAACAACTAATTAATTGTGTAAAACAGTCTTATATTTACGTAAAAAAATTGGAAAAAATGTACGCAGTTTCTTGCTATTTCTTCTGTCTCTCGCAGACATACCCTCGTGTTTGTGCCCTTATAAACCACCACCCCCGAGCGTCAGCGAGCGTCAGTCGAGCAAAGTCGAGACAAGTCGAGACAGAAGAGGCAGGGGAGGTAGCAACCGAAAATATTAATTCCAAAACGCTTTCGTGTCCTGCTTGTGTCATACTTGGGTAGCAGCGGCTAATTTACAATAAAATAGTGTCCCGTAGAAGTAAGTTAGACGTCACTCGGTCAAATACGAAAACATTGCTTGATTTCGCGAGGGTCTGAATACACGCTCCACTGACAGAGGGCGCATCAAACCAATTCGTCTGCAATTGCGGCCTTGTCTGCTAAATGGGCAAATGCGTGGCTTAGGAGAGAAGCGTAAGATAAGTTTTAGCTAGAAATGATATATATAGGCGCCAACGGCCAAACCACGTTGGGTACACCGGTTCTTGTTCGATCACCGAAGTTAAGCAACGTTGGGCCTTCTCAGTACTTAGATGGGTGACCGCCTTGAAGAAAAAAAAAAAATTGTCTTTTACTGTACGTTCACACTGTTATTCTTTGCCCCCGGAGTAGAAAGATTTTTTTCCTATTTTTTTATTGGACGTGAAACGGTAAAAAGATCTTATCTTTACGTAAATAAATAACTCTCTCCTTTCACGTTACACACGATCGAATGGCGTATCTTGACGTGTTATTTTTCGTTAAATATGGCACGATTTCTGCCGAAAATTGCGTGTTAGGAGAGAAGCGGAACATAACTTTCCGCAAACAACTAATTAATTGTGTAAAACAGTCTTATATTTACGTAAAAAAATTGGAAAAAATGTACGCAGTTTCTTGCTATTTCTTCTGTCTCTCGCAGACATACCCTCGTGTTTGTGCCCTTATAAACCACCACCCCCGAGCGTCAGCGAGCGTCAGTCGAGACAAAGTCGAGACAAGTCGAGACAGAAGAGGGCAGGGGAGGTAGCAACCGAAAATATTAATTCCAAAACGCTTTCGTGTCCTGCTTGTGTCATACTTGGGTAGCAGCGGCTAATTTACAATAAAATAGTGTCCCGTAGAAGTAAGTTAGACGTCACTCGGTCAAATACGAAAACATTGCTTGATTTCGCGAGGGTCTGAATACACGCTCCACTGACAGAGGGCGCATCAAACCAATTCGTCTGCAATTGCGGCCTTGTCTGCTAAATGGGCAAATGCGTGGCTTAGGAGAGAAGCGTAAGATAAGTTTTAGCTAGAAATGATATATATAGGCGCCAACGGCCAAACCACGTTGGGTACACCGGTTCTTGTTCGATCACCGAAGTTAAGCAACGTTGGGCCTTCTCAGTACTTAGATGGGTGACCGCCTTGAAGAAAAAAAAAAATTGTCTTTTACTGTACGTTCACACTGTTATTCTTTGCCCCCGGAGTAGAAAGATTTTTTTCCTATTTTTTTATTGGACGTGAAACGGTAAAAAGATCTTATCTTTACGTAAATAAATAACTCTCTCCTTTCACGTTACACACGATCGAATGGCGTATCTTGACGTGTTATTTTTCGTTAAATATGGCACGATTTCTGCCGAAAATTGCGTGTTAGGAGAGAAGCGGAACATAACTTTCCGCAAACAACTAATTAATTGTGTAAAACAGTCTTATATTTACGTAAAAAAATTGGAAAAAATGTACGCAGTTTCTTGCTATTTCTTCTGTCTCTCGCAGACATACCCTCGTGTTTGTGCCCTTATAAACCACCACCCCCGAGCGTCAGCGAGCGTCAGTCGAGCAAAGTCGAGACAAGTCGAGACAGAAGAGGCAGGGGAGGTAGCAACCGAAAATATTAATTCCAAAACGCTTTCGTGTCCTGCTTGTGTCATACTTGGGTAGCAGCGGCTAATTTACAATAAAATAGTGTCCCGTAGAAGTAAGTTAGACGTCACTCGGTCAAATACGAAAACATTGCTTGATTTCGCGAGGGTCTGAATACACGCTCCACTGACAGAGGGCGCATCAAACCAATTCGTCTGCAATTGCGGCCTTGTCTGCTAAATGGGCAAATGCGTGGCTTAGGAGAGAAGCGTAAGATAAGTTTTAGCTAGAAATGATATATATAGGCGCCAACGGCCAAACCACGTTGGGTACACCGGTTCTTGTTCGATCACCGAAGTTAAGCAACGTTGGGCCTTCTCAGTACTTAGATGGGTGACCGCCTTGAAGAAAAAAAAAAAATTGTCTTTTACTGTACGTTCACACTGTTATTCTTTGCCCCCGGAGTAGAAAGATTTTTTTCCTATTTTTTTATTGGACGTGAAACGGTAAAAAGATCTTATCTTTACGTAAATAAATAACTCTCTCCTTTCACGTTACACACGATCGAATGGCGTATCTTGACGTGTTATTTTTCGTTAAATATGGCACGATTTCTGCCGAAAATTGCGTGTTAGGAGAGAAGCGGAACATAACTTTCCGCAAACAACTAATTAATTGTGTAAAACAGTCTTATATTTACGTAAAAAAATTGGAAAAAATGTACGCAGTTTCTTGCTATTTCTTCTGTCTCTCGCAGACATACCCTCGTGTTTGTGCCCTTATAAACCACCACCCCCGAGCGTCAGCGAGCGTCAGTCGAGCAAAGTCGAGACAAGTCGAGACAGAAGAGGCAGGGGAGGTAGCAACCGAAAATATTAATTCCAAAACGCTTTCGTGTCCTGCTTGTGTCATACTTGGGTAGCAGCGGCTAATTTACAATAAAATAGTGTCCCGTAGAAGTAAGTTAGACGTCACTCGGTCAAATACGAAAACATTGCTTGATTTCGCGAGGGTCTGAATACACGCTCCACTGACAGAGGGCGCATCAAACCAATTCGTCTGCAATTGCGGCCTTGTCTGCTAAATGGGCAAATGCGTGGCTTAGGAGAGAAGCGTAAGATAAGTTTTAGCTAGAAATGATATATATAGGCGCCAACGGCCAAACCACGTTGGGTACACCGGTTCTTGTTCGATCACCGAAGTTAAGCAACGTTGGGCCTTCTCAGTACTTAGATGGGTGACCGCCTTGAAGAAAAAAAAAAATTGTCTTTTACTGTACGTTCACACTGTTATTCTTTGCCCCCGGAGTAGAAAGATTTTTTTCCTATTTTTTTATTGGACGTGAAACGGTAAAAAGATCTTATCTTTACGTAAATAAATAACTCTCTCCTTTCACGTTACACACGATCGAATGGCGTATCTTGACGTGTTATTTTTCGTTAAATATGGCACGATTTCTGCCGAAAATTGCGTGTTAGGAGAGAAGCGGAACATAACTTTCCGCAAACAACTAATTAATTGTGTAAAACAGTCTTATATTTACGTAAAAAAATTGGAAAAAATGTACGCAGTTTCTTGCTATTTCTTCTGTCTCTCGCAGACATACCCTCGTGTTTGTGCCCTTATAAACCACCACCCCCGAGCGTCAGCGAGCGTCAGTCGAGACAAAGTCGAGACAAGTCGAGACAGAAGAGGCAGGGGAGGTAGCAACCGAAAATATTAATTCCAAAACGCTTTCGTGTCCTGCTTGTGTCATACTTGGGTAGCAGCGGCTAATTTACAATAAAATAGTGTCCCGTAGAAGTAAGTTAGACGTCACTCGGTCAAATACGAAAACATTGCTTGATTTCGCGAGGGTCTGAATACACGCTCCACTGACAGAGGGCGCATCAAACCAATTCGTCTGCAATTGCGGCCTTGTCTGCTAAATGGGCAAATGCGTGGCTTAGGAGAGAAGCGTAAGATAAGTTTTAGCTAGAAATGATATATATAGGCGCCAACGGCCAAACCACGTTGGGTACACCGGTTCTTGTTCGATCACCGAAGTTAAGCAACGTTGGGCCTTCTCAGTACTTAGATGGGTGACCGCCTTGAAGAAAAAAAAAAATTGTCTTTTACTGTACGTTCACACTGTTATTCTTTGCCCCCGGAGTAGAAAGATTTTTTTCCTATTTTTTTATTGGACGTGAAACGGTAAAAAGATCTTATCTTTACGTAAATAAATAACTCTCTCCTTTCACGTTACACACGATCGAATGGCGTATCTTGACGTGTTATTTTTCGTTAAATATGGCACGATTTCTGCCGAAAATTGCGTGTTAGGAGAGAAGCGGAACATAACTTTCCGCAAACAACTAATTAATTGTGTAAAACAGTCTTATATTTACGTAAAAAAATTGGAAAAAATGTACGCAGTTTCTTGCTATTTCTTCTGTCTCTCGCAGACATACCCTCGTGTTTGTGCCCTTATAAACCACCACCCCCGAGCGTCAGCGAGCGTCAGTCGAGCAAAGTCGAGACAAGTCGAGACAGAAGAGGCAGGGGAGGTAGCAACCGAAAATATTAATTCCAAAACGCTTTCGTGTCCTGCTTGTGTCATACTTGGGTAGCAGCGGCTAATTTACAATAAAATAGTGTCCCGTAGAAGTAAGTTAGACGTCACTCGGTCAAATACGAAAACATTGCTTGATTTCGCGAGGGTCTGAATACACGCTCCACTGACAGAGGGCGCATCAAACCAATTCGTCTGCAATTGCGGCCTTGTCTGCTAAATGGGCAAATGCGTGGCTTAGGAGAAGCGTAAGATAAGTTTTAGCTAGAAATGATATATATAGGCGCCAACGGCCAAACCACGTTGGGTACACCGGTTCTTGTTCGATCACCGAAGTTAAGCAACGTTGGGCCTTCTCAGTACTTAGATGGGTGACCGCCTTGAAGAAAAAAAAAAAATTGTCTTTTACTGTACGTTCACACTGTTATTCTTTGCCCCCGGAGTAGAAAGATTTTTTTCCTATTTTTTTATTGGACGTGAAACGGTAAAAAGATCTTATCTTTACGTAAATAAATAACTCTCTCCTTTCACGTTACACACGATCGAATGGCGTATCTTGACGTGTTATTTTTCGTTAAATATGGCACGATTTCTGCCGAAAATTGCGTGTTAGGAGAGAAGCGGAACATAACTTTCCGCAAACAACTAATTAATTGTGTAAAACAGTCTTATATTTACGTAAAAAAATTGGAAAAAATGTACGCAGTTTCTTGCTATTTCTTCTGTCTCTCGCAGACATACCCTCGTGTTTGTGCCCTTATAAACCACCACCCCCGAGCGTCAGCGAGCGTCAGTCGAGCAAAGTCGAGACAAGTCGAGACAGAAGAGGCAGGGGAGGTAGCAACCGAAAATATTAATTCCAAAACGCTTTCGTGTCCTGCTTGTGTCATACTTGGGTAGCAGCGGCTAATTTACAATAAAATAGTGTCCCGTAGAAGTAAGTTAGACGTCACTCGGTCAAATACGAAAACATTGCTTGATTTCGCGAGGGTCTGAATACACGCTCCACTGACAGAGGGCGCATCAAACCAATTCGTCTGCAATTGCGGCCTTGTCTGCTAAATGGGCAAATGCGTGGCTTAGGAGAGAAGCGTAAGATAAGTTTTAGCTAGAAATGATATATATAGGCGCCAACGGCCAAACCACGTTGGGTACACCGGTTCTTGTTCGATCACCGAAGTTAAGCAACGTTGGGCCTTCTCAGTACTTAGATGGGTGACCGCCTTGAAGAAAAAAAAAAATTGTCTTTTACTGTACGTTCACACTGTTATTCTTTGCCCCCGGAGTAGAAAGATTTTTTTCCTATTTTTTTATTGGACGTGAAACGGTAAAAAGATCTTATCTTTACGTAAATAAATAACTCTCTCCTTTCACGTTACACACGATCGAATGGCGTATCTTGACGTGTTATTTTTCGTTAAATATGGCACGATTTCTGCCGAAAATTGCGTGTTAGGAGAGAAGCGGAACATAACTTTCCGCAAACAACTAATTAATTGTGTAAAACAGTCTTATATTTACGTAAAAAAATTGGAAAAAATGTACGCAGTTTCTTGCTATTTCTTCTGTCTCTCGCAGACATACCCTCGTGTTTGTGCCCTTATAAACCACCACCCCCGAGCGTCAGCGAGCGTCAGTCGAGCAAAGTCGAGACAAGTCGAGACAGAAGAGGCAGGGGAGGTAGCAACCGAAAATATTAATTCCAAAACGCTTTCGTGTCCTGCTTGTGTCATACTTGGGTAGCAGCGGCTAATTTACAATAAAATAGTGTCCCGTAGAAGTAAGTTAGACGTCACTCGGTCAAATACGAAAACATTGCTTGATTTCGCGAGGGTCTGAATACACGCTCCACTGACAGAGGGCGCATCAAACCAATTCGTCTGCAATTGCGGCCTTGTCTGCTAAATGGGCAAATGCGTGGCTTAGGAGAGAAGCGTAAGATAAGTTTTAGCTAGAAATGATATATATAGGCGCCAACGGCCAAACCACGTTGGGTACACCGGTTCTTGTTCGATCACCGAAGTTAAGCAACGTTGGGCCTTCTCAGTACTTAGATGGGTGACCGCCTTGAAGAAAAAAAAAAATTGTCTTTTACTGTACGTTCACACTGTTATTCTTTGCCCCCGGAGTAGAAAGATTTTTTTCCTATTTTTTTATTGGACGTGAAACGGTAAAAAGATCTTATCTTTACGTAAATAAATAACTCTCTCCTTTCACGTTACACACGATCGAATGGCGTATCTTGACGTGTTATTTTTCGTTAAATATGGCACGATTTCTGCCGAAAATTGCGTGTTAGGAGAGAAGCGGAACATAACTTTCCGCAAACAACTAATTAATTGTGTAAAACAGTCTTATATTTACGTAAGAAAAATTGGAAAAAATGTACGCAGTTTCTTGCTATTTCTTCTGTCTCTCGCAGACATACCCTCGTGTTTGTGCCCTTATAAACCACCACCCCCGAGCGTCAGCGAGCGTCAGTCGAGCAAAGTCGAGACAAGTCGAGACAGAAGAGGCAGGGGAGGTAGCAACCGAAAATATTAATTCCAAAACGCTTTCGTGTCCTGCTTGTGTCATACTTGGGTAGCAGCGGCTAATTTACAATAAAATAGTGTCCCGTAGAAGTAAGTTAGACGTCACCTCGGTCAAATACGAAAACATTGCTTGATTTCGCGAGGGTCTGAATACACGCTCCACTGACAGAGGGCGCATCAAACCAATTCGTCTGCAATTGCGGCCTTGTCTGCTAAATGGGCAAATGCGTGGCTTAGGAGAGAAGCGTAAGATAAGTTTTAGCTAGAAAGGATATATATAGGCGCCAACGGCCAAACCACGTTGGGTACACCGGTTCTTGTTCGATCACCGAAGTTAAGCAACGTTGGGCCTTCTCAGTACTTAGATGGGTGACCGCCTTGAAGAAAAAAAAAAAATTGTCTTTTACTGTACGTTCACACTGTTATTCTTTGCCCCCGGAGTAGAAAGATTTTTTTCCTATTTTTTTATTGGACGTGAAACGGTAAAAAGATCTTATCTTTACGTAAATAAATAACTCTCTCCTTTCACGTTACACACGATCGAATGGCGTATCTTGACGTGTTATTTTTCGTTAAATATGGCACGATTTCTGCCGAAAATTGCGTGTTAGGAGAGAAGCGGAACATAACTTTCCGCAAACAACTAATTAATTGTGTAAAACAGTCTTATATTTACGTAAAAAAATTGGAAAAAATGTACGCAGTTTCTTGCTATTTCTTCTGTCTCTCGCAGACATACCCTCGTGTTTGTGCCCTTATAAACCACCACCCCCCGAGCGTCAGCGAGCGTCAGTCGAGCAAAGTCGAGACAAGTCGAGACAGAAGAGGCAGGGGAGGTAGCAACCGAAAATATTAATTCCAAAACGCTTTCGTGTCCTGCTTGTGTCATACTTGGGTAGCAGCGGCTAATTTACAATAAAATAGTGTCCCGTAGAAGTAAGTTAGACGTCACTCGGTCAAATACGAAAACATTGCTTGATTTCGCGAGGGTCTGAATACACGCTCCACTGACAGAGGGCGCATCAAACCAATTCGTCTGCAATTGCGGCCTTGTCTGCTAAATGGGCAAATGCGTGGCTTAGGAGAGAAGCGTAAGATAAGTTTTAGCTAGAAATGATATATATAGGCGCCAACGGCCAAACCACGTTGGGTACACCGGTTCTTGTTCGATCACCGAAGTTAAGCAACGTTGGGCCTTCTCAGTACTTAGATGGGTGACCGCCTTGAAGAAAAAAAAAAATTGTCTTTTACTGTACGTTCACACTGTTATTCTTTGCCCCCGGAGTAGAAAGATTTTTTTCCTATTTTTTTATTGGACGTGAAACGGTAAAAAGATCTTATCTTTACGTAAATAAATAACTCTCTCCTTTCACGTTACACACGATCGAATGGCGTATCTTGACGTGTTATTTTTCGTTAAATATGGCACGATTTCTGCCGAAAATTGCGTGTTAGGAGAGAAGCGGAACATAACTTTCCGCAAACAACTAATTAATTGTGTAAAACAGTCTTATATTTACGTAAAAAAATTGGAAAAAATGTACGCAGTTTCTTGCTATTTCTTCTGTCTCTCGCAGACATACCCTCGTGTTTGTGCCCTTATAAACCACCACCCCCGAGCGTCAGCGAGCGTCAGTCGAGCAAAGTCGAGACAAGTCGAGACAAGTCGAGACAGAAGAGGCAGGGGAGGTAGCAACCGAAAATATTAATTCCAAAACGCTTTCGTGTCCTGCTTGTGTCATACTTGGGTAGCAGCGGCTAATTTACAATAAAATAGTGTCCCGTAGAAGTAAGTTAGACGTCACTCGGTCAAATACGAAAACATTGCTTGATTTCGCGAGGGTCTGAATACACGCTCCACTGACAGAGGGCGCATCAAACCAATTCGTCTGCAATTGCGGCCTTGTCTGCTAAATGGGCAAATGCGTGGCTTAGGAGAGAAGCGTAAGATAAGTTTTAGCTAGAAATGATATATATAGGCGCCAACGGCCAAACCACGTTGGGTACACCGGTTCTTGTTCGATCACCGAAGTTAAGCAACGTTGGGCCTTCTCAGTACTTAGATGGGTGACCGCCTTGAAGAAAAAAAAAAATTGTCTTTTACTGTACGTTCACACTGTTATTCTTTGCCCCCGGAGTAGAAAGATTTTTTTCCTATTTTTTTATTGGACGTGAAACGGTAAAAAGATCTTATCTTTACGTAAATAAATAACTCTCTCCTTTCACGTTACACACGATCGAATGGCGTATCTTGACGTGTTATTTTTCGTTAAATATGGCACGATTTCTGCCGAAAATTGCGTGTTAGGAGAGAAGCGGAACATAACTTTCCGCAAACAACTAATTAATTGTGTAAAACAGTCTTATATTTACGTAAAAAAATTGGAAAAAATGTACGCAGTTTCTTGCTATTTCTTCTGTCTCTCGCAGACATACCCTCGTGTTTGTGCCCTTATAAACCACCACCCCCGAGCGTCAGCGAGCGTCAGTCGAGCAAAGTCGAGACAAGTCGAGACAGAAGAGGCAGGGGAGGTAGCAACCGAAAATATTAATTCCAAAACGCTTTCGTGTCCTGCTTGTGTCATACTTGGGTAGCAGCGGCTAATTTACAATAAAATAGTGTCCCGTAGAAGTAAGTTAGACGTCACTCGGTCAAATACGAAAACATTGCTTGATTTCGCGAGGGTCTGAATACACGCTCCACTGACAGAGGGCGCATCAAAACCAATTCGTCTGCAATTGCGGCCTTGTCTGCTAAATGGGCAAATGCGTGGCTTAGGAGAGAAGCGTAAGATAAGTTTTAGCTAGAAATGATATATATAGGCGCCAACGGCCAAACCACGTTGGGTACACCGGTTCTTGTTCGATCACCGAAGTTAAGCAACGTTGGGCCTTCTCAGTACTTAGATGGGTGACCGCCTTGAAGAAAAAAAAAAAATTGTCTTTTACTGTACGTTCACACTGTTATTCTTTGCCCCCGGAGTAGAAAGATTTTTTTCCTATTTTTTTATTGGACGTGAAACGGTAAAAAGATCTTATCTTTACGTAAATAAATAACTCTCTCCTTTCACGTTACACACGATCGAATGGCGTATCTTGACGTGTTATTTTTCGTTAAATATGGCACGATTTCTGCCGAAAATTGCGTGTTAGGAGAGAAGCGGAACATAACTTTCCGCAAACAACTAATTAATTGTGTAAAACAGTCTTATATTTACGTAAAAAAATTGGAAAAAATGTACGCAGTTTCTTGCTATTTCTTCTGTCTCTCGCAGACATACCCTCGTGTTTGTGCCCTTATAAACCACCACCCCCGAGCGTCAGCGAGCGTCAGTCGAGCAAAGTCGAGACAAGTCGAGACAGAAGAGGCAGGGGAGGTAGCAACCGAAAATATTAATTCCAAAACGCTTTCGTGTCCTGCTTGTGTCATACTTGGGTAGCAGCGGCTAATTTACAATAAAATAGTGTCCCGTAGAAGTAAGTTAGACGTCACTCGGTCAAATACGAAAACATTGCTTGATTTCGCGAGGGTCTGAATACACGCTCCACTGACAGAGGGCGCATCAAACCAATTCGTCTGCAATTGCGGCCTTGTCTGCTAAATGGGCAAATGCGTGGCTTAGGAGAGAAGCGTAAGATAAGTTTTAGCTAGAAATGATATATATAGGCGCCAACGGCCAAACCACGTTGGGTACACCGGTTCTTGTTCGATCACCGAAGTTAAGCAACGTTGGGCCTTCTCAGTACTTAGATGGGTGACCGCCTTGAAGAAAAAAAAAAAATTGTCTTTTACTGTACGTTCACACTGTTATTCTTTGCCCCCGGAGTAGAAAGATTTTTTTTCCTATTTTTTTATTGGACGTGAAACGGTAAAAAGATCTTATCTTTACGTAAATAAATAACTCTCTCCTTTCACGTTACACACGATCGAATGGCGTATCTTGACGTGTTATTTTTCGTTAAATATGGCACGATTTCTGCCGAAAATTGCGTGTTAGGAGAGAAGCGGAACATAACTTTCCGCAAACAACTAATTAATTGTGTAAAACAGTCTTATATTTACGTAAAAAAATTGGAAAAAATGTACGCAGTTTCTTGCTATTTCTTCTGTCTCTCGCAGACATACCCTCGTGTTTGTGCCCTTATAAACCACCACCCCCGAGCGTCAGCGAGCGTCAGTCGAGCAAAGTCGAGACAAGTCGAGACAGAAGAGGCAGGGGAGGTAGCAACCGAAAATATTAATTCCAAAACGCTTTCGTGTCCTGCTTGTGTCATACTTGGGTAGCAGCGGCTAATTTACAATAAAATAGTGTCCCGTAGAAGTAAGTTAGACGTCACTCGGTCAAATACGAAAACATTGCTTGATTTCGCGAGGGTCTGAATACACGCTCCACTGACAGAGGGCGCATCAAACCAATTCGTCTGCAATTGCGGCCTTGTCTGCTAAATGGGCAAATGCGTGGCTTAGGAGAGAAGCGTAAGATAAGTTTTAGCTAGAAATGATATATATAGGCGCCAACGGCCAAACCACGTTGGGTACACCGGTTCTTGTTCGATCACCGAAGTTAAGCAACGTTGGGCCTTCTCAGTACTTAGATGGGTGACCGCCTTGAAGAAAAAAAAAAAATTGTCTTTTACTGTACGTTCACACTGTTATTCTTTGCCCCCGGAGTAGAAAGATTTTTTTCCTATTTTTTTATTGGGCGTGAAACGGTAAAAAGATCTTATCTTTACGTAAATAAATAACTCTCTCCTTTCACGTTACACACGATCGAATGGCGTATCTTGACGTGTTATTTTTCGTTAAATATGGCACGATTTCTGCCGAAAATTGCGTGTTAGGAGAGAAGCGGAACATAACTTTCCGCAAACAACTAATTAATTGTGTAAAACAGTCTTATATTTACGTAAAAAAATAGGAAAAAATGTACGCAGTTTCTTGCTATTTCTTCTGTCTCTCGCAGACATACCCTCGTGTTTGTGCCCTTATAAACCACCACCCCCGAGCGTCAGCGAGCGTCAGTCGAGACAAGTCGAGACAGAAGAGGCAGGGGAGGTAGCAACCGAAAATATTAATTCCAAAACGCTTTCGTGTCCTGCTTGTGTCATACTTGGGTAGCAGCGGCTAATTTACAATAAAATAGTGTCCCGTAGAAGTAAGTTAGACGTCACTCGGTCAAATACGAAAACATTGCTTGATTTCGCGAGGGTCTGAATACACGCTCCACTGACAGAGGGCGCATCAAACCAATTCGTCTGCAATTGCGGCCTTGTCTGCTAAATGGGCAAATGCGTGGCTTAGGAGAGAAGCGTAAGATAAGTTTTAGCTAGAAATGATATATATAGGCGCCAACGGCCAAACCACGTTGGGTACACCGGTTCTTGTTCGATCACCGAAGTTAAGCAACGTTGGGCCTTCTCAGTACTTAGATGGGTGACCGCCTTGAAGAAAAAAAAAAATTGTCTTTTACTGTACGTTCACACTGTTATTCTTTGCCCCCGGAGTAGAAAGATTTTTTTCCTATTTTTTTATTGGACGTGAAACGGTAAAAAGATCTTATCTTTACGTAAATAAATAACTCTCTCCTTTCACGTTACACACGATCGAATGGCGTATCTTGACGTGTTATTTTTCGTTAAATATGGCACGATTTCTGCCGAAAATTGCGTGTTAGGAGAGAAGCGGAACATAACTTTCCGCAAACAACTAATTAATTGTGTAAAACAGTCTTATATTTACGTAAAAAAATTGGAAAAAATGTACGCAGTTTCTTGCTATTTCTTCTGTCTCTCGCAGACATACCCTCGTGTTTGTGCCCTTATAAACCACCACCCCCGAGCGTCAGCGAGCGTCAGTCGAGCAAAGTCGAGACAAGTCGAGACAGAAGAGGCAGGGGAGGTAGCAACCGAAAATATTAATTCCAAAACGCTTTCGTGTCCTGCTTGTGTCATACTTGGGTAGCAGCGGCTAATTTACAATAAAATAGTGTCCCGTAGAAGTAAGTTAGACGTCACTCGGTCAAATACGAAAACATTGCTTGATTTCGCGAGGGTCTGAATACACGCTCCACTGACAGAGGGCGCATCAAACCAATTCGTCTGCAATTGCGGCCTTGTCTGCTAAATGGGCAAATGCGTGGCTTAGGAGAGAAGCGTAAGATAAGTTTTAGCTAGAAATGATATATATAGGCGCCAACGGCCAAACCACGTTGGGTACACCGGTTCTTGTTCGATCACCGAAGTTAAGCAACGTTGGGCCTTCTCAGTACTTAGATGGGTGACCGCCTTGAAGAAAAAAAAAATTGTCTTTTACTGTACGTTCACACTGTTATTCTTTGCCCCCGGAGTAGAAAGATTTTTTTCCTATTTTTTTATTGGACGTGAAACGGTAAAAAGATCTTATCTTTACGTAAATAAATAACTCTCTCCTTTCACGTTACACACGATCGAATGGCGTATCTTGACGTGTTATTTTTCGTTAAATATGGCACGATTTCTGCCGAAAATTGCGTGTTAGGAGAGAAGCGGAACATAACTTTCCGCAAACAACTAATTAATTGTGTAAAACAGTCTTATATTTACGTAAAAAAATTGGAAAAAATGTACGCAGTTTCTTGCTATTTCTTCTGTCTCTCGCAGACATACCCTCGTGTTTGTGCCCTTATAAACCACCACCCCCGAGCGTCAGCGAGCGTCAGTCGAGCAAAGTCGAGACAAGTCGAGACAGAAGAGGCAGGGGAGGTAGCAACCGAAAATATTAATTCCAAAACGCTTTCGTGTCCTGCTTGTGTCATACTTGGGTAGCAGCGGCTAATTTACAATAAAATAGTGTCCCGTAGAAGTAAGTTAGACGTCACTCGGTCAAATACGAAAACATTGCTTGATTTCGCGAGGGTCTGAATACACGCTCCACTGACAGAGGGCGCATCAAACCAATTCGTCTGCAATTGCGGCCTTGTCTGCTAAATGGGCAAATGCGTGGCTTAGGAGAGAAGCGTAAGATAAGTTTTAGCTAGAAATGATATATATAGGCGCCAACGGCCAAACCACGTTGGGTACACCGGTTCTTGTTCGATCACCGAAGTTAAGCAACGTTGGGCCTTCTCAGTACTTAGATGGGTGACCGCCTTGAAGAAAAAAAAAAAATTGTCTTTTACTGTACGTTCACACTGTTATTCTTTGCCCCCGGAGTAGAAAGATTTTTTTCCTATTTTTTTATTGGACGTGAAACGGTAAAAAGATCTTATCTTTACGTAAATAAATAACTCTCTCCTTTCACGTTACACACGATCGAATGGCGTATCTTGACGTGTTATTTTTCGTTAAATATGGCACGATTTCTGCCGAAAATTGCGTGTTAGGAGAGAAGCGGAACATAACTTTCCGCAAACAACTAATTAATTGTGTAAAACAGTCTTATATTTACGTAAAAAAATTGGAAAAAATGTACGCAGTTTCTTGCTATTTCTTCTGTCTCTCGCAGACATACCCTCGTGTTTGTGCCCTTATAAACCACCACCCCCGAGCGTCAGCGAGCGTCAGTCGAGCAAAGTCGAGACAAGTCGAGACAGAAGAGGCAGGGGAGGTAGCAACCGAAAATATTAATTCCAAAACGCTTTCGTGTCCTGCTTGTGTCATACTTGGGTAGCAGCGGCTAATTTACAATAAAATAGTGTCCCGTAGAAGTAAGTTAGACGTCACTCGGTCAAATACGAAAACATTGCTTGATTTCGCGAGGGTCTGAATACACGCTCCACTGACAGAGGGCGCATCAAACCAATTCGTCTGCAATTGCGGCCTTGTCTGCTAAATGGGCAAATGCGTGGCTTAGGAGAGAAGCGTAAGATAAGTTTTAGCTAGAAATGATATATATAGGCGCCAACGGCCAAACCACGTTGGGTACACCGGTTCTTGTTCGATCACCGAAGTTAAGCAACGTTGGGCCTTCTCAGTACTTAGATGGGTGACCGCCTTGAAGAAAAAAAAAAAATTGTCTTTTACTGTACGTTCACACTGTTATTCTTTGCCCCCGGAGTAGAAAGATTTTTTTCCTATTTTTTTATTGGACGTGAAACGGTAAAAAGATCTTATCTTTACGTAAATAAATAACTCTCTCCTTTCACGTTACACACGATCGAATGGCGTATCTTGACGTGTTATTTTTCGTTAAATATGGCACGATTTCTGCCGAAAATTGCGTGTTAGGAGAGAAGCGGAACATAACTTTCCGCAAACAACTAATTAATTGTGTAAAACAGTCTTATATTTACGTAAAAAAATTGGAAAAAATGTACGCAGTTTCTTGCTATTTCTTCTGTCTCTCGCAGACATACCCTCGTGTTTGTGCCCTTATAAACCACCACCCCCGAGCGTCAGCGAGCGTCAGTCGAGCAAAGTCGAGACAAGTCGAGACAGAAGAGGCAGGGGAGGTAGCAACCGAAAATATTAATTCCAAAACGCTTTCGTGTCCTGCTTGTGTCATACTTGGGTAGCAGCGGCTAATTTACAATAAAATAGTGTCCCGTAGAAGTAAGTTAGACGTCACTCGGTCAAATACGAAAACATTGCTTGATTTCGCGAGGGTCTGAATACACGCTCCACTGACAGAGGGCGCATCAAACCAATTCGTCTGCAATTGCGGCCTTGTCTGCTAAATGGGCAAATGCGTGGCTTAGGAGAGAAGCGTAAGATAAGTTTTAGCTAGAAATGATATATATAGGCGCCAACGGCCAAACCACGTTGGGTACACCGGTTCTTGTTCGATCACCGAAGTTAAGCAACGTTGGGCCTTCTCAGTACTTAGATGGGTGACCGCCTTGAAGAAAAAAAAAAAATTGTCTTTTACTGTACGTTCACACTGTTATTCTTTGCCCCCGGAGTAGAAAGATTTTTTTTCCTATTTTTTTATTGGACGTGAAACGGTAAAAAGATCTTATCTTTACGTAAATAAATAACTCTCTCCTTTCACGTTACACACGATCGAATGGCGTATCTTGACGTGTTATTTTTCGTTAAATATGGCACGATTTCTGCCGAAAATTGCGTGTTAGGAGAGAAGCGGAACATAACTTTCCGCAAACAACTAATTAATTGTGTAAAACAGTCTTATATTTACGTAAAAAAATTGGAAAAAATGTACGCAGTTTCTTGCTATTTCTTCTGTCTCTCGCAGACATACCCTCGTGTTTGTGCCCTTATAAACCACCACCCCCGAGCGTCAGCGAGCGTCAGTCGAGCAAAGTCGAGACAAGTCGAGACAGAAGAGGCAGGGGAGGTAGCAACCGAAAATATTAATTCCAAAACGCTTTCGTGTCCTGCTTGTGTCATACTTGGGTAGCAGCGGCTAATTTACAATAAAATAGTGTCCCGTAGAAGTAAGTTAGACGTCACTCGGTCAAATACGAAAACATTGCTTGATTTCGCGAGGGTCTGAATACACGCTCCACTGACAGAGGGCGCATCAAACCAATTCGTCTGCAATTGCGGCCTTGTCTGCTAAATGGGCAAATGCGTGGCTTAGGAGAGAAGCGTAAGATAAGTTTTAGCTAGAAATGATATATATAGGCGCCAACGGCCAAACCACGTTGGGTACACCGGTTCTTGTTCGATCACCGAAGTTAAGCAACGTTGGGCCTTCTCAGTACTTAGATGGGTGACCGCCTTGAAGAAAAAAAAAAAATTGTCTTTTACTGTACGTTCACACTGTTATTCTTTGCCCCCGGAGTAGAAAGATTTTTTTCCTATTTTTTTATTGGACGTGAAACGGTAAAAAGATCTTATCTTTACGTAAATAAATAACTCTCTCCTTTCACGTTACACACGATCGAATGGCGTATCTTGACGTGTTATTTTTCGTTAAATATGGCACGACGATTTCTGCCGAAAATTGCGTGTTAGGAGAGAAGCGGAACATAACTTTCCGCAAACAACTAATTAATTGTGTAAAACAGTCTTATATTTACGTAAAAAAATTGGAAAAAATGTACGCAGTTTCTTGCTATTTCTTCTGTCTCTCGCAGACATACCCTCGTGTTTGTGCCCTTATAAACCACCACCCCCGAGCGTCAGCGAGCGTCAGTCGAGCAAAGTCGAGACAAGTCGAGACAGAAGAGGCAGGGGAGGTAGCAACCGAAAATATTAATTCCAAAACGCTTTCGTGTCCTGCTTGTGTCATACTTGGGTAGCAGCGGCTAATTTACAATAAAATAGTGTCCCGTAGAAGTAAGTTAGACGTCACTCGGTCAAATACGAAAACATTGCTTGATTTCGCGAGGGTCTGAATACACGCTCCACTGACAGAGGGCGCATCAAACCAATTCGTCTGCAATTGCGGCCTTGTCTGCTAAATGGGCAAATGCGTGGCTTAGGAGAGAAGCGTAAGATAAGTTTTAGCTAGAAATGATATATATAGGCGCCAACGGCCAAACCACGTTGGGTACACCGGTTCTTGTTCGATCACCGAAGTTAAGCAACGTTGGGCCTTCTCAGTACTTAGATGGGTGACCGCCTTGAAGAAAAAAAAAAAAATTGTCTTTTACTGTACGTTCACACTGTTATTCTTTGCCCCCGGAGTAGAAAGATTTTTTTCCTATTTTTTTATTGGACGTGAAACGGTAAAAAGATCTTATCTTTACGTAAATAAATAACTCTCTCCTTTCACGTTACACACGATCGAATGGCGTATCTTGACGTGTTATTTTTCGTTAAATATGGCACGATTTCTGCCGAAAATTGCGTGTTAGGAGAGAAGCGGAACATAACTTTCCGCAAACAACTAATTAATTGTGTAAAACAGTCTTATATTTACGTAAAAAAATTGGAAAAAATGTACGCAGTTTCTTGCTATTTCTTCTGTCTCTCGCAGACATACCCTCGTGTTTGTGCCCTTATAAACCACCACCCCCGAGCGTCAGCGAGCGTCAGTCGAGCAAAGTCGAGACAAGTCGAGACAGAAGAGGCAGGGGAGGTAGCAACCGAAAATATTAATTCCAAAACGCTTTCGTGTCCTGCTTGTGTCATACTTGGGTAGCAGCGGCTAATTTACAATAAAATAGTGTCCCGTAGAAGTAAGTTAGACGTCACTCGGTCAAATACGAAAACATTGCTTGATTTCGCGAGGGTCTGAATACACGCTCCACTGACAGAGGGCGCATCAAACCAATTCGTCTGCAATTGCGGCCTTGTCTGCTAAATGGGCAAATGCGTGGCTTAGGAGAGAAGCGTAAGATAAGTTTTAGCTAGAAATGATATATATAGGCGCCAACGGCCAAACCACGTTGGGTACACCGGTTCTTGTTCGATCACCGAAGTTAAGCAACGTTGGGCCTTCTCAGTACTTAGATGGGTGACCGCCTTGAAGAAAAAAAAAAAATTGTCTTTTACTGTACGTTCACACTGTTATTCTTTGCCCCCGGAGTAGAAAGATTTTTTTCCTATTTTTTTATTGGACGTGAAACGGTAAAAAGATCTTATCTTTACGTAAATAAATAACTCTCTCCTTTCACGTTACACACGATCGAATGGCGTATCTTGACGTGTTATTTTTCGTTAAATATGGCACGATTTCTGCCGAAAATTGCGTGTTAGGAGAGAAGCGGAACATAACTTTCCGCAAACAACTAATTAATTGTGTAAAACAGTCTTATATTTACGTAAAAAAATTGGAAAAAATGTACGCAGTTTCTTGCTATTTCTTCTGTCTCTCGCAGACATACCCTCGTGTTTGTGCCCTTATAAACCACCACCCCCGAGCGTCAGCGAGCGTCAGTCGAGCAAAGTCGAGACAAGTCGAGACAGAAGAGGCAGGGGAGGTAGCAACCGAAAATATTAATTCCAAAACGCTTTCGTGTCCTGCTTGTGTCATACTTGGGTAGCAGCGGCTAATTTACAATAAAATAGTGTCCCGTAGAAGTAAGTTAGACGTCACTCGGTCAAATACGAAAACATTGCTTGATTTCGCGAGGGTCTGAATACACGCTCCACTGACAGAGGGCGCATCAAACCAATTCGTCTGCAATTGCGGCCTTGTCTGCTAAATGGGCAAATGCGTGGCTTAGGAGAGAAGCGTAAGATAAGTTTTAGCTAGAAATGATATATATAGGCGCCAACGGCCAAACCACGTTGGGTACACCGGTTCTTGTTCGATCACCGAAGTTAAGCAACGTTGGGCCTTCTCAGTACTTAGATGGGTGACCGCCTTGAAGAAAAAAAAAAATTGTCTTTTACTGTACGTTCACACTGTTATTCTTTGCCCCCGGAGTAGAAAGATTTTTTTCCTATTTTTTTATTGGACGTGAAACGGTAAAAAGATCTTATCTTTACGTAAATAAATAACTCTCTCCTTTCACGTTACACACGATCGAATGGCGTATCTTGACGTGTTATTTTTCGTTAAATATGGCACGATTTCTGCCGAAAATTGCGTGTTAGGAGAGAAGCGGAACATAACTTTCCGCAAACAACTAATTAATTGTGTAAAACAGTCTTATATTTACGTAAAAAAATTGGAAAAAATGTACGCAGTTTCTTGCTATTTCTTCTGTCTCTCGCAGACATACCCTCGTGTTTGTGCCCTTATAAACCACCACCCCCGAGCGTCAGCGAGCGTCAGTCGAGACAAGTCGAGACAGAAGAGGCAGGGGAGGTAGCAACCGAAAATATTAATTCCAAAACGCTTTCGTGTCCTGCTTGTGTCATACTTGGGTAGCAGCGGCTAATTTACAATAAAATAGTGTCCCGTAGAAGTAAGTTAGACGTCACTCGGTCAAATACGAAAACATTGCTTGATTTCGCGAGGGTCTGAATACACGCTCCACTGACAGAGGGCGCATCAAACCAATTCGTCTGCAATTGCGGCCTTGTCTGCTAAATGGGCAAATGCGTGGCTTAGGAGAGAAGCGTAAGATAAGTTTTAGCTAGAAATGATATATATAGGCGCCAACGGCCAAACCACGTTGGGTACACCGGTTCTTGTTCGATCACCGAAGTTAAGCAACGTTGGGCCTTCTCAGTACTTAGATGGGTGACCGCCTTGAAGAAAAAAAAAAAAATTGTCTTTTACTGTACGTTCACACTGTTATTCTTTGCCCCCGGAGTAGAAAGATTTTTTTCCTATTTTTTTATTGGACGTGAAACGGTAAAAAGATCTTATCTTTACGTAAATAAATAACTCTCTCCTTTCACGTTACACACGATCGAATGGCGTATCTTGACGTGTTATTTTTCGTTAAATATGGCACGATTTCTGCCGAAAATTGCGTGTTAGGAGAGAAGCGGAACATAACTTTCCGCAAACAACTAATTAATTGTGTAAAACAGTCTTATATTTACGTAAAAAAATTGGAAAAAATGTACGCAGTTTCTTGCTATTTCTTCTGTCTCTCGCAGACATACCCTCGTGTTTGTGCCCTTATAAACCACCACCCCCGAGCGTCAGCGAGCGTCAGTCGAGCAAAGTCGAGACAAGTCGAGACAGAAGAGGCAGGGGAGGTAGCAACCGAAAATATTAATTCCAAAACGCTTTCGTGTCCTGCTTGTGTCATACTTGGGTAGCAGCGGCTAATTTACAATAAAATAGTGTCCCGTAGAAGTAAGTTAGACGTCACTCGGTCAAATACGAAAACATTGCTTGATTTCGCGAGGGTCTGAATACACGCTCCACTGACAGAGGGCGCATCAAACCAATTCGTCTGCAATTGCGGCCTTGTCTGCTAAATGGGCAAATGCGTGGCTTAGGAGAGAAGCGTAAGATAAGTTTTAGCTAGAAATGATATATATAGGCGCCAACGGCCAAACCACGTTGGGTACACCGGTTCTTGTTCGATCACCGAAGTTAAGCAACGTTGGGCCTTCTCAGTACTTAGATGGGTGACCGCCTTGAAGAAAAAAAAAAAATTGTCTTTTACTGTACGTTCACACTGTTATTCTTTGCCCCGGAGTAGAAAGATTTTTTTCCTATTTTTTTATTGGACGTGAAACGGTAAAAAGATCTTATCTTTACGTAAATAAATAACTCTCTCCTTTCACGTTACACACGATCGAATGGCGTATCTTGACGTGTTATTTTTCGTTAAATATGGCACGATTTCTGCCGAAAATTGCGTGTTAGGAGAGAAGCGGAACATAACTTTCCGCAAACAACTAATTAATTGTGTAAAACAGTCTTATATTTACGTAAAAAAATTGGAAAAAATGTACGCAGTTTCTTGCTATTTCTTCTGTCTCTCGCAGACATACCCTCGTGTTTGTGCCCTTATAAACCACCACCCCCGAGCGTCAGCGAGCGTCAGTCGAGCAAAGTCGAGACAAGTCGAGACAGAAGAGGCAGGGGAGGTAGCAACCGAAAATATTAATTCCAAAACGCTTTCGTGTCCTGCTTGTGTCATACTTGGGTAGCAGCGGCTAATTTACAATAAAATAGTGTCCCGTAGAAGTAAGTTAGACGTCACTCGGTCAAATACGAAAACATTGCTTGATTTCGCGAGGGTCTGAATACACGCTCCACTGACAGAGGGCGCATCAAACCAATTCGTCTGCAATTGCGGCCTTGTCTGCTAAATGGGCAAATGCGTGCCTTAGGAGAGGAGCTGCTTGGCTGCTCTCCTGTGCGCATTGCTGCGTGACGTCGAGTGTTTACGTCACTGCGGGCTTCGCGGCGGCGTGGTCTCTGCTTTTCGAGGCTCTTCATTTCTTTGTAAGTAGACCGACTATGTCAAGCCTAAATAGTAGCGAAGAACGTGTAAATAACGTCCAGGTTTTGTTCCCCCGTGGCTCGGATAAACCGACAGCGTATGAGATACACCGTTGGCTCGATGAGGACCTATGTTTACCCGAAAGTGATCTATACGGCATACAATACGATACCTTTATAAATTCTTTGTTTTTGAAGTTGTTTAGTTCTGATGTTTGTGAGCGTCTCGTGGGTTTTAATAATGGTGAGAGGAAGTTTAGACATCTTAACGGTAATATCAGTTCTGTTAAAATCCAGCACGCTGGTTTTGGTATGAGGCACGTTCGCGTGTTTAACCTCCCGTTTGAAATCCACGACGAGACGATATCCCGGTTTCTCAGTCCCTATGGCGATGTCACGAACGTAGTCCGTGAGAAGTGGTCAGGGGACTATAAATACCAGGTTTACAATGGTATACGTAGTGTCACTATGGTAATTAGGCGGCATATTCCGTCGTTTGTTTTGATTAACGGTCACAGGGCTTTTGTAACATACGACGGTCAGCCCCAGACATGCAGTTTTTGCCATAGTGTAGGGCATTACCGAATAGAGTGTCCCAGACGTAAGCGGCCAGTTCAGTTGCCAGCTGGGAACGCAGACTTGGGGCGGAGCTACGCTGCGGTGGCTCTCGGCCCGGCCGGTGCAGCCCCCCCCGACCCCCCCGCTACTCCTCGCCGCGACGAGGAAACCGCTCAGGCGGCAGACCCCGCGGTGATGGACGTGACCGCAGACGTCACCGAACAGGTGGCTTCTGCTCCCGATAGTGACGCTAATAACCCGATTGTGACTGATAATGTTAACCCGATTGTGACAGAACCTGTTGTTTTGACTGATACTAACATGGAAGTAGTAGCTTTTCCTGATTCTACGCCCGTAGATACTGTTGCCGATGTAGTTCCTTCCGTGTTGGTCCCCGATCGTGTCGTGGTTTCCGCGCCCGCCCCTGTCGCCGTCGCTTCCACCTCCGCGGCTGCGGCCGCTACGGGTGGGGGCCCGGAAACTGGTACGGTGCCCGCGGTCCCCGCGCCGCCCCCCCAGCCCCAGAGGCAGAGGGAGCGGTCGCGCTTGTCCTCGCGCTCCTCCAGTGTCTCTAGTCGGTCGGCGTCGCGCGAGTCCTCGCGTCGCGACCGCAGCGGGTCCCCGGCGCCGCGCGCCCCGCGGCACCACGTGCCCCGTCGGGAGAGCGCCTCCTCCTTCTCGTCGTCGCGGCGCAGGTCTGTGCGGCGCCCCCCTCCCCCCCCCCTGCCCCCCAGCCCCCCGCGCGTTCTCGTGATTTTTCGGTGACTGTTGAACACCTGCAGTCTCGGTGTTGTCACAGCCGCCGACCACGACGGACGAGGAAATGGCTCTGGCGCCAGATCCCACCTTGGCTTCCGTCGGCAAGCGGAAGGCGGAGGACGACGGCAGTAAATACCAGAAGGCTCGCTCGTCTGCGGAGGCGACGGGCGCTGGTCGGGACAGGGAGGATCTGATTCCGCCCCCGCCGCCCCTCCCCCCCGGCGTCCGCCTCGACTGGTCGGAGGCGGCGCCGGAGGAGGGTGGCGGGACTCGAACCCAAACATGACTTTTAACGTGACCGCCTTGATTTTAAATTTCTAACAGCACTATTTTAACTGTTTTTAACTATTTTATACGTTTTTATGTTTTACGTGCGTCTGGCTTGGGTTTTATGCATTGTTTTTATATTTTATTTTTCTTTCTATGACTTTTACTCCGGGTGTTTGGAATATTTTAACTTTAAACGTAAACCGCATGCGCAGTGCGTACAAGGCTCTCGCTTTGAAAGATTTTTTAGTGAATGCTCGCTGCCATGTGGTTTTTTTACAGGAGGTTACCCGGGAGGCACTTTTATACTTATTAGATTTTACTGATTTTATTGTTATCGACAACGTTTTACCAGACGACTCCGTCGGTACGGCCATTTTAGTTAAGTCTGACATACCAATTTTAAATATCGACATACTGCCCAATGGCCGCGGTATTGCTGTAAATATTTACGGTGTACATTTTATAAATATTTATGGACCGGTCAGTAAAGTTCGACAGACGAAGGCCGAGTTTTATTCACACGACGTTTGTTCTCTTTTACGGAATAATTTTAATACTGTTGTTTTAGGCGGCGATTTAACTGTGTTTTAGATAATAGAGATCAGGAGCCGATACCCTACAAGTGTCCTGAATTACAACTTTTAATTAATACTTTTAACCTAATTGACGCGTGGCGGGTATTGCACCAGGATTTTACTCTTTTTACACACTTTTACCCGTCGGGACGGAGCCGTCTGGACCGGCTTTATCTCTCGAGTGCTTTACGAGATAAAGTTAGATTTGTCGATGTGCGCCGGTAATCTTCTCGGACCACAGTTGTTTTATTTGTCAGTGGTTTTACCGCGGCCGAGTGCCCCTCGCCGCAATGTTTTTTGGAGCTAACTGTAGTCTTTTAGATGATGCCCGTTTTATTGAACTTTTTACCCGCGAATGGCAGACTATTGTCAGTAATAGGCCCTCTGACGTCAGTGTTTTATCGTGGTGGGTGTTAGAGGCTAAGCCGGCAGTAAGAAAGATTTTAATCGATTTGAGTCGCGAGGCGGCGCGCGGCCGCCGCGCCATGTTCGAGTTCAGGCAGGAGTGCCTGCGCGACCTCGCGCGTCGCGTGACGTCACAGCCCGCGCTGCTGCCCGAGTTCAAGCGGTTCCAGGCGCGCCGGTTGGCAGACCTGCGAGCCGCGGGGGCGGGCGTGGTGGCGCGAAGCCAGCCCACCGGCCCGGTGGACGACGAGCCCCTGTCCATCTATCACTTGAACCGGGAGCGTAAGCGCGGGCAGCGGACGCATGTCAGCTCCTGGATGCGGCGCGACGGGACTCGAACCCGCGACCTGCCGGACATTTTAGATGACGTTCACGGCCATTTTAAGAGTTTCTTCTCAGATGTGGTTTTAGAGCCAGACGCACTGAGGGGCCTTTTATCGTATGTGCCGTATTCACTCGGTCGTGCGGAGCGGGCGCACCTCAATGCGCCGTTCACGCACGACGAGTTGTACGACTCGGTGAAGCGGAGTCCGAACGGGAAGTCACCCGGTTCGGACGGTATCCCCGCCGAATTTTATCGTGTTTTTTATGACCTTTTTAAAGAAGTGCTGTTAGAGCTTGCCCGCGAAATCCAGAATGGCGCAGCCGTTCCGGAAGCTTTCGCGGAGGGCGTCGTCACTCTTATTCCCAAAACTAACGCCGTTCCGAGTGTCGAAAACGTACGGCCAATTACATTATTGAACGCCGATTTTAAGATCATTAGTCGTTGTATTGCGTCCCGTGTCCGTTCGGTTTTATCTGATGTGTTGTCCGACCAGCAAACTTGCTCTGTACCTACCCGGAATATCTTTGACGCGCTTTTGGCGTACCGAGATACCATCGGGTACGTCAGAAGTGCGAGGGTGAACTTTGCTGCGGTGCTTTCGATAGACTTTCAGAACGCGTTCGACCGGGTGAGCCATCACTACTTGCGGCAGGTCATGGTTGCCATGGGTTTTGGACGCAAGTTTACCCACATGGTCCGCGGTCTGTTAGGGTGCGCTACGTCCCGGGTGCGCGTTAACGGTAAACTGACGCCATCCTTCCCGGTCCGGCGCTCCGTCCGACAGGGGTGCCCCTTGTCGATGGCGCTCTTTGCCATCGCGCTGGACCCCCTGTTGCGTGCCATCTCCGCGGAGTGTCGTGGCATCACCGTCGGCGCTCGTCAGCTGACGTGTCGGGCCTACGCCGACGACGTGGGGGTGTTTGTCGGCGGCGCGGATGACGTAGACACTCTTCACCGGGTGTTACAGGGGTATGAGCGTGCAACCGGGGCTGTGGTTAACCGTCGGAAGACCGTGTTCCTTCCGCTAACCCCGCAGGCGCACACTGTCACGCGTCCTTGGTTTCGTGTACGGGCGCAACATAAGATACTGGGGGTGACATTGACGGCGAACGTGCAGCAGATGCAGGCGACGAACTGGCGGCCCGCCTTGGACCGCGTGAGGGCCGTGCTGCGCATCTTCGCGCCGCGGCGCCTCGCGCTGCGGGACAAGGTGTCCCTCGTGGCCAGCCACGTGTGGGCGCGCGCCTGGTTCCTCGCGCAGGTGCTGCCCGCGCCGCTGCTGCTGGGTCGAGCCATCCAGCAGGCGGCGTATTGGTTCCTGTGGCGAGGAAGCATCTTTAAGGCCAGCTATGAGGTGTGCGCGCTCCCACCGGAGGACGGGGGTTTGGGCCTCGTCCACTTTCGCTCCAAATGCGCCGCTCTGCTGTGGAAGAGGACGACGGCTGTGATGGAGAAGGACCCCTTCGGCCCCACCGCAGTCCTCTTCGACAGATACCGCCCCGCCTCCCCAGCTGCGCCGGTGTCCGTCGCCCACGTCCCCTACTACCTGGACTACGTGCGCCGGTTCTACGTCGACGGAAGCTACCTGCTGAACGCCGACGTCAGGAGCTCCAGGGTTCGCGACGTCGCAGATGCTCTTCGTGGGACTCGGGTTCGTTCCAAGTGGGAGTACCGGCTGCCGTGGGTGGACTGGACCGCGGTATGGCACAACTTGGCCTCCACCACTCTTCCGTCGAGGGTCCACGAGGTGTGGTTTAAGGTTGTTCACTGGTTATTCCCCACGAATGACAAGCTCCACGCCATCCACTTTACCACCACGGACGCCTGCGACGAATGTGGAGATCGTGACACCATCGCACATCGCTTCACGTGTCGTCAACACAGTGACGTGTGGAATGTGGCGCGCGACATGATCAGACTAATCAACAGGGTGGACGTGAGGACCGTAACGGTCGACGACGCCATAGTGCCGCAGAATACAGCCTATCCACGAACGAAACGGAACGCGACGATATGGATACTCGGACATACTGTGTTTTCCATCTTTTCCCTGAAATTGACTTCTTCCCTGGATTATTTAACTTATATGTGGAATGAACATGACAAGGCACTAAGCCATTCCCGATACAGACAAAATTTTGCCAATTTCCTACATGTATCCCTGTTGCATGCGTTTACTAAATACTCATTAACTCTATAGCAACTCTTCATGGACATAAAGATTATCCTGTGAAGTGGTTGTCGCGAATCTTTATCGTTCCTTTCTCCTTTCTATCTTTGTGCTACTTATGATGATGACCCCTGCAAAGCTTTATGGACATGATTGGTATATTCCTATGAAGTTCTTGCCGCGCATCTCCGTTCGTTCTCCCCAGAAGACTTTTCTTTACTTTATCTTTCTTTTTGTCCATTCTATTATAGAAGTTTTCTTTTGATTTCTCAGCAGTATTTTGTTTATATGTGCACTTTTCGTGCAGTGGCCTCCTGTGTAGTTTTGATTGTCTTCTATTTCCTTTTCTTTCAATTTCTTTTTTCTGTAGCTTCACCCAGGCCGGAAATTTTTCCGCTACGCATTCTGATTAATTGTGAGTTGGTGGATTTTTTTAACTTTTTCATTTATAAATAACGTTTTATTTATGTTTTACTTTCCTGCAGCATCCACGTATGGATATCAAGTTCCAAGATGATATTCGTCGTGGGAAAACCTATGCCTACAGTAGGCTCTGTTTTTTATCATCGTAGGACGATGTTTCATTTAAACTTTCATTTTAATTTTATTATTTTTCTTCAAGAGACTTGTGTTTTGTCTTGCAAATGAAGACTGCCTTTCAATTTACTTTGATTGAGAAGCCGACACCAATTCACTTCGTCGAGCAGTACCAACTGCACATTCCCGCGAGGGAGTCATGTTCTTTTGCCCAACGGGGGACGTTTTTTTTGTTTACACGTATAGCGGAGAAGCTCGCCGTTGAAGGCATTAATGGTGAGAGTAAGGCCGGGCTGTAAGGGGTGATGGGAGGCCCGTAAAAAAAAAAAAAAAAAAAAAAAAAAAAAAAAAAAAAAAAAAAAAAACCGGTTCTTGTTCGATCACCGAAGTTAAGCAACGTTGGGCCTTCTCAGTACTTAGATGGGTGACCGCCTTGAAGAAAAAAAAAAAAATTGTCTTTTACTGTACGTTCACACTGTTATTCTTTGCCCCCGGAGTAGAAAGATTTTTTTTCCTATTTTTTTATTGGAAAAAAAAAAAAAAAAAAAACGGTTCTTGTTCGATCACCGAAGTTAAGCAACGTTGGGCCTTCTCAGTACTTAGATGGGTGACCGCCTTGAAGAAAAAAAAAAATTGTCTTTTTACTGTACGTTCACACTGTTATTCTTTGCCCCCGGAGTAGAAAGATTTTTTTCCTATTTTTTTATTGGACGTGAAACGGTAAAAAGATCTTATCTTTACGTAAATAAATAACTCTCTCCTTTCACGTTACACACGATCGAATGGCGTATCTTGACGTGTTATTTTTCGTTAAATATGGCACGATTTCTGCCGAAAATTGCGTGTTAGGAGAGAAGCGGAACATAACTTTCCGCAAACAACTAATTAATTGTGTAAAACAGTCTTATATTTACGTAAAAAAATTGGAAAAAATGTACGCAGTTTCTTGCTATTTCTTCTGTCTCTCGCAGACATACCCTCGTGTTTGTGCCCTTATAAACCACCACCCCCGAGCGTCAGCGAGCGTCAGTCGAGCAAAGTCGAGACAAGTCGAGACAGAAGAGGCAGGGGAGGTAGCAACCGAAAATATTAATTCCAAAACGCTTTCGTGTCCTGCTTGTGTCATACTTGGGTAGCAGCGGCTAATTTACAATAAAATAGTGTCCCGTAGAAGTAAGTTAGACGTCACTCGGTCAAATACGAAAACATTGCTTGATTTCGCGAGCGTCTGAATACACGCTCCACTGACAGAGGGCGCATCAAACCAATTCGTCTGCAATTGCGGCCTTGTCTGCTAAATGGGCAAATGCGTGGCTTAGGAGAGAAGCGTAAGATAAGTTTTAGCTAGAAATGATATATATAGGCGCCAACGGCCAAACCACGTTGGGTACACCGGTTCTTGTTCGATCACCGAAGTTAAGCAACGTTGGGCCTTCTCAGTACTTAGATGGGTGACCGCCTTGAAGAAAAAAAAAAAAATTGTCTTTTACTGTACGTTCACACTGTTATTCTTTGCCCCCGGAGTAGAAAGATTTTTTTCCTATTTTTTTATTGGACGTGAAACGGTAAAAAGATCTTATCTTTACGTAAATAAATAACTCTCTCCTTTCACGTTACACACGATCGAATGGCGTATCTTGACGTGTTATTTTTCGTTAAATATGGCACGATTTCTGCCGAAAATTGCGTGTTAGGAGAGAAGCGGAACATAACTTTCCGCAAACAACTAATTAATTGTGTAAAACAGTCTTATATTTACGTAAAAAAAATAGGAAAAAATGTACGCAGTTTCTTGCTATTTCTTCTGTCTCTCGCAGACATACCGTCGTGTTTGTGCCCTTATAAACCACCACCCCCGAGCGTCAGCGAGCGTCAGTCGAGACAAGTCGAGACAGAAGAGGCAGGGGAGGTAGCAACCGAAAATATTAATTCCAAAACGCTTTCGTGTCCTGCTTGTGTCATACTTGGGTAGCAGCGGCTAATTTACAATAAAATAGTGTCCCGTAGAAGTAAGTTAGACGTCACTCGGTCAAATACGAAAACATTGCTTGATTTCGCGAGGGTCTGAATACACGCTCCACTGACAGAGGGCGCATCAAACCAATTCGTCTGCAATTGCGGCCTTGTCTGCTAAATGGGCAAATGCGTGGCTTAGGAGAGAAGCGTAAGATAAGTTTTAGCTAGAAATGATATATATAGGCGCCAACGGCCAAACCACGTTGGGTACACCGGTTCTTGTTCGATCACCGAAGTTAAGCAACGTTGGGCCTTCTCAGTACTTAGATGGGTGACCGCCTTGAAGAAAAAAAAAAATTGTCTTTTACTGTACGTTCACACTGTTATTCTTTGCCCCCGGAGTAGAAAGATTTTTTTCCTATTTTTTTATTGGACGTGAAACGGTAAAAAGATCTTATCTTTACGTAAATAAATAACTCTCTCCTTTCACGTTACACACGATCGAATGGCGTATCTTGACGTGTTATTTTTCGTTAAATATGGCACGATTTCTGCCGAAAATTGCGTGTTAGGAGAGAAGCGGAACATAACTTTCCGCAAACAACTAATTAATTGTGTAAAACAGTCTTATATTTACGTAAAAAAATTGGAAAAAATGTACGCAGTTTCTTGCTATTTCTTCTGTCTCTCGCAGACATACCCTCGTGTTTGTGCCCTTATAAACCACCACCCCCGAGCGTCAGCGAGCGTCAGTCGAGACAAGTCGAGACAGAAGAGGCAGGGGAGGTAGCAACCGAAAATATTAATTCCAAAACGCTTTCGTGTCCTGCTTGTGTCATACTTGGGTAGCAGCGGCTAATTTACAATAAAATAGTGTCCCGTAGAAGTAAGTTAGACGTCACTCGGTCAAATACGAAAACATTGCTTGATTTCGCGAGGGTCTGAATACACGCTCCACTGACAGAGGGCGCATCAAACCAATTCGTCTGCAATTGCGGCCTTGTCTGCTAAATGGGCAAATGCGTGGCTTAGGAGAGAAGCGTAAGATAAGTTTTAGCTAGAAATGATATATATAGGCGCCAACGGCCAAACCACGTTGGGTACACCGGTTCTTGTTCGATCACCGAAGTTAAGCAACGTTGGGCCTTCTCAGTACTTAGATGGGTGACCGCCTTGAAGAAAAAAAAAAAATTGTCTTTTACTGTACGTTCACACTGTTATTCTTTGCCCCCGGAGTAGAAAGATTTTTTTCCTATTTTTTTATTGGACGTGAAACGGTAAAAAGATCTTATCTTTACGTAAATAAATAACTCTCTCCTTTCACGTTACACACGATCGAATGGCGTATCTTGACGTGTTATTTTTCGTTAAATATGGCACGATTTCTGCCGAAAATTGCGTGTTAGGAGAGAAGCGGAACATAACTTTCCGCAAACAACTAATTAATTGTGTAAAACAGTCTTATATTTACGTAAAAAAATTGGAAAAAATGTACGCAGTTTCTTGCTATTTCTTCTGTCTCTCGCAGACATACCCTCGTGTTTGTGCCCTTATAAACCACCACCCCCGAGCGTCAGCGAGCGTCAGTCGAGCAAAGTCGAGACAAGTCGAGACAGAAGAGGCAGGGGAGGTAGCAACCGAAAATATTAATTCCAAAACGCTTTCGTGTCCTGCTTGTGTCATACTTGGGTAGCAGCGGCTAATTTACAATAAAATAGTGTCCCGTAGAAGTAAGTTAGACGTCACTCGGTCAAATACGAAAACATTGCTTGATTTCGCGAGGGTCTGAATACACGCTCCACTGACAGAGGGCGCATCAAACCAATTCGTCTGCAATTGCGGCCTTGTCTGCTAAATGGGCAAATGCGTGGCTTAGGAGAGAAGCGTAAGATAAGTTTTAGCTAGAAATGATATATATAGGCGCCAACGGCCAAACCACGTTGGGTACACCGGTTCTTGTTCGATCACCGAAGTTAAGCAACGTTGGGCCTTCTCAGTACTTAGATGGGTGACCGCCTTGAAGAAAAAAAAAAATTGTCTTTTACTGTACGTTCACACTGTTATTCTTTGCCCCCGGAGTAGAAAGATTTTTTTCCTATTTTTTTATTGGACGTGAAACGGTAAAAAGATCTTATCTTTACGTAAATAAATAACTCTCTCCTTTCACGTTACACACGATCGAATGGCGTATCTTGACGTGTTATTTTTCGTTAAATATGGCACGATTTCTGCCGAAAATTGCGTGTTAGGAGAGAAGCGGAACATAACTTTCCGCAAACAACTAATTAATTGTGTAAAACAGTCTTATATTTACGTAAAAAAATTGGAAAAAATGTACGCAGTTTCTTGCTATTTCTTCTGTCTCTCGCAGACATACCCTCGTGTTTGTGCCCTTATAAACCACCACCCCCGAGCGTCAGCGAGCGTCAGTCGAGACAAGTCGAGACAGAAGAGGCAGGGGAGGTAGCAACCGAAAATATTAATTCCAAAACGCTTTCGTGTCCTGCTTGTGTCATACTTGGGTAGCAGCGGCTAATTTACAATAAAATAGTGTCCCGTAGAAGTAAGTTAGACGTCACTCGGTCAAATACGAAAACATTGCTTGATTTCGCGAGGGTCTGAATACACGCTCCACTGACAGAGGGCGCATCAAACCAATTCGTCTGCAATTGCGGCCTTGTCTGCTAAATGGGCAAATGCGTGGCTTAGGAGAGAAGCGTAAGATAAGTTTTAGCTAGAAATGATATATATAGGCGCCAACGGCCAAACCACGTTGGGTACACCGGTTCTTGTTCGATCACCGAAGTTAAGCAACGTTGGGCCTTCTCAGTACTTAGATGGGTGACCGCCTTGAAGAAAAAAAAAAAAATTGTCTTTTACTGTACGTTCACACTGTTATTCTTTGCCCCCGGAGTAGAAAGATTTTTTTCCTATTTTTTTATTGGACGTGAAACGGTAAAAAGATCTTATCTTTACGTAAATAAATAACTCTCTCCTTTCACGTTACACACGATCGAATGGCGTATCTTGACGTGTTATTTTTCGTTAAATATGGCACGATTTCTGCCGAAAATTGCGTGTTAGGAGAGAAGCGGAACATAACTTTCCGCAAACAACTAATTAATTGTGTAAAACAGTCTTATATTTACGTAAAAAAATTGGAAAAAATGTACGCAGTTTCTTGCTATTTCTTCTGTCTCTCGCAGACATACCCTCGTGTTTGTGCCCTTATAAACCACCACCCCCGAGCGTCAGCGAGCGTCAGTCGAGCAAAGTCGAGACAAGTCGAGACAGAAGAGGCAGGGGAGGTAGCAACCGAAAATATTAATTCCAAAACGCTTTCGTGTCCTGCTTGTGTCATACTTGGGTAGCAGCGGCTAATTTACAATAAAATAGTGTCCCGTAGAAGTAAGTTAGACGTCACTCGGTCAAATACGAAAACATTGCTTGATTTCGCGAGGGTCTGAATACACGCTCCACTGACAGAGGGCGCATCAAACCAATTCGTCTGCAATTGCGGCCTTGTCTGCTAAATGGGCAAATGCGTGGCTTAGGAGAGAAGCGTAAGATAAGTTTTAGCTAGAAATGATATATATAGGCGCCAACGGCCAAACCACGTTGGGTACACCGGTTCTTGTTCGATCACCGAAGTTAAGCAACGTTGGGCCTTCTCAGTACTTAGATGGGTGACCGCCTTGAAGAAAAAAAAAAAAATTGTCTTTTACTGTACGTTCACACTGTTATTCTTTGCCCCCGGAGTAGAAAGATTTTTTTCCTATTTTTTTATTGGACGTGAAACGGTAAAAAGATCTTATCTTTACGTAAATAAATAACTCTCTCCTTTCACGTTACACACGATCGAATGGCGTATCTTGACGTGTTATTTTTCGTTAAATATGGCACGATTTCTGCCGAAAATTGCGTGTTAGGAGAGAAGCGGAACATAACTTTCCGCAAACAACTAATTAATTGTGTAAAACAGTCTTATATTTACGTAAAAAAATTGGAAAAAATGTACGCAGTTTCTTGCTATTTCTTCTGTCTCTCGCAGACATACCCTCGTGTTTGTGCCCTTATAAACCACCACCCCCGAGCGTCAGCGAGCGTCAGTCGAGACAAGTCGAGACAGAAGAGGCAGGGGAGGTAGCAACCGAAAATATTAATTCCAAAACGCTTTCGTGTCCTGCTTGTGTCATACTTGGGTAGCAGCGGCTAATTTACAATAAAATAGTGTCCCGTAGAAGTAAGTTAGACGTCACTCGGTCAAATACGAAAACATTGCTTGATTTCGCGAGGGTCTGAATACACGCTCCACTGACAGAGGGCGCATCAAACCAATTCGTCTGCAATTGCGGCCTTGTCTGCTAAATGGGCAAATGCGTGGCTTAGGAGAGAAGCGTAAGATAAGTTTTAGCTAGAAATGATATATATAGGCGCCAACGGCCAAACCACGTTGGGTACACCGGTTCTTGTTCGATCACCGAAGTTAAGCAACGTTGGGCCTTCTCAGTACTTAGATGGGTGACCGCCTTGAAGAAAAAAAAAAAATTGTCTTTTACTGTACGTTCACACTGTTATTCTTTGCCCCCGGAGTAGAAAGATTTTTTTCCTATTTTTTTATTGGACGTGAAACGGTAAAAAGATCTTATCTTTACGTAAATAAATAACTCTCTCCTTTCACGTTACACACGATCGAATGGCGTATCTTGACGTGTTATTTTTCGTTAAATATGGCACGATTTCTGCCGAAAATTGCGTGTTAGGAGAGAAGCGGAACATAACTTTCCGCAAACAACTAATTAATTGTGTAAAACAGTCTTATATTTACGTAAAAAAATTGGAAAAAATGTACGCAGTTTCTTGCTATTTCTTCTGTCTCTCGCAGACATACCCTCGTGTTTGTGCCCTTATAAACCACCACCCCCGAGCGTCAGCGAGCGTCAGTCGAGCAAAGTCGAGACAAGTCGAGACAGAAGAGGCAGGGGAGGTAGCAACCGAAAATATTAATTCCAAAACGCTTTCGTGTCCTGCTTGTGTCATACTTGGGTAGCAGCGGCTAATTTACAATAAAATAGTGTCCCGTAGAAGTAAGTTAGACGTCACTCGGTCAAATACGAAAACATTGCTTGATTTCGCGAGGGTCTGAATACACGCTCCACTGACAGAGGGCGCATCAAACCAATTCGTCTGCAATTGCGGCCTTGTCTGCTAAATGGGCAAATGCGTGGCTTAGGAGAGAAGCGTAAGATAAGTTTTAGCTAGAAATGATATATATAGGCGCCAACGGCCAAACCACGTTGGGTACACCGGTTCTTGTTCGATCACCGAAGTTAAGCAACGTTGGGCCTTCTCAGTACTTAGATGGGTGACCGCCTTGAAGAAAAAAAAAAATTGTCTTTTACTGTACGTTCACACTGTTATTCTTTGCCCCCGGAGTAGAAAGATTTTTTTCCTATTTTTTTATTGGACGTGAAACGGTAAAAAGATCTTATCTTTACGTAAATAAATAACTCTCTCCTTTCACGTTACACACGATCGAATGGCGTATCTTGACGTGTTATTTTTCGTTAAATATGGCACGATTTCTGCCGAAAATTGCGTGTTAGGAGAGAAGCGGAACATAACTTTCCGCAAACAACTAATTAATTGTGTAAAACAGTCTTATATTTACGTAAAAAAATTGGAAAAAATGTACGCAGTTTCTTGCTATTTCTTCTGTCTCTCGCAGACATACCCTCGTGTTTGTGCCCTTATAAACCACCACCCCCGAGCGTCAGCGAGCGTCAGTCGAGACAAGTCGAGACAGAAGAGGCAGGGGAGGTAGCAACCGAAAATATTAATTCCAAAACGCTTTCGTGTCCTGCTTGTGTCATACTTGGGTAGCAGCGGCTAATTTACAATAAAATAGTGTCCCGTAGAAGTAAGTTAGACGTCACTCGGTCAAATACGAAAACATTGCTTGATTTCGCGAGGGTCTGAATACACGCTCCACTGACAGAGGGCGCATCAAACCAATTCGTCTGCAATTGCGGCCTTGTCTGCTAAATGGGCAAATGCGTGGCTTAGGAGAGAAGCGTAAGATAAGTTTTAGCTAGAAATGATATATATAGGCGCCAACGGCCAAACCACGTTGGGTACACCGGTTCTTGTTCGATCACCGAAGTTAAGCAACGTTGGGCCTTCTCAGTACTTAGATGGGTGACCGCCTTGAAGAAAAAAAAAAAAATTGTCTTTTACTGTACGTTCACACTGTTATTCTTTGCCCCCGGAGTAGAAAGATTTTTTTCCTATTTTTTTATTGGACGTGAAACGGTAAAAAGATCTTATCTTTACGTAAATAAATAACTCTCTCCTTTCACGTTACACACGATCGAATGGCGTATCTTGACGTGTTATTTTTCGTTAAATATGGCACGATTTCTGCCGAAAATTGCGTGTTAGGAGAGAAGCGGAACATAACTTTCCGCAAACAACTAATTAATTGTGTAAAACAGTCTTATATTTACGTAAAAAAATTGGAAAAAATGTACGCAGTTTCTTGCTATTTCTTCTGTCTCTCGCAGACATACCCTCGTGTTTGTGCCCTTATAAACCACCACCCCCGAGCGTCAGCGAGCGTCAGTCGAGCAAAGTCGAGACAAGTCGAGACAGAAGAGGCAGGGGAGGTAGCAACCGAAAATATTAATTCCAAAACGCTTTCGTGTCCTGCTTGTGTCATACTTGGGTAGCAGCGGCTAATTTACAATAAAATAGTGTCCCGTAGAAGTAAGTTAGACGTCACTCGGTCAAATACGAAAACATTGCTTGATTTCGCGAGGGTCTGAATACACGCTCCACTGACAGAGGGCGCATCAAACCAATTCGTCTGCAATTGCGGCCTTGTCTGCTAAATGGGCAAATGCGTGGCTTAGGAGAGAAGCGTAAGATAAGTTTTAGCTAGAAATGATATATATAGGCGCCAACGGCCAAACCACGTTGGGTACACCGGTTCTTGTTCGATCACCGAAGTTAAGCAACGTTGGGCCTTCTCAGTACTTAGATGGGTGACCGCCTTGAAGAAAAAAAAAAAAATTGTCTTTTACTGTACGTTCACACTGTTATTCTTTGCCCCCGGAGTAGAAAGATTTTTTTCCTATTTTTTTATTGGACGTGAAACGGTAAAAAGATCTTATCTTTACGTAAATAAATAACTCTCTCCTTTCACGTTACACACGATCGAATGGCGTATCTTGACGTGTTATTTTTCGTTAAATATGGCACGATTTCTGCCGAAAATTGCGTGTTAGGAGAGAAGCGGAACATAACTTTCCGCAAACAACTAATTAATTGTGTAAAACAGTCTTATATTTACGTAAAAAAATTGGAAAAAATGTACGCAGTTTCTTGCTATTTCTTCTGTCTCTCGCAGACATACCCTCGTGTTTGTGCCCTTATAAACCACCACCCCCGAGCGTCAGCGAGCGTCAGTCGAGACAAGTCGAGACAGAAGAGGCAGGGGAGGTAGCAACCGAAAATATTAATTCCAAAACGCTTTCGTGTCCTGCTTGTGTCATACTTGGGTAGCAGCGGCTAATTTACAATAAAATAGTGTCCCGTAGAAGTAAGTTAGACGTCACTCGGTCAAATACGAAAACATTGCTTGATTTCGCGAGGGTCTGAATACACGCTCCACTGACAGAGGGCGCATCAAACCAATTCGTCTGCAATTGCGGCCTTGTCTGCTAAATGGGCAAATGCGTGGCTTAGGAGAGAAGCGTAAGATAAGTTTTAGCTAGAAATGATATATATAGGCGCCAACGGCCAAACCACGTTGGGTACACCGGTTCTTGTTCGATCACCGAAGTTAAGCAACGTTGGGCCTTCTCAGTACTTAGATGGGTGACCGCCTTGAAGAAAAAAAAAAAATTGTCTTTTACTGTACGTTCACACTGTTATTCTTTGCCCCCGGAGTAGAAAGATTTTTTTCCTATTTTTTTATTGGACGTGAAACGGTAAAAAGATCTTATCTTTACGTAAATAAATAACTCTCTCCTTTCACGTTACACACGATCGAATGGCGTATCTTGACGTGTTATTTTTCGTTAAATATGGCACGATTTCTGCCGAAAATTGCGTGTTAGGAGAGAAGCGGAACATAACTTTCCGCAAACAACTAATTAATTGTGTAAAACAGTCTTATATTTACGTAAAAAAATTGGAAAAAATGTACGCAGTTTCTTGCTATTTCTTCTGTCTCTCGCAGACATACCCTCGTGTTTGTGCCCTTATAAACCACCACCCCCGAGCGTCAGCGAGCGTCAGTCGAGCAAAGTCGAGACAAGTCGAGACAGAAGAGGCAGGGGAGGTAGCAACCGAAAATATTAATTCCAAAACGCTTTCGTGTCCTGCTTGTGTCATACTTGGGTAGCAGCGGCTAATTTACAATAAAATAGTGTCCCGTAGAAGTAAGTTAGACGTCACTCGGTCAAATACGAAAACATTGCTTGATTTCGCGAGGGTCTGAATACACGCTCCACTGACAGAGGGCGCATCAAACCAATTCGTCTGCAATTGCGGCCTTGTCTGCTAAATGGGCAAATGCGTGGCTTAGGAGAGAAGCGTAAGATAAGTTTTAGCTAGAAATGATATATATAGGCGCCAACGGCCAAACCACGTTGGGTACACCGGTTCTTGTTCGATCACCGAAGTTAAGCAACGTTGGGCCTTCTCAGTACTTAGATGGGTGACCGCCTTGAAGAAAAAAAAAAAATTGTCTTTTACTGTACGTTCACACTGTTATTCTTTGCCCCCGGAGTAGAAAGATTTTTTTCCTATTTTTTTATTGGACGTGAAACGGTAAAAAGATCTTATCTTTACGTAAATAAATAACTCTCTCCTTTCACGTTACACACGATCGAATGGCGTATCTTGACGTGTTATTTTTCGTTAAATATGGCACGATTTCTGCCGAAAATTGCGTGTTAGGAGAGAAGCGGAACATAACTTTCCGCAAACAACTAATTAATTGTGTAAAACAGTCTTATATTTACGTAAAAAAATTGGAAAAAATGTACGCAGTTTCTTGCTATTTCTTCTGTCTCTCGCAGACATACCCTCGTGTTTGTGCCCTTATAAACCACCACCCCCGAGCGTCAGCGAGCGTCAGTCGAGACAAGTCGAGACAGAAGAGGCAGGGGAGGTAGCAACCGAAAATATTAATTCCAAAACGCTTTCGTGTCCTGCTTGTGTCATACTTGGGTAGCAGCGGCTAATTTACAATAAAATAGTGTCCCGTAGAAGTAAGTTAGACGTCACTCGGTCAAATACGAAAACATTGCTTGATTTCGCGAGGGTCTGAATACACGCTCCACTGACAGAGGGCGCATCAAACCAATTCGTCTGCAATTGCGGCCTTGTCTGCTAAATGGGCAAATGCGTGGCTTAGGAGAGAAGCGTAAGATAAGTTTTAGCTAGAAATGATATATATAGGCGCCAACGGCCAAACCACGTTGGGTACACCGGTTCTTGTTCGATCACCGAAGTTAAGCAACGTTGGGCCTTCTCAGTACTTAGATGGGTGACCGCCTTGAAGAAAAAAAAAAAATTGTCTTTTACTGTACGTTCACACTGTTATTCTTTGCCCCCGGAGTAGAAAGATTTTTTTCCTATTTTTTTATTGGACGTGAAACGGTAAAAAGATCTTATCTTTACGTAAATAAATAACTCTCTCCTTTCACGTTACACACGATCGAATGGCGTATCTTGACGTGTTATTTTTCGTTAAATATGGCACGATTTCTGCCGAAAATTGCGTGTTAGGAGAGAAGCGGAACATAACTTTCCGCAAACAACTAATTAATTGTGTAAAACAGTCTTATATTTACGTAAAAAAATTGGAAAAAATGTACGCAGTTTCTTGCTATTTCTTCTGTCTCTCGCAGACATACCCTCGTGTTTGTGCCCTTATAAACCACCACCCCCGAGCGTCAGCGAGCGTCAGTCGAGCAAAGTCGAGACAAGTCGAGACAGAAGAGGCAGGGGAGGTAGCAACCGAAAATATTAATTCCAAAACGCTTTCGTGTCCTGCTTGTGTCATACTTGGGTAGCAGCGGCTAATTTACAATAAAATAGTGTCCCGTAGAAGTAAGTTAGACGTCACTCGGTCAAATACGAAAACATTGCTTGATTTCGCGAGGGTCTGAATACACGCTCCACTGACAGAGGGCGCATCAAACCAATTCGTCTGCAATTGCGGCCTTGTCTGCTAAATGGGCAAATGCGTGGCTTAGGAGAGAAGCGTAAGATAAGTTTTAGCTAGAAATGATATATATAGGCGCCAACGGCCAAACCACGTTGGGTACACCGGTTCTTGTTCGATCACCGAAGTTAAGCAACGTTGGGCCTTCTCAGTACTTAGATGGGTGACCGCCTTGAAGAAAAAAAAAAATTGTCTTTTACTGTACGTTCACACTGTTATTCTTTGCCCCCGGAGTAGAAAGATTTTTTTCCTATTTTTTTATTGGACGTGAAACGGTAAAAAGATCTTATCTTTACGTAAATAAATAACTCTCTCCTTTCACGTTACACACGATCGAATGGCGTATCTTGACGTGTTATTTTTCGTTAAATATGGCACGATTTCTGCCGAAAATTGCGTGTTAGGAGAGAAGCGGAACATAACTTTCCGCAAACAACTAATTAATTGTGTAAAACAGTCTTAAATTTACGTAAAAAAATTGGAAAAAATGTACGCAGTTTCTTGCTATTTCTTCTGTCTCTCGCAGACATACCCTCGTGTTTGTGCCCTTATAAACCACCACCCCCGAGCGTCAGCGAGCGTCAGTCGAGCAAAGTCGAGACAAGTCGAGACAGAAGAGGCAGGGGAGGTAGCAACCGAAAATATTAATTCCAAAACGCTTTCGTGTCCTGCTTGTGTCATACTTGGGTAGCAGCGGCTAATTTACAATAAAATAGTGTCCCGTAGAAGTAAGTTAGACGTCACTCGGTCAAATACGAAAACATTGCTTGATTTCGCGAGGGTCTGAATACACGCTCCACTGACAGAGGGCGCATCAAACCAATTCGTCTGCAATTGCGGCCTTGTCTGCTAAATGGGCAAATGCGTGGCTTAGGAGAGAAGCGTAAGATAAGTTTTAGCTAGAAATGATATATATAGGCGCCAACGGCCAAACCACGTTGGGTACACCGGTTCTTGTTCGATCACCGAAGTTAAGCAACGTTGGGCCTTCTCAGTACTTAGATGGGTGACCGCCTTGAAGAAAAAAAAAAATTGTCTTTTACTGTACGTTCACACTGTTATTCTTTGCCCCCGGAGTAGAAAGATTTTTTTCCTATTTTTTTATTGGACGTGAAACGGTAAAAAGATCTTATCTTTACGTAAATAAATAACTCTCTCCTTTCACGTTACACACGATCGAATGGCGTATCTTGACGTGTTATTTTTCGTTAAATATGGCACGATTTCTGCCGAAAATTGCGTGTTAGGAGAGAAGCGGAACATAACTTTCCGCAAACAACTAATTAATTGTGTAAAACAGTCTTATATTTACGTAAAAAAATTGGAAAAAATGTACGCAGTTTCTTGCTATTTCTTCTGTCTCTCGCAGACATACCCTCGTGTTTGTGCCCTTATAAACCACCACCCCCGAGCGTCAGCGAGCGTCAGTCGAGCAAAGTCGAGACAAGTCGAGACAGAAGAGGCAGGGGAGGTAGCAACCGAAAATATTAATTCCAAAACGCTTTCGTGTCCTGCTTGTGTCATACTTGGGTAGCAGCGGCTAATTTACAATAAAATAGTGTCCCGTAGAAGTAAGTTAGACGTCACTCGGTCAAATACGAAAACATTGCTTGATTTCGCGAGGGTCTGAATACACGCTCCACTGACAGAGGGCGCATCAAACCAATTCGTCTGCAATTGCGGCCTTGTCTGCTAAATGGGCAAATGCGTGCCTTAGGAGAGGAGCTGCTTGGCTGCTCTCCTGTGCGCATTGCTGCGTGACGTCGAGTGTTTACGTCGCTGCGGGCTTCGCGGCGGCGTGGTCTCTGCTTTTCGAGGCTCTTCATTTCTTTGTAAGTAGACCGACTATGTCAAGCCTAAATAGTAGCGAAGAACGTGTAAATAACGTTCAGGTTTTGTTCCCCCGTGGCTCGGATAAACCGACAGCGTATGAGATACACCGTTGGCTCGATGAGGACTTATGTTTACCCGAAAATGATCTATACGGTATACAATACGATACCTTTATAAATGCTTTGTTTTTGAAGTTATTTAGTTCTGATGTTTGTGAGCGTCTCGTGGGTTTTAATAATGGTGAGAAGAAGTTTAGACACCTTAACGGTAATATCAGTTCCGTTAAAATCCAGCACGCTGGTTTTGGTATCAGGCACGTTCGCGTGTTTAACCTCCCGTTTGAAATCCACGACGAGACGATATCCCGGTTTCTCAGTCCCTATGGCGATGTCACGAACGTAGTCCGTGAGAAGTGGTCAGGGGACTACAAATATCAGGTTTACAATGGTATACGTAGTGTCACTATGGTAATTAGGCGGCATATTCCGTCGTTTGTTTTGATTAACGGTCACAGGGCTTTTGTAACATACGACGGTCAGCCCCAGACATGCAGTTTTTGCCATAGTGTAGGGCATTACCGAATAGAGTGTCCCAGACGTAAGCGGCCAGTTCAGTTGCCAGCTGGGAACGCAGACTTGGGGCGGAGCTACGCTGCGGTGGCTCTCGGCCCGGCCGGTGCAGCCCCCCCCGACCACCCCGCTACTCCTCGCCGCGACGAGGAAACCGCTCAGGCGGCAGACCCCGCGGCGATGGATGTGACCGCAGGCGTCACCGAACAGGTGGCTTCTGCTCCCGATAGTGACGCTAATAACCCGATTGTGTCTGTTAATGTTAACCCGATTGTGACAGAACCTGTTGTTTTGACTGATACTAACATGGAAGTAGTAGCTTTTCCGGATTCTACGCCCGTAGATGCTGTTGCCGATGTAGTTCCTTCCGTGTTGGTCCCCGATCGTGTCGTGGTTTCCGCGCCCGCCCCTGTCGCCGTCGCTTCCACTTCCGCGGCTTCGGCCGCTACGGGTGGGGGCCCGGAAACTGGTACGGTGCCCGCGGTCCCCGCGCCGCCCCCCCAGCCCCAGAGGCAGAGGGAGCGGTCGCGCTCGTCCTCGCGCTCCTCCAGTGTCTCCAGTCGGTCGGCGTCGCGCGAGTCCTCGCGTCGCGACCGCAGCGGGTCCCCGGCGCCGCGCGCCCCGCGGCACCACGTGCCCCGTCGGGAGAGCGCCTCCTCCTTCTCGTCGTCGCGGCGCAGGTCGGTGCGTCGCCCCCTTCCCCCCCCTGCCCCCCAGCCCCCCGCGCGTTCTCGTGATTTTTCGGTGACTGTTGAACACCTGCAGTCGGTGTTGTCACAGCCGCCGACCACGACGGACGAGGAAATGGCTCTGGCGCCAGATCCCGCCTTGGCTTCCGTCGGCAAGCGGAAGGCGGAGGACGACGGCAGTAAATACCAGAAGGCTCGCTCGTCTGCGGAGGCGACGGGCGCTGGTCGGGACAGGGAGGATCTGATTCCGCCCCCGCCGCCCCTCCCCCCCGGCGTCCGCCTCGACTGGTCGGAGGCGGCGCCGGAGGAGGGTGGCGGGACTCGAACCCAAACATGACTTTTAACGTGACCGCCTTGATTTTAATTTTCTAACAGCACTATTTTAACTGTTTTTAACTATTTTATACGTTTTTATGTTTTACGTGCGTCTGGCTTGAGTTTTATGCATTGTTTTTATATTTTATTTTTATTTCTATGACTTTTATTCCGGGTGTTTGGAATATTTTAACTTTAAACGTAAACCGCATGCGCAGTGCGTACAAGGCTCTCGCTTTGAAAGATTTTTTAGTGAATGCTCGCTGCCATGTGGTTTTTTTACAGGAGGTTACCCGGGAGGCACTTTTATACTTATTAGATTTTACTGATTTTACTGTTATCGACAACGTTTTACCAGACGACTCCGTCGGTACGGCCATTTTAGTTAAGTCTGACATACCAATTTTAAATATCGACATACTGCCCAATGGCCGCGGTATTGCAGTAAATATTTACGGTGTACATTTTATAAATATTTATGGACCGGTCAGTAAAGTTCGACAGACGAAGGCCGAGTTTTATTCACACGACGTTTGTTCTCTTTTACGGAATAATTTTAATACTGTTGTTTTAGGCGGAGATTTTAACTGTGTTTTAGATAATAGAGATCAGGAGCCGATACCCTACAAGTGTCCTGAATTACAACTTTTAATTAATACTTTTAACCTAATTGACGCGTGGCGGGTATTGCACCAGGATTTTACTCTTTTTACACACTTTTACCCGTCGGGACGGAGCCGTCTGGACCGGCTTTATCTCTCGAGTGCTTTACGAGATAAAGTTAGATTTGTCGATGTGCGCCCGGTAATCTTCTCGGACCATAGTTGTTTTATTTGTCAGTTGGTTTTACCGCGGCCGAGTGCCCCTCGCCGCAATGTCTTTTGGAAGCTCAACTGTAGTCTTTTAGATGATGACCGTTTTATTGAACTTTTTACCCGCGAATGGCAGACTATTGTCAGTAATAGGCCCTCTGACGTCAGTGTTTTATCGTGGTGGGTGTTAGAGGCTAAGCCGGCAGTAAGAAAGATTTTAATCGATTTGAGTCGCGAGGCGGCGCGCGGCCGCCGCGCCATGTTTGAGTTCAGGCAGGAGTGCCTGCGCGACCTCGCGCGTCGCGTGACGTCACAGCCCGCGCTGCTGCCCGAGTTCAAGCGGTTCCAGGCGCGCCGGTTGGCAGACCTGCGAGCCGCGGGGGCGGGCGTGGTGGCGCGAAGCCAGCCCACCGGCCCGGTACAGGATGAGCCCCTGTCCATCTATCATTTGAACCGGGAGCGCAAGCGCGGGCAGCGGACGCACGTCACCTCCTGGATGCGGCGCGACGGGACTCGAACCCGCGACCTGCCGGACATTTTAGATGACGTTCACGGCCATTTTAAGAGTTTCTTCTCAGATGTAGTTTTAGAGCCAGACGCACTGAGGGGCCTTTTATCGTATGTGCCGTATTCACTCGGTCGTGCGGAGCGGGCGCACCTCAATGCGCCGTTCACGCACGACGAGTTGTACGACTCGGTGAAGCGGAGTCCGAACGGGAAGTCACCCGGTTCGGACGGTATCCCCGCCGAATTTTATCGTGTTTTTTATGACCTTTTTAAAGAAGTGCTGTTAGAGCTTGCCCGCGAAATCCAGGATGGCGCAGCCGTTCCGGAAGCTTTCGCGGAGGGCGTCGTCACTCTTATTCCCAAAACTAACGCCGTCCCGAGTGTCGAAAACGTACGGCCAATTACATTATTGAACGCCGATTTTAAGATCATTAGTCGTTGTATTGCGTCCCGTATTCGTTCGGTTTTATCTGATGTGTTGACCGACCAGCAAACTTGCTCTGTACCTACCCGGAATATTTTTGACGCGCTTTTGGCGTACCGAGATACCATCGGGTACGTCAGAAGTGCGAGGGTGAACTTTGCTGCGGTGCTTTCGATAGACTTTCAGCACGCGTTCGACCGGGTGAGCCATCACTACTTGCGGCAGGTCATGGTTGCCATGGGTTTTGGACGCCAGTTTACCCACATGGTCCGCGGTCTGTTAGGGTGCGCTACGTCCCGGGTGCGCGTTAACGGTGTACTGACGCCATCCTTCCCGGTCCGACGCTCCGTCCGACAGGGGTGCCCTTTGTCGATGGCGCTCTTTGCCATCGCGCTGGACCCCCTGTTGCGTGCCATCTCCGCGGAGTGTCGTGGCATCACCGTCGGCGCTCGTCAGCTGACGTGTCGGGCCTACGCCGACGATGTGGGGGTGTTTGTCGGCGGCGCGGGTGACGTAGACACTCTTCACCGGGTGTTACAGGGGTATGAGCGTGCAACCGGGGCTGTGGTTAACCGACGGAAGACCGTGTTCCTTCCGCTAAACCCGCAGGCGCACACTGTCACGCGTCATTGGTTTTGTGTCCGGGCGCAACATAAGATACTGGGGGTGACGATGACGGCGAACGTGCAGCAGATGCAGGCGACGAACTGGCGGCCCGCCTTGGACCGCGTGAGGGCCGTGCTGCGCATCTTCGCGCCGCGGCGCCTCGCGCTGCGGGACAAGGTGTCCCTCGTGGCCAGCCACGTGTGGGCGCGCGCCTGGTTCCTCGCGCAGGTGCTGCCCGCGCCGCTGCTGCTGGGTCGAGCCATCCAGCAGGCGGCGTATTGGTACCTGTGGCGAGGAAGCATCTTTAAGGCCAGCTATGAGGTGTGCGCGCTCCCACCGGAGGACGGGGGTTTGGGCCTCGTCCACTTTCGTTCCAAATGCGCCGCTCTGCTGTGGAAGAGGACGACGGCTGTGATGGAGAAGGACCCCTTCGGCCCCACCGCAGTCCTCTTCGACAGATACCGCCCCGCCTCCCCAGCTGCGCCGGTGTCCGTCGCCCACGTCCCCTACTACCTGGACTACGTGCGCCGGTTCTACGTCAACGGAAGCTACCTGCTGAACGCCGACGTCAGGAGCTCCAGGGTTTGCGACGTCGCAGATGCTCTTCGTGGGACTCGGGTTCGTTCCAAGTGGGAGTACCGGCTGCCGTGGGTGGACTGGACCGCGGTATGGCACAACTTGGCCTCCACCACTCTTCCGTCGAGGGTCCACGAGGTGTGGTTTAAGGTTGTTCACCGGTTATTCCCCACGAATGACAAGCTCCACGCCATCCACTTTACCACCACGGACGCCTGCGACGAATGTGGAGATCGTGACACCATCGCACATCGCTTCACGTGTCGTCAACACAGTGACGTGTGGGATGTGGCGCGCGACATGATCAGACTAATCAACAGGGTGGACGTGAGGACCGTAACGGTCGACGACGCCATAGTGCCGCAGAATACAGCCTATCCACGAACGAAACGGAACGCGTCGATATGGATACTCGGGCATACAGTGTTTTCCATCTTTACCCTGAAATTGACTTCTACCCTGGATTATTTAACTTATATGTGGAATGAACATGACAAGGCACTAAGCCATCCCCGATACAGACAAAACTTTGCAAATTTCCTGCATGTATCCCTGTTGCATGCGTTTACCAAATACTCATTAACGCTATAGCAACTCTTCATGGACATAAAGTTTATCCTGTGAAGTGGTTGTCGCGAATCTTTATCGTTCCTTTCTCTTTTCTATCTTTGTGCTATTTATGATGATGACCCCATGCAAAGCTTTATGGACATGAATGGTATATTCCTATGAAGTTCTTGCCGCGCATCTCCGTTCGTTCTCCCCAGAAAACTTTTCTTTACTTTATCTTTCTTTTTGATCATTCTATTATAGAAGTTTTCTTTTGATTTCTCAGCAGTATTTTGTTTATATGTGCACTTTTCGTGCAGTGGCCTCCTGTGTAGTTTTTGATTGTTTTCTATTTCCTTTTCTTTCAATTTCTTTTTTCTGTAGTTTCACCCAGGCCAGAAATATCTCCGCTACGCATTCTGATTAATTGTGAGTTGGTGGATTTTTTTTAACTTTTTCCTTTATAATAACATTTTATTTATGTTTTACTTTCCTGCAGCATCGACGTATGGATATCAAGTTCCAAGATGATATTCGTCGTGGGAAAACCTATGCCTGCAGTAGGCTTTGTTTTTTTTTTTTTTTTTTTATCATCGTAGGACGATGTTTCATTTAAACTTTCATTTTAATTTTATTATTTTTCTTCAAGAGACTTGTGTTTTGTCTTGCACATGAAGACTGCCTTTCAATTTACTTTGATTGAGAAGCCGACACCAATTCACTTCGTCGAGCAGTACCAACTGCACATTCCCGCGAGGGAGTCATGTTCTTTTGCCCAACGGGGGACGTTTTTTGTTTACACGTATAGCGGAGAAGCTCGCCGTTGAAGGCATTAATGGTGAGAGTAAGGCCGGGCTGTAAGGGGTGATGGGAGGCCCGTAGAAAAAAAAAATATAAAAAAGTTGACTATGAAATCAAACATATGATTAACAAAACAAAAAAAAAAACAAAAAAAATAAAAAAAAAAAACAAAAAAAAAAATAAAAATAAAAAAAAAAAATAAAAAAAAAATAAAAAAAAAAAACCGGTTCTTGTTCGATCACCGAAGTTAAGCAACGTTGGGCCTTCTCAGTACTTAGATGGGTGACCGCCTTGAAGAAAAAAAAAAATTGTCTTTTACTGTACGTTCACACTGTTATTCTTTGCCCCCGGAGTAGAAAGATTTTTTTCCTATTTTTTTATTGGACGTGAAACGGTAAAAAGATCTTATCTTTACGTAAATAAATAACTCTCTCCTTTCACGTTACACACGATCGAATGGCGTATCTTGACGTGTTATTTTTCGTTAAATATGGCACGATTTCTGCCGAAAATTGCGTGTTAGGAGAGAAGCGGAACATAACTTTCCGCAAACAACTAATTAATTGTGTAAAACAGTCTTATATTTACGTAAAAAAATTGGAAAAAATGTACGCAGTTTCTTGCTATTTCTTCTGTCTCTCGCAGACATACCCTCGTGTTTGTGCCCTTATAAACCACCACCCCCGAGCGTCAGCGAGCGTCAGTCGAGACAAGTCGAGACAGAAGAGGCAGGGGAGGTAGCAACCGAAAATATTAATTCCAAAACGCTTTCGTGTCCTGCTTGTGTCATACTTGGGTAGCAGCGGCTAATTTACAATAAAATAGTGTCCCGTAGAAGTAAGTTAGACGTCACTCGGTCAAATACGAAAACATTGCTTGATTTCGCGAGGGTCTGAATACACGCTCCACTGACAGAGGGCGCATCAAACCAATTCGTCTGCAATTGCGGCCTTGTCTGCTAAATGGGCAAATGCGTGGCTTAGGAGAGAAGCGTAAGATAAGTTTTAGCTAGAAATGATATATATAGGCGCCAACGGCCAAACCACGTTGGGTACACCGGTTCTTGTTCGATCACCGAAGTTAAGCAACGTTGGGCCTTCTCAGTACTTAGATGGGTGACCGCCTTGAAGAAAAAAAAAAATTGTCTTTTACTGTACGTTCACACTGTTATTCTTTGCCCCCGGAGTAGAAAGATTTTTTTCCTATTTTTTTATTGGACGTGAAACGGTAAAAAGATCTTATCTTTACGTAAATAAATAACTCTCTCCTTTCACGTTACACACGATCGAATGGCGTATCTTGACGTGTTATTTTTCGTTAAATATGGCACGATTTCTGCCGAAAATTGCGTGTTAGGAGAGAAGCGGAACATAACTTTCCGCAAACAACTAATTAATTGTGTAAAACAGTCTTATATTTACGTAAAAAAATTGGAAAAAATGTACGCAGTTTCTTGCTATTTCTTCTGTCTCTCGCAGACATACCCTCGTGTTTGTGCCCTTATAAACCACCACCCCCGAGCGTCAGCGAGCGTCAGTCGAGCAAAGTCGAGACAAGTCGAGACAGAAGAGGCAGGGGAGGTAGCAACCGAAAATATTAATTCCAAAACGCTTTCGTGTCCTGCTTGTGTCATACTTGGGTAGCAGCGGCTAATTTACAATAAAATAGTGTCCCGTAGAAGTAAGTTAGACGTCACTCGGTCAAATACGAAAACATTGCTTGATTTCGCGAGGGTCTGAATACACGCTCCACTGACAGAGGGCGCATCAAACCAATTCGTCTGCAATTGCGGCCTTGTCTGCTAAATGGGCAAATGCGTGGCTTAGGAGAGAAGCGTAAGATAAGTTTTAGCTAGAAATGATATATATAGGCGCCAACGGCCAAACCACGTTGGGTACACCGGTTCTTGTTCGATCACCGAAGTTAAGCAACGTTGGGCCTTCTCAGTACTTAGATGGGTGACCGCCTTGAAGAAAAAAAAAATTGTCTTTTACTGTACGTTCACACTGTTATTCTTTGCCCCCGTAGTAGAAAGATTTTTTTCCTATTTTTTTATTGGACGTGAAACGGTAAAAAGATCTTATCTTTACGTAAATAAATAACTCTCTCCTTTCACGTTACACACGATCGAATGGCGTATCTTGACGTGTTATTTTTCGTTAAATATGGCACGATTTCTGCCGAAAATTGCGTGTTAGGAGAGAAGCGGAACATAACTTTCCGCAAACAACTAATTAATTGTGTAAAACAGTCTTATATTTACGTAAAAAAATTGGAAAAAATGTACGCAGTTTCTTGCTATTTCTTCTGTCTCTCGCAGACATACCCTCGTGTTTGTGCCCTTATAAACCACCACCCCCGAGCGTCAGCGAGCGTCAGTCGAGACAAGTCGAGACAGAAGAGGCAGGGGAGGTAGCAACCGAAAATATTAATTCCAAAACGCTTTCGTGTCCTGCTTGTGTCATACTTGGGTAGCAGCGGCTAATTTACAATAAAATAGTGTCCCGTAGAAGTAAGTTAGACGTCACTCGGTCAAATACGAAAACATTGCTTGATTTCGCGAGGGTCTGAATACACGCTCCACTGACAGAGGGCGCATCAAACCAATTCGTCTGCAATTGCGGCCTTGTCTGCTAAATGGGCAAATGCGTGCCTTAGGAGAGGAGCTGCTTGGCTGCTCTCCTGTGCGCATTGCTGCGTGACGTCGAGTGTTTGCGTCGCTGCGGGCTTCGCGGCGGCGTGGTCTCTGCTTTTCGAGGCTCTTCATCTCTTTGTAAGTAGACCGTACTATGTCAAGCCTAAATAGTAGCGAAGAACGCGTAAATAACGTCCAGGTTTTGTTCCCCCGTGGCTCGGATAAACCGACAGCGTATGAGATACACCGTTGGCTCGATGAGGACTTAAGTTTACCCGAAAGTGATCTATACGGCATACAATACGATACCTTTATAAATGCTCTGTTTTTGAAGTTGTTTAGTTCTGATGTTTGTGAGCGTCTCGTGGGTTTTAATAATGGTGAGAGGAAGTTTAGACATCTTAACGGTAATATCAGTTCCGTTAAAATCCAGCACGCTGGTTTTGGTATCAGGCACGTTCGCGTGTTTAACCTCCCGTTTGAAATCCACGACGAGACGATATCCCGGTTTCTCAGTCCCTATGGCGATGTCACGAACGTAGTCCGTGAGAAGTGGTCAGGGGACTACAAATATCAGGTTTACAATGGTATACGTAGTGTCACTATGGTAATTAGGCGGCATATTCCGTCGTTTGTTTTGATTAACGGTCACAGGGCTTTTGTAACATACGACGGTCAGCCCCAGACATGCAGTTTTTGCCATAGTGTAGGGCATTACCGAATAGAGTGTCCCAGACGTAAGCGGCCAGTTCAGTTGCCAGCTGGGAACGCAGACTTGGGGCGGAGCTACGCTGCGGTGGCTCTCGGCCCGGCCGGTGCAGCCCCCCCCGACCCCCCCGCTACTCCTCGCCGCGACGAGGAAACCGCTCAGGCGGCAGACCCCGCGGCGATGGACGTGACCGCAGGCGTCACCGAACAGGTGGCTTCTGCTCCCGATTGTGACACTAACACCCCGATTGTGACTGAAAATGTTAACCCGATTGTGACGGACAATCTTGCTGTGACTAACACTGACATGGAAGTAGTAGCTTTTCCGGATTCTACGCCCGTAGATACTGTTGCCGATGTAGTTCCTTCCGTGTTGGTCCCCGATCGTGTCGTGGTTTCCGCGCCCGCCCCTGTTGCCGTCGCTTCCACCTCCGCGGCTGCGGCCGCTACGGGTGGGGGCCCGGAAACTGGTACGGTGCCCGCGGTCCCGGCGCCGCCCCCCCAGCCCCAGAGGCAGAGGGAGCGGTCGCGCTCGTCCTCGCGCTCCTCCAGTGTCTCCAGTCGGTCGGCGTCGCGCGAGTCCTCGCGTCGCGACCGCAGCGGGTCCCCGGCGCCGCGCGCCCCGCGGCACCACGTGCCCCGTCGGGAGAGCGCCTCCTCCTTCTCGTCGTCGCGGCGCAGGTCGGTGCGTCGCCCCCCTCCCCCCCCCTGCCCCCCAGCCCCCCGCCCGTTCCCGTGATTTTTCGGTGACTGTTGAACACCTGCAGTCGGTGTTGTCACAGCCGCCGACCACGACGGACGAGGAAATGGCTCTGGCGCCAGATCCCGCCTTGGCCTCCGTCGGCAAGCGGAAGGCGGAGGACGACGGCAGTAAATACCAGAAGGCTCGCTCGTCTGCGGAGGCGACGGGCGCTGGTCGGGACAGGGAGGATCTGATTCCGCCCCCGCCGCCCCTCCCCCCCGGCGTCCGCCTCGACTGGTCGGAGGCGGCGCCGGAGGAGGGTGGCGGGACTCGAACCCAAACATGACTTTTAACGTGACCGCCTTGATTTTAAATTTCTAACAGCACTATTTTAACTGTTTTTAACTATTTTATACGTTTTTATGTTTTACGTGCGTCTGGCTTGGGTTTTATGCATTGTTTTTATATTTTATTTTTATTACTATGACTTTTATTCCTGGTGTTTGGAATATTTTAACTTTAAACGTAAACCGCATGCGCAGTGCGTACAAGGCTCTCGCTTTGAAAGATTTTTTAGTGAATGCTCGCTGCCATGTGGTTTTTTTACAGGAGGTTACCCGGGAGGCACTTTTATACTTATTAGATTTTACTGATTTTACTGTTATCGACAACGTTTTACCAGACGACTCCGTCGGTACGGCCATTTTAGTTAAGTCTGACATACCAATTTTAAATATCGACATACTGCCCAATGGCCGCGGTATTGCACTAAATATTTACGGTGTACATTTTATAAATGTTTATGGACCGGTCAGTAAAGTTCGACAGACAAAGGCCGAGTTTTATTCACACGACGTTTGTTCTCTTTTACGGAATAATTTTAATACTGTTGTTTTAGGCGGAGATTTTAACTGTGTTTTAGATAATAGAGATCAGGAGCCGATACCCTACAAGTGTCCTGAATTACAACTTTTAATTAATACTTTTAACCTAATTGACGCGTGGCGGGTATTGCACCAGGATTTTACTCTTTTTACACACTTTTACCCGTCGGGACGGAGCCGTCTGGACCGGCTTTATCTCTCGAGTGCTTTACGAGATAAAGTTAGATTTGTCGATGTGCGCCCGGTAATCTTCTCGGACCATAGTTGTTTTATTTGTCAGTTGGTTTTACCGCGGCCGAGTGCCCCTCGCCGCAATGTCTTTTGGAAGCTCAACTGTAGTCTTTTAGATGATGACCGTTTTATTGAACTTTTTACCCGCGAATGGCAGACTATTGTCAGTAATAGGCCCTCTGACGTCAGTGTTTTATCGTGGTGGGTGTTAGAGGCTAAGCCGGCAGTAAGAAAGATTTTAATCGATTTGAGTCGCGAGGCGGCGCGCGGCCGCCGCGCCATGTTCGAGTTCAGGCAGGAGTGCCTGCGCGACCTCGCGCGTCGCGTGACGTCACAGCCCGCGCTGCTGCCCGAGTTCAAGCGGTTCCAGGCGCGCCGGTTGGCAGACCTGCGAGCCGCGGGGGCGGGCGTGGTGGCGCGAAGCCAGCCCACCGGCCCGGTACAGGATGAGCCCCTGTCCATCTATCATTTGAACCGGGAGCGCAAGCGCGGGCAGCGGACGCACGTCACCTCCTGGATGCGGCGCGACGGGACTCGAACCCGCGACCTGCCGGACATTTTAGATGACGTTCACGGCCATTTTAAGAGTTTCTTCTCAGATGTAGTTTTAGAGCCAGACGCACTGAGGGGCCTTTTATCGTATGTGCCGTATTCACTCGGTCGTGCGGAGCGGGCGCACCTCAATGCGCCGTTCACGCACGACGAGTTGTACGACTCGGTGAAGCGGAGTCCGAACGGGAAGTCACCCGGTTCGGACGGTATCCCCGCCGAATTTTATCGTGTTTTTTATGACCTTTTTAAAGAAGTGCTGTTAGAGCTTGCCCGCGAAATCCAGGATGGCGCAGCCGTTCCGGAAGCTTTCGCGGAGGGCGTCGTCACTCTTATTCCCAAAACTAACGCCGTCCCGAGTGTCGAAAACGTACGGCCAATTACATTATTGAACGCCGATTTTAAGATCATTAGTCGTTGTATTGCGTCCCGTATTCGTTCGGTTTTATCTGATGTGTTGACCGACCAGCAAACTTGCTCTGTACCTACCCGGAATATCTTTGACGCGCTTTTGGCGTACCGAGATACCATCGGGTACGTCAGAAGTGCGAGGGTGAACTTTGCTGCGGTGCTTTCGATAGACTTTCAGAACGCGTTCGACCGGGTGAGCCATCACTACTTGCGGCAGGTCATGGTTGCCATGGGTTTTGGACGCCAGTTTACCCACATGGTCCGCGGTCTGTTAGGGTGCGCTACGTCCCGGGTGCGCGTTAACGGTGTACTGACGCCATCCTTCCCGGTCCGACGCTCCGTCCGACAGGGGTGCCCTTTGTCGATGGCGCTCTTTGCCATCGCGCTGGACCCCCTGTTGCGTGCCATCTCCGCGGAGTGTCGTGGCATCACCGTCGGCGCTCGTCAGCTGACGTGTCGGGCCTACGCCGACGATGTGGGGGTGTTTGTCGGCGGCGCGGGTGACGTAGACACTCTTCACCGGGTGTTACAGGGGTATGAGCGTGCAACCGGGGCTGTGGTTAACCGACGGAAGACCGTGTTCCTCCCGCTAACCCCGCAGGCGCACACTGTCACGCGTCATTGGTTTTGTGTCCGGGCGCAACATAAGATACTGGGGGTGACGATGACGGCGAACGTGCAGCAGATGCAGGCGACGAACTGGCGGCCCGCCTTGGACCGCGTGAGGGCCGTGCTGCGCATCTTCGCGCCGCGGCGCCTCGCGCTGCGGGACAAGGTGTCCCTCGTGGCCAGCCACGTGTGGGCGCGCGCCTGGTTCCTCGCGCAGGTGCTGCCCGCGCCGCTGCTGCTGGGTCGAGCCATCCAGCAGGCGGCGTATTGGTACCTGTGGCGAGGAAGCATCTTTAAGGCCAGCTATGAGGTGTGCGCGCTCCCACCGGAGGACGGGGGTTTGGGCCTCGTCCACTTTCGCTCCAAATGCGCCGCTCTGCTGTGGAAGAGGACGACGGCTGTGATGGAGAAGGACCCCTTCGGCCCCACCGCAGTCCTCTTCGACAGATACCGCCCCGCCTCCCCAGCTGCGCCGGTGTCCGTCGCCCACGTCCCCTACTACCTGGACTACGTGCGCCGGTTCTACGTCAACGGAAGCTACCTGCTGAACGCCGACGTCAGGAGCTCCAGGGTTTGCGACGTCGCAGATGCTCTTCGTGGGACTCGGGTTCGTTCCAAGTGGGAGTACCGGCTGCCGTGGGTGGACTGGACCGCGGTATGGCACAACTTGGCCTCCACCACTCTTCCGTCGAGGGTCCACGAGGTGTGGTTTAAGGTTGTTCACCGGTTATTCCCTACGAATGACAAGCTCCACGCCATCCACTTTACCACCACGGACGCCTGCGACGAATGTGGAGATCGTGACACCATCGCACATCGCTTCACGTGTCGTCAACACAGTGACGTGTGGGATGTGGCGCGCGACATGATCAGACTAATCAACAGGGTGGACGTGAGGACCGTAACGGTCGACGACGCCATAGTGCCGCAGAATACAGCCTATCCACGAACGAAACGGAACGCGTCGATATGGATACTCGGGCATACAGTGTTTTCCATCTTTACCCTGAAATTGACTTCTACCCTGGATTATTTAACTTATATGTGGAATGAACATGACAAGGCACTAAGCCATCCCCGATACCGACAAAACTTTGCAAATTTTCTGCATGTATCCCTGTTGCATGCGTTTACCAAATACTCATTAACGCTATAGCAACTCTTCATGGACATAAAGTTTATCCTGTGAAGTGGTTGTCGCGAATCTTTATCGTTCCTTTCTCTTTTCTATCTTTGTGCTATTTATGATGATGACCCCATGCAAAGCTTTATGGACATGAATGGTATATTCCTATGAAGTTCTTGCCGCGCATCTCCGTTCGTTCTCCCCAGAAAACTTTTCTTTACTTTATCTTTCTTTTTGATCATTCTATTATAGAAGTTTTCTTTTGATTTCTCAGCAGTATTTTGTTTATATGTGCACTTTTCGTGCAGTGGCCTCCTGTGTAGTTTTGATTGTTTTCTATTTCCTTTTCTTTCAATTTCTTTTTTCTGTAGTTTCACCCAGGCCAGAAATATCTCCGCTACGCATTCTGATTAATTGTGAGTTGGTGGATTTTTTTAACTTTTTCCTTTATAATAACATTTTATTTATGTTTTACTTCCTGCAGCATCGACGTATGGATATCAAGTTCCAAGATGATATTCGTCGTGGGAAAACCTATGCCTGCAGTAGGCTTTGTTTTTTTTTTTTATCATCGTAGGACGATGTTTCATTTAAACTTTCATTTTAATTTTATTATTTTTCTTCAAGAGACTTGTGTTTTGTCTTGCACATGAAGACTGCCTTTCAATTTACTTTGATTGAGAAGCCGACACCAATTCACTTCGTCGAGCAGTACCAACTGCACATTCCCGCGAGGGAGTCATGTTCTTTTGCCCAACGGGGGACGTTTTTTGTTTACACGTATAGCGGAGAAGCTCGCCGTTGAAGGCATTAATGGTGAGAGTAAGGCCGGGCTGTAAGGGGTGATGGGAGGCCCGCAAAAAAAAAAAAAAAAAAAAAAAAAAAAAAAAAAAAAAAAAAAAAAAAAAAAAAAAAAAAAAAACCGGTTCTTGTTCGATCACCGAAGTTAAGCAACGTTGGGCCTTCTCAGTACTTAGATGGGTGACCGCCTTGAAGAAAAAAAAAAAATTGTCTTTTACTGTACGTTCACACTGTTATTCTTTGCCCCCGGAGTAGAAAGATTTTTTTCCTATTTTTTTATTGGACGTGAAACGGTAAAAAGATCTTATCTTTACGTAAATAAATAACTCTCTCCTTTCACGTTACACACGATCGAATGGCGTATCTTGACGTGTTATTTTTCGTTAAATATGGCACGATTTCTGCCGAAAATTGCGTGTTAGGAGAGAAGCGGAACATAACTTTCCGCAAACAACTAATTAATTGTGTAAAACAGTCTTATATTTACGTAAAAAAATAGGAAAAAATGTACGCAGTTTCTTGCTATTTCTTCTGTCTCTCGCAGACATACCCTCGTGTTTGTGCCCTTATAAACCACCACCCCCGAGCGTCAGCGAGCGTCAGTCGAGCAAAGTCGAGACAAGTCGAGACAGAAGAGGCAGGGGAGGTAGCAACCGAAAATATTAATTCCAAAACGCTTTCGTGTCCTGCTTGTGTCATACTTGGGTAGCAGCGGCTAATTTACAATAAAATAGTGTCCCGTAGAAGTAAGTTAGACGTCACTCGGTCAAATACGAAAACATTGCTTGATTTCGCGAGGGTCTGAATACACGCTCCACTGACAGAGGGCGCATCAAACCAATTCGTCTGCAATTGCGGCCTTGTCTGCTAAATGGGCAAATGCGTGGCTTAGGAGAGAAGCGTAAGATAAGTTTTAGCTAGAAATGATATATATAGGCGCCAACGGCCAAACCACGTTGGGTACACCGGTTCTTGTTCGATCACCGAAGTTAAGCAACGTTGGGCCTTCTCAGTACTTAGATGGGTGACCGCCTTGAAGAAAAAAAAAAATTGTCTTTTACTGTACGTTCACACTGTTATTCTTTGCCCCCGGAGTAGAAAGATTTTTTTCCTATTTTTTTATTGGACGTGAAACGGTAAAAAGATCTTATCTTTACGTAAATAAATAACTCTCTCCTTTCACGTTACACACGATCGAATGGCGTATCTTGACGTGTTATTTTTCGTTAAATATGGCACGATTTCTGCCGAAAATTGCGTGTTAGGAGAGAAGCGGAACATAACTTTCCGCAAACAACTAATTAATTGTGTAAAACAGTCTTATATTTACGTAAAAAAATTGGAAAAAATGTACGCAGTTTCTTGCTATTTCTTCTGTCTCTCGCAGACATACCCTCGTGTTTGTGCCCTTATAAACCACCACCCCCGAGCGTCAGCGAGCGTCAGTCGAGACAAGTCGAGACAGAAGAGGCAGGGGAGGTAGCAACCGAAAATATTAATTCCAAAACGCTTTCGTGTCCTGCTTGTGTCATACTTGGGTAGCAGCGGCTAATTTACAATAAAATAGTGTCCCGTAGAAGTAAGTTAGACGTCACTCGGTCAAATACGAAAACATTGCTTGATTTCGCGAGGGTCTGAATACACGCTCCACTGACAGAGGGCGCATCAAACCAATTCGTCTGCAATTGCGGCCTTGTCTGCTAAATGGGCAAATGCGTGGCTTAGGAGAGAAGCGTAAGATAAGTTTTAGCTAGAAATGATATATATAGGCGCCAACGGCCAAACCACGTTGGGTACACCGGTTCTTGTTCGATCACCGAAGTTAAGCAACGTTGGGCCTTCTCAGTACTTAGATGGGTGACCGCCTTGACGAAAAAAAAAAATTGTCTTTTACTGTACGTTCACACTGTTATTCTTTGCCCCCGGAGTAGAAAGATTTTTTTCCTATTTTTTTATTGGACGTGAAACGGTAAAAAGATCTTATCTTTACGTAAATAAATAACTCTCTCCTTTCACGTTACACACGATCGAATGGCGTATCTTGACGTGTTATTTTTCGTTAAATATGGCACGATTTCTGCCGAAAATTGCGTGTTAGGAGAGAAGCGGAACATAACTTTCCGCAAACAACTAATTAATTGTGTAAAACAGTCTTATATTTACGTAAAAAAATTGGAAAAAATGTACGCAGTTTCTTGCTATTTCTTCTGTCTCTCGCAGACATACCCTCGTGTTTGTGCCCTTATAAACCACCACCCCCGAGCGTCAGCGAGCGTCAGTCGAGCAAAGTCGAGACAAGTCGAGACAGAAGAGGCAGGGGAGGTAGCAACCGAAAATATTAATTCCAAAACGCTTTCGTGTCCTGCTTGTGTCATACTTGGGTAGCAGCGGCTAATTTACAATAAAATAGTGTCCCGTAGAAGTAAGTTAGACGTCACTCGGTCAAATACGAAAACATTGCTTGATTTCGCGAGGGTCTGAATACACGCTCCACTGACAGAGGGCGCATCAAACCAATTCGTCTGCAATTGCGGCCTTGTCTGCTAAATGGGCAAATGCGTGGCTTAGGAGAGAAGCGTAAGATAAGTTTTAGCTAGAAATGATATATATAGGCGCCAACGGCCAAACCACGTTGGGTACACCGGTTCTTGTTCGATCACCGAAGTTAAGCAACGTTGGGCCTTCTCAGTACTTAGATGGGTGACCGCCTTGAAGAAAAAAAAAATTGTCTTTTACTGTACGTTCACACTGTTATTCTTTGCCCCCGGAGTAGAAAGATTTTTTTCCTATTTTTTTATTGGACGTGAAACGGTAAAAAGATCTTATCTTTACGTAAATAAATAACTCTCTCCTTTCACGTTACACACGATCGAATGGCGTATCTTGACGTGTTATTTTTCGTTAAATATGGCACGATTTCTGCCGAAAATTGCGTGTTAGGAGAGAAGCGGAACATAACTTTCCGCAAACAACTAATTAATTGTGTAAAACAGTCTTATATTTACGTAAAAAAATTGGAAAAAATGTACGCAGTTTCTTGCTATTTCTTCTGTCTCTCGCAGACATACCCTCGTGTTTGTGCCCTTATAAACCACCACCCCCGAGCGTCAGCGAGCGTCAGTCGAGCAAAGTCGAGACAAGTCGAGACAGAAGAGGCAGGGGAGGTAGCAACCGAAAATATTAATTCCAAAACGCTTTCGTGTCCTGCTTGTGTCATACTTGGGTAGCAGCGGCTAATTTACAATAAAATAGTGTCCCGTAGAAGTAAGTTAGACGTCACTCGGTCAAATACGAAAACATTGCTTGATTTCGCGAGGGTCTGAATACACGCTCCACTGACAGAGGGCGCATCAAACCAATTCGTCTGCAATTGCGGCCTTGTCTGCTAAATGGGCAAATGCGTGGCTTAGGAGAGAAGCGTAAGATAAGTTTTAGCTAGAAATGATATATATTGGCGCCAACGGCCAAACCACGTTGGGTACACCGGTTCTTGTTCGATCACCGAAGTTAAGCAACGTTGGGCCTTCTCAGTACTTAGATGGGTGACCGCCTTGAAGAAAAAAAAAAAAATTGTCTTTTACTGTACGTTCACACTGTTATTCTTTGCCCCCGGAGTAGAAAGATTTTTTTCCTATTTTTTTATTGGACGTGAAACGGTAAAAAGATCTTATCTTTACGTAAATAAATAACTCTCTCCTTTCACGTTACACACGATCGAATGGCGTATCTTGACGTGTTATTTTTCGTTAAATATGGCACGATTTCTGCCGAAAATTGCGTGTTAGGAGAGAAGCGGAACATAACTTTCCGCAAACAACTAATTAATTGTGTAAAACAGTCTTATATTTACGTAAAAAAATAGGAAAAAATGTACGCAGTTTCTTGCTATTTCTTCTGTCTCTCGCAGACATACCCTCGTGTTTGTGCCCTTATAAACCACCACCCCCGAGCGTCAGCGAGCGTCAGTCGAGCAAAGTCGAGACAAGTCGAGACAGAAGAGGCAGGGGAGGTAGCAACCGAAAATATTAATTCCAAAACGCTTTCGTGTCCTGCTTGTGTCATACTTGGGTAGCAGCGGCTAATTTACAATAAAATAGTGTCCCGTAGAAGTAAGTTAGACGTCACTCGGTCAAATACGAAAACATTGCTTGATTTCGCGAGGGTCTGAATACACGCTCCACTGACAGAGGGCGCATCAAACCAATTCGTCTGCAATTGCGGCCTTGTCTGCTAAATGGGCAAATGCGTGGCTTAGGAGAGAAGCGTAAGATAAGTTTTAGCTAGAAATGATATATATAGGCGCCAACGGCCAAACCACGTTGGGTACACCGGTTCTTGTTCGATCACCGAAGTTAAGCAACGTTGGGCCTTCTCAGTACTTAGATGGGTGACCGCCTTGAAGAAAAAAAAAAATTGTCTTTTACTGTACGTTCACACTGTTATTCTTTGCCCCCGGAGTAGAAAGATTTTTTTCCTATTTTTTTATTGGACGTGAAACGGTAAAAAGATCTTATCTTTACGTAAATAAATAACTCTCTCCTTTCACGTTACACACGATCGAATGGCGTATCTTGACGTGTTATTTTTCGTTAAATATGGCACGATTTCTGCCGAAAATTGCGTGTTAGGAGAGAAGCGGAACATAACTTTCCGCAAACAACTAATTAATTGTGTAAAACAGTCTTATATTTACGTAAAAAAATTGGAAAAAATGTACGCAGTTTCTTGCTATTTCTTCTGTCTCTCGCAGACATACCCTCGTGTTTGTGCCCTTATAAACCACCACCCCCGAGCGTCAGCGAGCGTCAGTCGAGCAAAGTCGAGACAAGTCGAGACAGAAGAGGCAGGGGAGGTAGCAACCGAAAATATTAATTCCAAAACGCTTTCGTGTCCTGCTTGTGTCATACTTGGGTAGCAGCGGCTAATTTACAATAAAATAGTGTCCCGTAGAAGTAAGTTAGACGTCACTCGGTCAAATACGAAAACATTGCTTGATTTCGCGAGGGTCTGAATACACGCTCCACTGACAGAGGGCGCATCAAACCAATTCGTCTGCAATTGCGGCCTTGTCTGCTAAATGGGCAAATGCGTGGCTTAGGAGAGAAGCGTAAGATAAGTTTTAGCTAGAAATGATATATATAGGCGCCAACGGCCAAACCACGTTGGGTACACCGGTTCTTGTTCGATCACCGAAGTTAAGCAACGTTGGGCCTTCTCAGTACTTAGATGGGTGACCGCCTTGAAGAAAAAAAAAATTGTCTTTTACTGTACGTTCACACTGTTATTCTTTGCCCCCGGAGTAGAAAGATTTTTTTCCTATTTTTTTATTGGACGTGAAACGGTAAAAAGATCTTATCTTTACGTAAATAAATAACTCTCTCCTTTCACGTTACACACGATCGAATGGCGTATCTTGACGTGTTATTTTTCGTTAAATATGGCACGATTTCTGCCGAAAATTGCGTGTTAGGAGAGAAGCGGAACATAACTTTCCGCAAACAACTAATTAATTGTGTAAAACAGTCTTATATTTACGTAAAAAAATTGGAAAAAATGTACGCAGTTTCTTGCTATTTCTTCTGTCTCTCGCAGACATACCCTCGTGTTTGTGCCCTTATAAACCACCACCCCCGAGCGTCAGCGAGCGTCAGTCGAGCAAAGTCGAGACAAGTCGAGACAGAAGAGGCAGGGGAGGTAGCAACCGAAAATATTAATTCCAAAACGCTTTCGTGTCCTGCTTGTGTCATACTTGGGTAGCAGCGGCTAATTTACAATAAAATAGTGTCCCGTAGAAGTAAGTTAGACGTCACTCGGTCAAATACGAAAACATTGCTTGATTTCGCGAGGGTCTGAATACACGCTCCACTGACAGAGGGCGCATCAAACCAATTCGTCTGCAATTGCGGCCTTGTCTGCTAAATGGGCAAATGCGTGGCTTAGGAGAGAAGCGTAAGATAAGTTTTAGCTAGAAATGATATATATAGGCGCCAACGGCCAAACCACGTTGGGTACACCGGTTCTTGTTCGATCACCGAAGTTAAGCAACGTTGGGCCTTCTCAGTACTTAGATGGGTGACCGCCTTGAAGAAAAAAAAAAAAAATTGTCTTTTACTGTACGTTCACACTGTTATTCTTTGCCCCCGGAGTAGAAAGATTTTTTTCCTATTTTTTTATTGGACGTGAAACGGTAAAAAGATCTTATCTTTACGTAAATAAATAACTCTCTCCTTTCACGTTACACACGATCGAATGGCGTATCTTGACGTGTTATTTTTCGTTAAATATGGCACGATTTCTGCCGAAAATTGCGTGTTAGGAGAGAAGCGGAACATAACTTTCCGCAAACAACTAATTAATTGTGTAAAACAGTCTTATATTTACGTAAAAAAATAGGAAAAAATGTACGCAGTTTCTTGCTATTTCTTCTGTCTCTCGCAGACATACCCTCGTGTTTGTGCCCTTATAAACCACCACCCCCGAGCGTCAGCGAGCGTCAGTCGAGCAAAGTCGAGACAAGTCGAGACAGAAGAGGCAGGGGAGGTAGCAACCGAAAATATTAATTCCAAAACGCTTTCGTGTCCTGCTTGTGTCATACTTGGGTAGCAGCGGCTAATTTACAATAAAATAGTGTCCCGTAGAAGTAAGTTAGACGTCACTCGGTCAAATACGAAAACATTGCTTGATTTCGCGAGGGTCTGAATACACGCTCCACTGACAGAGGGCGCATCAAACCAATTCGTCTGCAATTGCGGCCTTGTCTGCTAAATGGGCAAATGCGTGGCTTAGGAGAGAAGCGTAAGATAAGTTTTAGCTAGAAATGATATATATAGGCGCCAACGGCCAAACCACGTTGGGTACACCGGTTCTTGTTCGATCACCAAAGTTAAGCAACGTTGGGCCTTCTCAGTACTTAGATGGGTGACCGCCTTGAAGAAAAAAAAAATTGTCTTTTACTGTACGTTCACACTGTTATTCTTTGCCCCCGGAGTAGAAAGATTTTTTTCCTATTTTTTTATTGGACGTGAAACGGTAAAAAGATCTTATCTTTACGTAAATAAATAACTCTCTCCTTTCACGTTACACACGATCGAATGGCGTATCTTGACGTGTTATTTTTCGTTAAATATGGCACGATTTCTGCCGAAAATTGCGTGTTAGGAGAGAAGCGGAACATAACTTTCCGCAAACAACTAATTAATTGTGTAAAACAGTCTTATATTTACGTAAAAAAATTGGAAAAAATGTACGCAGTTTCTTGCTATTTCTTCTGTCTCTCGCAGACATACCCTCGTGTTTGTGCCCTTATAAACCACCACCCCCGAGCGTCAGCGAGCGTCAGTCGAGCAAAGTCGAGACAAGTCGTGACAGAAGAGGCAGGGGAGGTAGCAACCGAAAATATTAATTCCAAAACGCTTTCGTGTCCTGCTTGTGTCATACTTGGGTAGCAGCGGCTAATTTACAATAAAATAGTGTCCCGTAGAAGTAAGTTAGACGTCACTCGGTCAAATACGAAAACATTGCTTGATTTCGCGAGGGTCTGAATACACGCTCCACTGACAGAGGGCGCATCAAACCAATTCGTCTGCAATTGCGGCCTTGTCTGCTAAATGGGCAAATGCGTGGCTTAGGAGAGAAGCGTAAGATAAGTTTTAGCTAGAAATGATATATATAGGCGCCAACGGCCAAACCACGTTGGGTACACCGGTTCTTGTTCGATCACCGAAGTTAAGCAACGTTGGGCCTTCTCAGTACTTAGATGGGTGACCGCCTTGAAGAAAAAAAAAATTGTCTTTTACTGTACGTTCACACTGTTATTCTTTGCCCCCGGAGTAGAAAGATTTTTTTCCTATTTTTTTATTGGACGTGAAACGGTAAAAAGATCTTATCTTTACGTAAATAAATAACTCTCTCCTTTCACGTTACACACGATCGAATGGCGTATCTTGACGTGTTATTTTTCGTTAAATATGGCACGATTTCTGCCGAAAATTGCGTGTTAGGAAAGAAGCGGAACATAACTTTCCGCAAACAACTAATTAATTGTGTAAAACAGTCTTATATTTACGTAAAAAAATAGGAAAAAATGTACGCAGTTTCTTGCTATTTCTTCTGTCTCTCGCAGACATACCCTCGTGTTTGTGCCCTTATAAACCACCACCCCCGAGCGTCAGCGAGCGTCAGTCGAGCAAAGTCGAGACAAGTCGAGACAGAAGAGGCAGGGGAGGTAGCAACCGAAAATATTAATTCCAAAACGCTTTCGTGTCCTGCTTGTGTCATACTTGGGTAGCAGCGGCTAATTTACAATAAAATAGTGTCCCGTAGAAGTAAGTTAGACGTCACTCGGTCAAATACGAAAACATTGCTTGATTTCGCGAGGGTCTGAATACACGCTCCACTGACAGAGGGCGCATCAAACCAATTCGTCTGCAATTGCGGCCTTGTCTGCTAAATGGGCAAATGCGTGGCTTAGGAGAGAAGCGTAAGATAAGTTTTAGCTAGAAATGATATATATAGGCGCCAACGGCCAAACCACGTTGGGTACACCGGTTCTTGTTCGATCACCGAAGTTAAGCAACGTTGGGCCTTCTCAGTACTTAGATGGGTGACCGCCTTGAAGAAAAAAAAAAATTGTCTTTTACTGTACGTTCACACTGTTATTCTTTGCCCCCGGAGTAGAAAGATTTTTTTCCTATTTTTTTATTGGACGTGAAACGGTAAAAAGATCTTATCTTTACGTAAATAAATAACTCTCTCCTTTCACGTTACACACGATCGAATGGCGTATCTTGACGTGTTATTTTTCGTTAAATATGGCACGATTTCTGCCGAAAATTGCGTGTTAGGAGAGAAGCGGAACATAACTTTCCGCAAACAACTAATTAATTGTGTAAAACAGTCTTATATTTACGTAAAAAAATAGGAAAAAATGTACGCAGTTTCTTGCTATTTCTTCTGTCTCTCGCAGACATACCCTCGTGTTTGTGCCCTTATAAACCACCACCCCCGAGCGTCAGCGAGCGTCAGTCGAGACAAGTCGAGACAGAAGAGGCAGGGGAGGTAGCAACCGAAAATATTAATTCCAAAACGCTTTCGTGTCCTGCTTGTGTCATACTTGGGTAGCAGCGGCTAATTTACAATAAAATAGTGTCCCGTAGAAGTAAGTTAGACGTCACTCGGTCAAATACGAAAACATTGCTTGATTTCGCGAGGGTCTGAATACACGCTCCACTGACAGAGGGCGCATCAAACCAATTCGTCTGCAATTGCGGCCTTGTCTGCTAAATGGGCAAATGCGTGGCTTAGGAGAGAAGCGTAAGATAAGTTTTAGCTAGAAATGATATATATAGGCGCCAACGGCCATACCACGTTGGGTACACCGGTTCTTGTTCGATCACCGAAGTTAAGCAACGTTGGGCCTTCTCAGTACTTGGCTGGCTGCCCGCCTGTGCACATCGCTGCGCTGCGCGGGGAGTGTTTACGTCGAGTGCTTCGCTGCGGCCGGTGGCTGTTTCTTCGCTTGCTGTCTTCGATTTGTAAGTAGAACATGGATCGCGAAGAACGAGAGAACAATGTTCAGTTTGAATTCGATAAGTCAGTAGCCCGGCCCACCGGATTCGAAATTCATAGTTGGATGAAACATGATTTGCACATTGACGAAAGTGACGTACTAGGCTTACAATTAGACGCTTTTCTGAACTCGCTCATTGTGAAATTTCGTACACCTGAATTGTGTGAGTCTCTTGTAAACGCTGAAAACGGTGTTCGCAAATTCAAACATTTCAACGGAACTGTGAGCAACGTAACGGTGTCTAATGCTGGGTACGGTGTCCGAACTGTTAGGGTGTTAATCTACCCTTTGAAATCCGTAACGAGACCATAGAACAGTGTTTGAAGCCATACGGGACTGTGTTGTCTGTTGTCAAAGAGAAATGGTCGTCTGCGTACATTTTCCAAGTAGAGAACGGGATTAGAAGTGTGCGCATGATTGTACGTAAACACGTGCCGTCATTCCTGACAGTACGCGGCCATAGGGCGTTCATCTCTTACGACGGGCAGCCACAGACGTGCTCCTATTGTAACGACACCGGACACTTTAGACAAAACTGTCCCCGGCGCCGTCGCCCCGCGCAGCTCCCCACAGGGCAGCAGACGGACGCCGTGACGTACGCCGCGGTCACGCTAGGCGTCGGCTTGCCGGCGCGTCGCGCGTCAGAGGACGCCGCGTCCATGGACGTCGATACCGTGCCCACCGTCAACCCGGATGTGTAAGTTAGTGACGTTGTTGATGTCGAACAGGCGACCGTCACAGAAAATGTTCTTGTTAGTGACCCTACCTGTTAGTGCAGTTCAAGCATCTGAAATGACAGGATCAGAACCCGCCCCTTTGCCGACTCCGACTGCGGAAGATTCGACCACCCTATCCTCCTCCTCGGTGGAAGATCCCCACCGATTAGCTGTTTCCGAAGTATCAGGAAGCAATGACACAGGATTCGAACCCGCAAAAGAAGTTGTCGTTCTTCCGATTCCAGAACGTGAAGTTTCGGAGTGTAGGGACGTGGAAATTAAACCAGAAAAAATTGTTTCTCCTTCAGCGCCGGCTACTGTGGTGATGCAGTCCGACACGGCGGCGGGACTCGAACCCGTGCGCGCTGCCGTCCCCCCCGGTCCCCCGAAAGCAGTTCCTGCTGCGACGGTAGGCCGCGCGCAGCGGACGGATACAAACCGCGAACGTCAGGCGCGACGCGATGCGATGTCAGCACCGCTTGAGGATCACGACAGGGGTCGTAGTAAGAGCCGCTCCCGCCATCTCGAACAACGGCGGTATCCCCGTAGGGAGATGAGCCCGTCTCCAGAGTGGAAGTCGTCCGGACGCGCGCGGTCAAAGTCGAGGCAGAAGTCTGCACAGAAGGGACCGTCGCGACCCGACTTGGAGTCTCGACCGTCCATGTCGTGGGCGAGCGAGCAGGAGGTCAGGCGCGACGAGGTGGTCCGCGAACTGAAGGAGATGCTGAGCGGGAAGGAACCGGATTCGCGGATGGAAGTAGAGTTGCCGCGGGACTCGAACCCCGCACCCACCGTGGTGAAGAGGAAGGCGGAGGACGACCCCCAACCGCGTATGCGCGCCCCCCAGCAAGAGGCCGAGGCGGCCGCCGGGCCGGCGCTCTGGGCCGACGACGTCGACGACGACGGCGGCGGCATCAGCTACTAACAGAACTGTGTCTGAATTCCTTACTTCAATATGGTGGCACACCCACCATCCACAGTAGCCACTGTAAATTTGAATAGATTCACGTCCCACGTAAAGTACATGTGTTTGTTGACATTTTTAGAGAGTGTTGGTGCCGACGTAGTGTTTTTACAAGAAGTGGTGACTGACCAGATTTTAAACATACCGGGATACCAAGTAATTTTAAATTTTGATCCCGAATGTCAGAGCGGTACAACTATTTTAATACGTGACGGACGCGATTTTAGCAATGTTTGCAAGATTCCTGACGGTCACGGCGTCGCTTGCACTATCGACAATGTGCGTTATGTTAATGTTTACGCACCTTCCGGCGCCGAACACTGGCAACAGAGGCGTCAATTTTTTAGTTCTGACGTCTGTCATTTGTTTAGAGGTCTTCACCTCCCCACAATTTTAGGAGGTGACTTCAATTGTGTGGTTCAAGATAAAGACCAAGAACCGAGGCCGTACAAGTGTCTGGAGTTAAACACACTGCTTTCTGAAATGCAGTTGGTTGACACGTGGCGTCACTTATACCCTGATGATCCGGGTTTTACGTATTTTTATTCGTCTGGCCGAAGTCGCCTGGATAGGATTTATGTGTCCAGTGCGAAGAAAGACTGCATAGTAGACGCTTCGTACGCCCTGTTATATTCTCGGATCACTGTGCCTATGTTTGTAAATTTCACTCACTGTTGGCGACGAAAAAGCGCACAAAACAACGCTGGAAATTTAACGTAAGGCATCTTGCGAACCCGGATCTTGACTTTGTTATTACCAGAGCCTGGCGGAATATTATAAAGTACCGCCCCTTTTACACGACTACTTTACTGTGGTGGGTGGAATACGTAAAGCCATCTTTACGCAAAACTATCGTCAATGTCGTCTATGTCGTCAATGTCGTTAATGTCGTCAATGTCGTCAATATCGTCTATGTCGTCAATATCGTCATTTTCGTCAATGTCATCAAAGTCGTCAATGTCGTCAATATCTATTATGTCGTCTATGTCGTAAATGTCAGCTAGGTTGTCAATGTCGTCAATATCGTCTATGTCGTCAATGTCGTCAAAGTCGTCTATGTCGTCAATGTTGTCAATGACGTCAATATCGTCAATGTCTTCAATGCTGTCAATGTTGTCAATGTCATACATGTTGTCTATGTCATCTATGTCGTCAATGTCATCAGTCATAAATATCGTCTATGTCGTTTATGTCGTCAATGTCGTCAATGTCGTCAATGTCGTCAATGTCGTCTATGTCGTCAATGTCGTCTTTGTCGTCAATGTCGTCAAAGTCGTCAATGTCGTCAAAGTCGTCAATATCATCAATATCATCAATGTCGTCAATGTCCACAATATCGTCTAAGTCGTCAATGTCGTCAATGTCATGAATGTCGTAAATATCGTGAATGTCGTCTATGTCGTCAACATCGTAAATGTCGTCAATATCGTCTATGTCATCTATGTCGTCAACGTCGACAATGTCGTCTATGTAGTCAATGTCGACAATGTCGTCTATGTCGTCAATGTCGTCAATATCGTCTATGTCGTCAATGTCGTTAAAGTCGTCCAGGTCGTCAATGTTGTCAATGTCGCCAATGTCGTCAAAGTTGTCAATATCGTCAAGTTGTCTATGTCGTCTATGTCGTCTATGTCGTCAATGTCGTCTTTGTCGTCAATGTCATCAAAGTCGTCATTGTTGTCAAAGTCGTCAATGTCCTCAATATCGTCAATGTCTTCAATGTCCTCAATATCGTCAATGTCTTCAATGTCCTCAATATCGTCTATGTCGTCAATGTCGTCAATGTCGTCTATGTCATCTATGTCGTCTATGTCGACTATGTCGTCAATGCCGTCTATGTCGTCAATGTCGTCTATGTCGTCTATGTCGTCAATGTCGTCATTATCGTCTATGTCGTCAATATCGTCAATATCGACATTTTCGTCCATGTCGTCAATGTCGTCCATATCGTCAATGTCGTCCATATCGTCAATATCGTCTATGTAGTCTATGTCGTCAATGTCGTCTTTGTCGTCAATGTCGTCAAAGTCGTCAATATCGTCTATGTCGTGTATGTCGTCATTGTCGTCAATGTCGTCAATGTCGTCTATGTCGTCAATGTCGTCAATGACGTCAATGTTTTCAATGTCTTCAATGCTGTCAATGTTGTCAATGTCATACATGTTGTCTATGTCTTCTATGTCGTCAATGTCGTCAAAGTTGTAAATATCTTCTACGTCGTCTATGTCGTCAATGTCGTCTGTGTCGTCAATGTCGTCTGTGTCGTCAATGTCGTCAATGTCGTCAATGTCGCCAATGTCGTCAATGTCGTCAAAGTCTCAATAGCGTCTATGTCGTCAATGTCGTCAATGTCACCTATGTCGTCTATGTCGTCTATGTCGTAAATGTCGTCAATGTCGTCAATATCGTCAATGTCGTCAATGTGGTCAATGTCGTCAAAGTCGTCATAGTCGTCAATGTTGTCTATGTCTCTACTTCGCCTATGTCGTCAATGTCGTCTATGTCTTCAGTGTCGTCAGTGTCGTAACTGTCGTCAATGTCGTCAAAATCGTCTATGCCGTCAATATCGACATTTTCTTCAATGTCATCAATTTCGTCAATATCGTCTATGGTGTCTATGTCGTCAATGTCGCCTAGTTTGTGAATGTCGTCAAAGTCGTCAATATCGTCTATGTCGTCTATGTCGTCAATGTCGTCAAAGTCGTCTATGTCGTCAATGTCGTCAAGGACGTCAATGTCGTCAATGTCTTCAATGCTGTCAATGTTGTCAATGTCATACATGTTGTCTATGTCATCTATGTCGTCAATGTCACCAAAGTCGTAAATATTGTCCATGTCGTATATGTCGTCAATGTCGTCTATGTCGTCATGTCGTCAATGTCGTCAAAGTCGTCAAAGTCGTCAAAGTCGTCAATATCGTCTATGTCGTCTATGTCGTCAATGTCGTCAATGTCGTCAATGTCATCAATGACTTCAATGCTGTCAATGTCTTCAATGCTGTCAATGTTGTCAATGTCATACATGTTGTCTATGTCATCTATGCCGTCAATGTCGAGACATTCGTAAATATCGTCTATGTCGTCTGTGTCGTAAATGTCGTCAATATCGTCAATGTGGTCAAAGTCGTCAATATCGTCTATGACGCCAATGTCGTCTATGTCGTCTACCTCGTCTATGTCGTCAATGTTGTCTATGCCTTCAATGACGTTATTGTCGTCAATATCGTCAATGTCGTCAATGTCGACTATGTCGTCAATGTCGTTAATGTTGTCAATGTCGTCAATATCGTCTATGTCGTCTATGTCGTCAATGTCGTCCACGTCGTGAATGTCGTGAATGTCGTGAATGTCGTCCATGTCGTCAATAATGTCTATGTCGTCAATATCGTCAATGTCGACAATGTCGTCAAAGTCGGCAAAGTCGTCTATGTCGTCCATGTCGTCAATGTCGTCTATGTCGTCAATATCGCCAATGTGGTCAATGTCGTCAAAGTCGTCAGTATCGTATATGTCGACTATGTCGTCAATGTCGTCAATGTCATCAATATCGTCAATGTCGTCAATGTCGTCAAAGTCGTCAATATCATCTATGTCGTCAATGTCATCTATGTCTTCTATGTCGTCAATGTCGTCAATATCGTCTATGTCGTCCATGTCGTCAATGTCGTCTATGTCGTCAATATCGTCTATGTCGTCAATATCGTCTATGTCGTCAATGTCGTCTATGTCGTCAATGTCGTCAATGTAGTCAATATCTTGTATGTCGTCTATGTCGTCAATGTCGTGAAAGTCGTAAATATCGTCTATGTCGTCTATGTCGTCAATGGCGTCAATGTCGTCAAAATCATCTATGTCGTCTAAGTCGTCAATGTCGTCAATGTCGTCAAAATCATCTATGTCGTCATTTACGTCAATGACGTCAATGTCATCAATGTCTTCAATGCTATCAATGTTGTCAGTGTCATACATGCTGTCTATGTCATCTATGTCGTTAATGTCGTCAAAGGCGTAAACATCGTCTATGTCGTTTATTTCGTCAATGTCGTCTATGTCGTCTATGTCGTCAATGTCGTCAATGACTTCAATGACGTCAATGTCGTCAATGTCTTCAATGCTGTCAATGTTGTCAATGTCATACATGTTGTCTTTGTCATCTATGTCATCAATGTCGTCAAAGTCGTAAATATCGTCTATGTCGTCAATGTCGTCAATGTCGTCAATGTCGTCAATGTCGTCAATGTCGTCAATATCATCTATGTCGTCTATGTCGTCAAAGTCGTCAATGGTGTCAATGGTGTCAAAGTCGTCTATGTCGTCAATGTCGTCAATGACGTCAATGTCATCAATGTCTTCAATGCTGTCAATGTTGTCAGAGTCATACATGCTGTCTATGTCATCTATGTCGTTAATGTCGTCAAAGTCGTAAATATCGTCTATGTCGTCTATTTCGTCAATGTAGTCAATGTCGTCTATGTCGTCAATGTCTTCAAAGTCGTCAATATCGTCAAAGTCGACAATATCGTCTATGTCGTCTACGTCGTCAATGTCATCAAAGTCGTCTATGTCGTCAATGTCGTCAATGTCTTCAATGTTGTCAATGTCTTCAATGTTGTCAATGTCGTCAATATCATCAATGTCGTCTATATCGTCAATGCCATCAAAGTCGTAAATATCGTCTATGTCGTCAACGTTGTCTATGTCGTCAGTGTCGTCTATGTCGTCAGTGTCGTCTATGTCGTCTGTGTCGTCTATGTCGTCTGTGTCGTCTATGTCGTCAATGTCGTCAATGTCGTCTATGCCGTCAATGTCGTCAATGTCGTCAATGTCGTCAATGTCGTCAATGTCGTCAAAGTCGACAATATCGTCTATGTCGTCTATGTCGTCAATGTCGTCAATGTCGTCAATTTCGTCTATGTCGTCCATGTCGTCAATGTCGTCTATGTCGTCAATGTCGTCAATGTCGTCTATGTCGTCAATATCCTCAATGTCGTCAAAGTCGTCAAAGACGTCAATATCGTCTATGTCGTCAATGACGTCTATGTCCTCAATGTCGTCAATGTCGTCAATATCGTCAATGTCGTCTATGTCGTCAATGTCGTTAATGTCGTCTATGTCATCATGTAGTCAATGTCGTCAAAGTCGTAAATGTCGTCAATATCGTCAATGTCGTCAATATCGCCAATGTCGTCAAAGTCGTCTATGTCGTCAATGTCGTCAATGTCGTGAATGTCTTCAATGCTGTCAATGTTGTCAATGTCATACATGTTGTCTATGTCATCTATGTCGTCAATGGCGTCAAAGTCGTAAATATCGTCTATGTCATTTACGTCGTCAATGTCGTCAATGTCGACTATGTCGTCAATGTCGTCAATGTCGTCAATGTCGTCAATGTGGTCTATGTCTTCAATGTCGTAAATGTCGTCTATGTCATCATGTCGTCAATATCGTCAATATCGTCAATGTCGTCAAAGTCGTCAATGTCGTCAAAGTCGTCTATGTCGTCAATGTCGTCAATGACGTCAATGTCGTGAATGTCTTCAATGCTGTCTATGTTGTCAATGTCATACATGTTGTCTATGTCAACTATGTCATCCATGTCGTCAAATTCGTAAAATCGTCTATGTTGACTATGTCGTCAATGTCGTCTGTGTTGTCAATGTCGTCAATGTCGTCAATGTCATCAAAGTCGTCAATATCGTCTGTGTCGTCAATATCGTCTGTGTCGTCAATGTCGTCTATGTCGTCTATGTCGTCAATATCGTCAATGTCGTCAATGTCATCAATGTCGTCAATGTCGTCAATGTCGTTAATGTCGCCAATGTCGTCCATTGTGTCTATGTCGTCTATGTTGTCAATGTCTTCTATGTCGTAAATGTCGTCAATGTCGTCAATGTCGTCTGTCGTTAATGTCGTCAACGTCGTCAATATCGTCTATGTCGTCCATGTCCTCAATGTCGTCAATGTCGTCTATGTCGTCAATATCGTCAATGTCGTCTATGTCATCAATATCGTCAATGTCGTCAATGTCGTCAAAGTCGTCAATAGCGTCTATGTCGTTTATGTCGTCAATGTCGTCAATGTCGTCAATGTCACCTATGTCGTCTATGTCGTCTATGTCGTCTATGTCGTCAATGTCGTCAGTGTCGTCAATATCGTCAATATCGTCAATGTCGTCAATATTGTCTATGTCGTCTATGTCGTCAATGTCGTTTATGTCGTCTATGTCGTCGATGTCGTCAATATCGTCTATGTCGTCAATGTCATCTATGTCGTCTATGTCGTCAATGTCGTTTTCATCAATGTCGTCAATATCGTCTATGTCGTCAATGTCGTCTATGTCGTCTATGTCGTCAATGTCGTTAATGTCGTCAATGTCGTCAATATCGTCTATGTCGTCCATGTCGTCAATGTCGTCAATATCCTCAATGTCGTCAATGTCGTCAAAGACGTCAATATCGTCTATGTCGTCAATTACGTCTATGTCCTCAATGTCGTCTATGTCGTCAATGTCGTCAATGTCGTCAATATCGTTAATGTCGTCTATATCGTCAGTGCCATCAAAGTCGTAAATATCGTCTATGTCGTCAACGTCGTCTATGTCGTCAGTGTCGTCTATGTCGTCAATGTCGTCAATGTCGTCTATGTCGTCCGTGTCGTCAATGTCGTCTATGTCGTCAATGTTGTCTATGTCGTCTACTTCGCCTATGTCGTCAATGACGTCTGTCTTCAATGTCGTCAGTGTCGTCAATGTCGTCAATGTCGTCAAAATCGCCTGTCGTCAATGTCGTCAATGTCGTCAATGTCGTCAATGTCGTCAATGTCGTCAATGTCGTCAAAGTCGTCTATGTCGTCAATGTCGTCAATGACGTCAATGACGTCAATGTCGTGAATGTCTTCAATGCTGTCAATGTTGTCAATGTCATACATGTCGTTTATGTCTTCCATGTCGTCAATTGTCGTCAATGTCGTCAATGTCGTCAAAGCCGTCAATATCGTCTATGTCCTCTATGTCGTCAATGTTGTCAATGTCGTCAAAGTCATCTATGTCATCAATGTCATCAATAACGTCAATGTCGTCAATGTCTTCAATGCTGTCAATGTCTTCACTGCTGTCAATGTTCTCAATGTCATACATTTGTCATTGTCATCTATGACGTCATAGTCGACAAAATCGTAAATCTCGTCCATGTCGTCTATGTCGTCAATGTCGTCTGTGTCGTCAATGTCTTCAATGTCGTCAAAGTCGTCAATATCGTCAATGTTGTCAAAGTCGTCAATATCGTCTAAATCGTCTATGTCGTCAATGAGGTCAATGACGCCAATGTCGTCAATGTCTTCAAAGCTGTCAATGTTGCCAATGTCATACATGTTGTCTATGTCATTTATTTATTTATTTATTCTGTTCCATAGGACCCACTATGTCGTCTATTCGTCAGCGTCGGCTAGTTTGTGAATGTCATCAAAGTCGTCAATATCGTCTATGGCGTCTATGTCGTCAATGTCGTCAAAGTCATCTATGTCGTCAATGTCGTCAAGGACGTCAATGTCGTAAATGTCTTCAATGCTGTCAATGTTGTCAATGTCATACATGCTGTCTATGTTATCTATGTCGTCAATGTGGAAAAAATCGTAAATATCGTCTATGTCGTCAATGCCGTCTGTGTCGTAAATGTCGTTAATGTCGTCAATATCGTCAATGTGGTCAAAGTCGTCAATATCGCCTATGTCGTCAATGTCGTATATGTCGTATATGTCGTCTATGTCGTCAATGTCGTCCATGTCGTCAATGTCGTGAATGTCGTGAATGTCGTGAATGTCGTCAATGTCGCTATGTCGTCAAAGTCGTCAATGTCGTCAATGTCGTCTATGTCGTCAATGTCGTTAATGTCGTCAATGTCGTTAATATCATCTATGTCGTCCATGTCATCAATAATGTCTATGTCGTCGATATCGTCAATGTCGACAATATCGTCAAAGTCGTCAATGTCGTCCATGTCGTCCATGTCGTCAATGTCGTGTATGTCGTCAATATCGTCAATGTCGTCAATGTCGTCAAAGTCGTCAATATCGTATATGTCGACTATGTCGTCAATGTCGTCAATGTCATCAATATCGTCAATGTCGTCAATGTCGTCAAAGTCGTCAATATCATCTATGTCGTTAATGTCGTCTATGTCGTCTATGTCGTCAATATCGTCTAAGTCGTCAATGTCGTCAATGTCGTCAATGTCGTCTATGTCGTCAATGCCGTTAATGTCGTCTATGTCGTCAATGCCGTTTATGTCGTCAATGTCGTCAATATCGTCCATGTCGTCTATGTCGTCAATATCGTCCATGTCGTCTATGTCGTCCATGTCGTCCATGTCGTCCATGTCGTCTATGTCGTCTATGTCGTCTATGTCGTCAACTTCGTCAAAGTCGTCTATGTCTTCTAGTTCGTCAATGTAGTCAATGGCATCTTTGTCGTCAATATCGTCAATGTCGTCAATGTCGTCAAAGTCGTCAATATCGGTTATGTCGTCTATGTCATCAATGACGTCAATGTCGTCAATGTCCACAATATCGTCTATGTCGTCAATGTCGTCAATGTCTCAAAGTCATCTATGTCATCAATGTCGTCAATGTCGTCAATGACTTCAATGCTGTCAATGTCTTCAATGCTGTCAATGTTGTCAATGTCATACATGCTGTCTATGTCATCTATGTCGTCAATGTCAAAAAAATCGTAAATATCGTCTATGTCGTCAATGTCGTCTGTGTCGTAAATGTCGTGAATGTCGTGAATGTCGTGAATGTCGTCTATGTCGTCAATGTCGTCTATGTCGTCCATGTCATCAATGTCGTGTATGTCGTCAATATCGTCAATGTCGTCAATGTCGTCAAAGTCGTCAATATCGTATATGTCGACTATGTCGTCAATGTCGTCAATGTCATCAATATCGTCAATGTCGTCAAAGTCGTCAATATCATCTATGTCGTGAATGTCGTCTGTCTTCTATGTCGTCTATGTCGTCAATATCGTCTAAGTCGTCAATGTCATCAATGTTGTTTATGTCATCTACTTTGCCTATGTCGTCAATGTCGTCTATGTCTTCAATGTCGTCAGTGTAGTCAATTTCGTCAATGTCGTCAAAATCGTCTATGTCGTCAATATCGTCATTTTCGTCAATGTCATCAATGTCGTCAATGTCGTCAATATCGTCTATGTTGTCTATGTCGTAAATGTCGGCTAGGTTGTCAATGTCGTCAATATCGTCTATGTCGTCAATGTCGTCAATGTCGTCAAAGTCGTCTATGTCGTCAATGTTGTCAATGACGTCAATATCGTCAATGTCTTCAATGCTGTCAATGTTGTCAATGTCATACATGTTGTCTATGTCATTTATTTATTTATTCTGTTCCATAGGACCCACTATGTCGTCTATTCGTCAATGTCGGCTAGTTTGTGAATGTCGTCAAAGTCGTCAATATCGTCTATGGCGTCTATGTCGTCAATGTCGTCAAAGTCGTCTATGTCGTCAATGTCGTCAAGGACGTCAATGTCGTAAATGTTTTCAATGCTGTCAATGTTGTCAATGTCACACATGTTGTCTATGTCATCTATGTCGTGAATGTCATCAAAGTCGTAAATATCGTCCTTGTCGTATATGTCGTCAATGTCGTCAATGTCGTGAAAGTCGTCAAAGTCGTCAAAGTCGTCAATATCGTCTATGTCGCCTATGTCGTCAATGTCGTCAATGTCTCAAGGTCATCTATGTCATCAATGTCGTCAATGTCGTCAATGACTTCAATGCTGTCAATGTCTTCAATGCTGTCAATGTTGTCAATGTCATACATGCTGTCTATGTTATCTATGTCGTCAATGTGGAAAAAATCGTAAATATCGTCTATGTCGTCAATGCCGTCTGTGTCGTAAATGTCGTTAATGTCGTCAATATCGTCAATGTGGTCAAAGTCGTCAATATCGTCTATGTCGTCAATGTCGTATATGTCGTATATGTCGTCTATGTCGTCAATGTCGTCCATGTCGTCAATGTCGTGAATGTCGTGAATGTCGTCAATGTCGTCTATGTCGTCAAAGTCGTCAATGTCGTCTATGTCGACAATGTCGTTAATGTCGTCAATGTCGTCAATATCATCTATGTCGTCCATGTCGTCAATAATGTCTATGTCGTCGATATCGTCAATGTCGTCTATGTCGTCCATGTCGTCAATGTCGTGTATGTCGTCAATATCGTCAATGTCGTCAATGTCGTCAAAGTCGTCAATATCGTATATGTCGACTATGTCGTCAATGTCGTCAATGTCATCAATATCGTCAATGTCGTCAATGTCGTCAAAGTCGTCAATATCATCTATGTCGTTAATGTCGTCTATGTCTTCTATGTCGTCTATGTCGTCAATATCGTCTAAGTCGTCAATGTCATCAATGTCATCAATGTCGTCAATGTCGTCTATGTCGTCAATGCCGTTAATGTCGTCTATGTCGTCAATGCCGTTAATGTCGTCAATGTCGTCAATATCGTCCATGTCGTCTATGTCGTCCATGTCGTCCATGTCGTCCATGTCGTCTATGTCGTCAAAATCGTCTATGTCGTCTATGTCGTCAATGTCGTCTATGTCGTCAATGTCGTCTATGTCGTCAATGTCGTCAATATCGTCAATGTCGACAATGTAGTCAATATCGTGTATGTAGTCTATGTCGTCAATGTCGTGAAAGTCGTAAATATCCTTATGTCGTCTATGTCGTCAATGGCGTCAATGGCGTCAATGTCGTCAATGTCGTCTATGTCGTCAATGTCGCCAATGTCGTCAATGTCGTCAAATTCGTCAATATCGTCTAAGTCGTCAATGTCGTCAATGTTGTTTATGTCATCTACTTTGCCTATGTCGTCAATGTCGTCTATGTCTTCAATGTCGTCAGTGTCGTCAATTTCGTCAATGTCGTCAAAATCGTCTATGTCGTCGATATCGTCATTTTCGTCAATGTCATCAATGTCATCAATGTCGTCAATGTCGTCAATATCATCTATGTTGTCTATGTCGTAAATGTCGGCTAGGTTGTCAATGTCGTCAATATCGTCTATGTCGTCAATGTCGCCAATGTCGTCAATGTCGTCAATGTCGTCAAAGTCGTCTATGTCGTCAATGTTGTCAATGACGTCAATATCGTCAATGTCTTCAATGCTGTCAATGTTGTCAAAGTCATACATGTTTTCTATGTCATCAATGTCGTCAAAGTCGTCCATGTCGTCAATGTTGTCAATGACGTCAATGTCTTCAATGCTGTCAATGTTGTCAATGTCATACATGTTGTCTATGTCATCAATGTCGTCAATGATGTCAATGTCGTCAATGTCTTCAAAGCTGTCAATGTTGTCAATGTCATACATATTGTCTATGTCATCTATGTCGTCAACTTCGTCAAAGTCGTCTATGTCTTCTAGTTCGTCAATGTAGTCAATGGCATCTTTGTCGTCAATATCGTCAATGTCGTCAATGTCGTCAAAGTCGTCAATATCGGTTATGTCGTCTATGTCATCAATGACGTCAATGTCGTCAATGTCCACAATATCGTCTATGTCGTCAATGTCGTCTATGTCGTCCATATCGTCAATATCGTCTATGTCGTCCATATCGTCAATATCGTCTATGTCGTCAATGTCGTCAAAGTCGTCAAAGTCGTCAATATCGTCTATGTCGTCTATGTCGTCAATGTCGTCAATGTCTCAAAGTCATCTATGTCATCAATGTCGTCAATGTCGTCAATGACTTCAATGCTGTCAATGTCTTCTATGCTGTCAATGTTGTCAATGTCATACATGCTGTCTATGTCATCTATGTCGTCAATGTCAAAAAAATCGTAAATATCGTCTATGTCGTCAATGTCGTCTGTGTCGTAAATGTCGTGAATGTCGTGAATGTCGTCTATGTCGTCAATGTCGTCGAAGTCGTCGAAGTCGTCAATGTCGTCTATGTCGTCCATGTCGTCAATGTCGTGTATGTCGTCAATATCGTCAATGTCGTCAATGTCGTCAAAGTCGTCAATATCGTATATGTCGACTATGTCGTCAATGTCGTCAATGTCATCAATATCGTCAATGTCGTCAAAGTCGTCAATATCATCTATGTCGTGAATGTCGTCTATGTCTTCTATGTCGCCTATGTCGTCAATATCGTCTAAGTCGTCAATGTCATCAATGTTGTTTATGTCATCTACTTTGCCTATGTCGTCAATGTCGTCTATGCCTTCAATGTCGTCAGTGTCGTCAATTTCGTCAATGTCGTCAAAATCGTCTATTTCGTCAATATCGTCATTTTCGTCAATATCGTCTATGTCGTCAATGTCGTCAATGTCGTCAATGTCGGCAAAGTCGTCTATGTCGTCAATGTTGTCAATGACGTCAATATCGTCAATGTCTTCAATGCTGTCAATGTTGTCAATGTCATACATGTTGTCTATGTCATCAATGTCGTCAAAGTCGTCTATGTCGTCAATGTTGTCAATGACGTCAATATCGTCAATGTCTTCAATGCTGTCAATGTTGTCAATGTCATACATGTTGTCTATGTCATCAATGTCGTCAATGACGTCAATGTCGTCAATGTCTTCAAAGCTGTCAATGTTGTTAATGTCAATACATATTGTCTATGTCATCTATGTCGTCAACTTCGTCAAAGTCGTCTATGTCTTCTAGTTCGGCAATGTCGTCAATGGCATCTTTGTCGTCAATGTCGTCAATATCGTCAATGTCGTCAATGTCGTCAAAGTCGTCAATATCGGTAATGTCGTCTATGTCGTCAATGTCGTCTTTGTCGTCTTTGTCGTCAATGTCGTCAAACTCGTCAATGTCGTCAAAGTCGTCAATATCATCAATATCATCAATGTCGTCAATGTCCACAATATCGACTATGTCGTCAATGTCGTCTATGTCGTCCATATCGTCAATATCGTCTATGTCGTCTATGTCGTCAATGTCGTTTTTGTCGTCAATGTCGTTTTTGTCGTCAATGTCGTCAAAGTCGTCAATATCGTCTATGTCGTGTATTTCGTCAATGTCGTCAATGTCGTCAATGTCGTCAAAGTGGTCTATGTCGTCAATGTCGTCAATGACTTCAATGTCGTCTATGTCGTCAATGACGATAATGTCGTCAATGTTGTCAATATTGTCTATGTCGTCTATGTCGTCCATGTCGTCTATGTCGTAAATGTTGTCAATGTCATCGAAGTCGTCAATGTCGTCAATGTCGTCTATGTCGTCTATTTCGTCAATGTCGTCAATGGCGTCAATGTCTTCAATATCGTCAATGTCGTCAATGTCGTCAAAGTCGTCAACATCGTCTATGTCGTCTATGTCGTCAATGTCGTCCATGTCGTCAATGTCGTCAATGTTGTGAATGTCGTAAATAACGTGAATGTCGTCTATGTCATCTATGTCGTCAATGTCGTCAATGTCGTCTATGTCGTAAATGTCGACAAAATCGTAAATATCGTCTACGTCGTCTATGTCGTCAATGGCGTCTGTGTCGTCAATGTCGTCAAAGACGTCAATATCGTCAATGTGGTCAAAGTCGTCAATATCGTCTATGTCGTCAATGTCGCCTATATCGTCTATGACGTCTATGTTGTCAATTTCGTCTATGTCGTCAATGTCGTTAATGTCGTCAATATCGTCAATGTCGTCAATGTCGTCTATGTCGTTAATGTTTTCAATGTCGTCAATATCGTCTAAGTCGTCTATGTCGTCTATGTCGTCTATGTCGTCAATGTCGTCAATGTCGTGAATGTCGTGAATATCGTGAATGTCGTCTATGTCGTCAATGTCGTAAATGTCGTCAATATCGTCTATGTCATCTATGTCGTCAATGTCGTCAATGTCGTCTATGTCGTCAATGTAGTCAAAATCGTCTATGTCGTCAATATCGTCAATGTCGTCAATGTCGTCAATAACGTCTCTGTCGTCAATGTCGTCAATGTCGTCAATAACGTCTCTGTCGTCAATGTCGTCAATGTCGTCAATGTCGTCAATGTCGTCAATGTCGTCTATGTCGTCTATGTCGTCAATGTCGTCAATGTCGTCAATGTCGTCAATGTCGTCAATGTCGTGTATGTCGTCAATGTCGTCAATGTCGTCAATGTCGTCAATGTCGTCAATGTCGTCAATGTCGTCAATGTCGTCTATGTCGTCTATGTCGTCTATGTCGTCTATGTCGTCTATGTCGTCAATGTTGTCAATGTTGTCAATGTCGCCAATGTCGTCAAAGTTGTCAATTCGTCAAGTTGTCTATGTCGTCTATGTCGTCAAGGTCGTCTATGTCCTCAATGTCATCAATGACGCCAATGTCGTCAATGTCATCAAATACGCCAATGTCGTCAATGTCTTCAAAGCTGTCAATGTTGTCAATGTCATACATGTTGTCTATGTCATTTATTTATTTATTTATTTATTTATTTATTCTGTTCCTTTGGACCCACTTCAGGAGTAAGACTCCATGGTCATGGAACAAGTCAATACATTAATTGTTACACAATAATGGTAATAGAAAAAGTGAAAAGAATCAATAAAGAAAAAATAAATTAGCTTAATTGTTTAACTTTTCTAGGAGTTCCTCGACAGAATAAAAGGAGTGAGCCATGAGGTAACTCTTCAATTTAGATTTGAAAGCATGTGGATTAGTGCTAAGATTCTTAAGGTCTTGTGGCAGCTTATTGAAAATGGATGCCGCAGAATACTGCACCCCTTTCTGCACAAGTGTTAAGGTGGTGTGGTGCAAATGTAGATTAGACATCTGTCTAGTATTCACCAAGTGAAAACTACTAATTCGTGGGAATATGCTGATATTATTAACAACAAACGACATTAAAGAAAAAACGTATTGTGACGCCAGAGTCAAAATTCCCAGACTACTGAAAAGGGGGCGACATGACGTTCGCGAACTTACACCAGATATTGCTCGAACCGCCCGTTTTCGAGCCAGAAATATCCTTTTTGCATCAGGCGAATTACCCCAAAAAACAATGCCGTACGTCATAAGTGAGTGAAAGTAAGCGAAATAGACTACTTTTCGTGTTGAAAAATCACTTATCTCAGATATTGTTCTAATGGTAAATATAGCAGAATTTAGTTTTGGAACAAGATCCTGAACATGGGCTTCCCATGACAGCTTACTGTCTATATGAACACCTGGAAATTTGAACTGTTCAGTCTCACTTATCACATGCCCATTATGTATAATCATAATGTCAGATTTCGTCAAATTATGTGTTAGAAATTGTAAGAACTGAGTTTTACTGTGATTTAACATCAACTTGTTTTCTATTCGCCATGAACTTATCTCTTGAACTGCATTATTTGATACTGTGTCAATATTACGAGCAACATCCTTCACTACCAAGCTGGTATCATCAGCAAACAAAAATATTTTACAATCACCTGTTATACTCGAAGGCATATCATTTATATAAATAAGAAACAGCAATGGTCCCAAAACAGACCCCTGGGGGACCCCATACTTAATTGTGCCCCATTGGGATTGCACGTCATAGCCATTTTCTACATTGCGGAGAATTACCTTCTGTTGTCTATTATTAAAGTAAGAGGTGAACCAGTTGTGGGCTACTCCCCGTATTCCATAATGTTCCAACTTCTGCAACAATATTTTGTGATCAACACAATCAAACGCTTTTGTTAAATCAAAGAAGACACCTAATGTCCGTAGCCTCTTATTTAACCCATCAAGTGCCTCACAGAGAAACGAAAATATAACGTTTTCAGTCGTAAACCACTTCTAAAACCAAACTGTACGTTTGACAGGAAATTATGTGAACTGAAATGATCAATTAATCTTGAATATACAGCCTTTTCAATAACTTTGGAAAAAACCGATGGCATAGAAATAGGTCTATAGTTGTCTACATTATCCCTTTCTCCTTTTTTATAAAGCGGTTTCACTACTGAGTACTTTAATCTGTTAGGAAACTGACCATTCCGAAAGGAAAAATAACAAATATGGCTTAGTACTGGGCTAACATATGGAGAACAGTACTTTAGAATTCTGCTAGATACCCCATCATATCCACAAGAGTCCTTAGTCTTTAGTGATTTAATTATTGACTCAATCTCACCTATGGAAGTATCATAAAGGATCATTTCAGGCAACAGCCTCGGAAACGCATTTTCTAAAAACGTTATATTATTACCTGTAGAAACTATAGTTTTGTTTAGTTCCTCTACTATATTCAGAAAGTGATTATTGAATATTGCACATATATCTAACTTGTCAGTAACAGAAACATTCCTACTATGCACTGACGTTATATCTTCTACCTGCTGCTCCTGCACAGACACTTCCTTCACGACTGACCAGATAGTTTTAATTTTATCCCGAGAGTTTGCTATTCTTTTTGCATACCACATACTTTTTGCATTCTTAATGACTTTTTTCACAACCTTACAGTACTGTTTGTAATGAGCTACTGCATCTTCATTCTGACTGCTTCTAACATTTTGATACAACTCCCGCTTAGTTCTACATGATACTCTTATCCCCTTTGTCAGCCACCCTGGCTGTCTGTTACTGAAAGTACCCTGTTTTGAGCGTTCTAGCGGAAAGCAACTTTCAAACAGCATAATAAATGTGTTCAGAAAAGCATTATATTTATCATCTGCATTATCAGCACTATAAACATCCTGCCATTCTTGTTCCTTAATTAGGCTTAAAAAGGTCTCAATTGCAACTGGATTAACTTTTCTGAGTAGTTGATATTTATGTTTAACATTTGTTTGAGAACAAATACTTTTTAGAATTAAAAGTTGGGCATCGTGGTCTGATAGGCCATTTACTATTCTGCTGACAGAGTGCCCTCTAATAATGAAGAATGAACAAAAATATTGTCAATGGAAGAACTGCTATTTCCTTGCACTCTCGTTGAAAAATACTGTTTGCATCATGTTATAGGAATTAAATAGATCTAACAGCTGACTTTTCCTTGAGCTATCACCTACACAATTAATGTAATCTCCACACACAATTAAATTTTTATACTGCCTATACAGTGAACCCAGAACAAATTCCAGCTTGGGCAGAAACATTTTAAAATCTGAGTCAGGGGATCTATAAATAACAACTATTACTAGTTTAGTTCCATTAACATTAACAATTCCTGCACAACATTCAAATATCTGTTCTGTGCAGTGTTTAGAAAAATCGATTTACTCCGATGAAAAATCGTCTTTTACAAACATGGCCACTCCCCCACCCTGCAAGGAACTCCTAGAGTAAAAGGCAGCTAACCTGTATCCTGGCAAAGGAAGTCGCTTAATTGTCACACCACTTAAAATGTGCTCTGAAATTCCAATAATGTCAGAATCAGTATCAATAAGCATTTCATTAACTTTATCTGTGCCCTGTATATTTTGATGAAAAAGCAGTAATTCCCTTATTACTTATATTCTTAGACTTTGTCAAAGTTGGTTCATTTCCTAGAGGGACTTCCTTTAAGCAAGAATATCTATCAGCTGTCTTCAGTCTAAAAAAGGTGCAGCTCTAACAAAAACTACTACAGGACATCTATGTCGTCAACGTCGTCAAAGTCGTAAATATCGTCTATGTCGTCTATGTCGTCTATGTCGTCAATGTCGTCAAAGTCGTCTATATCGTCAATGTCGTCAATGACGTCAATGTTTTCAATGTCTTCAATGCTGTCAATGTTGTCAATGTCATACATGTTGTCTATGTCTTCTATGTCGTCAATGTCATCAAAGTCGTAAATATCGTCTATGTCGTCTATGTCGGCAATGTCGGTGTGTCGTCAATGTCGTCAATGTTGTCAATGTCGTCAATGTCGTCAATGTCGGCAAAGTCGTCAAAGTCGTAAATATCGTCTACGTCGTCTATGTCGTCAATGTCGTCTGTGTCGTCAATGTCGTCAATGTCGTCAATGTCGTCAATGTCGTCAATGTCGTCAAAGTCGTCAATGTCGTCAATATCGTCAATGTCGTCAATATCGTCAATGTCGTCAAAGTCGTCTATGTCGTCAATGTCGTCAATGACGTCAATGTCGTGAATGCCTTCAATGCTGTCAATGTTGTCAATGTCATACATGTTGTCTATGTCATCTATGTCGTCAATGGCATCAAAGTCGTTAATATCGTCTATGTCGTTTACGTCGTCAATGTCGTCTGTGTCGTCAATGTCGTCAATGTCGTCAATGTCGTCAATGTCGTCAAAGTCGTCAAAGTCGTCAATATCGTCAATGTCGTCAAAGTCGTCTATGTCGTCAATGTCGTCAATGACGTCAATGTCGTGAATGCCTTCAATGCTGTCAATGTTGTCAATGTCATACATGTTGTCTATGTCATCTATGTCGTCAATGGCATCAAAGTCGTTAATATCGTCTATGTCGTTTACGTCGTCAATGTCGTCAATGTCGTCAATGTCGTCAATGTCGTAAATGTCGTCAATGTCGTCAATGTCGTAAATGTCGTCTATGTCATCATGTAATCAATGTCGTCAAAGTCGTCAATGTCGTCAATATCGTCAATGTCGTCAATGTCGTCAATGACGTCAATGTCGTGAATGTCTTCAATGCTGTCTATGTTGTCAATGTCATACATGTTGTCTATGTCATCTATGTCATCAATGTCGTCAAATTCGTAAAAATCGTCTATGTTGACTATGTCGTCAATGTCGTCTGTGTCGTCAATGTCGTCAATGTCGTCAATGTCATCAAAGTCGTCAATATCGTCTATGTCGTCAATGTCGTCTATGTCGTCTATGTCGTCAATATCGTCTATGTCGTCAATGTCATCAATGTCGTCAATGTCGTCAATGTCGTTAATGTCGTCAATGTCGTCCATATTGTCTATGTCGTCTATGTCGTCAATGTCGTAAATGTCGTCAAAGTCGTCAATAGCGTCTGTGTCGTCTATGTCGTCAATGTCGTCAATGTCGTCAATGTCGTCAATGTCGTCAATGTTGTCAATGTCGTCAATGTCGTCTTTGCCGTCTATGTCGTCAATGTCGTCAAAGTGGTAAATATCGTCTATGTCGTCAATGTCGTCATTGTCACCTATGTCGTCTATGACGTCTATGTCGTCAATGTCGTCAATGTCATCAATGTCGTCAATGTCGTCAAAGACGTCATAGTCATCAATGTTGTCTATGTCGTCTACTTCGCCTATGTCGTCAATGTCGTCTATGTCTTCAATGTCGTCAGGGTCGTAATTGTCGTCAATGTCGTCAAAATCGTCTATGCCTTTAATATCGTCAATATCGACATTTTCGTAAATGTCATTAATGTCGTCAATATCGTCTATGTCGTCTATGTCGTCAATGTCGGCTAGTTTGTGAATGACGTCAGTAACGTCTTTGTCGTCTATGTCGTCAATGTCGTCAAGTCGTCTATGTCGTCAATTTCGTCAAGGACGTCAATGTCGTCAATGTCTTCAATGCTGTCAATTTTGTCAATGTCATACATGTTGTCTATGTCATCTATGTCGTCAATGTCATCAAAGTCGTAAATATCGTCCATGTCGTCAATGTCGTCAATGTCGTCAATGTCGTATATGTCGTCAATGTCGTCAATGTCGTCAATGTCGTCAATGTCGTCTATGTCGTCAATGTCGTCAATGACATCATAGTCGTCAAAGTCGTCAATATCGTCTATGTCGTCTATGTCGTCAATGTCGTCAATGTCTCAAAGTCATCTATGTCATCAATTTCGTCAATGTCGTCAATGACTTCAATGCTGTCAATGTCTTCAATGCTGTCAATGTTGTCAATGTCATACATGTTGTCAATGTCATCTATGTCGTCAATGTCGACAAAATCGTAAATATCGTCTATGTCGTCTATGTCGTCAATGTCTGTGTCGTAAATGTCGTCAATGTCGTCAATATCGTCAATGTGGTCAAAGTCGTCAATATCGTCTATGTCGTCAATGTCGTCTATGTCGTCTATCTCGTCTATGTCATCAATGTTGTCTATGTCGTCAATGACGTTATTGTCGTCGTCCCCCCAGGGGGCCCACAGTTCTTTTGTGGGTACGTGTGTGGCGCGCACGGGGCCCCGAGCCGGAGCAGCCTTTCTTCTGCCCCAGGCTGCTTCACTGTCCCTCCCGGTTTATGCCTTCGCCCGGAGACGGGCATATTTCGTGAGCTACTGTGGTTCTTGTTGTGGTTTTTCTTCCTTCGTTCCTTCCCTTCTTACCCTTTGTTTTCTGTCTTTCTCTCCTTGTACTCTCCTGGCTTTCTTCTCCTCATTAGTCTCCGCTTCGGCGTTTGAGACACTTCTTCCTTCTTTCTCTTCATTTCCTATCCTCTTCTTCTTTCCTCCCTGTGCGTGTCTGAAGGCCGACCCACGCATTATCGTGCGTAGCAGGTGACGGGGGTAACGCGTAATTCCCCGCCCCGGGTAGACAAGTAGGGCACGTACGTACCCCCTGGTAAAGGCCAGGCCCAGGGAGGGGTGATTACCCGAGCTGGTACCTTCCGAACGTGCCGATTGGTCCCTCCGTCAGTTCTCGGGAGGTGTGACCTGAGGTGTGAACAATCACCTAAGGCGGGTAAGCCCTCGGAGAGGGCCCCCACTAGGAAGGAGCGCGCCATCGGAGACGCCGGTAATCACGGGGGACACTTCCGCGATGACTTCCTTATCTTCTTTCGTGACGTTGACTCACAAACGTAAGTTAGACTCGCCTCAGCCTAAAAAGACTCTGCCTAATGTGCCTAAATTTCTGGTTGTCTCTCGCACCGACGGAAAGGATTTCAATTCTGTCAATCCTTTCGTTATACAGAAAGGTGTAGATGCAATTGCTGGCCCTGTTAAAACCTGTTCACGTCAGCGCAATGGCACATTGTTGCTGGAAGTGGACAGTGCCTTCCAAGCCCAAAAACTTATACGTACTACGTTGTTGCACACGTTTCCCGTTAAGGTAGAAGCACACCGCACACTCAACTCGTCAAGGGGGGTAGTTTTTACGAGATCCCTTGACGGGCTGTCTGATGAAGACATCCAATCGTATATGTCCGATCAGGGTGTGACAGCCGTCCACAGGGTGATGAAAAAGGTCGATACCCAATTGACACCGACTCGTACTGTGTTTTTGACGTTCGACAGAGTTGACCTCCCGTCGAAGGTCAAAGCAGGGTATGAAGTCATCTCTGTCCGACCTTATGTGCCTAACCCAACGCGCTGTTTTCAATGCCACAGGTACAATCATACCCGTGAACATTGCCCAAATACAGCAAAGTGTGTCACTTGTGGTAGGGACGCCCATGAGGGGGATTGCCCACCTCCGTCCCCTCACTGCCTAAACTGCAACGGTGACCATGCGGCTTCCTCTCGCGACTGTCCTGTATACAAGGATGAGAAGGTAATCCAGCAAATCCGGGTTACGGAGAAGGTATCAACATCTGCCGCTCGTAAGTTGTTGGCGAGTCGAAAGCCCACTGTCCTCCCAGCGGGTACATACAGTAAGGTACTCACCTCACCTCGACCTACCAAAGATTCCAGTACCCAGACATGTGATTTCACTTTCGCTGACACAGTTGTGCGATCCGCCAGCCCGAAGATTGCCCGTTCCACGTCCCCGCTTCCTCCTGCTGCTTCTAAGGTACAGTCTTCGTCAACATCTAGTAAACCGCGGGCACCTAAACAAGATGCCCGGACCTTGAAAAAGGAACCCGTCCGCGAGGATTTTCTGCGTTCTCAGGCTTCCCAACCGTCAACTGCCTCTTCCCGCCGTCACTCTTCCAGAAGAGCTGACAAGAAAAAGAGTTCCTCTCCTTCCCCGCCGAGGCGTGACCCATCTGTCGCGCCGTCCAACAGTTGCCGGCCTCGGCCGTCTTCTGTTTCACCGGGACGCTCCGTTTGCCGGGCGCCCGGCCCTTTACCGGCGGTGGAAACTGCCCCTCCTGATCAACTCAGGGAGGTGGCAGGCGCGTCGGTCGAACCTATGGACCACGACCCTTTGCCCCTGGACAGCGATAGCAGTGCTCCCTCGAAATCCGGTCCTCAGCGGCCGTCGAGGTGACCCCGCTCGCTACTTGGTTTTTATCCTTATTTCTTCTCTCATTTTTATCATGGCGCTCCTTCAATGGAACATTCGCGGCATTCGTTCTAATCGGGAGGAGTTAAAATTACTCCTTCGATTGCACTGCCCGCTTCTAGTCTGCCTCCAGGAAACTAAGTTGCGTCCACGTGATCGTGCAGACTTTCCACACTACACCTCTGTGAGGTTCGACCTGCCACCTGTGGAAGGTGTCCCAGCCCATGGAGGGGTTCTGATGCTCCTTCGAGACGACGTCTATTTCCATCCCATTTCCTTGCACACTCACCTACAGGCAGTTGCCGTCCGCATCACCTTATCCACATTTACCTTCTCCCTCTGTAATATATATTCGCCATCGTCATCTGCCCTTACTAGGGCAGATTTGCTAAACCTTGTTGACCAGCTCCCTTCACCTTTCGTGTTGGTAGGCGACTTTAATGCCCACCACCCCCTATGGGGCTCTCCGGCACCTTGTCCGAGAGGCTCCCTTTTGGTGGACATTCTCCACCACCTCGATCTTGTCTGCCTCAACACCGGTGCACCGACCTTCCTTTCTGACACAACACACACTTATTCCCATATAGACCTCGCAATATGCACTCCTCAGCTTGCCGGTCGGTTTGAGTGGTATGCACTTTCTGACACGTACTCGAGTGACCATTTCCCTTGTATCATCCACTTCCTACATCATTCCCCATCTCCACGTCCCACCAGTTGGAACATTTCTAAAGCCGACTGGGGGCTTTATTCTTCCATGGCTGTTTTTCACAATCAGAATTTTCCCAACTGTGACAGTCAGGTCGAATACCTCACAGAGGTTATCCTCACTGCTGCTGAACGTTCCATACCTCGTACATCCTCTTCTCCACGTCGTGTCCAGGTCCCTTGGTGGACTGCAGCCTGCCGCGACGCGCTTAGAGCCCGGCGCCGTGCTTTACGCACCTTCCGCCGCCACCCAACTTTGGAGAATTGCATCAATTACAAACGTATGAGAGCGCAGTGTCGTCGTATCATAAACGACAGCAAGAAAGCTTGCTGGACAGCTTTTACTAGTTCTTTTAACCGTTTTACTCCCTCCACGGTTGTCTGGGGTGGCCTACGCCGTTTGTCCGGCATCAAGGTCCACTCCCCGATTCCTGGCCTGACCGTGGAGAACGCGGTCCTCGTGGACCCAGCTGATGTTTCAAACGCATTGGGTGGTTTCTTTGCGGAGGTTTCGAGCTCTGCCCATTACCACCCTGCCTTTCTCCCTCGCAAACAGGTAGAGGAGGCACGGCCGCCGCCTTTCCGTTCTTTTAATCGGGAAAATTATAACGTCGCCTTCACCATGCAGGAGCTAGATCGTGCTCTCGCCCTGTCCCGGTCTTCTGCTCCCGGGCCCGATTCCATTCACATTGAAATGCTGAAGAACCTCTCTCCTGCGAGCAAGTGCTTTCTTCTTAGTACCTACAATCGCATATGGACTGAAGGTCATGTTCCCACAAGTTGGCGTGAAGCCATTGTTGTCCCCATCCCCAAACCAGGGAAGGACAAACACCTTCCTTCCAGTTATCGTCCTATTTCTCTGACGAGCTGCGTCTGTAAGGTGATGGAACGCATGGTTAACGCTCGGTTGGTCTGGCTCCTCGAATCTCGCCGCCTTCTGACTAATATCCAATGCGGTTTTCGTCGACACCGCTCTGCTGCTGACCACCTCGTTACGTTGTCGACCTTCATTATGAACAACTTTCTGAAGAAGCGTCAAACAGTAGCCGTGTTCTTCGACTTGGAGAAGGCATACGATACCTGTTGGAGAGCGGGCATTCTCCGCACGTTGCACACATGGGGCCTTCGGGGCCGCCTTCCTCTTTTCATTCAAGCGTTTTTGGCGGATCGCAAGTTCCGGGTGCGGGTGGGCTCTGTTTTGTCAGATACCTTTTGCCAGGAGAATGGGGTACCACAGGGCTCCGTCTTGAGTGTGGCGCTCTTTGCCATTGCAATCAATCCGATCGTGGACTGCCTTTCAGCCGACGTCTCCGGATCTCTTTTTGTTGACGATTTCGCAATTTATTGTAGCGCCCAGCGGACGTGTCTCTTGGAGCGTTCTCTCCAACGCTGTCTTGACCGTCTGTATTCCTGGAGCATCGCAAACGGCTTCCGATTCTCCACTGAGAAAACTGTGTGTATCAATTTCTGGAGATACAAGGAATTTCTTCCACCTTCTCTACGTCTCGGCCCTGTTGCTCTCCCTTTCGTGGAGACTACAAAATTCTTGGGACTCATGTTGGATCGGAAACTTTGCTGGTCCACACACGTCTCCTACCTGGCTGCCCGTTGTGCCCGATCCCTTAACGTTCTTCGTGTCCTCAGTGGCACGTCATGGGGAGCGGATCGTACCGTCCTGCTTCACCTTTACCAGGCCATTGTTCAGTCGAAGCTCGACTATGGAAGCCTTGTATACTCTTCAGCACGGCCGTCTATTCTCCGCCGTCTCAATTCTATCCACCATCGTGGATTACGTTTGGCGACCGGTGCATTTTATACCAGCCCTGTTGAAAGTCTGTATGCCGAGGCTGCTGTATTACCCTTGACCAATCGACGTGACATACTCTTGTGTCGGTACGCATGCCGCCTACGGTCGATGCCCAACCATCCATCTTACAGATTATTTTTTGACGACTCACTCGATCGCCAATATCAGTTGTCTGCGATTGCCTTGCTTCCACCGGGAGTTCGGTTTCGCCGCCTGCTACAGCGGCTCGATTTTACCCTTCCTTCCACCCTTCGGTTGAGCGAAAGCCCATTGCCACCGTGGCATCAGGCCCAGGCTCACACACACCTCGAACTTAGTTCGCTCCCCAAGGAGAGCACTCCGGATTTGGTATTCCGCTCGAGGCTTGTCGAACTCCGTTCGCGGTTCGATAATGCCGTATTTATTTACACTGATGGTTCCAAGAGCACTGCCGGTGTCGGATCTGCCTTCGTCGTCGGGGACAACCGTTTCCAATACAAGCTCCCTGACCGGTGCTCAAACTTCACGGCTGAGCTTTTCGCCCTCCACCAGGCCGTTTTGTATACCTGCCGCCACCGCCACCCTTTCTATGCCATATGTTCTGACTCCCTAAGTGCCCTGCAGAGTCTTAAGGACCCTTTCTCGAACCATCCTCTCGTGTATCGGATCCAACGCTCCCTCCAGTTGCTGGCTGATGACAGCTGTCACGTTTCTTTCCTGTGGGTTCCTGGCCATGTGGGTGTGCCCGGGAATGAGGCCGCCGACACAGCAGCCAAGGCAGCAGCTCTTTTGCCTCGCATGGCTACCTTTTGCGTCCCATCGGACGATGTTCAACGGGCTCTTCGCCGGAGTATCGTGTCGCAATGGCACAGTGTGTGGCTTTCACTGTACAATAATAAATTGCGAACTGTCAAACCGATCCCGACCGCTTGGAGGACATCCTCACGCCCCTCTCGGCGGGAGGAGGTCATCCTGGCTCGGTTGCGGATCGGTCATTGCCGTTTCAGCCACCGTCACTTGCTGTCCGCCGAACCTGCACCGCTATGCTCCTGCGGTGAACTGTTGACAGTGCGACATGTTTTACTGACTTGTGTTAATTTTAATCACCTCCGTGTAGCCCTTCACTTTCCGTCTACTCTGGAGGAAATTTTAGCTGATGACACACGAGCAGCTGCTCGAGTTTTGCGTTTTATCAACTTGGCCAACCTATCCAAGGATATTTAACCCTTTTAATTGTCTTTTATCTTTCGTTTTTAGCCTCTTGCTGATGTTCTGACAGTCACCATTTTTTTTTAGATCATAGCGATTCAATGTTCTTAGCTGGGCGCTAATGACCATAGAAATTGTGCGCCCTAAAACCACAAAAAAAAAAAAAAACAAAAAAAAAAAAAAAGTTATTGTCGTCAATATCGTCAATGTCGTCAATGTCGACTATGTCGTCAATGTCGTTAATGTTGTCAATGTCGTCAATATCGTCTATGTCGTTTATGTCGTCAATGTCGTCCATGTCGTCAATGTCGTCAATGTCGTGAATGTCGTGAATGTCGTGAATGTCGTGAATGTCGTCTATGTCGTCAATGTCGTCTATGTCGTCAATGTCTTAAATGTCGTCTATGTCATCATGTCATCAATGTCGTCAAAGTCGTCAATTCTGTCAATATCGTCAATGTCGTCAAAGTCGTCTATGTCGTTAATGTTTTCAATGACGTCAATGTCGTAAATGTCTTCAATTCTGTCTATGTTGTCAATGTAATACATGTTGTCTATGTCATCTATGTCGTCAATGTCGTCAAATTCGTATATATCGTCCATGTTGACCATGTCGTCAAGTCGTCTGTGTCGTCAATGTCGTCAATGTCGTCAATGTCATCAAAGTCGTCAATATCGTCTACGTCGTCAATGTCGTCTATGTCGTCTATGTCGTCAATATCGTCTATGTCGTCAATGTCATCAATGTCATCTATGTCGTCAATGTCGTCAATGTCGTTAATGTCGTCAATGTCGTCCATATTGTCTATGTCGTCTATGTCGTCAATGTCTTCTATGTCGTAAATGTCGTCAATTTCGTCAATGTCGTCAAAATCATCTATGTCGTCAATATCGTTATTTTCGTCAATGTCATCAATGTCGTCAATATCGTCTATGTCGTCTATGTCGTAAATGTCGGCTAGGTTGTCAATGTCGTCAATATCGTCTATGTCGTCAATGTCCTCAATGTCGTCAAAGTCGTCTATGTCGTCAATGTCGTCAATGTCTTCAAAGCTGTCAATGTTGTCAATGTCATACATATTGTCTATTTTATCTATGTCGTCAACTTCGTCAAAGTCGTCTATGTCTTCTATTTCGTCAATGTCGTCAATGGCGTCTTTGTCGTCAATATCATACATTGTCGTCAATGTCGTCAATATCGGTTATGTCGTCTATGTCGTCAATGTCGTCAATGTCGTCAATATCGTTCCTGTCGTCTATGTCGTCAATGTCGTTAATGTCGTCAATGTCGTCAATGTCATCTATGTCATCTATGTCGTCTATGTCGTCAATGTCGTCTTTGTCGTCAATGTCGTCAAAGTCGTCAATGTCGTAAAAGTCGTCAATATCATCAATATCATCAATGCCGTCAATGTCCAATGTATCGTCTATGCCGTCAATGTCGTCTATGTCGTCCATATCGTCAATATCGTCTAAGTCGTCTATGTCGTCAATGTCGTCTTTGTCGTCAATGTCGTCAAAGTCGTCAATATCGTCTATGTCGTGTATGTTGTCAATGTCGTCAATATCGTCAAAGTCGTCTATGTCGTCAATGTCGTCAATAACGACAATGTCTACAATGTCTTCAATGCTGTCAATGTTGTCAATTTCATACATGTTGTCTATGTATTCTATGTCGTCAATGTCGTCAAAGTCGTAAATATCGTCTATGTCGTCTATGTCGGCAATGTCGTTGTGTCGTCAATATTGTCAATGTCGTGAATGTCGTCCATGTCGTCCATGTCGTCAATGTCGTCTATGTCGTCTATGTCGTCAATGACGTTAATGTCGTCAATGTCGTCAATATTGTCTATGTCGTCTATGTCGTCAATGTCGTCTATGTCCTGAATGTCTTGAATATCGTGAACGTCGTCTATGTCGTCAATGTCGTAAATGTCGTCAATATCGTCTATGTCATCTATGTCGTCAATGTCGTCAATGTCGTCAATGTCGTCTATATCGTAAATGTCGACAAAATCGTAAATATCGTCTATGTCGACTATGTCGTCAATGTCGTCTGTGTCGTCAATGTCGTCAATATCGTCAATGTGGTCAACGTCGTCAATATCGTCTATGTCGTCAATGTCGCCTATATCGTCTATGTCGTCTATGTTGTCAATTTCGTCTATGTCGTCAATGTCGTTAATGTCGTCAATATCGTCAATGTCGTCAGTGTCGTCTATGTCGTCAATGTCGTTAATGTTGTCAATGTCGTCAATATCGTCTAAGTCGTCTATATCGTCAATGTCGTCAATGTCGTGAGTGTCGTGAATATCGTGAATGTCGTCTATGACGTCAATGTCGTAAATGTCGTCAATATCGTCTATGTCATCTATGTCGTCAATGTTGTCTATGTCGTCAATGTTGTCTATGTCGTCAATGTCGTCAATATCGTCTATGTCGTCAATATCGTCAATGTCGTCAAAGTCGTCAATATCGTCTCTGTCGTCAATGTCGTCCATGTCGTCAATGTCGTCAATGTCGTCTATGTCGTCAATGTTGTCAATGTCGCCAATGTCGTCAAAGTTGTCTATGTCGTCAATGTCGTCAAAGTCGTCAAAGTCGTCTATGTCGTCAATGTCGTCAATGACGTCTATGTCGTCAATGTCTTCAAAGCTCTCAATGTTGTCAATGTCATACATGTTGTCTATGTCATCTATGGCATCAACGTCGTCAAAGTCGTAAATATCGTCTATGTCGTCTATTACGTCAAAGTCGTCTTTGTCGTCAATGTCGTCAAAGTCGACAAAGTTGTCAAAGTCGTCAATGTCATCAATATCATCATTGTCTTCAATGTCATCAATATCATCATTGTCTTCAATGTCCTCAATATCGTCTATGTCGTCATTGTCGTCTATGTCATCTATGTCGTATATGTCAACTATGTCGTCAATGTCGTCTATGTCGTCAATGTCGTCTATGTCGTCAATGTCGTCATTATCGTCTATGTCGTCAATATCGTCAATATCGACATTTTCGTCCAAGTCGTCAATGTTGTCCATATCGACAATATCGTCTATGTCATCTATGTCGTCAATGTCGTCAATGTCGTCTATGTCGTCTATGTCGTCAATGTCGTCAATATCGTCTATGTCGTCAATATCGTCAAAGTCGTCAAAGTCGTCAAAGTCGTCAATATCGTCTCTGTCGTCAATGTCGTCAATGTCGTCAATGTCGTCTGTCGTCAATGTCGTCAATGTCGTCTATGTCGTCAATGTTGTCAATGACGCCAATGTCGTCAAAGTTGTCAATATCGTCAAGTTGTCTATGTCGTCAATGTCGTCAAAGTCGTCTATGTCGTCAATGACGTTAATGTCGTCAATGTCTTCAAAGCTGTCAATGTTGTAAATGTCATACATGTTTTCTATGTCATCTATTTCGTCAACGTCGTTAAAGCCGTAAATATCGTCTATGTCGTTCATGTCGTCAATGTCGTCTTTGTCGTCAATGTCGTCAAAGTCGTCAATGTTGTCAAAGTCGTCAATGTCATCAATATCGTCAATGTCTTCAATGTCCTCAATATCGTCTATGTCGTCAATGTCGTCTATGTCATCTATGTCGTCTATGTCGTCTATGTCGACTATGTCGTCAATGTCGTCTATGCCGTCAAAGTCGTCTATGTCGTCAATGTCGTCTTTATCGTCTATGTCGTCAATATTGTCAATATCGACATCTTCGTCCATGTCGTCAATGTCGTCCATATCGTTAATTTCGTCTATGTAGTCTATGTCGTCAATGTCGTCTTTGTCGTCAATGTCGTCAAAGTCGTCAATATCGTCTATGTCGTGTATGTCGTCAATGTTGTCAATGTCGTCATAGTCGTCTATGTCGTCAATGTCGTCAATGACGTCAATGTTTTCAATGTCTTTAATGCTGTCAAAGTTGTCAATGTCATACATGTTGTCTATGTGTTCTATGTCGTCAATGTCGTCAAAGTCGTAAATATCGTCTATGTCGGCAATGTCGATGTGTCGTCAAAGTCGTCAATGTTGTCAATGTCGTCAATGTCGTCAATGTCGGCAAAGTCGTCGAAGTCGTAAATATCGTCTACGTCATCTATGTCGTCAATGTCGTCAATGTCGTCAATATCGTCTATGTCGTCTATGTCGTCAATGTCGTTAATGTCGTCTATGTCATCATGTCGTCAATGTCGTCAAAGTCGTAAATGTCGTCAATATCGTCAATGTCGTCAAAGTCGTCTATGTCGTCAATGTCGTCAATGACGTCAATATCGTGAATGTCTTCAATGCTGTCAAAGTTGTCAATGTCATACATGTTGTCGATGTCATCTATGTCGTCAATGGCGTCTAAGTCGTAAATATCGTCTATGTCGTTTACGTCGTCAATGTCGTCAATGTCGTCAATGTCGTCAATGTCGTCAATGTCGTCAATGTCGTCAATGTCGTAAATGTCGTCTATGTCATCATGTCGTCAATGTCGTCAATATCGTCAATGTCGTCAAAGTCGTCTATATCGTCAATGTCGTCAATGACGTCAATGTCGTGAATGTCGTCTATGCCACCTATGTCGTCAATGTCGTCAAAGTGGTAAATATCGTCTAGGTCGTCTATGTCGTCAATGACGTCAATGTCGTCAATGTCACCTATGTCGTCAATGTCGTCAATGTCGTCAATGTCGTCAATGTCGTCAATGTCGTCAAAGTCGTCATAGTCGTCAATGTTGTCTATGTCGTCTACTTCGCCTATGTCGTCAATGTCGTCTATGTCTTGAATGTCGTCAGTGTCGTAATAGTCGTCAAAATCGTCTATGCCGTCAACATCGTCAATATCGACATTTTCGTCAGTGTCATCAATGTCGTCAATATCGTCTATGTCGTCTATGTCGTCAATGTCGTCAATGTCGTTAATGTTGTCAAGGTCGTCAATGTCGTCTATGCCGTCTCTGTCGTCAATGTCGTCAAAGTGGTAAATATCGTCTATGTCGTCAATGTCGTCAATGTCGTCAATGTCACCTATGTCGTCTATGTGTCAATGTCGTCAATGTCGTCAATGTCATCAATGTCGTCAATATCGTCTATGTCTTCTATGTCGTCAATGTCGGCTAGTTTGTGAATGTCGTCAAAGTCGTCAATATCGTCTATGTCGTCTATGTCGTCAATGTCGTCAAAGTCGTCTATGTCGTCAATGTCGTCAAGGACGTCAATGTCGTCAATGTCTTCAATGCTGTCAATGTTGTCAATGTCATACATGTTGTCTATGTCATCTATGTCGACAATGTCATCAAAGTCGTAAATATCGTCCATGTCGTATATGTCGTCAATGTCGTCTATGTCGTCAATGTCGTCAAAGTCGTCAAAGTCGTCAATATCGTCTATGTCGTCTATGTCGTCAATGTCGTCAATGCTTCAAAGTCATCTATGTCATCAAGGTCGTCAATGTCGTCAATGACTTCAATGCTGTCAATGTCTTCAATGCTGTCAATGTTGTCTATGTCATACATGTTGTCTATGTCATCTAAGGCGTCAATGTCGACAAAATCGTAAATATCGTCTGTGTCGTCTATGTCGTCAATGTCGTCTGTGTCGTAAATGTCGTCAATGTCGTCAATATCGTCATTGTGGTCAAAGTCGTCAATACCGTCTATGTCGTAAATGTCGTCTATGTCGTCTATGTCGTCAATGTTGTCTATGTCGTCAATGACGTTATTGTCGTCAATATCGTCAATGTCGTCAATGTCGACTATGTCGTCAATGTCGTTAATGTTGTCAATGTCGTCAATATCGTCTATGTCGTCTATGTCGTCTATGTCGTCAATGTCGTCCATGTCGTCAATGTCGTGAATGTCGTGAATGTCGTGAATGTCGTCTATGTCATCAATGTCGTCTATGTCGTCAAATTCGTCAATGTCGTCAATGTCGTCAATGTAGTCTATGTCGTCAATATCGTCAATGTCGTCAATATCGTCTATGTCGTCCATGTCGTCAATAATGTCTATGTCGTCAAAGTCGTCAATGTCGTCTATGTCGTCAAAGTCGTCAATGTCGTCTATGTCGTCCATGTTGTCAATGTCGTCTATGTCGTCAATATCGTCAATGTCGTCAAAGTCGTCAATTATGTATATGTCGACTATGTCGTCAATGTCGTCAATGTCATCAATATCGTCAATTTCGTCAATGTCGTCAAAGTCGTCAATATCGGTTATGTCGTCAATGTCGTCTATGTCGTCAATGTCGTCAATATTGTCAATGTCGTCAATGTAGTCAATATCGTGTATGTCGTCTATGTCGTCAATGTCGTGAAAGTCGTAAATATCGTCTATGTCGTCTATGTCGTCTATGCCGTCAATGGCGTCAATGTCGTCAATGTCGTCAAAGTCGTCTATGTCGTCAATGTTGTCAATGACGTCAATATCGTCAATGTCTTCAATGCTGTCAATGTTGTCAATGTCATACATGTTGTCTATGTCATCTATGTCGTCAAAGACGTAAATATCGTCTATGTCGTTTATGTCGTCAATGTAGACAATGTCGTCTATGTCGTCAAAGTCGTCAATATCGACTATGTCGTCAATGCCGTCTATGTCGTCTATGTCGTCAATATAGTCAATGTTATCAATGTCGTTAATGTCGTCAATTTCGTCAATATCGTCTATGTCTTCTAGGTCGTCAATGTTGTCAATATCATCTATGTCGTCAATGTCGTTAATGTCGTCAATGTCGTCAATATCGTCTATGTCGTCTATGTAGTCAATGTCGTCATGTGGTCTATGTCTTCTAGTTCGTCAATGTCGTCAATGGCGTCTTTGTCGTCAATATTGTCAATGTCGTCAATGTCGTCAAAGTCGTCAATATCGGTTATGTCGTCAATGTCGTCAAAGTCGTCAATATCGTTCCTGTCGTCTATGTCGTCAATGTCGTCAATGTCGTCAATGTCGTCAAAGTCGTCTATGTCGTCTATGTCGTCTATGTCGTCTATGTCGTCTATGTCGTCAATGTCGTCAATGTCGTCAATGTCGTCAATGTCGTCAATGTCGTCAATGTCGTCAATGTCGTCAATGTCGTCTATGTCGTCCATGTCGTCCATGTCGTCTATGTCGTCCATGTCGTCTATGTCGTCCATGTCGTCCATGTCGTCCATGTCGTCCATGCCGTCCATGCCGTCCATGTCGTCCATGTCGTCTATGTCGTCTATGTCGTCTATGTCGTCTATGTCGTCAAGGTCGTCAATGTCGTCAATGTCGTCAAAGTCGTCACTATCGTCTATGTCGACTATGTCGTCTATTTATTTATTTATTTATTTGTTTTTTCTTTTCCATAGGACCCACTTCAGGAGTAAGACTCCATGGTCATGGAACAAGTCAATACATTAATTGTTACACAATAATGGTAATAGAAAAATTTTAGGTAGTCCTTTGCACACGACAATCTTAAGACAAAGTGAAAAGAATCAATAAAGAAAAAATAAATTAGCTTAATTGTTTAACTTATCTAGGAGTTCCTCGACAGAATAAAAGGAGTGAGCTACGAGGTAACTCTTCAATTTAGATTTGAAAGCATGTGGATTAGTGCTAAGATTCTTAAGTTCTTGTGGCAGCTTATTGAAAATGGATGCCTCAGGATACTGCTCCCCTTTCTGCACAAGTGTTAAGGTGGTGTGGTGCAAATGTAGATTAGACATCTGTCTAGTATTCACCGAGTGAAAGCTACTAACTCGTGGAAATAAGCTGATATTATTAACAACAAACGACATTAAAGACAAAACGTATTGTGACGCCAGAGTCAAAATTCCCAGACTACTGAAAAGGGGTCGACATGACGTTCGCGAACTTACACCAGATATTGCTCGAACCGCCCGTTTTTGAGCCAGAAATATCCTTTTTGCATCAGGCGAGTTACCCCAAAAAACAATGCCGTACGTCATAAGTGAGTGAAAGTAAGCGAAATAGACTACTTTTCGTGTTGAAAAATCACTTATCTCAGATATTGTTCTAATGGTAAATATAGCAGAATTTAGTTTTGGAACAAGATCCTGAACATGGGCTTTCCATGACAGCTTACTGTCTATATGAACACCTAGAAATTTGAACTGTTCAGTCTCACTTATCACATGCCCATTATGTGTAATCATAATGTCAGATTTCGTCAAATTATGTGTTAGAAATTGTAAAAACTGAGTTTTACTGTGATTTAACATCAACTTGTTTTCTATTAGCCATGAACTTATCTCTTGAACTGCATTATTTGATACTGTGTCAATATTACGAGCAACATCCTTCACTACCAAGCTGGTGTCATCAGCAAACAAAAATATTTTACAATCACCTGTTATACTCGAAGGCATATCATTTATATAAATAAGAAACAGCAATGGTCCCAAAACAGACCCCTGGGGTACCCCATACGTAATTGTGCCCCATTGGGATTGCACGTCATAGCCATTTTCTACATTGCGGAGAATTACCTTCTGTTGTCTATTATTAAAGTAAGAGGTGAACCAGTTGTGGGCTACTCCCCGTATTCCATAATGTTCCAACTTCTGCAACAATATTTTGTGATCAACACAATCAAACGCTTTTGTTAAATCAAAGAAGACGCCTAATGTCCGTAGCCTCTTATTTAACCCATCAAGTGCCTCACAGAGAAACGTAAATATAGCGTTTCCGGTCGTTAAACCACTTCTAAAACCAAACTGTACGTTTGACAGGAAATTATGAGAACTGAAATGATCAATTAATCTTGAATATACAGCCTTTTCAATAACTTTGGAAAAAACCGATGGCATAGAAATAGGTCTATAGTTGTCTACATTATCCCTTTCTCCTTTTTTATAAAGCGGTTTCACTACTGAGTACTTTAATCTGTTAGGAAACTGACCATTCTGAAAGGAAAAATTACAAATATGGCTTAGTACTGGGCTAACATATGAAGAACAGTACTTTAGAATTCTGCTAAATACCCCATCATATCCACAAGAGTCCTTAGTCTTTAGTGATTTAATTATTGACTCAATCTCACCTATGGAAGTATCATGAAGGATCATTTCAGGCAACAGCCTCGGAAACGCATTTTCTAAATACGTTATATGATTACCTGTAGAAACTATAGTTTTGTTTAGTTCCTCTACTATATTCAGAAAGTGATTATTGAATATTGCACATATATCTAACTTGTCAGTAACAGAAACATTCCTACTACGCACTGACGTTATATCTTCTACCTGCTGCTCCTGACCAGACACTTCCCTCACGACTGACCAGATAGTTTTAATTTTATCCCGAGAGTTTGCTATTCTTTTTGCGTACCACATACTTTTTGCATTCTTAATGACATTTTTCAGAACCTTACAGTACTGTTTGTAATGAGCTACTGCATCTTCATTCTGACTGCTTCTAACATTTTGATACAACTCCCGCTTAGTTCTACATGATACTCTTATCCCCTTTGTCAGCCACCCTGGCTGTCTGTTACTGAAATTACCCTGTTTTGAGCGTTCTAGCGGAAAGCAACTTTCAAACAGCATAATAAATGTGTTCAGAAAAGCATTATATTTATCATCTGCATTATCAGCACTATAAACATCCTGCCATTCTTGTTCCTTAATTAGGCTTAAAAAGGTCTCAATTGCAACTGGATTAACTTTTCTGAGTAGTTGATATTTATGTTTAACATTTGTTTGAGAACAAATACTTTTTAGAATTAAAAGTTGGGCATCGTGGTCTGATAGGCCATTTACTATTCTGCTGACAGAGTGCCCCTCTAATAATGAAGAATGAACAAAAATATTGTGAATGGTAGAACTGTTATTTCCTTGCACTCTCGTTGGAAAAAATACAGTTTGCATCATTTTATAGGAATTAAATAGATGTAACAGCTGACTTTTCCTTGAGCTATCACCTACACAATTAATGTTGAAATCTCCACACACAATTAAATTTTTATACTTCCTATACAGTGAACCCAGAACAAATTCCAGCTTGGGCAGAAACATTTTAAAATCTGAGTCAGGGGATCTATAAATAACAACTATTACTAGTTTAGTTCCATTAACATTAACAACTCCTGCACAACATTCAAATATCTGTTCTGTGCAGTGTTTAGAAAAATCGATTGACTCTGATGAAAAATCGTCTTTTACAAACATGGCCACTCCCCCACACTGCAAAGAACTCCTAGAGTAGAAGGCAGCTAACCTGTATCCTGGCAAAGGAAGTCTCTTAATTGTCACACCACTTAAAAAGTGCTCTGAAATTCCAATAATGTCAGAATCAGTATCAATAAGCATTTCATTAACTTTATCTCTGATACCCTGTATATTTTGATGAAAAACAGTAATTCCCTTATTACTTATATTCCTAGACTTTTTCAAAGGTGGTTCATTTCTTAGAGGGACTTCCTTTAAGCAGGAATATCTATCAGCTGTCTTCAGTCTAAAAAAGGTGCAGCCCTAACACCTACTACTACAGGAATTTTTCCATGAGTGAAACCCCCACCCCCTACTACACTGTCACCTATGAGCTTTGCCAACCTCCCCTTCCCATACCTATTGAGATGCAGACCGTGCCTAGTAAAATCCGACCTTTGGATAGTTTCAACTGGCACCACTGCAATGTGATCCATGCCCTCCGTCATCAGCGCCTTCTCAAGCCCCATGTTAAGATGGCTGACAGCCGTATTAAGACAAGGCCTATCATGACGCTGAAACAGCCGCACGAAATGCACATTCGTGCCACCAGTTTCAGTTGCTATCCTTTCCAGATCACCACCGATATCATATTCCCCGTCCCTATCAAGACTGTTCCCGGCCCCACCCACTATAACTACCTGATCCTCTTTTGAAAAATTCCTACATAAGTCCCCTATGTTACAAGTGACCTGATCTAACCCTGCACTAGGCTTCACTATGCTGGTGACCTGGTACTCACTACCAAGTACTTCCTGCAACTGTTGGCCAACACCTCTGCCATGAGAACTACCTAGCAGCAGAACCTTCTTCTTCCTAAGAGACCTCTCTACAGATTTCGGCTTACCAAAAGCTGAGGTCTGCTGCGTACTTCCTACACCTACAGCTACAGGAGGTTCATCTCCACTCAACTCTGACAGTTGGTCAAACCTATTTGCAACTTGCAATGTAAAGCTATCTGGATACCTTCTCCTAGCTACCTTCTTGCCAACTGCCAGTTCCCATTCCCCAGCCCCCCTTCCCCTCCTCAACCTACCTAGTTCCTCTTCAGCGTTTTTCAACTGCACCTGAAGGGCGCAGATCAAACGCTCCTGCTCCTCTATCAACTTATTCCTGCTGCAAATCCCACAGTTCCAGGAGAGAACCTCACCACAATGCCCACTGTCTTCCCCACTGCACTCCCCCCATGAAAATACTTACTACAAGTCCCACACTGCAGCCCACTACGCACGACCCTACGACAGAGCCCACACTTTTCACTCATGGCAAAATTTTACAATAATTTGTTAAGAAAAATTAGACGTCTACTTTATGAAGTTAAGTTTCTACAAAATAAGTAGGAAGTACCTCTTAACTACAGCAATCAACAAACCTCAGTCTCTACAAATCAAGTAACAACAACTAATAGTATCAGAAAAGAGCAAATAACACTACCGCAGAAACTTTACACTGTTGCTTGTATAAACAAGTTCAAATTCAAGCGTCACTAATAAAACAACTAAACACTGTGAGAGTACAAGAGTTATCAAATACCGTAACTTAAAGTTTCCCAACCTCAACTACGTTAAAAACAGCAGTCACCTGTTGAAAAGTACTACAGTTAATAAACAACTAGCGAGATAACACCTCCTGAAATCTAAAACTTTAATAATTTAACTACAATACACAAACACTTATTAGAACTTAGCTTTCGGAGACCGCTACGGCTGGTACCACTCGCCACCAGATGTAAACAAAGCAGTAAGATGTCGATGCTGGCGCACACGCGAACACAAAATAACACCACTTAAAGCAATTACGGCACAACAAACGCTAAAATAACTGACGAACCTTTACTAGAACACCTCTAGATTGAATATTGTCACGAAATAACAATTAAAATAATTATATTAACCCTAAAATTATATAAAAAATCGAGAGCGATGTGCACAGCAGTCCAGCAATCGTGACGTCACGCCAAAGCAATGTCAATGTCGTAAAAAAGCCATCTATGTCATCAATGTCGTCAATGACGTCAATGTAGTCAATGTCTTCAATGCTGTCAATGTCTTCAATGCTGTCAATGTTGTCAATGTCATACATGTCATCTATGTCGTCAATGTCGACAAAATCGTAAATATCGTCTATGTCGTCTATGTCGTCAATGTCGTCTGTGTCGTCAATGTCGTCAATGTCGTCAGTATCGTCAATGTGGTCAAAGTCGTCAATATTGTCTATGTCGTCAATGTCGCCTATATCGTCTATGTCGTCAATGTCGACTAAGTCGTCAATGTCGTTAATGTCGTCAATATCGTCAATGTCGTCTATGTCGTCAATGTCGTTAATGACGTCAATGTCGTCAATATCGTCTAAGTCGTCCATAGCGTCAATGTCGTCCATGTCGTCAATGTCGTCAATGTCGTCATTGTCGTGAATATCGTGAATGTCGTCTATGTCGTCAATGTCGAAAATGTCGTCAATATCGTCAATGTCGTCAAAGTCGACAATATCGTCTCTGTCGTCCATGTCGTCAATGTCGTCAATGTTGTCAATGTCGTCAATGTCGTTAAAGTTGTCAATATCGTCAATGTTGTCTATGTCGTCAATGTCGTCTATGTCGTCAATGTCGTCAATGTCGACTATGTCGTCAATGTCGTCAATATAGGTTATGTCGCCTATGTCGTCAATGTCGTCTATGACATCAATGTCGTGAATGTCTTCAATGCTGTCAATGTTGACAATGTCATACATGTTGTCTATGTCATCTATGTCGTCAATGTCGTCAAAGTCATAATTATCGTCTATGTCGTTTATGTCGTCAATGACGTCATTGTCGTCTATGTCGTCAATGTCGTCAAAGTAGTCAATATCATCTATGTCGACTATGTCGTCAATGTCGTCAATGTCATCAAAGTCATCTATGTCATCAATGTCGTCAATGACGCCAATGTCGTCAATGTCTTCAATGCTGTCAATGTCTTCAATGCTGTCAATGTTGTCAATGTCATACATGTCATCTATGTCGTCAATGTCGACAAAATCGTAAATATCGTCTATGTCGTCTGTGTCGTCAATGTCGTCTTTGTCGTCAATGTCGTCAATGTCGTCAATATCGTCAATGTGGTCAAAGTCGTCAATATCGTTAATGTTGTCAATGTCGTCAATACCGTCTAAGTCGTCTATAGCGTCAATGTCTTCCATGTCGTCAATGTCGTCAATGTCGTCAATGTCGTGAATATCGTGAATGTCGTCTATGTCGTCAATGTAGTAAATGTCGTCAATATCGTCCATGTCATCTATGTCGTCAATGTCGTCAATGTCGTCAAAGTCGTCTATGTCGTCAATGTCTTCTATGTCGTAAATGTCGTCAATGTCGTCAATGTGGTCAATATCGTCTATGTCATCAACATCGACATTTTCGTCAATGTCGTCAATGTCGTCCATATCGTCAATATCGTCTATGTAGTGTATGTCGTCAATGACGTCTTTGTCGTCAATGTCGTCAAAGTCGTCAATATCGTCTATGTCGTGTATGTCGTCAATGTCGTCAATGTCTATAATGTCTTCAATGCTGTCAATGTTGTCAATGTCATACATGTTTTCTGTCTTCTATGTCGTCAATGTCGTCAATGTCGTCAAAGTCGTAAATATCGTCTATGTCGTCTATGTCAGCAAAGTCGTTGTGTCGTCAATGTCGTCAATGTCGTCAACGTCGTCAATGTCGTCAATATCGTCTATGTCGTCAACATCAACATTTTCGTCAATGTCGTCAATGTCGTCCATATCGTCAATATCGTCTATGTAGTCTATGTCGTCAATGTCGTCTTTGTCTTCAATGTCGTCATAGTCGTCAATATCGTTTATGTCGTGTATGTCGTCAATGTCGTCAATGTCGTCAATGTCGTCCATATCGTCAATATCGTTTATGTAGTGTATGTCGTCAATGTCGTCTTTGTCGTCAATGTCGTCTTTGTCGTCAATGTCGTCAAAGTCGTCAATATCGTCTATGTCGTGTATGTCGTCAATGTCGTCAATGACGTCAATGTCTTCAATGTCTTCAAACCTGTCAATGTTGTCAATGTCATACATTTTGTCTATGTCATCTATGTCGTCAACGTCGTCAAAGTAGTAAATATCGTCTATGTCGTCTATGTCGTCAATGTCGTCTGTGTCTTCAATGTCGTCAAAGTCGTCAATGTCGACAAAGTCGTCAATGTCATCAAAATCGTTAATGTCGTCAATGTCCTCAATATCGTCTATGTCGTCTATGTCGTCAGTGTCGTCAATGTCGTCAAAGTCGTCAATGTCGTCATTATCCGTTATGTCGTCTATGTCGTCTATATCGTTTATGTCGTCAATGTCGTCTATGTCGTCAATGTCGTAAATGTCGTCAATATCGTCTATGTCGTCAATATTGTCAATATCGACATTTTCGTCAATGTCGTTAATGTCGTCAATATCGTCAATATCGTCTATGTCGTCTATGTCGTCAATGTCGTCTTTGTCGTCAATGTCGTCAAAGTAGTCAATATCGTCTATGTCGTCTATGTCGTCTATGTCGTCTATGTCGTCAGTGTCGTCAATGTCGTCAAAGTCGTCAATGTCGTCATTATCCGTTATGTCGTCTATGTCGTCAATGTCGTCAATCACTTCAATGTCGTGAATGTCTTCAATGCTGTCAATGTTGCCAATGTCATACATGTTATCTATGTCATCTATGTCGTCAATGTCGTCAATGACGTCAAAGTCGTCAATATCTTCTATGTCGACTATGTCGTCAATGTCGTCAATGTCGTCAAAGTCATCGGCCATCAATGTCGTCAATGACGTCAATGCCGTCAATGTCTTCAATGCTGTCAATGTCTTCAATGCTGTCAATGTTGTCAATGTCATACATGTCATCTATGTCGTCAATGTCGACAAAATCGTAAATATCGTCTATGTCATGTATGTCGTCAATGTCGTCTGTGTCGTCAAAGTCGTCAATGTCGTCAATATAGTCAATTTGGTCAAAGTCGTCAATATCGGCTATGTCGTCAATGTCGCCTCTATCGTCTAAGTCGTCTATGTCGTCAATGTCGTCTATGTCCTCAATGTCGTTAATGTCGTCAATGTCGTCAAAGTCATCTGTGTCGTCAATTTCGTCAATGTCGTCAAAGTCGTCAATATCGTCTATGTCGTCAATGTCGTCTATGTCGTCTATGTCATCTAAGTCATCAATATCGTCTATTTCGTCTATGTCGTCTATGTCGGCTATGTCGTCTATGTCGTCAATGTCGTCAATATCGTCTATGTCGTAAATAACGTCAATATCGACATTTTCGTCAATGTCGTCAACGACGTTAATGTCGTCAATATCGTCTATGTCGTCTATTTCGTGTAGGTCGTCAATGTCGTCAAAGTGGTCAATATCGTCTATGTCGTCTATGTCGTCAATGTCGTCATTGACGTCAATGTCGTGAATGTATTCAATGCTGTCAATGTTGTCAATGTCATACATGTTGTCTATGTCATCTATGTCGTCAATGTCGTCAAAGTCGTAAATATCGTCTATGTTGACTATGTCGTCAATGTCGTCTGTGTCGTCAATATCGTCTATGTCGTCTGTCGTCAATATCGTCAATGTGGTCAAAGTCGTCAATATCGTCTATGTCGTCAATGTCGTCTATGTCGTCTATGTCGTCTATGTCGTCTATGTCGTCACTGTCGTCTATGTCGTCTATGTCGTCAATGTCGTTAACGTCGTCAAAATCGTCAATGTCGTCAATGTCGTCTATGTCGTCAATGTCGTTAATGTTGTCAATGTCGTCAATATCGTCTATGTCGTCTATGTCGTCAATGTCGTCCATGTCGTAAATGTCGTGAATGTCGTGAATGTCGTGAATGTCGTGAATGTCGTGAATGTCGTCTATGTCGTGAATGTCGTGAATGTCGTCTATGTCGTCTATGTCGTCAATGTCGTCAATGTCGTCAATGTCGTCAATATCGTCAATGTCGTCAATGTCGTCAATGTCGTCAATATCTTCTATGTCGTCTTTGTCGTCTTTGTCGTCAATGTCGTCAATGTCGTCTATTTCGTCAATGTTGTTAATGTCGTCTATGTCGTCAATGTCGTCAATGTCGTCAAAGTTGTCAATATCGTCAATGTTGTCTATGTCGTCAATGTCGTCAATGTCGTCAAAGTCGTCTATGTCGTCAATGTCGTCAATGACGTCAAAGTCGTCAATGTCTTCAATGCTGTCAATGTTGTCAATGTCATACATGTTGCCTATGTCATCTATTTCGTCAAAGTCGTAATTATCGTCTATGTCGTTTATGTCGTCAATGTCGTCAATGTCGTCAAAGTCGTCAATATCGTCTATGTCAACTATGTCGTCAATGTCGTCAATGTCGTCAGAGTCATCTATGTCATCAATGTCGTCAATGACGTCAATGTCGTCAATTTCTTCAATGTCCTCAATGCTGTCAATGTCTTCAATGCTGTCAATGTTGTCAATGTCATACATGTCATCTATGTCGTCAATGTCGACAAAATCGTAAATATCGTCTATGTCGTCTGTGTCGTCAATGTCGTCTGTGTCGTTAATGTCGTCAATGTCGTCAATATCGTCAATGTGGTCAAAGTCGTCAAGATCGTCTATGTCGTCAATGTCGCCTATATCGTCTCTGTCTTCTATGTCGTCAATGTCGTCTATGTCGTCAATGTCGTCTATGTCGTCAATGTCGTTAATGTCGTCAATATCGTCAATGTCGTCTATGTCGTCAATGTCGTTAATGTTGTCAATGTCGTCAATATCGTCTAAGTCGTCTATAGCGTCAATGTCGTCCATGTCGTAAATGTCAATGTCGTAAATGTCGTCAATATCGTCCATATCAACTATGTCGTGAATATCGTGAATGTCGTCTATGTCGTCAATGTCGTCTATGTCGTCAATGTTGTCAATGTCGTCAATGTCGTCAAAGTCGTCTATGTCGTCAATGTCGTCAATGACGTCAATGTCGTCAATGTATTCAAAGCTGTCAATGTTGTCAATGTCATACATGTTGTCTATGTCATCTATGTTGTCAACGTCGTCAAAGTCGTAAATATCGTATATGTCGTCCATGTCGTCTATGTCGTCAATATCGTCTTTGTCGTCAATGTCGTCAAAGTCGTCAATGTCGTCAAAGTAGTCAATGTCATCAATATCATTAATGTCGTCAAAGTCTTTAATAGCGTCTATGTCGTCAATGACGTCTATGTCGTCTATATCATCAATGTCGTCAATGTCGTCAATGTCGTCAGTATCGTCTATGTCGTCAATATCGTCAATATCGACATTTTCGTCAATGTCGTCAATGTCGTCCATGTCGCCAATATCGTCTATGCCGTCTATGTCGTCAATGTCTTCTTTGTCGTCAATGACGTCAATGTCGTCAATGTCTTCAAAGCTGTCAATGTTGTCAATGTCATACATGTTGTCTATGTCATCTATGTCGTCAACGTCATCAAAGTCGTAAATATCGTCTATGTCGTCTATGTTGTCAATGTCGTCTTTGTCGTCAATGTCGTCAAAGTCGTCAATATCGTCTATGTCGTGTATGTCGTCAATGTCGTCAATGTCGTCAATGACGTCAATGTCTTCAATGTCTTCAATGCTGTCAATGTTGTCAATGTCATAAATGTTGTCTATGTCGTCAATGTCGTCAATGTCGTCAAAGTCGTAAATATCGTCTATGTCGTCTATGTCGGCAATGTCGTTGTGTCGTCAATGTCGTTAAAGTCGTCAATGTAGTCAATATCGTCTATGCCGTCAAAACCGTCAATATCGTCATTTTCGTCAATGCCGTCAATGTCGTCCATATCGTCAATTTCGTCTATGTAGTCTATGTCGTGTATGTCGTCAATGTCGTCAATGTCGTCAAAGTCGTCTATGTCGTCAATGTCGTCAATGACGTCAATGTCGTCAATGTATTCAAAGCTGTCAATGTTGTCAATGTCATACATGTTGTCTATGTCATCTATGTCGTCAACGTCGTAAAGTCGTAAATATCGTCTATGTCGTCTATGTCGTCAATGTCGTCTGTGTCTTCAATGTCGTCAAAGTCGTCAATGTCGACAAAGTCGTCAATGTCATCAATATCGTCAATGTCGTCAATGTCCTCAATATCGTCTATGTTGTCAATGTCGTGTATGTCGTCAATGTCGTCTATGTCGTCAATGTCGTCTATGTCGTCAATGTCGTCAATGTCGTCAATGTCGTCAATATCGTCTATGTCGTCAATATTGTCAATATCGACATTTTCGCCAATGTCGTCAATGTCGTCAATACCGTCAATATCATGTATGTCGTCTATGTTGTCAATGTCGTCTTGGTCGTCAATGTCATCAAAGTCGACAATATCGTCTATGTCGTCAATGTCGTCTATGTCGTCTATTTCGTCAAAATCGTCAATGTCGTCAATGTCATATATGTCGTCAATGTCGACAATGCCGTTAATGTCGTCAATGTCGCCAATATCGTCTATGTCGTCTATGTCGTCTATGTCGTCAATGTCGTCTATGTCGTCAGTATAATCAATGCCGTCAATGTCGTGAAAGTCGTCAATATCGTCTATGTCGTTTATGTCGTCAATGTCGTCTGTCGTCAATACCGTCAATGTCGTCAATGTCGTCAAAGTCGTCAATGATGTCTATGTCGTCTACTTCGCCAATGTCCTCAATGTCGTCTATGTCTTCAATGTCGTCTGTGTCGTCAATGTCGTCAAAATCGTCTATGTCGTCAATATCGTCAATATCGACATTTTCGTCAATGTCATCAATGTCGTCAAATTCGTCTATGTCATCTATGTCGTCAATGTCAGCTATTTTGTCAATGTCGTCAATGTCGTCAATATCGTCTATGTCGTGAATATTGTCAATATGGACATTTTCGTCAATGTAGACAATGTCGTCAATGTCGTCAATATCGTCAATATCGTCTATGTCGTCTATGTCGTCAATGTCGTCTTTGTCGTCAATCTCGTCAAAGTCGTCAATATCGTCTATGTCGTCTATGTCGTCAGTGTCGTCAATGTCGTCAAAGTTGTCTATGTCGTCAATGTCGTCAATATCAGTTATGTCGTCTATGTCGTCAACGTCGTCAATGATGTCAATGTCGTGAATGTCTTCAATGCTGTCAATGTGGTCAATGTCATACATGTTGTCTATGTCATCTATGTCGTCAATGTCGTCAAAGTCGTAAATATCGTCTATGTTGACTATGTCGTCAATGTCGTCTGTGTCGTCAATGTCGTCAATGTCATCTATGTCGTTAATGTCGTCAATGTCGTCTATTGCGTCAATATCGTCAATGTCGTCAATGTCGTCAAAGTCGTCAATATCGTCTATGTCGTTTATGTCGTCAATGTCGTCTGTCGTCAATGTCGTCAATGTCGTCAATGTCGTCAATGTTGTCAATGTCGTCAAAGTCGTCAATGTCGTCAAAATCGTCTATGTCGTCAATATCGTCAATATCGACATTTTCGTCAATGTCATCAATGTCGTCAATATCGTCTATGTCGTCTATGTCGTCAATGTCAGCTATTTTGTCAATGTCGTCAAAGTCGTCAATATCGTCTATGTCGTCTATGTCGTCAATGTCGTCAAAGTCGTCTATGTCGGCAATGTCGTCAAGGACGTCAATGTCGTCAATGTCTTCAATGCTGTCAATGTTGTCAATGTCATACATGTTGTCTATGACATATATGTCGTCAATGTCATCAAAGTCGTCAATATCGTCTATGTCGTCCATGTCGTCTATGTCGTCTATGTCGTTAATGTCGTCTATGTCGTCTATGTCGTCAATGTCGTCAAAGTCGTCTATGTCGGCAATGTCGTCAAGGACGTCAATGTCGTTAATGTCTTCAATGCTGTCAATGTTGTCAATGTCATACATGTTGTCTATGACATCTATGTCGTCAATGTCATCAAAGTCGTCAATATCGTCTATGTCGTCCAAGTCGTCAATGTCGTCAATGTCGTCTATGTGGTTAATGTCGTCAATGTCGTTTATGTCGTCAATATCGTCAATGTCGTCAATGTCGTCAAATTCAACAATACCATTTATGTCGTTTATGTCGTCAACGTCGTCATTCGTCAATGTCGTCTATGTCGTCAATGTCGTCAATGTCATCAATGTCGACAATATCGTCTATGTTGTCTATGTCGTCAATGTCGGCTAGTTTGTCAATGTCGTCAAAGTCGTCAATATCGTCTATGTCGTCTATGACGTCAATGTCGTCAAAGTCGTCCATGTCGTCAATGTCGTCAAGGAGGTCAATGTCGTCAATGTCTTCAATGCTGTCAATGTTGTCAATGTCATACATTTTGTCTATGACATCTATGTCATCAATGTCATCAAGGTCGTAAATATCGTCTATGTCGTTTATGTCGTCAATGTCGTCAATGTCGTCAATGTCGTCAATGTCGTCAATGTCGTCAAAGTCGTCAATATCGTCTATGTCGTCAATATCGTCAATGTGGTCAAAGTCGTCAATATCGTCTATGTCTTCAATGTCGTCTATGTCGTCTACATCGTCTATGTCGTCATTGTCGTCTATGTCGTCAATGTCGTTAACGTCGTCAAAATCGTCAATGTCGTCAATGTCGTCTATGTCGTCAATGTCGTTAATGTTGCCATTGTCGTCAATATCGTCTATGTCGTCTATGTCGTCAATGTCGTCAATGTCGTAAATGTCGTGAATGTCGTGAATGTCGACTATGTCGTCTATGTCGTCTATGTCGTCAATGTCGTCAATGTCGTCTATGTCATTTATATCGTCAATGTCGTCAATGTCGTCTATGTCGTCAATGTCGTCTATGTCGTCCATGTCGTCAATGTCGTCAATATCTTCTATGTCGTCAATGTCGTCAATGTCATCAAAGTCGTCTATGCCGTCAAAGTCGTCAATGTCGTCTATGTCGTCAATGTCGTCAATGTCGTCAATGTCGTCAAAGTTGTCAATATCGTCAATGTTGTCTAGGTCGTCAATGTCGTCAAAGTCGTCAAAGTCGTCTATGTCGTCAATGTCGTCAATGACGTCAATGTCGTGCATGTCTTCAATGCTGTCAATGTTGTCCATGTCATACATGTTGCCTATGTCATCTATGTCGTCAATGTCGTCAAAGTCGTAATTATCGTCTATGTCGTTTATGTCGTCAATGTCGTCAATGTCGTCTATGTCGTCAATGTCGTCAATGTCGTCAATGTCGTCAATATCGTCTATGTCGACTATGTCGTCAATGTCGACTATGTCGTCAATGTCATCAATGTCGTCAAAGTCATCTATGTCATCAATGTCGTCAATGACGTCAATGTCGTCAAAGTTGTCAATATCGTCAATGTTGTCTATGTCGTCAATGTCGTCAAAGTCGTCTTGTCGTCAATGTCGTCAATGACGTCAATGTCGTCAATGTCTTCAAAGCTGTCAATGTTGTCAATGTCATACATATTGTCTATGTCATCTATGTCGTCAACGTCGTCAAAGTCGTAAATATCGTATATGTCGTCCATGTCGTCTATGTCGTCAATTTCGTCATTGTCGTCAATGTCGTCAAAGCCGTCAATGTCGTCAAAGTCGTCAATGTCATCAATATCGTCTATGTCGTCAATATCGTCAATATCGACATTTTCATCAATGTCGTCAATGTCGTCCATATCGCCAATATCGTCTATGTCGTCTATGTCGTCAATGTCTTCTTTGTCGTCAATGACATCAATGTCGTCAATGTCTTCAAAGCTGTCAATGTTGTCAATGTCATACATGTTGTCTATGTCATCTATGTCGTCACCATCCTCAAAGTCGTAAATATCGTCTATGTCGTCTATGTCGTCAATGTCGTCTTTGTCGTCTTTGTCGTCAATGTCATCAAAGTCGTCAATATCGTCTATGTCGTGTATGTCGTCAATGTCGTCAATGTCGTCAATGTCGTCAAAGTCGTAAATATCGTCTATGTCGTCTATATCGGCAATGTCGTTGCGTCGTCAATGTCATTAATGTCGTCAATGTAGTCAATATCGTCTATGCCATCAAAATCGTCAATATCGACATTTTCGTCAATGCCGTCAATGTCGTCCATATCGTCAATTTCGTCTATGTAGTCTATGTCGTCAATGTCGTCTTTGTCGTCAATGTCGTCATAGTCGTCAATATCGTTTATGTCGTGTATGTCGTCACTGTCGTCAATGTCGTCAAAGTCGTCTATGTCATCAATGTCGTCAATGACGTCAATGTCGTCAATGTCTTCAAAGCTGTCAAAGTTGTCAATGTCATACATGTTGTCTATGTCATCTATGTCGACAACGTCGTCAAAGTCGTAAATATCGTCTATGTCGTCTATGTCGTCAATGTCGTCTGTGTCTTCAATGTCGTCAAAGTCGTCAATGTCGTCAAAGTCGTCAATGTCATCAATATCGTCAATGTCGTCAATGTCCTCAATATCGTCTATGTTGTCAATGTCGTCTATGTCGTCTATATCGTCTATGTCGTCAATGTCGTCAATGTCGTCAATGTCGTCAAAGTGGTCTATGTCATGAATGTCGTCAATGACGTCAATGTCTTCAATGTCTTCAATGCTGTCAATGTTGTCAATTTTATACATGTTGTCCATGTCTTCTATGTCGTCAATGTCGTCAAAGTCGTAAATATCGCATATGTCGTCTATGTCGGCAATGTCCTTGTTTCGTCAATGTCATCAATGTCGTCAATGTCTTCAAGGTCGTCAATGTCGTCAAAGTTATAAATTATGGTCAATGTTGTCTATGTCGTCAATGTCGTCAATGTCGTCAATGTCGTCAAAGTCGTCTATGTCGTCAATGACGTCAATGACGTCAATGTCGTCAATGTCTTCAAAGCTGTCAATGTTGTCAATGTCATACATGTTGTCTATGTCATCTATGTCGTCAACGTCATCAAAGTCGTAAATATCGTCTATGTCGTCTATGTCGTCAATGTCGTCTTTGTCGTCAATGTCGTCAAAGTCGTCAATGTCGTCAAAGTCGTCAATGTCATCAATATCGGTAATGTCGTCAATGTCCTCAATATCCTCTATGTCGTCAATGTCGTCTATGTCGTCAATGTCGTCTATGTCGTCAATGTCGTCTATGTCGTCAATGTCGTCAATGTCGTCAATGTCGTCAATTTCGTCTATGTCGTCAATATCGTCAATATCGACATTTTCGTCAATGTCGTCAATGTCGTCCATATCGTCAATATCGTCTATGTCGTCTATGTCGTCAATGTCGTCTTTGTCGTCAATGTCGTCACAGTCGTCAATATCGTCTATGTCGTCAATGTCGGCAATGTCGTTGTGTCGTCAAAGTCGTCAATGTCGTCAATGTTGTTAATGTCGTCAATGTTGTTAATGTCGTCAATGTGGTCAATAACGTCTATGTCGTCTATGTCGGCAATGTCGTCTATGTCGTCTATGTCGTCAATGTCGTCAATGGCGTCTATGTCTTCAATATCGTCATTGTCGTCAATGTCGTCAAAGTCGTCAACATTGTCAATGTCGTGAATGTCGTGAATATCGTGAATGTCGTCTATGTCGTAAATGTCGTAAATGTCGTCAATATCGTCTATGTCGTCAATATCGTCAATGTCGTCAAAGTCGTTAATATCGTCTCTGTCGTCTATGTCGTCAATATCGTCAATGTCGTCAATGTCGTCAATGTCGTCAATGTCGTCTATGTCGTCAATATTGTCAATGTCGTCAATGTCGTCAATGTCGTCAAAGTTGTCAATATCGTCAATATTGTCTGTGTCGTCAATTTCGTCAATGTCGTCAAATTCGTCTATGTCGTCAATGTCGTCAATGACGTCAATGTCGTCAATGTCTTCAAAGCTGTCAATATTGTCAATGTCATACATGTTGTCTATGTCATCTATGTCGTCAACGTTATCAAAGTCGTAAATATCGTCTATGTCGTCTATGTCGTCTATGTCGTCAATGTCGTCTTTGTCGTCAATGTCGTCAAAGTCGTCAATATCGTCAAAGTCGTCAATGTCATCAATATCGTCAATGTCCTTAATATCGTCTATGTCGTCAATGTCGTCTATGTCGTCTATGTCGTCTATGTCGTCAATGTCGTATATGTCGTCAATGTCGTCAATGTTGTCAATGTCGTCAATATCGTCTATGTCGTCAATATCGTCAATATCGACATTTTCGTCAATGTCGTCAATGTTTTTCCATATCTTCAATATCGTCTATGTAGTCTATGTCGTCAATGACGTCTTTGTCGTCAATGTCGTCAAAGTCGTCAATATCGTCTGTCGTGTATGTCGTCAATGTCGTCAATGTCGTCAATGAAGTGAATGTCTTCAATGTCTTCAATGCTGTCAATGTTGTCAATTTCATACATGTTGTCTATGTCTTCTATGTTGTCAATGTCGTCAAAGTCGTAAATATCGTCTATGTCGTCTATGTCGTCAATGTCGTCTTTGTCGTCAATGTCGTCAAAGTCGTCAATGTCGTCAAAGTCGTCAATATCATCAATATCATCAATGTCGTCAATGTCCTCAATATCGTCTATGTCGTCAATGTCGTCTATGTCGTCAATGTCGTCTATGTCGTCAATGTCGTCAATGTCGTCAATGTCGTCAATATCGTCTATTGCGTCAATATCGTCAATATCGACATTTTCGTCAATGTCGTCCATATCGTCAATATCGTATATGTCGTCTATGTCGTCAATTTCGTCTTTGTCGTCAATGTCGTCAAAGTCATCAATATCGAATATGTCGTGTATGTTGTCAATGTCGTCAATGTCGTCTATATCGTCTATGTCGTCTATGTAGTCAATGTCGTCAATGTCGTCTATGTCGTCAATGTAGTCAAAATCGTCTATGTCGTCAATATCGTCAATGTCGTCAAAGTCCTCAATATCGTCTCTGTCGTCAATGTCGTCAATGTCGTCTATGTCGTCAATGTCGTCTATGTCGTCAATGTCGTCTATGTCGTCAATGTCGTCAATGTCGCCAATGTTGTCAATGTCGCCAATGTCGTCAAAGTTGTCAATATCGTCAAGTTGTCTATGTCGTCTATGTCGTCAAAGTCGTCTATGTCGTCAATGTCGTCAATGACGCCAATGTCGTCAATGTCTTCAAAGCTGTCAATGTTGTCAATGTCATTCATGTTGTCTATGTCATTTATTTATTTATTTATTCTGTTCCATAGGACCCACTTCAGGAGTAAGACTCCATTTTCATGGAACAAGTCAATACATTAATTGTTACACAATAATGGTAATAGAAAAAGTTAAAGGAATCAATAAAGAAAAAATAAATTAGCTTAATTGTTTAACTTTTCTAGGAGTTCCTCGACAGAATAAAAGGAGTGAGCCATGAGGTAACTCTTCAATTTAGATTTGAAAGCATGTGGATTAGTGCTAAGATTCTTAAGGTCTTGTGGCAGCTTATTGAAAATGGATGCCGCAGAATACTGCACCCCTTTCTGCACAAGTGTTAAGGTGGTGCGGTGCAAATGTAGATTAGACATCTGTCTAGTATTCACCGAGTGAAAGCTACTAACTCGTGGAAATAAGCTGATATTATTAACAACAAACGACATTAAAGAAAAAACGTATTGTGACGCCAGAGTCAAAATTCCCAGACTACTGAAAAGGGGTCGACATGACGTTCGCGAACTTACACCAGATATTGCTCGAACCGCCCGTTTTTGAGCCAGAAATATCCTTTTTGCATTAGGCGAGTTACCCCAAAAAACAATGCCATACGTCATAAGTGAGTGAAAGTAAGCGAAATAGACTACTTTTCGTGTTGAAAAATCACTTATCTCAGATATTGTTCTAATGGTAAATATAGCAGAATTTAGTTTTGGAACAAGATGCTGAACGTGGGCTTTCCATGACAGCTTACTGTCTATATGAACACCTAGAAATTTGAACTGTTCAGTCTCACTTATCACATGCCCATTATGTGTAATCATAATGTCAGATTTTGTCAAATTATGTGTTAGAAATTGTAAGAACTGAGTTTTACTGTGATTTAACATCAACTTGTTTTCTATTAGCCATGAACTTATCTCTTGAACTGCATTATTTGATACTGTGTCAATATTACGAGCAACATCCTTCACTACCAAGCTGGTATCATCAGCAAACAAAAATATTTTACAATCACCTGTTATACTCGAAGGCATATCATTTATATAAATAAGAAACAGCAATGGTCCCAAAACAGACCCCTGGGGCACCCCATACTTAATTGTGCCCCATTGGGATTGCACGTCATAGGCATTTTCTACATTGCGGAGAATTACCTTCTGTTGTCTATTATTAAAGTAAGAGGTGAACCAGTTGTGGGCTACTCCCCGTATTCCATAATGTTCCAACTTCTGCAACAATATTTTGTGATCAACACAATCAAACGCTTTTGTTAAATCAAAGAAGACGCCTAATGTCCGTAGCCTCTTATTTAACCCATCAAGTGCCTCACAGAGAAACGAAAATATAGCGTTTTCGGTCGTTAAACCACTTCTAAAACCAACTGTACGTTTGACAGGAAATTATGTGAACTGAAATGATCAATTAATCTTGAATATACAGCCTTTTCAATAACTTTGGAAAAAACCGATGGCATAGGAATAGGTCTATAGTTGTCTACATTATCCCTTTCACCTTTTTTATAAAGCGGTTTCACTACTGAGTACTTTAATCTGTTAGGAAACTGACCATTCCGAAAGGAAAAATTACAAATATGGCTTAGTACTGGGCTAACATATAGAGAACAGTACTTTAGAATTCTGCTAGATACCCCATCATATCCACAAGAGTCCTTAGTCTTTAGTGATTTAATTATTGACTCAATCTCACCTATGGAAGTATCATGAAGGATCATTTCAGGCAACAGCCTCGGAAACGCATTTTCTAAAAACGTTATATGATTACCTGTAGAAACTAGAGTTTTGTTTAGTTCCTCTACAATATTCAGAAAGTGATTATTGAATATTGCACATATATCTAACTTGTCAGTAACAGAAACATTCCTACTATGCACTGACGTTATATCTTCTACCTGCTGCTCCTGACCAGACACTTCCTTCATGACTGACCAGATAGTTTTAATTTTATCCCGAGAGTTTGCTATTCTTTTTGCGTACCACATACTTTTTGCATTCTTAATGACATTTTTCAGAACCTTACAGTACTGTTTGTAATGAGCTACGGCATCTTCATTCTGAATGCTTCCTACATTTTGATACAACTCCCGCTTAGTTTTACATGATACTCTTACCCCTTTGTCATCCACCCTGGCTGTCTGTTACTGAAAGTACCCTGTTTTGAGCGTTCTAGTGGAAAGCAACTTTCAAATAGCATAATAAATGTGTTCATAAAAACATTATATTTATCATCTGCATTATCAGCACTATAAACATCCTGCCATTCTTGTTCCTTAATTAGGCTTAAAAAGGTCTCAATTGCAACTAAATTAACTTTTCTGAGTAGTTGATATTTATGTTTAACATTTGTTTGAGAACAAATACTATTTAGAATTAAAAGTTGGGCATCGTGGTCTGATAGGCCATTTACTATTCTGCTGACAGAGTGCCCCTCTAATAATGAAGAATGAACAAAAATATGGTAATGGTAGAACTGCTATTTCCTTGCACTCTCGTTGGAAAAAATACTGTTTGCATCATGTTATAGGAATTAATTAGATCTAACAGCTTACGTTTCCTTGAGCTATCACCTACACAATTAATGTTGAAATCTCCACACACAATTAAATTTTTATACTTCCTATACATTGAACCCAGAACCAATTCCAGCTTGGGCAGAAACATTTTAAAATCTGAGTCAGGGGATCTATAAATAACAACTATTACTAGTTTAGTTCCATTAACATTAACAATTCCTGCACAACATTCAAATATCTGTTCTGTGCAGTGTTTAGAAAAATCGATTGACTCCGATGAAAAATCGTTTTTTACATACATGGCCACTCCCCCACAATGTCGTCAATGTCTTCAAAGCTGTCAATGTTGTCAATGTCATACATGTTGTCTATGTCATCTATGTAGTCAATGTCGTCAAAGTCGTAAATATCGTCTATGTCGTCTATGTCGTCAATGTCGTCTGTGTCGTCAATGTCATCAATGTCGTAAATATCGTCTATGTCGTCAAAATATCGTCAATATCGACATTTTCGTCAATGTCGTCAATGTCGTCTATGTCGTCAATGTCGCCTATGTCGTCAATGTCGTCAAAATCGTCAATATCGTCAATGTCGTCTGTGTCGTCAATGTCGTCAATGTCGCCTATGTCGTCAATGTCGTTAATGTCGTCAATGTCCTCAATATAGTCTATGTCGCCAATGTCGTCTATGTCGTCAATGTCGTTAATGTCGTCAATGTCGTCAATATCGTCTATGTCGTCAATGTCGTCAATGACGTCAATGTCGTCAATGTCTTCAATGCTGTCAATGTTGTCAATATCATACATGCTGTCTATGTCATCTATGTCGTTAATGTCGTCAAAGTCGTAAATATCGTCTATGTCGTCTATTTCGTCAATGTCGTCAATTTCGTCTATGTCGTCAATGTCTTCAATGTCGTCAATGTCGTCAAAGTCGACAATATCGTCTATGTCGTCTATGTCGCCAATGTCGTCAATGTCGTCAAAGTCGTCTATGTCGTCAATGTCGTCAATGACGTCAATGTCGTCAATGTCTTCAATGCCGTCAATGTTGTCAATGTCCTACATGTTGTCTATGTCAACTATGTCATCAATGTCGTCACAGTAGTAAATATCGTCTATGTCGTCGATTTCGTCAATGTCGTCTGTGTCGTCAATGTCGTCAATGTCGTCAATATCGTTTATGTCGTCTATGTAGTCAATGTCGTCTATGTCGTCTATGTCGTCTATGTCGTCAATGGCGTCAATCTCGTCAAATTCGTCAATATCGGTTATGTCGTGTATGTCGTCAATGTCGTCTATGTCGTCAACGTCGTCTATGTCGTCGATGTCGTCAATGTCGTCCATGTCGTCTATGTCGTCAATGTCGTCTATGTCGACAATGTCGTCAATGTCTTCAGTGTCGTCAATGTCGTCTATGTCGTCAATGTCGTTAATGTCGTCAATGTCGTCAATATCGTCTATGTCGTCCATGTCGTCCATGTCGTCAATGTCGTCAATGTCGTCAATATCGTTTATGTCGTCTATGTAGTCAATGTCGTCTATGTCGTCTATGTCGTCTATGTCGTCAATGGCGTCAATGTCGTCAAATTCGTCAATATCGGTTATGTCGTGTATGTCGTCAATGTCGTCTATGTCGTCAACGTCGTCTATGTCGTCGATGTCGTCAATGTCGTCCATGTCGTCTATGTCGTCAATGTCGTCTATGTCGACAATGTCGTCAATGTCTTCAGTGTCGTCAATGTCGTCTATGTCGTCAATGTCGTTAATGTCGTCAATGTCGTCAGTATCGTCTATGTCGTCCATGTCGTCCATGTCGTCAATGTCGTCAATGTCGTCAATGTCGTCAATGTCGTCTATGTCGACAATATCGTCAATGTCGTCAATGTCGTCAAAGTCGTCAATATCGTCTATGTCGTCTATGTCGTCTATGTTGTCAATGTCGTCAATGTCGTCTATGTCGTCAATGTCGTCAAGGTCGTCAATGTCGTCTATGTCGTCAATGTCGTCAATGTCAGCAATATCGTCAATGTCGTCAATGTCGTCAAAGTCGTCTATATCGTCTATGTCGTCAATGCCGTCTATGTCGTCTATGTCGTCTATGTCGTCAATATCGTCAATGTCGTCACTGTCGTCAATGTCGTCAATGTCTCCTATGTCGTCAATGTCGTTAATGTCGTCAACCCCTCAGGGGCTCGGCATTAGTTTGCTGAGTACGGGCTTGGCGAACCCGGGGTCCTGAGCTGTGGGCTGTGTCGCGCCAACAGTCCGCTACACCGTAAGCTCTGTGCGTGCTTCAACGACCATCGTTCGGCGCGACGGTGGAACGTTGTACGTTTCAGAGCCCGGGGATCTTGGCTTAATCGCCCGGGTCGCGAGGACGGTACAAACCTCTCTAAAAACCCCTCAATCTCAAGGTGTGCTACATGCCGAGGAGATGCATGGCTGTTGAGGTTGAACAGCCGCTAGCGAGCAACCTCTGAGGAACCTGCCGCACCTCAGTTGTACAAGGCTTACCCAGGCAAGCGGGGCTCTGCCTGGGTGGACCTTTAGTTCCCTAGCTGCTCGTGGGACGATCATGAAACGAGCGAACAAAAGCGTGGCCGGCCGCGAAAACGGCGTCTCAAAGCGTGGAAGAGTTGCTTATAATGCAGCGTCATATGATCCCCGAACGTTCCCTTCCCTGGCCAACCCATGGGAGGAACGGCGGGCTAAAGAAAGGGATGAGGCATACTCACCTAAGTATCTTGTTTGTAGTCGAACAGATGGGGAAACTTTCATGTCGACGAAGCCACTTTTCTTCGTTGAACACCTCGAGGATAAGTTTGGTGAAGTCTCAGGCATGTCAAAGATGAGAAGCGGTTCGGTACTGATCGAAACAGCGTCATCCGCCCAATCAAAAGCATTACTTGCTTGCGATAAGCTGGGTGACGTTCCGGTCAGTATAACACCTCATAAATCGCTTAACATGATCCAGGGTCTGATCTATCACAGGGATCTTCTCTTACAGTCGGATGACGAGCTACGCGCCAACCTAGAGCGACGGGGTGTCCACTTCGTCCGGCGCGTGCATAGGGGTTCGAAGGATAATAGGGTAGCCACCGGTGCTTTCATCTTGGCCTTTGACGGCGATACATTGCCCGAAAAGGTCAAGGTGATGGTCTACCGGTGTGACGTAAAGCCTTACATTCCTCCCCCTATGCGTTGTTTCAAATGCTGGAAATTTGGACATATGTCCTCCAGATGTAGTTCCAGCCCCACATGTAGGGAATGTGGGCGTCCATCACACCCGGACGCTCCGTGTACTCCTCCACCTATCTGTGTCAACTGTGGGCAGCAACATCCACCCTGTTCTACAGACTGTACCATGCTCCGTAAGGAGCGAAAGATAATGGAATACAAGACCCTGGATCGCCTGACATATACAGAAGCACATAAAAAATATGAACGGCTTCACCCAGTTTCCATGACTACATCTTTCGCTGCAGTTACTTCATCACCACCACTTCTGATCAGACCTACCGTGCAACTACCTTCTGTGGGCCCAAAGGGCCGTCAAAGCTCGTCAGCCTCCATCAGGGTTGGGGGCACTCCTCACACTGCCCCCCACCACCACCAGCGGGGGCACCTCCACCCCCACCACCGGGGACACAAGTCCCCACCTCCCAGCCAGAGGAGGAGCAGCAGCCTCCTCCGGCTCCCCTCGCTCGGAAGGGGTCCCTCGGGGCACTCCCTTCTGAGGCTTCTCCTAGTGCTCCAGCAGATCCCAGCCAATGGCTGAAGGATCCAAAACCTGTGGGTGGAAGGGCTTCCCGCTCTTCTTCTACCCCTGGTGTCACTATAGAGAAGCCCTCCCGGCCCTGCAAACCTAAGGGCCAGCGAGAGGGACGGAAAAAGAAGATAAAAGAGTCTTCGGTGGCTCTCAGGCCACCCGCTACCTCATCTTCTGCATCAGACGATGAGGTGCAGATCTTCGCGTCACGTGAGGATCTGTCTCTTACTGAATCCCCAGAACGACTTGTCTTGGACTCCGTAGGTTCTCAATCGGCTGCAGCAGATGAACCTATGGAATAACGTTTTTAATATTTTAATATTTTATATTTTGTATTTTACGTTTTAATCGTGGCTTTTAACGTCTCTAACCACCACATCCTCCAGTGGAATTGCGGCGGTTTCTTCCACCATCTGGCTGAGCTGCAACAACTACTGAGCAACTTCCATGTTATCTGCATAGCGATACAGGAAACGTGGTTTCCTGTGCAGAGGACCCCAGCCCTGCGTGGCTACCGGGGCTATTTCAAAAATCGTCCCTTTTGCGACAGGGTCTCTGGAGGTGAGTGCCTCTATGTCCTTGCCACTGCCCCCTGTGCAGCTGTGCCGCTCACCACGAATCTCGAGGCAGTGGCTGTAAGGATAAGAGTCAGGCAGGAACTGACAATCTGTTCCCTCTACCTTCCTCCAGATGAGGTTATTTCTCTTGCAGACCTTGATGCCTTGATCGCTCAACTCCCCCCGCCGTTTCTCCTTCTGGGGGATTTTAACGCCCACCACCCTATGTGGGGTGGGACACAGACCTCGGCTCGTGGTAAGGATGTGGAGCTGCTCTTCACTCGGCGAAACCTTTGCCTTCTTAATACGGGCGCTCCGACGCACTTCAGCGTAGCTCACGGGACGTATTCGGCCATCGACCTTTCTATCTGTAGCCCGAGTCTCCTCCCTCGTCTGAACTGGAGCGTCCATGATGATCTCTGTGGGAGCGACCACTTTCCCATCTTTCTGTTGCTCCCAGAGACTCAGGCCGCAAACCGGCTACCTCATTGGTCGCTCCATAGGGCTGACTGGCCGGCATATGCTTCAGCTGCAGTGGTACCGACTACGCTTCCAGCCGGCATTGATGTGGCTGTCCAGCTAGTCACGAAGGCCATAGTTTCTGCTGCTGAGAACACTGTCCCGACCGCGTCTACGTCACTTCGACGTAAGTCGGTCCCTTGGTGGACGCAGGAAATCGCTGAGGCCATCCGGGAACGTCGGCGCGCACTTCAGCGGCACCGGCGACACCCTTCTCTAGAACATCTAATCGCCTTCAAGCGGCTCCGCGCACGAGCTCGGCGATTGATTCGCCAGAGTAAAAAGGATTCCTGGGAGAGGTTTGTAGCCTCTATCGGCTCTCGCGCCTCCCCTTCTCGGGTCTGGACCCAAGTGCGTCGCCTCTTTGGATATCGCCCACCGGCAGGAATTCCATCGCTCACTATTCAGGGTGCACTCTGCACTGACCCGCAAGCCATAGCTGAGTACATGGCGGATTACTTTGCACGTTGCTCAGCAACTGAAACGTACAGTGCAGACTTCCGCATCTTCAAAGAGAGGGTCGAGCGGAAGCAGTTATCATTCCGCACACGCTGCCAGGAACCTTACAATGCCCCATTTAGCGAGTGGGAGTTTGAAACTGCTCTGGCTGCATGCCCCGATACTTCTCCGGGACCTGATCGGATACATAGCCAGTTCATCCATCACCTTTCGGCTGAGTTTCAACACCGACTCCTCTCCCTGTTTAACCGTATCTGGGCAGATGGGGTCTTTCCACCACAGTGGCGGGAAAGCACCGTCATCCCAGTGTTGAAACCTGGAGCAGATCCATTGGTGGCTGACAGTTACCGCCCAATCAGCCTTACCAATGTGCTCTGCAAGCTGCTTGAACGAATGGTTAGTCGGCGGCTGATGTGGCTCCTTGAAGACCGCGAACTTCTTGCCCCACAACAAGGGGGATTCCGTCAAGGCCGTTCCGCCATTGACAACCTTGTCTCGCTGGAATCGGCTATTCGCACTGCCTTCACCAGGCGCGAACATCTCGTTGCGGTCTTTTTTGATCTCCGTAAGGCATACGATACAACCTGGCGCCACCATATTCTGGCTACACTGCATGGTTGGGGTCTGAGGGGCTCCCTTCCAATTTTTATACGGAACTTTTTATCGACCCGCTCTTTTCAAGTTCGTGTAGGCACCTGTCTCAGCTCTCCCCATGTCCAGGAGAATGGTGTCCCACAGGGCTCTGTTCTCAGTGTTCCCCTCTTCCTGATTGCCATCAATGGTCTCGCAGCAGCGGTGGGGTCCTCAGTTTCGTCCTCCCTGTTTGCAGACGATTTTTGTATTTACTTCAGCTCCGCCACCATTGGTGTCGCCGAACGGCGGCTGCAGGGAGCCATTAGAAAGGCACAATCATGGGCCTCGTCCCACGGTTTCCACTTCTCGGGTTCTAAGACCCGAGTAATGCACTTTTGTCGTCATCGGGCACTTCACCTCGATCCAGAGCTGTACCTAGATAACGAACTCCTTCGAGTTGAAGAAACACACCGCTTCCTCGGTATGGTTTTCGATGCCCGGCTGACTTGGCAGCCACATCTCCGTCAGCTGCGACAGAAATGCTGGAAACACCTTAATATCCTTCGCTGTCTCGGCCACACGGCTTGGGGAGCATCACGCCCAACGCTTCTGCAGCTCTATAAGGCTCTGATACAATCGCGCCTGGACTACGGAAGTATCGTATATGACTCTGCAGCACCGTCAGCACTACAGGTATTGGACCCGGTCCTCCATAGTGGTGTCCGTTTGGCGACAGGGGCTTTTCGCACAAGTCCAGTGACAAGTCTGCTAGCTGAAGCAGGGATTCCGCCCCTGCGCTTCCGCCGGCAGCGCTTACTCTCTGCCTATGCTGCCCATGTACATGCCTTACCCCACCATCCAAACTACAGGCTTCTATTTCCGGATGTTGTCCTTCCTCCCCCACGACAGCGGCCAAGGTCGGGTCTCCCGATCGCGGTCCGTGTTCGTTCCCTTCTCTCTTCACTTGAATCCCTTCCTATTCCTCATGCTTTCCACTACCCTTCCCGTGTTCCTCCTTGGTCTATACCGCGTCCGCAGTTTCGGCTGGACTTGTCACGTGACTCTAAAGCCTCTGTTGCACCGATGCCTCTCCGCCGCCAGTTCCAGGCAGTACTTCGTTCGTTCCATGGCGCGGAAATTGTCTACACCGACGGGTCCCTAGTTGATGGCCGTTGTGGGTATGCCTACACCCACGATGAGCATACTGAACTACACGCCTTACCCTGTGGGAGTACTATCTTCTCTGCAGAGCTGATAGCTACCCATCGAGCACTGGAGCACCTTATAGCCTGTCCCGGGGAGTCGTATGTTATCTGCAGCGACTCCCTGAGTGGCTTGCAAGCCCTTGACCAGTGCTTTCCAAAACATCCACTGGTGCGGTCAATTCAGGAATCTCTTGACCTTCTCGTTCAGTCTGGCCGCACTGTGGTTTTCGTTTGGACCCCGGCACACATAGGAATCCCGGGGAACAAACGCGTGGATCGGCCGGCTAGGCAGGCGATTACTGCAAGCCCCTTAGAAATTGGTATTCAGGAGAGGGACCACCGATTAGAGTTACAAAAGAAGGTGGTAGGGCTTTGGAACACTGAGTGGGTTGACTCACCTACCCCAAACAAGCTCCGTACAGTGAAGCTTTCTACAGCTCCGTGGAAGTCCTCTCTGAGGGCCTCTCGGAAGGAGTCAGTTGTCCTTTGTCGTCTGCGTATTGGCCACACGTGGATGACACATGGCCATCTACTTCGACAGGAGGATCCTCCACAGTGTCGCTGCGGCACTTCATTGACAGTGGTCCACCTCCTTGTGGACTGCCCCCTTTTAGCTGCCTTACGACAGTCATTTGACCTGCCAGCTGCACTTCCTTTTATTCTCGGTGACGACGCTGCTACAGCTGATTGTGTTTTACGTTTTATCCGTGCAGCTGGGTTTTATCATTTGATCTAAAGGTGGGTACTTTAGCCTGATATCTCAGGCACCCATCTTTCACAAATTTTTACTCCTTTTCTTTTGTGCTGTCTCCCCGCTTTTACCCGTATGTTTTAGAATGTGCGGAGTGGCTGGCTCATCCTTTATTATTCTCGCGATCAGCCAGCCACACTATTCTGCTGAAACCTTTTAGTACAGTTTTCTTCTTTCTACATTTCTTTCCTCTTTAGGATTTCTTCTTTGAGTGTCCTGAACTCATTTCCCCTCATTACGTGCCCATTATGAGTTTATCTTCTGTGTGAGTCATGCATTGTTTTGCAGGATGCATTACGCTGTATCGACTTAGCTCGCAACAGGGGACTGATGACCACGTAGTCTAGTCCCCTCTAAACAACAACAACAACAACAACAACATTGTCGTCAATGTCGTCAATATCGTATATGTCGTCTATGTCGTCAATGTCGTCAATCTCATCAAAGTCGTCTATGTCGTCAATGTCGTCAATGATGTCAATGTCGTCAATGTCTTCAATGCTGTCAATGTCATACATGCTGTCTATGTCATCTATGTCGTAAATGACGTCAAAGTCGTAAATATCGTCTATGTCGCCTATTTCATCAATGTCGTCAATGTCGTCTATGTCGTCAATGTCGTCAATGTCTTCAATGTCGTCAATGTCGTCAAAGTCGACAATATCGTCCATGTCGTCTATGTCGTCAAAGTCGTCTATGTCGTCAATGTCGTCAATGTCTTCAATGTCGTCAATGTCGTCAAAGTCGACAATATCGTCTATGTCGTCTATGTCGTCTATGTCGTCAATGTCGTCAATGTCGTCAATGTCGTCAAAGTCGTGTATGATATTAATGTCGTCAATGACGTCAATGTCGTCAATGTCTTCAATGCTGTCAATGTTGTCAATGTCCTACATGTTGTCTATGTCAACTATGTCATCAATGTCGTCAAAGTAGTAAATATCGTCTATGTCGTCTATGTCGTCAATGACGTCTGTGTCGTCAATGTCGTCAATGTCGTCAATATCGTCAATATTGCCAATGTCGTCAATGTCGTCAAAGTCGTCAATATTGTCAAAGTCGTCAATGTCGTAGAAGTCGTCAATATCGTTTATGTCGTCAATATCGTCTGTGTCGTCTATGTCGTCTATGTCGTCAATGTCGTCAATGTCGTCTATGTCGTCAATGTCGTCAATGTCGTCTATGTCGTCTATGTCGTCAATGTCGTCAATGTCGTCAATGTCGTCTATGTCTTCAATGTCGTTAATGTCGTCAATATCGTCAATATCGTTTATGTCGTCTATGTAGTCAATGTCGTTAATGTCGTCTACGTCGTCTATGTCGTCAATGTCGTCAATGGCGTCAATGTCGTCAAAGTCGTCAATATCGGTTATGTCGTCTATGTAGTCAATGTCGTCTATGTCGTCAACGTCGTCTTTGTCGTCGATGTCGTCAATGTCGTCTATGTCGTCAATGTCGTCTAAGTCGTCAATGTCGTCAATGTCGTCAATATCGTCAAAGTCGTCTATATCGACTGTCGTCAATGCCGTCTATGTCGTCTATGTCGTCTATGTCGACAATATCGTCAATGTCGTCCATGTCGTCAATGTCTACTATGTCATCAATGTCGTTAATGTCGTCAATGTCGTCAATATTGTCTATGTCGTCTATGTCGTCAATGTCGTCAAAGTCGTCAATGTCGTCAATGTCGTCAAAGTAGTCAATATCGTCTGTCGTCAATGTCGTCAATGTCGTCAACGTCGTCAATGTCTTCAATGCTGTCAATGTTTTCAATGTCATACATGTTGTCTATGTCATCTATGTCGTCATTGTCGTCAATGTCGTCTATGTCGTCAATGTCGTTAATTTCGTCAATGTCGTCAATATCGTCTATGTCGTCTATGTAGTCAATGTCGTCAAAGTCGTCTATGACGTCTAGTTCGTCAATGTCGTCAATGGCGTCTTTGTCGTCAATATCGTCAATGTCGTCAATGTCGTCATAGTCGTCAATATCGATTATGTCGTCCATGTCGTCCATGTCGTCAATGTCGTCAATGTCGTCAATGTCGTCAATGTCGTCAATGTCGTCAATGTCGTCAATGTCGTCAATGTCGTCAATATCGTCTATGTCGTCAAAGTCGTCTATGTCGTCAATGTCGTCAATGTCGACAAATTTCGTCAAAGTCGCCAATGTCGTCAAAGTCGTCAATATCGTCTATGTCGTCAATGTCGTCAATGTCGTCAATGACGCCAATGTCGTCAATGTCTTCAATGCTGTCAACGTTTTCAATGTCATACATGTTGTCTATGTCATCTATGTCGTCATTGTCCTCAATGTCGTCTATGTCGCCAATGTCGTTAATTTCGTCAATGTCGTCAATATCGTCTATGTCGTCTATGTAATCAATGTCGTCAAAGTCGTCTATGTCGTCTAGTTCGTCAATGTCGTCAATGGCGTCTTTGTCGTCAATATCGTCAATGTCGTCAAGGTCGTCAAAGTCGTCAATATCGGTTATGTCATCTATGTCGTCAATGTCGTGAATGTCGTCTATGTCGTCAATATCGTCAATGTCGTCAATGTCGTCAAAGTCATCAATATCAATTATGTCGTCAATGTCGTCAATATCGTGAATGTCGTCTATGTCGTCAATATCGTCAATGTCGTCTATGTCGTCAATGTCGTTAAAGTAGTCAATGTCGTCAATGTCGTCTAGGTCGTCTATGTCGTCAATGTCGTCAATGGCGTCAATGTCGTCAAAGTCGTCAATATCGGTTATGTCGTCTATGTCGTCAATGTCGTCTTATTTATTTATTTATTTATTCTGTTCCATAGGACCCACTTCAGGAGTAAGACTCCATGGTCATGGAACAGGTCAATACATTAATTGTTACACAATAATGGTAATAGAAAAAGTGAAAAGAATCAATAAAGAAAAAATAAATTAGCTTAATTGTTTAACTTTTCTAGGAGTTCCTCGACAGAATAAAAGGAGTGAGCCACGAGGTAACTCTTCAATTTAGATTGAAAGCATGTGGATTAGTGCTAAGATTCTTAAGTTCTCGTGGCAGCTTATTGAAAATGGATGCCGCAGAATACTGCACCCCTTTCTGCACAAGTGTTAAGGTGGTGCGGTGCAAATGTAGATTAGACATCTGTCTAGTATTCACCGAGTGAAAGCTACTAACTCGTGGGAATAAGCTGATATTATTAACAACAAACAACATTAAAGAAAAAACGTATTGTGACGCCAGAGTCAAAATTCCCAGACTACTGAAAAGGGGTCGACATGACGTTCGCGAACTTACACCAGATATTGCTCGAACCGCCCGTTTTTGAGCCAGAAATATCCTTTTTGCATCAGGCGAGTTACCCCAAAAAACAATGCCGTACGTCATAAGTGAGTGAAAGTAAGCGAAATAGACTACTTTTCGTGTTGAAAAATCACTTATCTCAGATATTGTTCTAATGGTAAATATAGCAGAATTTAGTTTTGGAACAAGATCCTGAACATGGGCTTTCCATGACAGCTTACTGTCTATATGAACACCTAGAAATTTGAACTGTTCAGTCTCACTTATCACATGCCCATTATGTGTAATCATAATGTCAGATTTCGTCAAATTATGTGTTAGAAATTGTAAAAACTGAGTTTTACTGTGATTTAACATCAACTTGTTTTCTATTAGCCATGAACTTATCTCTTGAACTGCATTATTTGATACTGTGTCAATATTACGAGCAACATCCTTCACTACCAAGCTGGTATCATCAGCAAACAAAAATATTTTACAATCACCTGTTATACTCGAAGGCATATCATTTATATAAATAAGAAACAGCAATGGTCCCAAAACAGACCCCTGGGGCACCCCATACTTAATTGTGCCCCATTGGGATTGCACGTCATAGGCATTTTCTACATTGCGGAGAATTACCTTCTGTTGTCTATTATTAAAGTAAGAGGTGAACCAGTTGTGGGCTACTCCCCGTATTCCATAATGTTCCAACTTCTGCAACAATATTTTGTGATCAACACAATCAAACGCTTTTGTTAAATCAAAGAAGACGCCTAATGTCCGTAGCCTCTTATTTAACCCATCAAGTGCCTCACAGAGAAACGAAAATATAGCGTTTTCGGTCGTTAAACCACTTCTAAAACCAAACTGTACGTTTGACAGGAAATTATGTGAACTGAAATGATCAATTAATCTTGAATATACAGCCTTTTCAATAACTTTGGAAAAAACCGATGGCATAGAAATAGGTCTATAGTTATCTACATTATCCCTTTCACCTTTTTTATAAAGCGGTTTCACTACTGAGTACTTTAATCTGTTAGGAAACTGACCATTCCGAAAGGAAAAATTACAAATATGGCTTAGTACTGGGCTAACATATGGAGAACAGTACTTTAGAATTCTGCTAGATACCCCATCATATCCACAAGAGTCCTTAGTCTTTAGTGATTTAATTATTGACTCAATCTCACCTATGGAAGTATCATGAAGGATCATTTCAGGCAACAGCCTCGGAAACGCATTTTCTAAAAACGTTATATGATTACCTGTAGAAACTAGAGTTTTGTTTAGTTCCTCTACAATATTCAGAAAGTGATTATTGAATATTGCACATATATCTAACTTGTCAGTAACAGAAACATTCCTACTATGCACTGACGTTATATCTTCTACCTGCTGCTCCTGACCAGACACTTCCTTCATGACTGACCAGATAGTTTTAATTTTATCCCGAGAGTTTGCTATTCTTTTTGCGTACCACATACATTTTGCATTCTTAATGACATTTTTCAGAACCTTACAGTACTGTTTGTAATGAGCTACTGCATCTTCATTCTGACTGCTTCTAACATTTTGATACAACTCCCGCTTAGTTCTACATGATACTCTTATCCCCTTTGTCATCCACCCTGACTGTCTGTTACTGAAAGTACCCTGTTTTGAGCGTTCTAGTGGAAAGCAACTTTCAAATAGCATAATAAATGTGTTCAGAAAAGCATTATATTTATCATCTGCATTATCAGCACTATAAACATCCTGCCATTCTTGTTCCTTAATTAGGCTTAAAAAGGTCTCAATTGCAACTGGATTAACTTTTCTGAGTAGTTGATATTTATGTTTAACATTTGTTTGAGAACAAATACTTTTTAGAATTAAAAGTTGGGCATTGTGGTCTGATAGGCCATTTACTATTCTGCTGACAGAGTGCCCCTCTAACAATGAAGAATGAACAAAAATATTGTCAATGGTAGAACTGCTATTTCCTTGCACTCTCGTTTGAAAAAATACTGTTTGCATCATGTTATAGGAATTAAATAGATCTAACAGCTTACGTTTCCTTGAGCTATCACCTACACAATTAATGTTGAAATCTCCACACACAATTAAATTTTTATACTTCCTATACAATGAACCCAGAACCAATTCCAGCTTGGGCAGAAACATTTTAAAATCTGAGTCAGGGGATCTATAAATAACAACTATTACTAGTTTAGTTCCATTAACATTAACAATTCCTGCACAACATTCAAATATCTGTTCTGTGCAGTGTTTAGAAAAACCGATTGACTCCGATGAAAAATCGTTTTTTACATACATGGCCACTCCCCCACACTGCAAGGAACTCCTAGAGTAGAAGGCAGCTAACCTGTATCCTGGCAAAGGAAGTCTCTGAATTGTCACACCACTTAAAAAGTGCTCTGAAATATCAATAATGTCAGAATCAGTATCAATAAGCATTTCATTAACTTTATCTCTGATACCCTGTATATTTTGATGAAAAACAGTAATTCCCTTATTACTTATATTCTTAGACTTTGTCAAAGGTGGTTCATTTCTTAGAGGGACTTCCTTTAAGCAGGAATATCTATCAGCTGTCTTCAGTCTAAAAAAGGTGCAGCCCTAACACCAACTACTACAGGAATTTTTCCATGAGTGAAACCCCCACCCCCTACTACACTGTCACCTATGAGCTTTGCCAACCTCCCCTTCCCATACCTATTGAGGTGCAGACCGTGCCTAGTAAAATCCGACCTTTGGATAGTTTCAACTGGCACCACTGCAATGTGATCCATGCCCTCCGTCATCAGCGCCTTTTCAAGACCCATGTTAAGACGGCTGACAGCCGTATTAAGACAAGGCCTATCATGACGCTGAAACAGCTGCACGAAATGCACATTCGTGCCACCAGTTTCATTTGCTATCCTTTCCAGATCACCACCTATATCATATTCCCCGTCCCTATCAAGACTGTTCCCGGCCCCACCCACTGTAACTACCTGATTCTCTTTTGAAAAATTCCTACATAAGTCCCCTATGTTACAAGTGACCTGATCTAACCCTGCACTAGGCTTCACTATGCTGGTGACCTGGTACTCACTCCCAAGTACTTCCTGCAACTGTTGGCCAACACCTCTGCCATGAGAACTACCTAGCAGCAGAACCTTCTTCTTCCTAAGAGACCTCTCTACAGATTTCGGCTTACCAAAAGCTGAGGTCTGCTGCGTACTTCCTACACCTACAGCTACAGGAGGTTCATCTCCACTCAACTCTGACAGTTGGTCAAACCTATTTGCAACTTGCAATGTAAAGCTATCTGAATACCTTCTCCTAGCTACCTTCTTGCCAACTGCCAGTTCCCATTCCCCAGCCCCCCTTCCCCTCCTCAACCTACCTAGTTCCTCTTCAGCGTTTTTCAACTGCACCTGAAGGGCGCAGATCAAACGCTCCTGCTCCTCTATCAACTTATTCCTGCTGCAAATCCTACAGTTCCAAGAGAGAACCTCACCACAATGCCCACTGTCTTCCCCACTGCACTCCCCCCCATGAAAATACTTACTACAAATCACACACTGCAGCCCACTACGCACGAACCTACGACAGAGCCCACACTTTTCACTCATGGTAAAATTTTACAATAATTTGTTAAGAAAAACTAGACGTCTACGTTATGAAGTTAAGTTTCTACAAAATAAGTAGGAAGTACCTCTTAACTACAGCAATCAACAAACCTCAGTCTCTACAAATCAAGTAACAACAACTAATAGTATCAGAAAAGAGCAAACAACACTACCACAGAAAATTTACACTGTTGCTTGTATAAACAAGTTCAAATTCAAGAGTCACTAATAAAACAACTAAACACTGTGAGAGTACAAGAGTTATCAAATACCGTAACTTAAAGTTTCACAACCTTAACTACGTTAAAAACAGCAAGTCACCTGTTGAAAAGTACTAAAGTTAATAAACAACTAGCGCGATAACACCTCCTGAAATCTAAAACTTTAATAATTTAACTACAACACACAAACACTTATTAGAACTTAGCTTTCGGAGACCGCTACGGCTGAACCACTCGCCACCAGATGTAAACAAAGCAGTAAGACGTCGATGCCGGCGCACACGCGAACACAAATAACACCACTTAAAGCAATTACGGCACAACAAACGCTAAAATAACTGACGAACTTTTACTAGAACACCTCTAAATTGAATATTGTCACGAAATAACAATTAAAATAATTATATTAATCCTAAAATTATATAAAAAATCGAGAGCGATGTGCACAGCAGTCCAGCACTCGTGACGTCACGCCATAAGCTCCTCTATGTCGTCTATGTAGTCAATGTCGTCAAAGTGATCTATGTCGTCTAGTTCGTCAATGTCATCAATGGCATCTTTGTCGTCAATATCGTCAATGTCGTCAATGTCGTCAAAGTCGTCAATATCAGTTAAGTCGTCTATGTCGTGAATGTCGTCTATGTCGTCAACATCGTCAATGTCGTCTATGTCGTCAATATCGTCAATGTCGTCAATGTCGTCAAAGTCGTCAATATCGTCTATGTCGTCTATGTCGTCAATGTCGTCAATGTCGTCTATGTCGTCAATGTCGTCAAAGTCGTCATTATCGTCTTTGTCGTCTATGTCGTCAATGTCGTCAATGTCGTCAAAGTCGTCTATGTCGTCAATGTCGTCAATGACGTCAATGTCGTCAATGTCTTCAAAGCTGTCAATGTTGTCAAAGACATATATGTTGTCAATGTCATCTATGTCGTCAATGTCGTCAAAGTCGTAAATATCGTCTATGTCGTCAATGTCGTCTGTGTCGTCAATGTCATCAAAGTCGTAAATATCGTCTATGTCGTTAATATCGTCAATATCGACATTTTCGTCAATGTCGTCAATGTCGTCAATGTCGTCTATGTCGTCAAAGTCGTCAATGTCGTCAAAGTCGTCTATGTCGTCAATGTCGTCAATGACGTCAATGTCGTCAATGTCTTCTATGCTGTCAACGTTGTCAATGACATACATGCTGTCTCTGTCATCTATGTCGTTAATGTCGTCAAAGTCGTAAATATCGTCTATGTCATCTATTTCGTCAATGTCATCAATGTCATCTATGTCGTCAATGTCATCAATGTCTTCAATGTCGTCAATGTCGTCAAAGTCGACAATATCGTCTATGTCGTCAATGTCGTCAAAGTCGTCAAATTCGTCAATGTCGTCTATGTCGTCAATGTCGTTAATGTCGTCAATATCGTCAATGTCGTCAATGTCGTAAAAGTCGTCTATATTGTCTACGTCGTCAATGCCGTCTATGTTGTCTATGTCGTCTATGTCGTCAATATTGTCAATGTCGTCAATGTCGTCAATGTCTTCTATGTTGTCAATGTCGTTAATGCCGTCAAAGTCGTCAATATCGTCTATGTCGTTTATGTCGTCAATGTCGTCAAAGTCGCCTATGTCGTCAATGTCGTCAATGACGTCAATGTCGTCAATGTCTTCAATGCTGTCAATGTTGTCAATATCATACATGTTGTCTTTGTCATCTATGTCTTCAATGTCGTCAAAGTCGTAAATATCGTCTATGTCGTCAATGTCATCAATGTCGTCTATGTCGTCGTGTCGTCAATGTCGTCAATGTCGTCAAAGACGTCAATATCGTCTATGTCGTTAATGTTGTCAATGTCATCAATGTCGTCAAAGTCGTCAAAGTCGTCTATGTCGTCAATGTCGTCTATGTCGTCAATGTCGTCAATGTCTTCAATGTCGTCAATGTCGTCAAAGTCGACAATATCGTCTATGTCGTCTATGTCGTCAATGTCGTCAAAGTCGTCTATGTCGTCAATGTCGTCTATGTCGTCAATGTCGTCAATGTCTTCAATGCTGTCAATGTTGTCAATGTCCTACATGTTGTCTATGCCAACTATGTCATCAATGTCGTAAAAGTAGTAAATATCGTCTTTGTCGTCTATGTCGTCAATGTCGTCTATATCGTCAGTGTCGTCAATGTCGTCAATGTCGTCTATATCGTCAGTGTCGTCAATGTCGTCAATGTCGTCAATATTGCCAATGTCGTCAATGTAGTCAAAGTCGTCAATGTCGTCAATGTCGTAGAAGTCGTCAATATCGTCTATGTCGTCAATATCGTCTGTGTCGTCTACGTCGTCCATGTCGTCAATGTCGTCAATGTCGTCAATGTCGTCAATGTCGTCAATGTCGTCAATGTCCTCTATGTCGTCAATGTCGTTAATGTCGTCAATGTCGTCAATATCGTCTATGTCGTCAATGTCGTCAATGTCTTCAATGTCGTCAATGTCGTCAATGTCGTCTATGTCTTCAATGTCGTTAATGTTGTCAATGTTGTCAATATCGTTTATGTCGTCTATGTAGTCAATGTCTTCAATGTCGTCTATGTCGTCTATGTCGTCAAGGTCGTAAATGGAGTCATTGTCGTCAAAGTCGTCAAAATCGAATATGTCGTGTATGTCGTCAATGTCGTCTATGTCGTCAATGTCGTCTATGTCGTCAATGTCGTCTATGTTGTCGATGTCGTCAATGACGTTCATGCCGTCTATGTCGTCAATGTCGTTTATGTCGACAATGTCGTCAATGTCTTCAATGTCGTCAATGTCTATGTCGTGAATGTCGTTAATGTCGTCAATGTCGTCAATATCGTCAATATCGTCTATGTCGTCCATGTCGTCAATGTCGTCTATGTCGTCAATGTCGTCAATGTCGTCAACGTCGTCTATGTCGTCAATATCGTCAATGTCGTCAATGTCGTCTAAGTCGTCAATATCGTCTATGTCGTCTATGTCGTCAATGTCGTCAATGTCGTCAATGTCGTCTATGTCGTCTATGTCGTCAATGTCGTCAATGTTGTCAATATCGTCAAAGTCGTCTATATCGTCTATGTCGTCAATGCCGTCTATGTCGTCTATGTCGTCTATGTCGTCAATGTCGTCAATGTCGTCAATGTAGTCAATGTCGTCAATGTTTTCTATGTTGTCAATGTCGTTAATGTCGTCAAGGTCGTCAATATCGTCAATGTCGTCAATGTCGTCAATGTCGTCAATGTCGTCAATGTCGTCAAAGTCGTCAATGTCGTCAATGTCGTCAAAGTCGTCAATGTCGTCAAAGTCGTCAATATCGTCTATGTCGTCAATGTCGTCAATGTCGTCAATGACGCCAATGTCGTCAATGTCTTCAATGCTGTCAACATTTTCAATGTCATACATGTTGTCTATGTCATCTATGTCGTCATTGTCGTCAGTGTCGTCTATGTCGTCAATGGTGTTTAATTTCGTCAATGTCGTCAATATCGTTTATTTATTTATTTATTTGTTTTTTCTGTTCCATAGGACCCACTTCAGGAGTAAGACTCCATGGTCATGGAACAAGTCAATACATTAATTGTTACACAATAATTGTAATAGAAAAATTTTAAGTAGTCCTTTGCACACGACAATCTTAAGACAAAGTGATAAGAATCAATAAAGAAAAAATAAATTAGCTTAATTGTTTAACTTTTATAGGAGTTCCTCGACAGAATAAAAGGAGTGAGCCACGAGGTAACTCTTCAATTTAGATTTGAAAGCATGTGGATTAGTGCTAAGATTCTTAAGTTCTTGTGGCAGCTTATTGAAAATGGATGCCGCAGAATACTGCACCCCTTTCTGCACAAGTGTTAAGGTGGTGTGGTGCAAATGTAGATTAGACATCTGTCTAGTATTCACCGAGTGAAAGCTACTAACTCGTGGGAATAAGCTGATATTATTAACAACAAACGACATTAAAGAAAAAACGTATTGTGACGCCAGAGTCAAAATTCCCAGACTATTGAAAAGGGGTCGACATGACGTTCGCGAACTTACACCAGATATTGCTCGAACCGCCCGTTTTTGAGCCAGAAATATCCTTTTTGCATCAGGCGAGTTACCCCAAAAAAAATGCCGTACGTCATAAGTGAGTGAAAGTAAGCGAAATAGACTACTTTTCGTGTTGAAAAATCACTTATCTCAGATATTGTTCTAATAGTAAATATAGCAGAATTTAGTTTTGGAACAAGATCCTGAACATGGGCTTTCCATGACAGCTTACTGTCTATATGAACACCTAGAAATTTGAACTGTTCAGTCTCACTTATCACATGCCCATTATGTGTAATCATAATGTCAGATTTCGTCAAATTATGTGTTAGAAATTGTAAGAACTGAGTTTTACTGTGATTTAACATCAACTTGTTTTCTATTAGCCATGAACTTATCTCTTGAACTACATTATTTGATACTGTGTCAATATTACGAGCAACATCCTTCACTACCAAGCTGGTATCATCAGCAAACAAAAATATTTTACAATCACCTGTTATACTCGAAGGCATATCATTTATATAAATAAGAAACAGCAATGGTCCCAAAACAGACCCCTGGGGCACCGCATACTTCATTGTGCCCCATTGGGATTGCACGTCATAGCCATTTCTACACTGCGGAGAATTACCTTCTGTTGTCTATTATTAAAGTAAGAGGTGAACCAGTTGTGGGCTACTCCCCGTATTCCATAATGTTCCAACTTCTGCAACAATATTTTGTGATCAACACAATCAAACGCTTTTGTTAAATCAAAGAAGACGCCTAATGTCCGTAGCCTCTTATTTAACCCATCAAGTGCCTCACAGAGAAACGAAAATATAGCGTTTTCGGTCGTTAAACCACTTCTAAAACCAAACTGTACATTTGACAGGAAATTATGTGAACTGAAATGATCAATTAATCTTGAATATACAGCCTTTTCAATAACTTTGGAAAAAACCGATGGCATAGAAATAGGTCTATAGTTGTCTACATTATCCCTTTCTCCTTTTTTATAAAGCGGTTTCACTACTGAGTACTTTAATCTGTTAGGAAACTGACCATTCTGAAAGGAAAAATTACAATTATGGCTAAGTACTGGGCTAACATATGGAGAACAGTACTTTAGAATTCTGCTAGATACCCCATCATATCCACAAGAGTCCTTAGTCTTTAGTGATTTAATTATTGACTCAATCTCACCTATGGATGTATCATGAAGGATCATTTCAGGCAACAGCCTCGGAAACGCATTTTCTAAAAACGTTATATGATTACCTGTAGAAACTAGAGTTTTGTTTAGTTCCTCTACTATATTCAGAAAGTGATTATTGAATATTGCACATATATCTAACTTGTCAGTAACAGAAACATTCCTACTACGCACTGACGTTATATCTTCTACCTGCTGCTCCTGACCAGACACTTCCTTCACGACTGACCAGATAGTTTTAATTTTATCCCGAGAGTTTGCTATTCTTATTGCGTACCACATACTTTTTGCATTCTTAATGACATTTTTCAGAACCTTACAGTACTGTTTGTAATGAGCTACGGCATCTTCATTCTGATTACTTCTAACATTTTGATACAACTCCCGCTTAGTTCTACATGATACTCTTATCCCCTTTGTCATCCACCCTGGCTGTCTGTTACTGAAAGTACCCTGTTTTGAGCGTTCTAGCGGAAAGCAACTTTCAAACATCATAATAAATGTGTTCAGAAAAGTATTATATTTATCATCTGCATTATCAGCACTATAAACATCCTGCCATTCTTGTTCCTTAATTAGGTTTAAAAAGGTCTCAATTGCAACTGGATTAACTTTTCTGATTAGTTGATATTTATGTTTAACATTTGTTTGAGAACAAATACTTTTTAGATTTAAAAGTTGGGCATCGTGGTCTGATAGGCCATTTACTACTCTGCTGACAGAGTGCCCCTCTAATAATGAAGAATGAACAAAAATATTGTCAATGGTAGAACTGCTATTTCCTTGCACTCTCGTTGGAAAAAATACTGTTTGCATCATGTTATAGGAATTAAATAGATCTAACAGCTGACGTTTCCTTGAGTCGTCTATGTCGTCAATGTCCTCAATGTCGTCAAAGTAGTCTATGTCGCCAATGTCGTCAATGACATCAATGTCATCAATGTCTTCAATGCTGTCAATGTTGTCAATGTCATACATGTTGTCTATGTCATCTATGTCGTCAATGTCGTCAAAGTCGTAAATATCGTCTATGTCGTCTATGTCGTCAAAGTCGTCTGTGTCGTCAATGTCGTCAAATTCGTCAATGTCGGCAATATCGTCAATGTCGTCAATGTCGTCAATACCGTCTATGTCGTCAATGTCGTCAATGATGCTAATATCGTCAATATCTTCAATGCGGTCAATGTCTTCAATGCTGTCAATGTTGTCAATGTCATACATGTTGTCTATGGCATATATGTCGTCAATGTCGACAAAATCGTAAATATCGTCAATATCGTCTATGTCGTCAATGTCGTCTGTGTCGTCAATGTCGTCAATGTCGTCAATATCGTCAATGTGGTCAAAGTCGTCAATATCGCCTATGTCGTCAATGTCATCTATGTCGTCTATGTCGTCTATGTCGTCAGTGTCGTCTATGTCGTCAATGTCGTTAATGTCGTCAATATCGTCTAAGTCATCTATATCGTCAATGTCGTTAATGTCGTCAATATCGTCTAAGTCATCTATATCGTCAATGTCGTCAATGTCGTCAATGTCGTCAATGTCGTCAATGTCGTCTATGTCGTCCATGTCGTCAAAGTCGTTAATGTAGTCAATGTCGTCAATATCGTCTATGTCGTCTATGTCGTCAATGTCGTCCATGTCGTCAATGTCGTAAATGTCGTGAATGTCGTGAATGTCGTGAATGGCGTCTATGTCGTCAATGTCGTCAATGTCGTCAATATCGTCTAAGTCATCTATGTCGTCAATGTAGTCAATGTCGTTTATGTCGTCAATGTCGTCAATGTCGTCTATGTCGTCTGTGTCGTCAATATCGTCAATGTCGTCAAAGTCGTCAATATCTTCTATGTCGTCTATGTCGTCAATGTCATCAATGTCGTCAATGTCATCTATGTCGTCAATATCGTCAATGTCGTCAAAGTTGTCAATATCGTCAATGTTGTCTATGTCGTCAATGTCGTCAAAGTCGTCTATGTCGTCAGTGTCGTCAATGACGTCAATGTCGTCAATGTCTTCAAAGCTGTCAATGTTGTAAATGTCATACATATCGTCTATGTCATCTATGTAGTCAACGTTATCAAAGTCGTAAATATCGTCTTAGTCGTCTATGTCGTCTATGTCGTCTATGTAGTCAATGTCGTCTTTGTCGTCAATGTCGTCAAAGTCGTCAATATCGTCAAAGTCGTCAATGACATCAATATCGTCAATGTCGTCAATGTCCTCAATATCGTCTATGTCGTCAATGTCGTCTATGTCGTCTATTTCGTCAGTGTCGTCTATTTCGTCAATGTCGTCAATTTCGTCAAAGTCGTCAATATCGTCTGTGTCGTGTATGTCGTCAATGTCGTCAATGATGTCAATGTCTTCAATGTCTTCAATGCTGTCAATGTTGTCAATGTCATACATGTTGTCTTGGTCTTCTATGTCGTCAATGTCGTCAATGTCGTCCATGTCGTCAAATTCGGCAATGTCGTTGTGTCTTCAATATCGACATTTTCGTCAATGTCGTCAATGTCGTCCATATCGTCAATATTGCCTATGTAGTCTATGTTGTCAATGTCATCTTTGTCGTTAATGTCGTCATAGTCGTCAATATCGTCTATGTCGTGTATGTCGTCAATGTCGTCCATGTCATCAATGTCGTCAATGTCGTCAATGTGAATATCGTGAATGTCGTCTATGTCGTCAATGTCGTAAATGTCGTCAATATCGTGTATGTCATCTATGTCGTCAATGTCGTCCATATCGTCAATATCGTCTATGTCGTCTATGTCGTCAATGTCGTCTTTGTCGTCAATGTCGTCAAAGTCGTCAATATTGACTATGTCGTGTATGTCGTAAATCTCGTCAATGTCGTCTAAGTCGTCTATGTCGTCAATGTCGTCAATGACGTCAATGTCTTCAATGTCTTCAATGCTGTCAATGTTGTCAATTTCATACATGTTGTCTATGTCTTCTATGTCATCAATGTCGTCAAAGTCGTAAATATCGTCTATGTCGTCTATGTCGGCAATCTCGTTGTGTCGTCAATATCGTCAATGTCGTCAATGTCGTCAATTTCGTCAATGTCGTCAAACTTGTAAATATCGTCTATTTCGTCAATGTCGTCTATTTCGTCTATGTTGTCTATGTCGTCAATATTGTCTATGTCGTCAGTGTCGTCAATGTCATCAATGTCGTCAATGTCGTCTATTACCTCAACATTAGTCGTCATAGTCGTCATTATCGTCTTTGTCGTCTATGTCGTCAATGTCGTCAATGTCGTCAAAGTCGTCTATGTCGTCAATGTCGTCTTTGTCGTCAATGTCGTCAAAATCGTCAATATCGTCTATGTCGTCAATGTCGTCAATGTCGTCAAAGTAGTCTATGTCGTCAATGTCGTCAATGACGTCTATGTCGTCAATGTCTCCAATGCTGTCAATGTTGTCAATGTCATACATGTTATCTTTGTCATCAGTGTTGTCAATGTAGTCAAAGTCGTAAATATCCTCTATGTCGTCTATTTCGTCAATGTCGTCAATTTCGTCAATGTCGTCAATGTCATCAATGTCGTCAATAACGTCAAAGTCGATAATATCGTCTATGTCGTCTATGTCGTCAATGTCGTCAATGAAGTCAAAGTCGTCAATGTCTTCAATGCCGTCAATGTTGTCAATGTCCTACATGTTGTCTATGTCAACTATGTCATCAATGTCGTCACAGTAGTAAATATCGTCTATGTCGTCGATTTCGTCAATGTCGTCTGTGTCGTCAATGTCGTCAATGTCGTCAATATCGTCAATGTCGTCAATGTCGTCAAGGTCGTTAATATCGTCAATGTCGTCAATGTCGTCAAAGTCGTCAATATCGTCTATGTCGTCAATATCGTCTGCGTCGTCTATGTCGTCTATGTCGTCAATATCGTCAATATCGTCAATGTCGTCGATGTCGCCAATGTCGTCTATGTCGTCAATGTAGTCAATGTCGTCAATATCGTCTATGTCGTCTATGTCGTCAATGTCGACAATGTCGTCAATGTCGTCGATGTCTTCAATGTCATTAATGTCGTCGATGTCTTCAATGTCGTCAATGTCGTCAATATCGTTTATGTCGTCTATGTAGTCAATGTCTTCAATGTCGTCTATGTCGTCTATGTCGTCAATGGCGTCCATGTCGTCAAAGTCGTCAATATCGGTTATGTCGTCTATGTCGTCAATGTCGTCAATGTCGTCTATGTCGTCAACGTCGTCTATGTCGTCGATGTCGTCAATGTCGTCCATGTCGTCTATGTCGTCAATGTTGTCTATGTCGAGAAAGTCGTCAATGTCTTTACTGTCGTCAATGTCGTCTATGTCGTCAATGTCGTTAATGTCGTCAATGTCGTCAATATCGTCTATGTCGTCCATGTCGTCAATGTCGTCAATGTCGTCAATGTCTTCAATGTCGTCTATGTCGACAATATCGCCAATGTCGTCAATGTCGTCAAAGTCGTCAATATCGTCTATGTCGTCTATGTCGTCTATGTTGTCAATGTCGTCAATGTCATCTATGTCGTCAATGTCGTCAATGTCGTCAATGTCGTCAATGTCGTCAATGTCGTCAATGTCGTCAATGTCGTCAATGTCGTCAATGTCTCAAAGCCGTCTATATCGTCTATGTCATCAATGCCATCTATGTCGTCTATGTCGTCTATGTCGTCAATATCGTCAATGTCGTCACTGTCGTCAATGTCGTCAATGTCTTCTATGTCGTCAATGTCGTCAAATTCGTCAATGTCGTCTATGCCGTCAATGAAGTTAATGTCGTCAATATCGTCAAAGTCGTCAATGTCGTCAAAGTCGTCTATATCGTCTATGTCGTCAAAGCCGTCTATGTTGTCTATGTCGTCAATATTGTCAATGTCGTCAATGTCGTCAATGTCGTCAATGTCTTCTATGTTGTCAATGTCGTTAATGTCGTCAAAGTTGTCAATATCGTCTATGTCGTTTATGTCGTCAAAGTCGTCAAAGTCGTCTATGTCGTCAATGTTGTCAATGACGTCAATGTCGTCAATGTCTTCAATGGGGTCAATGTTGTCAATGTCATACATGTTGTCTTTGTCATCTATGTCGTCAATGTCGTCTAAGTCGTAAATATCGTCTATGTCGTCTATGTCGTCAATGTCGTCAATCTCGTCAATGTCGTCTATGTCGTCAATGTCGTCAAATTCGTCAATGTCGTGTATGTCGTCAATGTCGTTAATGTCGTCAATATCGTCAATGTCGTCAATGTCGTCAAAGTCGTCTATATCGTCTATGTCGTCAATGCCATCTATGTTGTCTATGTCGTCAATATTGTCAATGTCGTCAATGTCGTCAATGTCGTCAATGTCTTCTATGTTGTCAATGTCGTTAATGTCGTCAAAGTCGTAAATATCGTCTATGTCGTCTATGTCGTCAATGTCGTCAATGTCGTCTATGTCGTCGTGTCGTCAATGTCGTCAATGTCGTCAAAGTCGTCAATATCGTCTATGTCGTCTATGTCGTCAATGTCGTCAATGTCGTCAAAGTCGTCAATGTTGTCAATGTCGTCACTGACGTCATGTCGACAATGTCTTCAATGCTGTCAATGTTGTCAAGTCATACATGCTGTCTATGTCATCTATGTCGTTAATGTCGTCAAAGTCGTAAATATCGTCTATGTCGTCTATTTCGTCAATGTCGTCAATGTCGTCAATGTTTTCAATGTCGTCAATGTCGTCAAAGTCGACAATATCGTCTATGTCGTCTATGTCGTCAATGTCGTCAAAGTCGTCTATGTCGTCAATGTCGTCAACGACGACAATGTCGTCAATGTCTTCAATGCTGTCAATGTTGTCAATGTCCTACATGTTGTCTATGTCAACTATGTCATCAATGTCGTAAAAGTAGTAAATATCATCTTTGTCATCTATGTCGTCAGTGTCGCCTGTGTCGTCTGTGTCGTCAATGTCGTCAATGTCTTCAATGTCGTCAATGTCTATGTCGTGAATGTCGTAGAAGCCGTCAATATCGTCTATGTCGTCAATATCGTCTGTGTCGTCTACGTCGTCCATGTCGTCATTGTCGTCAATGTCGTCAATGTCGTCAATGTCCTCTATGTCGTCAATGTCGTTAATGTCGTCAATGTCGTCAATATTGTCTATGTCGTCAATGTCTTCAATGTCTTCAATGTCGTCAATGTCGTCAATGTCGTCAATGTCGTCTATGTCTTCAATATCCTTAATGTCGTCAATGTCGTCAATATCGTTTATGTCGTCTATGTAGTCAAAGTCGTCAATGTTGTCTATGTCGTCTATGTCGTCAAGGTCGTAAATGGAGTCAATGTCGTCAATATCGTCAATATCGTCTATGTCGTCCATGTCGTCAATGTCGTCTTGTGGTCTATGTCGTCAATGTCGTCTATGTTGTCAATATCGTCAATGTCGTCAATGTCGTCTAAGTCGTCAATATCGTCTATGTCGTCTATGTCGTCTATGTCGTCTATGTTGTCAATGTTGTCAATGTCGTCAATATCGTCAAAGTCGTCTATATCGTCTATATCGTCAATGCCGTCTATGTCATCTCTGTCGTCTATGTCGTCAATATCGTCAATGTCGTCAATGTAGTCAATGTCGTCAATGTTTTCTATGTTGTCAATGTCGTTAATGTCGTCAAGGTCGTCAATATCGTCTGTGTCGTCTATGTCTTCTATGTCGTCAATGTCATCAATGTCGTCAATGTCGTCAATGTCGTCAATGTCGTCAATTTCGTCAATGTCGCCAATGTCGTCAATGTCGTCAATGTCGTCAATGTCGCCAATGTCGTTAAAGTCGTCAATGTCGCCAATATCGTTTATGTCGTCTATGTAATCAATGTCGTCAATGCCGTCTATGTCGTCTATGTCGTCAATGTCGTGAATGGCGTCAATGTCGTCAATGTCGTCAATATCGTCTATATCGTCTATGTCGTCTATGTCGTCAATGTCGTCAAACTCGTCAATGTCGTCAAACTCGTCAATGTCGTCTATGTCGTCAATGTCGTCAAATTCGTCAATGTCGTCTATGTCGTCAATGTCGTTAATGTCGTCAATATCGTCAATGTCGTCAATGTCGTCAAAGTCGTCTATATCGTCTATGTCGTCAATGCCGTCTATGTTGTCTATGTCGTCAATATTGTCAATGTCGTCAATGTCGTCAATGTCGTCAATGTCTTCTATGTTGTCAATGTCGTTAATGTCGTCAAAGTCGTCAATATCGTCTATGTCGTTTATGTCGTCAATGTCTTCAAAGTCGTCTATGTCGTCAATGTCGTCAATGACGTCAATGTCGTCAATGTCTTCAATGGGGTCAATGTTGTCAATGTCATACATGTTGTCTTTGTCATCTATGTCGTCAATGTCGTCTAAGTCGTAAATGTCGTCTATGTCATCAATGTCGTCAATCTCGTCAATGTCGTCTATGTCGTCAATGTCGTCAAATTCGTCAATGTCGTGTATGTCGTCAATGTCGTTAATGTCGTCAATATCGTCAATGTCGTCAATGTCGTCAAAGTCGTCTATATCGTCTATGTCGTCAATGCCATCTATGTTGTCTATGTCGTCAATATTGTCAATGTCGTCAATGTCGCCAATGTCGTCAATGTCTTCTATGTTGTCAATGTCGTTAATGTCGTCAAAGTCGTCAATATCGTCTATGTCGTTTATATCGTCAATGTCGTCAAAGTCGTCAAAGTCGTCTATGTCGTCAATGTCGTCAATGACGTCAATGTCGTCAATGTCTTCAATGCTGTCAATGTTGTCAATGTCATACATGTTGTCTTTGTCATCTATGTCGTCAATGTCGTCAAAGTCGTAAATATCGTCTATGTCGTCTATGTCGTCAATGTCGTCAATGTCGTCAAAGTCGTCAATGTTGTCAATGTCGTCACTGACGTCATGTCGTCAATGTCTTCAATGCTGTCAATGTTGTCAAGTCATACATGCTGTCTATGTCATCGATGTCGTTAATGTCGTCAAAGTTGTAAATATCGTCTATGTCGTCTATTTCGTCAATGTCGTCTATGTCGTCTATGTCGTCAATGTCGTCAATGTCTTCAATGTCGTCAATGTCGTCAAAGTCGACAATATCGTCTATGTCGTCTATGTCGTCAATGTCGTCAAAGTCGTCAAAGTCGTCTATGTCGTCAATGTCGTCAACGACGACAATGTCGTCAATGTCTTCAATGCTGTCAATGTTGTCAATGTCCTACATGTTGTCTATGTCAACTATGTCATCAATGTCGTAAAAGTAGTAAATATCGTCTTTGTCGTCTATGTCGTCAGTGTCGTCTGTGTCGTCTGTGTCGTCAATGTCGTCAATGTCGTCAATATTGCAAATGTCGTGAATGTAGTCAAAGTCGTCAATATCGTCAATGTCGTCAATGTCGTAGAAGTCGTCAACATCGTCTATGTCGTCAATATCGTTTGTGTCGTCTGTGTTGTCTACGTCGTCCATGTCGTCAATGTCGTCAATGTCGTCAATGTCGTCAATGTCCTCTATGTCGTCAATGTCGTTAATGTCGACAATGTCGTCAATATCGTCTATGTCGTAAATGTCGTCAATGTCTTCAATGTCGTCAATGTCGTCAATGTCGTCTATGTCTTCAATATCGTTAATGTCGTCAATGTCGTCAATATCGTTTATGTCGTCTATGTAGTCAATGTCGTCAATGTTGTCTATGTCGTCTATGTCGTCAAGGTCGTAAATGGAGTCAATGTCGTCAAAGTCGTCAATATCGGTTATGTCGTCTATGTCGTCAATGTCGTCTATGTCGTCAATGTCGTCTATGTTGTCGATGTCGTCAATGACGTCCATGCCGTCTATGTCGTCAATGTCGTCTATGTCGACAATGTCGTCAATGTCTTCAATGTCGTCAATGTCTATGTCGTGAATGTCGTTAATGTCGTCAATGTCGTCAATATCGTCAATATCGTCTATGTCGTCCATGTCGTCAATGTCGTCATGTCGTCTATGTCGTCAATGTCGTCTATGTCGTCAATATCGTCAATGTCGTCAATGTCGTCTAAGTCGTCAATATCGTCTATGTCGTCTATGTCGTCTATGTCGTCAATGTTGTCAATGTCGTTAATGTCGACAATGTCGTCAATATCGTCTATGTCAAAAATGTCGTCAATGTCTTCAATGTCGTCAATGTCGTCAATGTCGTCTATGTCTTCAATATCGTTAATGTCGTCAATGTCGTCAATATCGTTTATGTCGTCTATGTAGTCAATGTCGTCAATGTTGTCTATGTCGTCTATGTCGTCAAGGTCGTAAATGGAGTCAATGTCGTCAAAGTCGTCAATATCGGTTATGTCGTCTATGTCGTCAATGTCGTCAATATCGTCAATATCGTCTATGTCGTCCATGTCGTCAATGTCGTCATGTCGTCTATGTCGTCAATGTCGTCTATGTCGTCAATATCGTCAATGTCGTCAATGTCGTCTAAGTCGTCAATATCGTCTATGTCGTCTATGTCGTCTATGTCGTCAATGTTGTCAATGTCGTCAATATCGTCAAAGTCGTCTATATCGTCTATATCGTCAATGCCGTCTATGAGATCTCTGTCGTCTATGTCGTCAATATCGTCAATGTCGTCAATGTAGTCAATGTCGTCAATGTTTTCTATGTTGTCAATGTCGTTAATGTCGTCAAGGTCGTCAATATCGTCAATGTCGTCTATGTCGTCAATGTCGTCAATATCGTCTATGTCGTCAATGTCGTCAATGTCGTCAATGACGCCAATGTCGTCAATGTTTTCAATGCTGTCAACATTTTCAATGTCATACATGTTGTCTATGTCATCTATGTCGTCATTGTCGTCAATGTCGTCTATGTCGTCAATGTCGTGAATTTCGTCAATTTCGTCAATATCGTCTATGTCGTCTATGTAGTCAATTTCGTCAAAGTGATCTATGTTGTCTAGTTCGTCAATGTCATCAATGGCATCTTTGTCGTCAATATCGTCAATGACGTCAAAGTCGTCAATATCGGTTATGTCGTCTATGTCGTGAATGCCGTCTATGTCGTCAATATCGCCAATGTCGTCTATGTCGTCAATGTCGTCAAAGTCGTCAATATCGTCAATGTCGTCTATGTCGTCAATGTCCTCAATGTCGTCAAAGTAGTCTATGTCGTCAATGTCGTCAATGACGTCAATGTCATCAATGTCTTCAATGCTGTCAATGTTGTCAATGTCATACATGTTGTCTATGTCATCTATGTCTTCAATGTCGTCAAAGTCGTAAATATCGTCTATGTCGTCAATGTCGACTATGTCGTCAATGCGTCTGTGTCGTCAATGTCGACTATGTCGTCAATGCGTCTGTGTCGTCAATGTCGTCAAATTCGTCAATGTCGTCAATATCGTCAATGTCGTCAATGTCGTCAATACCGTCAATTTTGTCAATGTCGTCAATGACGCTAATATCGTCAATGTCTTCAATGCGGTCAATGTCTTCAATGCTGTCAATGTTGTCAATGTCATACATGTTGTCTATGGCATCTATGTCGTCAATGTCAACAAAATCGTAAATATCGTCAATATCGTCTATGTTGTCAATGTCGTCTATGTCGTCTATGTCGTCAATGTCGTCTATGTCGTCAATGTCGTTAATGTCGTCAGTATCGTCTAAGTCATCTATATCGTCAATGTCGTCAATGTCGTCTATGTCGTCAATGTCGTCAATGTCGTCTATGTCGTCCATGTCGTCAATGTCGTTAATGTAGTCAATGTCGTCAATATCGTCTATGTCGTCTATGTCGTCAATGTCGTCCATGTCGTCAATGTCGTAAATGTCGTGAATGTCGTGAATGTCGTGAATGTCGTCTATGTCGTCAATGTCGTCAATGTCGTCGATATCGTGTAAGTCATCTATGTCGTCAATGTAGTCAATGTCGTCTATGTCGTCTGTGTCGACAATATTTTCAATGTCGTCAAACTCGTCAATATCTTCTATGTCGTCTATGTCGTCAATGTCGTCTATGTCATCTATGTCGTCAATATTGTCAATGTCGTCAAAGTTGTCAATATCGTCAATGTTGTCTATGTCGTCAATGTCGTCAAAGTCGTCTATGCAGTCATTGTCGTCAATGACGTCAATATCGTCAATGTCTTCAAAGCTGTCAATGTTGTCAACGTCATACATGTCGCCTAAGTCATCAACGTAGTCAACGTCGTCAATGTCGTAAATATCGTCTATGTCGTCTATGTCGTGAATGTTGTCTGTGACTTCAATGTCGTCAAAGTCGTCGATGTTGACAAAGTCGTCTATGTCATCAATATCGTCAATGTCGTCAATGTCCTCAATATAGTCTATGTTGTCAATGTCGTCTATGTCGTCTATATCGTCTATGTCGTCAATGTCGTCTATGTCGTCAAAGTCGTCAATGTCGTCAATATCGTCTATGTCGTCAATTTCGTCAATATCGACATTTTCGTCATTGTCGTCAATGTCGTCAATATAGTCAATATCGTCTATGTCGTCTATGTCTCCAATGTCGTCTTTGTCGTCAATGTCGTCTATGTCGTCTGTGTCGTCAATATCGTCAATGTCGTCAAAGTCGCCAATATCTTCTATGTCGTCTATGTCGTCAATGTCGTCAATGTCGTCAATGTCATCTATGTCGTCAATATTGTCAATGTCGTCATAGTTGTCAATATCGTCAATGTTGTCTATGTCGTCATTGTCGTCAGAGTCGTCTATGTCGTCAGTGTCGTCAATGACGTCAATGTCGTCAATGTTTTCAAAGCTGTCAATGTTGTCAATGTCATACATGTCGTCTATGTCATCTATGTAGTCAACGTCGTCAAAGTCGTAAATATCGTCTATGTCGTCTATGTCGTGAATGTCGTCAGTGTTGTCAATGTCGTCAAAGTCGTCTATGTCGTCAATGTCGTCAATATCGGTTATGTCGTCTATGTCGTCAATGTCGTCAATGTCGTCTATGTCTTCAATGTCGTCAATGTCGTCTATGTGGTCTATGTCGTCAATATCGTCAATGTCGTCAAAGTCCTCAATGTCGTCAAAGTCGTCAATATCTTCTATGTCGTCTATGTCGTCAATGTCGTCAATGTCGTCAGAGTCGTCTAAGTCGTCAATGTCGTCAATGTCGTCAAAGTCGTCCATGTCGTCAATGTCCTCAATGACGTCAATGTCGTCAATGTCTTCTATGCTGTCAATGTTGTCAATGTCATACATGCTGTCTCTGTCATCTATGTCGTTAATGTTGTCAAAGTCGTAAATATCGTCTATGTCATCTATTTCGTCAATGTCGTCAATGTCGTCTATGTCGTCAATGTCATCAATGTCTTCAATGTCGTCAATGTCGTCAAAGTCGACAATAACGTCTATGTCGTCAATGTCGTCAAAGTTGTCTATGTTGTCAATGTCGTCAATTACGTCAATGTCGTCAATGTCTTCAATGCCGTCAATGTTGTCAATGTCCTACATGTTGTCTATGTCAACTATGTCATCAATGTCGTCAAAGTAGTAAATATCGTCTATGTTGTCGATTTCGTCAATGTCGTCTGTGTCGTCAATGTCGTCAATGTCGTCAATGTTGTCAATGTCGTCAATATCGTCAATGTCGTCAATGTCGTCAAAGTCGTCAATACCGTCAATGTCGTCAAAGTCGTCAATATCGTCTATGTCGTCAATATCGTCTGTGTCGTCTATGTCTTCTATGTCGTCAATGTCGTCAATGTCGTCTATGTCGTCAATGTCGTCAATGTCGTCAATGTCGCCAATGTCGTCAATGTCGTCGATGTCGTCTATTTCTTCATTGTCGTTAATGTCGTCAATGTCGTCAATATCGTTTATGTCGTCTATGCAGTCAATGTCGTCAATGTCGTCTATGTCATCTATGTCGTCAATGTCGTCAATGGCGTCAATGTCGTCAATGTCGTCAATATCGTCTATATCGTCTATGTCGTCAATGTCGTCAATCTCGTCAATGTCGTCTACGTCGTCAATGGCATCAAATTCGTCCATGTCGTCTATGTCGTCAATGTCGTTAATGTCGTCAATATCGTCATTGTCGTCAATGTCGTCAAAGTCGTCTATATCGTCAATGCCGTCTATGTTGTCTATGTCGTCAATATTGTCAATGTCGTCAATGTCGTCAATGTCTTCTATGTTGTCAATGTCGTTAATGTCGTCAAAGTCGTCAATATCGTCTATGTCGTTTATGTCGTCAATGTCATCAAAGTCGTCTATGTCGTCAATGTCGTCAATGACGTCAATGTCGTCAATGTCTTCAATGCTGTCAATGTTGTCAATGTCATACATGTTGTCTTTGTCATCTATGTCGTCAATGTCGTCAAAGTCGTAAATATCGTCTATGTCGTCTATGTCGTCAATGTCGTCTGTGTCGTCAATGTCGTCAATGTCGTCAATATCGTCAATGTGGTCAAAGTAGTCAATATCGTCTATGTCGTCAATGTCGCCCATATCGTCTATGTCGTCTATGTTGTCAATGTCGTCTATGTCGTCAATGTCGATAATGTCGTCAATATCGTCAATGTCGTCAATGTCGTCTATGTCGTCAATGTCGTTAATGTTGTCAATGTCGTCAATATCGTCTAAGTCGTCTATGTCGTCAATGTCGTCAATGTCGTCAATGTCGTGAATGTCGTGAATGTCGTCTATGTCGTCTATGTCGTCAGTGTCGTAAATGTCGTCAATATCGTCTATGTCATCTATGTCGTCAATGTCGTCAATGTCGTCTATGTCGTCAATGTCGTCAATATCGTCTATGTCGTCAAAATTGTCAATGTCGTCAAAGTCATCAATATCTTCTCTGTCGTCTATGTCGTCAATGTCGCCCCTCAGGGGCTCAGCATTAATTTGCTGAGTACGGGCTTGGCGAACCCGGGGTCCTGAGCTGTGGGCTGTGTCGCGCCAACAGTCCGCTACACCGTAAGCTCTGTGCGTGCTTCAACGACCATCGTTCGGCGCGACGGTGGAACGTTGTATGTTTCAGAGCCCGGGGATCTTGGCTTCATCGCCCGGGTCGCGAGGATGGTACAAACCTCTATAAAAAAACCCTCAATCTCAAGGTGTGCTACGTGCCGAGGAGATGCATGGCTGTTGAGGTTGAACAGCCGCTAGCGAGCAACCTCTGAGGAACCTGCCGCACCTCAGTTGTACAAGGCTTACCCAGGCAAGCGGGGCTCTGCCTGGGTGGACCTCTTTTCCCTAGCTGCTCGTGGGACGAAAATGAAACGAGCAATAACTAGCGTGGGCGGTCGCAAAAACGCCGTTTCTAAGCGTGGAAGATCAGACTATAATGCTACAGCGTATGATCCTAAGTCGTTCCCTTCCCTGGCAACACCATGGGAAGAACGTCAAGCTCTACGTTGTCCGGAACCTTATTCACCGCGGTACCTTGTTATTTCCTGAACTGATGGAGACTCTTTCTTGTCCACTAAGCCGCAGTTCTTCGTTGAACATCTCGAGGACAAACATGGTGAGGTGGAGTCTTTCTCTAAAATGAGAAGTGGGGCTGTTCTGATACAGACGTCATCCCCAGCCCAGTCCAGGGCATTATTGGCCTGTGACAAGCTGGGTGATATACCTGTCAGTGTCACGCCCCACAAGACCCTCAACATGGTCCAAGGTCGTATTTACCATCGTGACCTATTGTCACAGTCTGATGAAGAGCTATGTACTAACTTGGAGCGCAGAGGTGTTCACCTAGTTCGACGTGTTTATAGGGGACCACGAGATAACAAGGTTGCCACCGGTGCATTCATCCTGGCCTTCGAAGGCGATACAATGCCTGAGAAGGTCAAGGTCATGATCTACCGGTGCGACGTTACACCGTACGTCCCGCCCCCTATGAGGTGCTTCAGGTGCTGGAAGTTCGGGCATATGTCCTCCCGGTGCACTTCTAGCCCTGTGTGCAGGGAATGTGGACGTCCATCTCATCCGGACGCTCCTTGCACCCCACCTCCCGTCTGTGTGAACTGCAACCAGCTGCATCCACCGTGCTCTCCAGACTGCAAAGTTCTACACAAAGAACGTAAGATAATGGAAATTAAGACCTTGGACCGGCTATCATACAATGAGGCAAGAAAGAAGTACGAGCGTCTGCATCCGGTGAGCATGACTACCTCCTTTGCAGCTGTAGCGTCGTCCCCGCGCATCACGGGTACGACTCCCAACAAGGTATCGCCTCCATCTGTAGGCCCTAGAGGCCATAAAAGTACCACAGCGCCCTCATCAGATGGGGGCAACACTCCATCTGATTCTAAAGCACCTGTTGTGGGGGAAACCTCCCCACAACCATCAGGGACACCAGTCCCCAACCCCCAGCCGGAGAAACAACAGCTTCCTCCGGCACCTCTCCCTCGGAAGGGGTCCTTCGGGACGCTCCCTTCTGGGGAGTCCCAGGGTGCACCTGGGGATCCCAGCCTTTGGCTGAAGGATCCAAAACCTTCTGGTCGAAGGGCTTCTGGCTCTTCGACAGTCTCTGCTGCCACTTCTGGGAAGCCCTCCCGGCCCTTGACACCGAAGGGCCAGCGAGAGGGCAAAAAGAAGCCGAAGAAAAAGGATGCGAAGGAGGCAGGACCGCTCTGCCACCTCTTCGGCATCTGAAGACGAGGTAGAGATCCTCGCATCACCTGAGGATCTCGCCATACTCGGAACGCCTGAACCGATGGTTCAGGATCCTGCAGAGTCTGCGCAGTTGGCAGCAGGTGCTCCTGCTGAATGACCATTTACCGCCTTACATTATGGCTATTCAGCAAACTGCAAACATCATCTTGCAGTGGAATTGCGGTGGCTTTTTCCGCCACCTGGCTGAGCTGCGGCACTTACTCTGCCGCTTCCCTGCCATCTGTCTTGCCTTGCAGGAAACGTGGTTTCCCGTCGAGAAGAGCCCCGCCCTCAGAGGGTATCGGGGCTATTTTAAAAACCGAACCGTCTACGACAGGGTTTCTGGCGGCGTCTGTGTTTATGTCCACGCCTCTGTCCCCAGTGCTGCTGTGCCTCTTCAAACGTCTCTAGAGGCAGTCGCTGTTCGACTCCGGGTAGTACGAGATTTTACCGTCTGCTCTGTCTATCTTCCACCTGATGAGGCCATCTCTCCCACAGACCTCGCAGCCTTGGTTGCCCAACTTCCCCCACCCTTTCTTCTTATGGGGGATTTCAACGCCCATCACCCTCTGTGGGGTGGCACACAGACCTCGGCCCGGGGTAGGGATGTTGAGTCTCTCCTGTCAGAGCAGAATCTCGGCCTTCTTAACACCGGTGCTCCTACCCACTTTAGCACAGCACATGGTTCGTTTTCTGCCATTGACCTGTCTGTCTGCAGCCCTAGCCTCCTTCCACATCTCACCTGGAGGGTCCATGACGACCTGTGTGGGAGCGACCATTTTCCGATCTTCCTGTCGCTCCCACAGTGTACGCCTGCCACCCGTCCGTCTCGCTGGGCCCTCCGTAGGGCTGACTGGCCAGCTTATTCTTCAGCTGCTGTGATTTCCTCTCCGCTTCCAGCAGATGTTGATGCCGCCGTTCAGCAGGTCACAGAGGCTATCGTTTCTGCAGCCGAAAACTCTGTTCCCATCACATCCGGTTCGCTCCATCGCCCATCGGTGCCCTGGTGGACACCGGAGATTGCTGAGGCCATCCGCGAACGTCGGCGAGCACTACAGCGCCACCGACGCCACCCTTGTGTCCAACATCTCGTGGCCTTCAAGCGTCTCCGAGCACGAGCCCGGCGACTGATACAGGAAAGTAAGAGGGCTTCCTGGGAGAAGTACGTCGCCTCCATTGGTTCCCGCGCTTCTCCTTCCAAGGTGTGGTCGCAGGTTCGACGCCTCTTTGGGCACCGCCCACCGGCGGGAATTCCGTGTCTCAGCATTCAGGGTTCGCTCTGTACTGACCCTGTCGCCGTCGCTGAGCACCTGGCAGATCATTTTGAACGTACGTCGGGGACTGCTGCCTATAATGCAGATTTTCGTGCCATTAAAGAGCGAGCAGAGAGCCAGCACATTTCATTTCGAACACGGCGTCGTGAACCATATAACGTCCCATTTACTGAGTGGGAGTTGGAAAGTGCCCTTGCTGCATGCCCGGATACCTCCCCTGGACCCGATCGCATTCACAGCCAGTTCCTCCGACACCTATCAGCGGATGCCAAAAGCCAACTTCTCGCCCTGTTTAATCGCGTATGGCTTGAGGGTGTTTTTCCGTCCTCGTGGCGGGAAAGCATTATCATTCCGGTGGTTAAGCCTGGGGCAGATCCGCAGGTGGCTGATAGTTACCGCCCGATCAGCCTCACCAACGTTCCATGCAAGCTTCTCGAACGGTTGGTGAGTCGGAGGCTCATGTGGATCCTCGAGGACCGAGAACTGTTGGCGCATCAACAGGGTGGGTTCCGTCAAGGCCGCTCCGCAATCGACAATCTCGTGTCCCTAGAGTCAGCCATTCGTACAGCATTTTCTCGCCGTGAACACCTGATTGCCGTCTTTTTTGACCTGCGGAAAGCGTATGACACCACCTGGCGCTATCATATTCTGTCTACGCTGTACAATTGGGGCTTATGGGGTCCACTTCCTACATTCATTAAGAACTTCCTGGCGTTGCGTTCTTTCCGTGTTCGTGTTGGTTCTTGTTTCAGCTCACCTCATTGTCAAGAGAACGGAGTCCCACAAGGTTCCGTTCTTAGTGTTCCTTTATTCTTAATCGCCATAAACGGTCTAGCTGCGGCTGCGGGGTCATCGGTTTCTACTTCCTTGTATGCCGATGACTTCTGCATGTATTACAGCTCCTCCAGCATTGGCGTAGCTGAACGGCGGTTGCAGATCGCAATTCGAAAGGCACAGTCGTGGGCGTTTGCCCACGGTTTTCAATTTTCTGCATCCAAAACCCGTGTGATGCATTTCTGTCGACGTCGGGCAGTACACCCAGAACCCGAACTTTTCTTAGCTGGCGACCTGCTACAAGTTGAAGAGACGCACAGATTCTTAGGTATGGTGTTTGATGACCGTCTAACCTGGGTGCCGCACCTACGCCAGTTAAAACAAAAGTGCTGGCGACACCTCAACATCCTGCGCTGTCTCAGCTACACTGTTTGGGGAGCCTCGCGCCAAACGCTATTACAACTTTACAAGGCCCTCATTCAGTCGCGACTAGACTATGGCAGCATAGTCTACGATTCGGCTGCGCCGTCAGCGCTGCAGGCAATAGACCCAATCCTCCACTGTGGTGTTCGTTTGGCGACAGGGGCTTTTCGCACTAGCCCTGTGACAAGCCTCCTTGTCGAAGCTGGAGTCCTCCCGCTGCGGTTCCGTAGGCAACACCTGTTAACATCTTATGTTGCTCGTGTTCAGGCCTCGCCCTTCCACCCGAACCGCCGGCTCCTATTTCCAGACGCTGCACTCCCTATCCCTCCACGACGGCCAAGGTCGGGATACCCGATCTCGGTCCGTGTTCGTATCCTTCTTTCGTCTCTCACATCCTACCCACTTCCTACCATTTTCCACTATTCCTCTCACACTCCTCCTTGGTCCATTCCTCGTTTGCAGCTCCATCTGGACCTGTCCCATGCGTCGAAGGCCTCTGTTTCCTCCGTACATCTCCGTCACCAGTTTCTACAAGTGCTCGAACCGTTCCGTGCCACAGACGCCATTTACACAGATGGTTCCGTAGTAGATGGCCGTGCTGGGTATGCCTTTCTACATCACAACCATGTAGAACAGCATTCTCTGCCCTGTGAGAGTAGCATCTTCTCCGCCGAGCTGGTCGCTATTCTCAGAGCTCTCCAACATCTCAAAGCCTGCCCCAGGGGGTCATTCGTCATCTGTACTGACTCCCTGAGTGGCTTACAAGCGATCGACCAGTGTTTCTCTCGGCACCCAATAGTACGTTCGATCCAGGACACTGTTCACTCCCTGGGCCAATCAGGCCGTTCTGTGGTCTTTGTGTGGACCCCAGGTCATGTTGGCATACCAGGGAATGAACATGTTGATCGATTGGCCAAGCAGGGTACTATGGGACCACCTCTAACTGTTGGTGTCACGGAACAGGATGTTCAGCTGGTGTTGCACCGAAAAGTACGTGAGGCTTGGAGCACCGAGTGGGCTACGGCCACTGCACCGAATAAGCTTCGGGCAGTGAAGCTCTCCACAGCTTTGTGGAAATCTTCACTGCGGCCGACCCGCCGAGAGTCAGTTGTCCTCTGTCGCCTTCGGATAGGACATACGTGGCTCACCCACGGGTATCTCCTTCGGCGCGAGGCTCCACCCGTGTGTCGATGTGGCACTGTGTTGACAGTAGCCCATCTTTTAATGGACTGTCCGCTTTTAGCCGACTTGCGGCGATCTTTTCATATCCCAGACACGCTATCATTAGCTTTAGCAGACGACGCCTCTATGGCTAACGCAGTTTTAAGTTTTATCTGCGCTTCTGGTTTTTATGCATCTATCTAACCGTGGGTGCTGTTGCCTGATCTCTTTAGCCAACAGCAACCCAGATCTTTTATATTTTCGAGCCCTTAGGGGTTTTTAGTGTGTGCAGTGTGGCTGGCTCATCCTGTTTTTTTCTTTGTGATCAGCCAGCCAAGGTTCTCTGCTATCCAGTTTTATTCGTGACTTTATTTTACTCATTCTGTGTGACTTCGTCTTGTAATGTCAGTGGCTTGTCTATTGTTAACCTGCCCTTTTGTGCGGTGTCATTTTCAGGGCATTGTTTTATCTTTATTGACAGTTGACTCTCAGCTAGGAAGAGGGGACTGATAACCTAGCTGTTTAGTCCCCTTAAAACAACCAACAACAACAACAACAACAACAACAACGTCAATGTCGTCAATGTCGTCAATGTCGTCAATGTCGTTATTGTCGTCTATGTCGTCAATGTTGTCAATGTCGTCAATGTCGTCAAAGTTGTCAATATCGTCAATGTTGTCTATGTCGTCAATGTCGTTAATGTCGTCAAAGTCGTCTATGTCGTCAATGTCGTCAGTGACGTCAAAGTCGTCAGTGTCTTCAAAGCTGTCAATGTTGTCAATGTCATACATTTTGTCTATGTCATCTATTCGTCAACGTCGTAAAGTCGTAAATATCGTCTATGTCGTCTATGTCGTCTATGTCGTCAATGTCATCTTTGTCGTCAATGTCGTCAAAGTCATCAGTGTTGTCAAAGTCGTCAATGTCATCAATATCGTCAATATCGTCAATGTCCTCAATATCGTCTATGTCATCAATGTCGTTTATGTCGTCTATGTCGTCTACGTCGTCAATGTCGTCTATGTCGTCAATGTCGTCATTGTTGTCAATGTCTTCAATATCGTCTATGTCGTCAATATCGACAATATTGACATTTTAGTCAATGTCGTTAAAGTCGTCCATATTGTCAATATCGTCTATGTAGTCTAGGTCGTCAATGAAGTCAATGTCGTCAATGTCATCAATGTTGTCAATGTCGTCTATGTCGCCAATGTCGTCTATGTCGTCAATGTCGTCAATATCGACATTTTCGTCAATGTCGTCAATGTCGTCAAAGTCGTCCATATCGTCAATATCGTCTATGTAGTCTATGTCGTCAATGTCGTCTTTGTCGTCAATGTCGTCAAAGTTGTTAATATCGTCTATGTCGTGTATGTCGTCAATGTCGTCAATTTCGTCAAAGTCGTCTATGTCGTCAATGTCGTCAATGACGTCAATGTCTTCAATGTCTTCAATGCTGTCAATGTTGTCAATGTCATACATGTTGTCTATGTCATCTATGTCGTCAACGACGTCAAAGTCGTAAATATCGTCTATTTCGTCTATGTCGTCAATGTCGTCTGTGTCTTCAATGTCGTCAAAGTCGTCAATGTCGACAATGTTAATGTCATCAATATCATCAATGTCGTCAATGTCCTCAATATCTTCTATGTTGTCAATGTCGTCTATGTCGTCTATATCGTCTATATCGTCAATGTCGTCTATGACGTCAATGTCGTCAATGTCGTCAATGTCGTCAAAGTCGTCAATATCGTCTATGTCGACTATGTCGTCAATGTCGTCAATGTCGTCAAAGTCATCTATATCATCAATGTCGTCAATGACGTCAATGTCGTCAATGTCTTCAATGCTGTCAATGTCTTCAATGCTGTCAATGTTGTCAATGTCATACATGTCATCTATGTCGTCAATGTCGACAAAATCGTAAATATCGTCAATGTCATCTATGTCGTCAATGTGGTCTGAGTCGTCAATGTCGTCAATGTCGTCAATATCGTCAATGTGGTCAAATTCGTCAATATCGTCTATGTCGTCATTGTCGCCTACATCGTCTATGTCGTCTATGTCGTCAATGTCGTCTATGTCGTCAATGTCGTTAATGTCGTCAATATCGTCAATGTCGTCTATGTCGTCAATGTCGTTAATGTTGTCAATGTCGTCAATATCGTCTCTGTCGTATATTTCGTCAATGTCGTCAATGTCGTCAATGTCGTCTATGTCGTCTATGTCGCCAATGTCGTCAATGTCGTCTCTGTCGTCAATGTTGTCAATGTCGTCAAAGTTGTCAATATCATCAATGTCGTCAAAGTCGTCAATATCGTCTCTGTCTTCTAAGTCGTCAATGTCGTCAATGTCGTCTTTGTCGTCAATGTCGTCAAAGTCGTCAATATCGTTTATGTCGTGTATGTCGTCAATGTCGTCAATGTCGTCAAAGTCGTCTATGTCGTCAATGTCGTCAATGACGTCAATGTCTTCAATGTCTTCAATGCTGTCAATGTTGTCAATTTCATACATGTTGTCTATGTCTTCTATGTCGTTAATGTCGTCAAAGTCGTAAATATCGTCTATGTCGTCTATGTCGGCAATGTCGTTGTGTCGTCAATGTCGTCAATGTCGTCAGTGTCGTCGATGTCCCCTCAGGGGCTCAGCATTAATTTGCTGAGTACGGGCTTGGCGAACCCGGGGTCCTGAGCTGAGGACTGGTAAGCGCCGCTAGTCCTCCAGACCGTAAGCCCTGGACATGCTTCAGCGACCACCGCATGGCGCAGCGGTGGAATGTTGTGTGTTACAGGGAGCGGGGATCTCGGCTTTATTGCCCGGATCGTGAGGATGGAAAAAACCTCTATAAAAAACCCCTCAATCCTAAGGTGTGCTGCGTGCTGATGGGATGCATGGCTGTTGAGGTTGAACAGTCGATAGCGAGCGACCTCTGAGGAACCTGCCACACCTCAGTTGTAAAAGGCTTACCCAGGCAAGCGGGGCTCTGCCTGGGTGGACCGTCCCTTCCCTAGCTGCTCGTGGGACCGAGATGGAGTCCTCACATGTTTCTAACCCCGGTGGGATGGGTGTACCGTCAGGGGGCACTCGCACCCAGTCATCTAAGCGGTTGAGGGAGGCCAGTCCTCCTGAGACACAATCTAGTCATAGTAACAGGGCTCAAGGAGTCATTAATAATAATGTTTTCGTAGTTATTAAGAGGAAAGAGGGTACCTTTGAAAAGGTCTTCCCTTTCTACATTAATAAGGGACTGGAAGGACTTGCAGGTTCTTTGAAATCAATTAAGAGGCTGCGGAATGGTGCTTTGTTAGTTGAGACGGCCAGAGCAAAGCAGGTGGACCTCCTCCTGAATTCAGCAAAGCTAGGGGAATATGACATTGATGTAGAATTACACAACACGCTAAATTCCAGCAAAGGAGTGGTCACATGCCGTGACATTGTGGACATCGAAACGGCAGAATTAAAACAGGAGTGGGCGTCACAGGGTATCATTGACGTTGACCAAAGGACCCGCAGGAACAATGGAGTGATAGAGAAAACCCCTACCTTCATTGTTACCTTCAATTCCCCATCGTTGCCAGAACATCTTATGGCAGGGTTTCTCCGTCTGAAAGTTAGGCCCTTTATACCGAACCCTATGAGGTGTTTCACATGCCAGCGTTTCGGTCATACCACACAGACTTGTGGAGGCAAACCAACCTGTGGGAGGTGTGGACAGGCAGCTCACGACTCTGGGGTTGACTGTCCTTCCCCAGCAACGTGTCTAAACTGCTCAGGAGGCCACCCTGTATGGAGTCGTGATTGCCCTGTCTTTGTTGAAGAACAAAAAATACAGGAGATAAAAGTGCGCAAACGTATTCCATATGTGGAGGCCAAAAAAGAATATAAGGCGACACAGCCTCCGGTGTTTCCGACCTCCTATGCCTCACTACTCCAGAAACCCACGCCCACTGTTGATGCATCGACACAGACCATCCCCATTTCCACCAGCGAAACTTGCACCTGCATTTGTACATGCCAAACTTCGATTAGTCGAGATATCGGAATACAGGCCGACCCAATGAATGTGAAGGACGAGATAGCTGCAGTAATCATTGAGAAGACACCTCAAAAGGAGAGTACCATCCCACAGGAACGTGCCGTTCCAACAGAACGCGTTCCTCAACAGCAGGGAGCTGCCCAGAAGCAGGTGGCCCCCCAGAAGCAGAGTGCTTCCCGAAAGCAGAGTGCTCAGCAACACGCCCTTCCTTCATCTTCTTCAGAGAAGAAGAAACCAAAGAAGGCGCCTCGGCATTCGATAGAAAGCCTCCCCCAGGCACCATCGAATGTCGTTCTGGCAGCCTTAACCGATGACGAGGATATCATAATGGACCTGGATACCTCATCACCGGAATCAGTCAGCCCTAATGCCGCTGCCCGATCAAACAGTGCCTCACCGTCTAGGCACAAGGATAGGGGGAAACTACAACCACACCGCTGACATGGGAACCATACTCCAATGGAACATGAACGGATTCAGGGCTCGTTTGGACGAATTACGTCTTATTCTGCAGAACAGACCATTCTGTGTCTCCCTTCAGGAGACACATTTCAAGCAGTGTGACGCACCTGTACTTAGAGGCTATCACCTCTACAGAAAAGACGACCTGACTGGCGATAGGGCGCAAGGCGGTGTGGCAGTGTTCATCAAGGACACATTCCATTCTACGCCTGTGCAACTAACTACGACGCTACAGGCAGTTGCAGTCCGTGTGTTGGCACACACTGAGCTTACAGTGTGTTCTCTGTATTTACCACCTGGAGAGCCTCTCGATGTTGTACTCTTGACACAGCTTCTCGATGACCTTCCTCGCCCTTTTCTCATTTTAGGAGATTTCAATGCTCATAATGCTTTATGGGGATCTAACACCACTTGCCCCAGGGGTCGAATGGTTGAGCGTGTGTTACAGTCGACATCGGTGATTTTGCTGAACACGGGTAAGGCCACACACTTCAGCGTTGCTACAGGTACGTCTTCCGCCATTGACCTCTCCTTCTGTTCGCCAGCTCTTGCAGACATTGCCCAGTGGGATGCAGACGACGACCTCCATGGCAGTGATCACTACCCTATCTGGGTAACTCTGCCAGATGGAATGGATCATGCTCGACGGCAGCCGAGATGGCTTATTAAGAAAGCTGATTGGCAGCTTTTTAAACAGTTGGCTGTTTTGGAAAGGCATGAAGGCGTTCAGAACTGGGTGGATCACACTACAGCCGTGATTCGCGCCGCTGCCGATGCGTCGATCCCCAAATCGAAGGGCAACTTTAAGAGGCAGCCTGTTCCTTGGTGGAACGAGGAGTGTCGGTCTGCAATCCAAAACAGGAGGGCAACTCTCCGACGATTCCACAGGCGCCCTACTGATCACAATCTTGCAACCTTTCGCGTGGCGAGGGCACGGGCAAGACGCATTATTCGAGAGAGCAAGGAGAGGTCTTGGCAAGAGTTCCTGAATTCTATCAATAGGTTCACATCAGCAAGCAGAGTATGGGAAGCCATCAGGAGGATCTCGAGGCGGAATTCCCGACCACAAATAGCAGCTGTACAAGGGCAAGGTCTTCTCCTGACTTCGCCACGAGACATTGCTCAGGTAATGGCAGAATCATTTTACACCATTACATCGGATTCTAGCCAGAATGCAGCCTTTCGGCAGCACCGGGCTATACAGGAGAGGGTTGGTTTTGATTTCCGGTCCTCAAATGCTGAGGAATATAACCAACCGTTCTCACTGTGGGAGCTGGAGACTGCATTAACAGTACCTTGTGATACTGCCCCTGGCGTCGATGACATAACGTACAGCATGCTCAAACACATGGAACCGCAATCGAAGCATGTCCTCCTTCAGCTTTTTAACCAAATCTGGTTCACGGGAAACTTTCCACGCTCGTGGAAAGAGTCTGTTTTAATACCTATTTTAAAACCAGGGAAAGATCGGACTGACGCTGGTAGTTACCGTAGCATAAGTCTCACCAGCTGTGTAGGAAAGACATTGGAGCGTATGGTTAACCGACGCCTAGTCTGGGTCCTAGAAAGCAGGTCCCTACTCAGCCGCTCCCAATGTGGCTTCAGAAGGTACCGTTCAACGCTTGACAACTTGATCTTGCTTGACCGGGAAATCCAACAAGCTTTCCTACGTAAGCAACACCTGATAGGTGTGTTCTTTGATCTCGAAAAAGCCTACGATACTACCTGGAAGCGTAATGTTTTACAGCAGCTCCATGAGTGGGGCTTTCGTGGTCGTCTACCCATTTTTATTCAGTCTTTCCTTTCGGATCGGTATTTTAGATACAAGGTCGGGAGCGTATTGTCTGACCGTTTTCATCAAGAGAACGGTATCCCCCAAGGAAGTGTTTTAAGTGTGACGGCCTTCGCCATTGCTATCAATAGTATTACGTCCACTGTACGAAGTCCAGTACAGTGTTCCCTCTTTGTGGACGATTTCTCCATTTTCTGTGCGTCCTCCTCCGTCGCAACTGCTGCTCGTCAATTACATCTGACGATCAGGCGGTTGGAGGAATGGTCCAACAGAACAGGTTTTAAATTTTCGTTGGAGAAGACCGTTTGTGTTGATTTTAATCGCTCCCGTTCCCTTTTTAATTACCCAGTTCTCAAACTAGCGGGGACTGCTCTCACTTTTAAGGAGAAGGTGAAATACCTAGGTCTCACTTTTGATGAAAAGCTCACTTGGTTGCCACACCTTAAGGAACTAAAATTACGATGCATCAAGGCTTTAAATCTCCTTAAGCGTGTTAGCCATCGGTCCTGGGGAGCTGACAGGGCACGTCTCCTCCAATTTTACAGGTCATTTGTGCGACCCCGCCTCGACTATGGGTGTCAAGTTTATGGGTCCGCGAGACCCTCTTATTTGAAAATGCTGGACTCCATACACCATGAAGGTATCAGGTTGTCCACGGGTGCATACCGCACAAGTCCGGTTGTTAGTCTCTGTGCAGAAGCTGGTGAGCCTCCGCTTTCTATTCGTCGCCTTCTACTCACTGCACGTCAAGCGTACCGATCTATGTCAACTCCAAATTCCCTAGCGACTTCCAATGCTAATCAATAATCATTGGTACGCTTATTCCGTAACCGTCCGCAGGCAACAAGGCCCTTTTGGTTCCGTGCAAGGGACAGCCTCGATTTGCTACAGGCGCAAGGCATTCAGGTCCAACGTCAGGGGTGGAGTAGGGGATGTCCCTGGCTACTTCAGAGGCCCAGGGTGCTTTTAGAGTTGACTCTCTACAGGAAGGCTTTTACTTCAGATACCTTTTATAAAAGTAAATTTCTCGAAATTTTAAGTCACCATTCTGATTTTGTCACGGTCTACACGGATGGGTCCAAGCAAGGTGATCATATTGGTTGCTCTGTCGTGTTCCCCGATGTTGTCCTTCGGATAGGGCTCCCAGAACAGTTTACCGTTTATTACGTGGAACTGTTTGCTATCCTGAGGGCACTAGAACAGATAAGAAGACATCATGGAGTGAAGTTCATGATCTGTTCAGACTCCCAAAGTGCCCTCCTGGCTATTGATCAAATGTACCCATCAGATCGGATGGTGCAGGATATACAGGACGCTCTCCTTGCGCTGCAACAACGAAACAAGGAGATCATCTTCTGTTGGGTTCCTGGGCATACTGGGATCCGGAGAAACGAGCTTGCCGATGTGGCGGCTAAGGCGGCTTGCTCCCTCCCCCCTGCTGTACGCTTTTCTGTCCCATTGCAGGCTGTTACCTCGTATGTGACAAGGAAAGCCATGATTTTGTGGGAGGATCAGTGGTTGGATGTGGCGGATAACAAGTTACGCGCCCTAAAATCTTCGGTACGTCCGTGGCGTACTTCCTTCCGCTCTCGAAGGGCTGAGGAAGTCGCCCTTACTCGCCTTAGAATTGGACACTGCCCGCTAACGCATGGCTTTCTTTTGCGTCGTGAGGAACCGCCAGAGTGTAACAGATGTCGGACACAATTGTCGATACGACATATTTCCACAGAATGCTATTTATACGCTGGTGTGAGGACAAATTTAGGTCTCTCACAGGACCTGAAATCTATTTTAGGAGACGATGAAGCGTCCGTGGATTGTGTCCTAAGATTTTGTGCAGCATCTGGACTTCTTCCCAAAATATTGGGTGTTCGATTTTAATGTGTGACAGTGTGGCTCGGTCACTCTTTAAATCACCGGGCCCCATACATCTATCAAACTTTAATCCCTTTTATGCAGTCCTTTCCTTTGAACCGTCTTTTAAATTTTTAATGTACAATTGCAGTTAAATGTCCATACAAAAGGACCCATTTTCTTCTCATCTCCTTACGTTAGCATACGGGCGCTGATAACCTCGCTGTTGAGTGCCCTAAAACACCAATCATCATCATCATCATCATCATCGTCGTCGATGTCGTCAATGTTGTCAAAGTTGTAATTGTCGTTTATGTCGTCAATGTCGTCTATGTCGTCTATGTTGTCTATGTCGTCAATATTGTCTATGTCGTCAATGTCGTCAATGTCGTCAATGTCGTCAATGTCGTCTATGTCGTCAATGACGGTTATGTCGTCTATGTCGTCAATATTGTCTATGTCGTCTATGTCGTCAATGTTGTAAATGTCGTCAATGTGGTCAACAACGTCTATGTCATCTATGTCGTCAATGTCGTTAATGTCGTCAATATTGTCAATGTCGTCAATGTCGTCAAAGTCGTCTATAACGTCTATGTCGTCAATGCCATCTATGTTGTCTATGTCGTCAATATTGTCAATGTCGTCAATGTCGTCAATGTCGTCAATGTCTTCTATGTTGTCAATGTCGTTAATGTCGTCAAAGTCGTCAATATCGTCTATGTCGTTTATGTCGTCAACGTCGTCAAAGTCGTCTATGTCGTCATTGTCGTCAATGACGTGTAAATGTCGTCAATGTCTTCAATGCTGTCAATGTTGTCAATGTCATACATGTTGTCTTTGTCATCTTTGTCGTCAATGTCGTCAAAGTCGTAAATATCGTCTATGTCGTCTATGTCGTCAATGTCGTCAATGTCGTCAATGTCGTCTATGTCGTCTATGTCGTCAATGTCGTCAATGTCGTCAAAGTCGTCAATATCGTCTATGTCGTCTATGTCGTCAATGTCGTCAATGTCGTCAAAGTCGTCAATGTTGTCAATGTCGTCACTGACGTCATGTCGTCAATGTCTTCAATGCTGTCAATGTTGTCAAGTCATACATGCTGTCTATGTCATCTATGTCGTTAATGTCGTCAAAGTTGTAAATATCGTCTATGTCGTCTATTTCGTCAATGTCGTCTATGTCGTCAATGTCAATGTCTTCAATGTCGTCAATGTCGTCAAATTCGACAATATCGTCTATGTCGTCTATGTCGTCAATGTCGTCAAAGTCGTCTATGTCGTCAATGTCGTCAACGACGACAATGTCGTCAATGTCTTCAATGCTGTCAATGTTGTCAATGTCCTACATGTTGTCTATGTCAACAATGTCATCAATGCCGTAAAAGTAGTAAATATCGTCTTTGTCGTCTATGTCGTCAGTGTCGTCTGTGACGTCTGTGTCGTCAATTTCGTCAATGTCGTCAATATTGCAAATGTCGTGAATGTAGTCAAAGTCGTCAATATCGTCAATGTCGTCAATGTCGTAGAAGTCGTCAATATCGTCTATGTCGTCAATATCATCTGTGTCGTCTACGTCGTCCATGTCGTCAATGTCGTCAATGTCGTCAATGTCGTCAATGTCCTCTATGTCAACAATGTCGTTAATGTCGTCAATGTCGTCAATATCGTCTATGTCGTCAATATCGTCTATGTCTTCAATGTCGTCAATGTCGTCAATGTCGTCTATGTCTTCAATATCGTTAATGTCGTCAATGTCGTCAATATCGTTTATGTCGTCTATGTAGTCAATGTCGTCAATGTTGTCTACGTCGTCTATGTCGTCAAGGTCGTAAATGGAGTCAATGTCGTCAAAGTCGTCAAAATCGGTTATGTCGTCTATGTCGTCAATGTCGTCTATGTCATCAATGTCGTCTATGTTGTCGATGTCGTCAATGACGTCCATGCCGTCTATGTCGTCAATGTCGTCTATGTCGACAATGTCGTCAATGTCTTCAATGTCGTCAATGTCTATGTCGTGAATGTCGTTAATGTCGTAAATGTCGTCAATATCGTCAATATCGTCTATGTCGTCCATTTCGTCAATGTCGTCATGTCGTCTATGTCGTCAATGTCGTCTATGTCGTCAATATCGTCAATGTCGTCAATGTCGTCTAAGTCGTCAATATCGTCTATGTCGTCTATGTCGTCTATGTCGTCAATGTTGTCAATGTCGTCAATATCGTCACAGTCGTCTATATCGTCTATATCGTCAATGCCATCTATGTCATCTCTGTCGTCTATGTCGTCAATATCGTCAATGTCGTCAATGTAGTCAATGTCGTCAATGTTTTCTATGTTGTCAATGTCGTTAATGTCGTCAAGGTCGTCAATATCGTCTATGTCGTCTACGTCGTCAATGTCGTCAATGTCGTCCAAGTCGTCTAATTCGACAATGTCGTCAAAATCGGCAATGTCGTCAATGTCGTCAATGTCGTCAAGGTCGTCAATATCGTCTATGTCGTCAATGTCGTCAATGTCGTCAATGACGCCAATGTCGTCAATGTCTTCAATGCTGTCAACATTTTCAATGTCATACATGTTGTCTATGTCATCTATGTCTTCATTGTCGTCAATGTCGTCAATGTCGTCAATGTCGTTAATTTCGTCAATTTCGTCAATATCGTCTAAGTCGTCTATGTAGTCAATTTCGTCAAAGTGATCTATGTTGTCTAGTTCGTCAATGTCATCAATGGCATCTTTGTCGTCAATATCGTCAATGTCGTCAAAGTCGTCAATATCGGTTATGTCGTCTATGTCGTGAATGCCGTCTATGTCGTCAATATCGCCAATGTCGTCTATGTCGTCAATGTCGTCAAAGTCGTCAATATCGTCAATGTCGTCTATGTCGTCAATGTCCTCAATGTCATCAAAGTAGTCTATGTCATCTATGCCGTCAATGTCGTCAAAGTCGTAAATATCGTCTATGTCGTCTATGTCGTCAATGTCGTCTGTTTCGTCAATGTCGTCAAATTCGTCAATGTCGTCAATATCGTCAATGTCGTCAATGTCTTCAATACCGTCAATGTCGTCAATGTCGTCAATGACGCTAATATCGTCAATGTCTTCAATGCGGTCAATGTCTTCAATGCTGTCAATGTTGTCAATGTCATACATGTTGTCTATGGCATCTATGTCGTCAATGTCGACAAAATCGTAAATATCGTCAATTACGTCTATGTCGTCAATGTCGTCTGTGTCGTCAATGTCGTCAATGTCGTCAATGTCGTCAATATCGTAAATGTGGTCAAAGTCGTCAATATCGTCTATGTCGTCAATGTCGTCTATGTCGTCTATGTCGTCAATGTCGTCTATGTCGTCAATGTCGTTAATGTCGTCAGTATCGTCTAAGTCATCTATATCGTCAATGTCGTCAATGTCGTCTATGTCGTCAATGTCGTCAATGTCGTCAATGTCGTCAATGTCGTCTATGTCGTCAATGTCGTCATTGTCGTCTATGTCGTCCATGTCGTCAATGTCGTTAATGTAGTCAATGTCGTCAATATCGTCAATGTCGTCAATGTCTCCAATACCGTCAATGTCGTCAATGTCGTCAATGACGCTAATATCGTCAATGTCTTCAATGCGGTCAATGTCTTCAATGCTGTCAATGTTGTCAATGTCATACATGTTGTCTATGGCATCTATGTCGTCAATGTCGACAAAATCGTAAATATCGTCAATTACGTCTATGTCGTCAATGTCGTCTGTGTCGTCAATGTCGTCTATGTCGTCTATGTCGTCCATGTCGTCAATGTCGTTAATGTAGTCAATGTCGTCAATATCGTCTATGTCGTCTATGTCGTCAATGTCGTCAATGTCGTCTATGTCATCTATGTCGTCAATATTGTCAATGTCGTCAAAGTTGTCAATATCGTCAATGTTGTCTATGTCGTCAATGTCGTCAAAGTCGTCTATGCAGTCATTGTCGTCAATGACGTCAATGTCGTCAATGTCTTCAAAGCTGTCAATGTTGTCAACGTCATACATGTCGTCTATGTCATCTATGTAGTCAACGTCGTCAAAGTCGTAAATATCGTCTATGTCGTCTATGTCGTGAATGTCGTCTGTGTCTTCAATGTCGTCAAAGTCGTCAATGTCGACAAAGTCGTCAATGTCATCAATATCGTCAATGTCGTCAATGTCCTCAATATAGTCTATGTTGTCAATGTCGTCTATGTCGTCTATATCGTCTATGTCGTCAATGTCGTCTATGTCGTCAAAGTCGTCAATGTCGTCAATATCGTCTATGTCGTCAATTTCGTCAATATCGACATTTTCGTCAATGTCGTCAATGTCGTCAATATCGTCAATATCGTCTATGTCGTCTATGTCACCAATGTCGTCTTTGTCGTCAATGTCGTCTTTGTCGTCATTGTCGTCTATGTCGTCCATGTCGTCAATGTCGTTAATGTAGTCAATGTCGTCAATATCGTCTATGTCGTCTATGTCGTCAATGTCGTCCATGTCGTCAATGTCGTAAATGTCGTGAATGCCGTGAATGTCGTGAATGTCGTCTATGCCGTCAATGTTGTCAATGTCGTCAATATCGTCTAAGTCATCTATGTCGTCAATGTAGTCAATGTCGTCTATGTCGTCTGTGTCGTCAATATCGTCAATGTCGTCAAAGTCGCCAATATCTTCTATGTCGTCTATGTCGTCAATGTCGTCAATGTCATCTATGTCGTCAATATTGTCAATGTCGTCATAGTTGTCAATATCGTCAATGTTGTCTATGTCGTCAATGTCGTCAAAGTCGTCTATGTCGTCAGTGTCGTCAATGACGTCAATGTCGTCAATGTCTTCAAAGCTGTCAATGTTGTCAATGTCATACATGTCGTCTATGTCATCTATGTAGTCAACGTCGTCAAAGTCGTAAATATCGTCTATGTCGTCTATGTCGTGAATGTCGTCAGTGTCGTCAATGTCGTCAAAGTCGTCTATGTCGTCAATGTCGTCAATATCGGTTATGTCGTCTATGTCGTCAATGTCGTCAATGTCGTCTATGTCTTCAATGTCGTCAATGTCGTCTATGTCGTCTATGTCGTCAATATCGTCAATGTCGTCAAAGTCGTCAATATCTTCTATGTCGTCTATGTCGTCAATGTCGTCAATGTCGTCATAGTCGTCTAAGTCGTCAATGTTGTCAATGTCGTCAAAGTCGTCCATGTCGTCAATGTCCTCAATGACGTCAATGTCTTCTATGCTGTCAATGTTGTCAATGTCATACATGCTGTCTCTGTCATCTATGTCGTTAATGTTGTCAAAGTAGTAAATATCGTCTATGTCACCTATTTCGTCAATGTCGTCAATGTCGTCTATGTCGTCAATGTCATCAATGTCTTCAATGTCGTCAATGTCGTCAAAGTCGACAATAACGTCTATGTCGTCAATGTCGTCAATGTCGTCAAAGTCGTCTATGTTGTCAATGTCGTCAATGTCGTCAATGACGTCAATGTCGTCAATGTCTTCAATGCCGTCAATGTTGTCAATGTCCTACATGTTGTCTACGTCAACTATGTCATCAATGTCGTCAAAGTAGTAAATATCGTCTATGTTGTCGATTTCGTCAATGTCGTCTGTGTCGTCAATGTCGTCAATGTTGTCAATTTCGTCAATATCGTCAATGTCGTCAATGTCGTCAAAGTCGTCAATACCGTCAATGTCGTCAATGTCGTCAAAGTCGTCAATATCGTCTATGTCGTCAATATCGTCTGTGTCGTCTATGTCTTCTATGTCGTCAATGTCGTCAATGTCGTCTATGTCGTCAATGTCGTCAATGTCGTCAATGTCGCCAATGTCTTCAATGTCGTCGATGTCGTCTACTTCTTCAATGACGTTAATGTCGTCAATGTCGTCAATATCGTTTATGTCGTCTATGTAGTCAATGTCGTCAATGTCGTCTATGTCGTCTATGTCGTCAATGTCGTCAATGGCGTCAATGTCGTCAATGTCGTCAATATCGTCTATATCGTCTATGTCGTCTATGTCGTCAATGTCGTCAATCTCGTCAATGTCGTCTATGTCGTCAATGGCGTCAAATTCGTCCATGTCGTCTATGTCGTCAATGTCGTTAATGTCGTCAATATCGTGAATGTCGTCAATGTTGTCAAAGTCATCTATATCGTCTATGTCGTCAATGCCGTCTATGTTGTCTATGTCGTCAATATTGTCAATGTCGTCAATGTCGTCAATGTCGTCAATGTCTTCTATGTTGTCAATGTCGTTAATGTCGTCAAAGTCGTCAATATCGTCTATGTCGTTTATGTCGTCAATGTTATCAAAGTCGTCTATGTCGTCAATGTCGTCAATGACGTCAATGTCGTCAATGTCTTCAATGCTGTCAATGTTGTCAATGTCATACATGTTGTCTTTGTCATCTATGTCGTCAATATCGTCAAAGTCGTAAATATCGTCTATGTCGTCTATGTCGTCAATGTCGTCTGTGTCGTCAATGTCGTCAATGTCGTCAATTTCGTCAATATGGTCAAAGTAGTCAATATCGTCTATGTCATCAATGTCGCCCATATCGTCTATGTCGTCTATGTTGTCAATGTCGTCTATGTCGTCAATGTCGATAATGTCGTCAATTTCGTCAATGTCGTCAATGTCGTCTATGTCGTCAATGTCGTTAATGTTGTCAATGTCGTCAATATCGTCTAAGTCGTCTATGTCGTCAATGTCGCCCATGTCATCAATGTCGTCAATGTCGTGAATGTCGTGAATATCGTGAATGTCGTCTATGTCGTCAGTGTCGTAAATGTCGTCAATATCGTCTATGTCCTCTATGTCGTCAATGTCGTCAATGTCGTCAATGTCGTCAATGTCGTCAATGTCGTCTATGTCATCAATGTTGTCAATGTCGTCAAAGTTGTCAATATCGTCAATGTTGTCTATGTCGTCAATGTCGTTAATGTCGTCAAAGTCGTCTATATCGTCAATGTCGTCAATGACGTCAAAGTCGTCAGTGTCTTCAAAGCTGTCAATGTTGTCAATGTTATACATGTTGTCTATGTCATCTATTCGCCAACGTTGTCAAAGTCGTAAATATCGTCTATGTCGTCTATGTCGTCTATGTCGTCAATGTCGTCTTTGTCGTCAAGTTGTCAAAGTCATCAGTGTTGTCAAAGTCGTCAATGTCATCAATATCGTCAATATCGTTAATGTCCTCAATATCGTCTATGTCATCAATGTCGTTTATGTCGTCTATGTCGTCTATGTCGTCAATGTCGTCTATGTCGTCAATGTCGTCATTGTCGCCAATGTCTTCAATATCGTCTATGACGTCAATATCGACAATATTGACATTTTAGTTAATGTCGTCAAAGTCGTCCATATTGTCAATATCGTCTATGTAGTCTATGTCGTCAATGTCGTCTTTGTCGTCAATGTCGTCAAAGTCGTTAATATCGTCTATGTCTTGTATGTCGTCAATGTCGTCAATGTCGTCAATGTGGTCAAATTCGTCTATGTCATCAATGTCGTCAATGATGTCAATGTCGTCAATGTCTTCAAAGCTGTCAATGTTGTCAATGTCATACATGTTGTCTATGTCATCTATGTCGTCAACGACGTCAAAGTCGAGAATATCGTCTATTTCGTCTATGTCGTCAATGTCGTCTGTGTCTTCAATGTCGTCAAAGTCGTCAATGTCGACAATGTCGTTAATGTCATCAATATCATCAATGTCGTCAATGTCCTCAATATCTTCTATGTTGTCAATGTCGTCAATGTCGTCTATATCGTCTATATCGTCAATGTCGTCTATGACGTCAATATCGTCAATGTCGTCAATGTCGTCAATATCGTCTATGTCGTCAATATCGTCAATATCGATGATGATGATGATGATGATGATGATGATGATGATGATGATTTGTGTTTTAGGGCGCTCAACAGCGAGGTTATCAGCGCCCGTATGCTAACGTAAGGAGATGAGAAGAAAATGGGTCCAGTCGTATGGACATTTTACTTCAATTGTACATTAAAAATTTAAAAGACGGTTCAAAGGAAAGGACTGCATAAAAGGGATAAAAGTTTGATAGATGTATGGGGCCCGGTGACTACTTAAAGAGTGACCGAGCCACACTGTCACACATTAAAATCGAACACCCAATATTTTGGGAAGAAGTCCAGATGCTGCACAAAAACTTAGGACACAATCCACGGACGCTTCATCGTCTCCTAAAATAGATTTCAGGTCCTGTGAGAGACCTAAATTTGTCCTCACACCAGCGTATAAATAGCATTCTGTGAAAATATGTCGTATCGACAATTGTGTGCGACATCTGTTACACCCTGGCGGTTCCTCACGATGCAAAAGAAAGCCATGCGTTAGCGGGCAGTGTCCAATTCAAAGGCGAGTAAGGGCGACTTCCTCAGCTCTTCGAGAGCGGAAGGAAGTACGCCATGGACGTACTGAAGATTTCAGGGCGCGTAACTTGTTATCCGCCACATCCAACCACTGATCCTCCCACAAAAGCATGGCTTTCCTTGTCACATAATAGGTAACAGCCTGCAGTGGGACAGAACAGCGTACAGCAGGGGGGAGAGAGCAAGCCTCCTTAGCCGCCACATCGGCAAGCTCGTTTCCCCGGATCCCAGTATGCCCAGGAACCCAACAGAAGATGATCTCCTTGTTTCGTTGTTGCAGTGCAAGGAGAGCGTCCTGTATATCCTGCACCATCCGATCTGATGGGTACATTTGGTCAATAGCCAGGAGGGCACTTTGGGAGTCTGAACAGATCATGAACTTCACTCCATGATGTCTTCTTATCTGTTCTAGTGCCCTCAGGATAGCAAACAGTTCCGCGTAATAAACGGTAAACTGTTCTGGGAGCCCTATCCGAAGGACAACATCGGGGAACACGACAGAGCAACCAATATGATCACCTTGCTTGGACCCATCCGTGTAGACCGTGACAAAATCAGAATGGTGACTTAAAATTTCGAGAAATTTACTTTTATAAAAGGTATCTGAAGTAAAAGCCTTCCTGTAGAGAGTCAACTCTAAAAGCACCCTGGGCCTCTGAAGTAGCCAGGGACATCCCCTACTCCACCCCTGGCGTTGGACCTGAATGCCTTGCGCCTGTAGCAAATCGAGGCTGTCCCTTGCACGGAACCAAAAGGGCCTTGTTGCCTGCGGACGGTTACGGAACAAGCGTACCAATGATTGTTGATTAGCATTGGAAGTCGCTAGGGAATTTGGAGTTGACATAGATCGGTACGCTTGACGTGCAATGTCCTCAATATCGTCTATGTTGTCAATGTCGTCTATGTCGTCTATATCGTCTACGTCAATGTCGTCAATGTCGTCAATATCGTCTATGTCGTCAATATCGTCAATATCGACATTTTCGTCAATGTCGTCAATGTCGTCAATATCGTCAATATCGTCTATGTCGTCTATGTCCTAAATGTCGTCTTTGTCGTCAATTTCGTCAAAGTCGTCAATATCGTCTATGTCGTCTATGTCGTCAATGTCGTCAATGTCGTCAAAGTCGTCTATGTCGTCAATGTCGTCAATATCGGTTATGTCGTCTATGTCGTCAATGACGTCAATGTCGTCAAAGTTGTAAATATCGTCAATGTCGTCAATGTCGTCAAAGTCATCTATGTCATCAATGTCGTCAATGACATCAATGTCGTCAATGTCTTCAATGCGGTCAATGTCTTCAATGCTGTCAATGTTGTCAATGTCATACATGTCATCTATGTCGTCAATGTCGACAAAATCGTAAATATCGTCTATGTCGTCTATGTCGTCTGTGTCGTCAATGTCGTCAATGTCGTCAATACCGTCAACGTGGTCAAATTCGTAAATATCAACTATGTCGTCAATGTCACCAATATCGTCTATGTCCTCTATGTCGTCAATGTCGTCTATGTGGTCAATGTCGTTAATGTCGTCAATATCGTCAATGTCGTCTATGTCGTCAATGTCGTTAATGTTGTCAATGTCGTCAATATCGTCTAAGTCGTCTATAGCGTCAAAGTCGTCCATGTCGTCAATGTCGTCAATGTCGTGAATGTCGTGAATATCGTGAATGTCGTCTATGTCGTAAATGTCGTAAATGTCGTCAATATCGCCTATGTCATCTATGTCGTCAATGTAATCAATGTCGTGAATGTCGTGAATATCGTGACTGTCGTCTATGTCGTCAATGTCGTAAATATCGTCAATATCGTCTATGTCAATTATGTCGTCAATGTCGTCAATGTCGTCTATGTCGTCAATGTCGTCAATGTCGTCAATGTCATCAATGTCGTCAATGTCCTCTATGTCGTCAATGACGTTTATGTCGTCAATGTCGTCAATATTGTCTATGTCGTCTAAGTCGTCAATGTCGTCTATGTCGTCAATGTCGTCAATGTCGTCAAAGTCTCAATATCGTCAATGTCGTCTATGTCGTCAATGTTGTAAATGTCGTCAATGTGGTCAATAACGTGTATGTCATGTATGTCGGCAATGTCGTCTATGTCGTCTATGTCGTCAATGTCGTCAATATCGTCAATGTCGTCTATGTCGTCAATGGCGTCAAATTCGTCCATGTCGTCTATGTCGTCAATGTCGTTAATGTCGTCAATATCGTCAATGTGGTCAAAGTAGTCAATATCGTCTATGTCGTCAATGTCGCCCATATCGTCTATGTCGTCTATGTTGTCAATGTCGTCTATGTCGTCAATGTCGATAATGTCGTCAATATCGTCAATGTCGTCAATGTCGTCTATGTCGTCAATGTCGTTAATGTTGTCAATGTCGTCAATATCGTCTGAGTCGTCTATGTCGTCAATGTCGTCCATGTCATCAATGTCGTCAATGTCGTGAATGTCGTGAATATCGTGAATGTCATCTATGTCGTCAGTGTCGTAAATGTCGTCAATATCGTCTATGTCATCTATGTCGTCAATGTCGTCAATGTCTTCTATGTCGTCAATGTCGTCAATATCGTCTATGTCGTCAATATTGTCAATGTCGTCAAAGTCGTCAATAATTTCTCTGTCGTCTATGTCGTCAATGTCGTCAATGTCGTCAATGTCGTCATTGTCGTCTATGTCGTCAATGTTGTCAATGTCGTCAATGTCGTCAAAGTTGTCAATATCGTCAATGTTGTCTATGTCGTCAATGTCGTCAATGTCGTCAAAATCGTCTATGTCGTCAATGTCGTCAATGACGTCAAAGTCGTCAGTGTCTTCAAAGCTGTCAAAGTTGTCAATGTCATACATGTTGTCTATGTCATCTATTCGTCAACGTCGTCAAAGTCGTAAATATCGTCTATGTCGTCTATGTCGTCTATGTCGTCAATGTCGTCTTTGTCGTCAATGTCGTCAAAGTCGTTAATATCGTCTATGTCGTGTATGTCGTCAATGTCGTAAAGTCGTCTATGTCGTCAATGTCGTCAATGACATCAATGTCTTAAATGTCTTCAATGCTGTCAATGTTGTCAATGTCATACATGTTGTCTATGTCTTCTATGTCGTCAATGTCGTCAAAGTCGTAAATATCGTCTATGTCGTGTATGTCCTCAATGTCATCAATGCGGTCAAATTCGTCTATGTCATCAATGTCGTCAATGACGTCAATGTCGTCAATGTCTTCAAAGCTGTCAATGTTGTCAATGTCATACCTGTTGTCTATGTCATCTATGTCGTCAACGACGTCAAAGTCGTAAATATCGTCTATTTCGTCTAAGTCGTCAATGTCGTCTGTGTCTTCAATGTCGTCAAAGTCGTCAATGTCGACAATGTCGTTAATGTCATCAATATCATCAATGTCGTCAATGTCCTCAATATCTTCTATGTTGTCAATGTCGTCTATGTTGTCTATATCGTCTATATCGTCAATGTCGTCTATGACGTCAATATCGTCGATGTCGTCAATGTCGTCAATATCGTCTATGTCGTCAATATCGTCAATATCGACATTTTCGTCAAAGTCGTCAATGTCATCAATATCGTCAATATCGTCTATGTCGTCTATGTCGTCAATGTCGACTTTGTCGTCAATGTCGACAAAGTGGTCAATATCGTCTATGTCGTGTATGTCGTCTATGTCGTCAGTGTCGTCAATTTCGTCAAATTCGTCTATGTCGTCAATGTCGTCAATATCGGTTATGTCGTCTATGTCATCAATGACGTCAATGTCGTGAATGACTTCAATGCTGTCAATGTTGTCAATGTCATACATGTTATCTATGTCATCTATGTCGTCAATGTCGTCAAAGTCGTAAATATCGTCTATGTCGTTTATGTCGTCGATGTCGTCAATGTCGTCGATGTCGTCAATGTCGTCTATGTCGTCAATGTCGTCAATGTCGTCAAAGTCGTCAATATCGTCTATGTCGACTATGTCGTCAATGTCGCCAATGTCGTCAAAGTCATCTATGTCATCAATGTCGTCAATGCAGTCAATGTCGTCAATGTCTTCAATGCTGTCAATGTCTTCAATGCTGTCAATGTTGTCAATGTCATACATGTCATCAATGTCCTCAATGTCGACAAAATCGTAAATATCGTCAATGTCATCTATGTCGTCAATGTGGTCTGAGTCGTCAATGTCGTCAATGTCGTCAATATCGTCAATGTGGTCAAATTCGTCAATATATTCTATGTCGTCAATGTCGCCTATATCATCTATGTCGTCAATGTCGTCTATGTCGTAAATGTCGTCAATATCGTCTATGTCATCAATGTCGTCAATGTCGTCAATGTCGTCTATGTCGTCAATGTCGTCAATGTCATTGTCGTCAATATCGTCAATGTCGTCAAAGTCGTCAAATCGTCTCTGTCGTCTATGTCGTCAATGTCGTCAATGTTGTCAATGTCGTCTATGTCGCCAATGTCGTCTTTGTCGTCAATGTCTTCAAAGTCATCAATGTCGTCAAAGTCGTCAATGTCATCCATATCGTCAATGTCGTCAATGTCTTCAATATCGTCTATGTCGTCAATATCGTCAATATCGACATTTTCGTCAATGTCGTCAAAGTCGTCCATATCGTCAATATCGTCTAAGTAGTCTATGTCGTCAATGTCGTCTTTGTCGTCAATGTCCTCAAAGTTGTTAATATCGTCTATGTCGTGTATGTCGTCAATGTCGTCAATTTCGTCAAAGTCGTCTATGTCGTCAATGTCGTCAATGACGTCAATGTCTTCAATGTCTTCAATGCTGTCAATGTTGTCAATGTCATACATGTTGTCTATGTCATCTATGTCGTCAACGTCGTCAAAGCCGTAAATATCGTCTATGTCGTCTATGTCGTCTATGTCGTCTATGTCGTCAATGTCGTCCTTGTCGTCAATGTCGTCAAAGTCATTAATGTCGTCAATGTCGTCAATGTCATCAATATCGTCACTGTCGTCAATGTCCTCAATATCGTCTATGTCATCAATGTCGTTTATGTCGTCTATGTCGTCTATGTCGTCAACGTCGTCTATGTCGTCAATGTCGTCAATGTCTTCAATATCGTCTATGTCGTCAATATCGTCAATATCGACATTTTCGTCAATGTCGTCAAAGTCGTCCATATCGTCAATATCGTCTATGTAGTCTATGTCGTCAGTGTCGTCTTTGTCGTCAATGTCGTCAAAGTCGTTAATATCGTCTATGTCGTGTATGTCGTCAATGTCGTCAATGTCGTCAAAGTCGTCTATGTCGTCAATGTCGTCAATGATGTCAATGTCTTCAATGTCTTCAATGCTGTCAATGTTGTCAATGTCATACATGTTGTCTATGTCTTCTATGTCGTCAATGTCGTCAAAGTCGTAAATATCGTCTATGTCGTCTATGTCGTCAATGTCGTCAATGTCGTCAATATCGTATATGTCGTCAATATCGTCAATATCGACATTTTCGTCAATGTCGTCAATTACGTCCATATCGTCAATATCGTCTATGTAGTCTATGTCGTCAATGTCGTCTTTGTCGTCAATGTCGTCAAAGTCGTCAATATCGTCTATGTCGTGTATGTCATCAATGTCGTCAATGCGGTCAAATTCGTCTATGTCGTCAATGTCGTCAATGACGTCAATGTCGTCAATGTCTTCAAAGCTGTCAATGTTGTCAATGTCATACATGTTGTCTATGTCATCTATGTCGTCAACGACGTCAAAGTCGTAAATATCGTCTATTTCGTCTATGTCGTCAATGTCGTCTGTGTCTTCAATGTCGTCAAAGTCGTCATGTCGACAATGTTGTTTATGTCATCAATATCATCAATGTCGTCAATGTCCTCAATATCTTCTATGTTGTCAATGTCGTCTATGTCGTCTATATCGTCTATATCGTCAATGTCGTCTATGACGTCAATGTCGTCAATGTCGTCAATGTCGTCAAAGTCGTCAATATCGTCTATGTCGACTATGTCGTCAATGTCGTCCATGTCGTCAATGTCTTCAATGCTGTCAATGTCTTCAATGCTGTCAATGTTGTCAATGTCACACATGTCATCTATGTCGTCAATGTCGCCAAATCGTAAATATCGTCAATGTCATCTATGTCGTCAATGTGGTCTGAGTCGTCAATGTCGTCAATATCGTCAATGTGGTCAAATTCGTCAATATCGTCTATGTCGTCAATGTCGCCTACATCGTCTATGTCGTCTATGTCGTCAATGTCGTCTATGTCGTCAATGTCGTTAATGTCGTCAATATCGTCAATGTCGTCTATGTCGTCAATGTCGTTAATGTTGTCAATGTCGTCAATATCGTCTCTGTCGTATATTTCGTCAATGTCGTCAATGTCGTCAATGTCGTCTATGTCGCCAATGTCGTCAATGTCGTCTCTGTCGTCAATGTTGTCAATGTCGTCAAAGTTGTCAATATCATCAATGTCGTCAAAGTCGTCAATATCGTCTCTGTCTTCTAAGTCGTCAATGTCGTCAATGTCGTCTTTGTCGTCAATGTCGTCAAAGTCGTCAATATCGTTTATGTCGTGTATGTCGTCAATGTCGTCAATGTCGTCAAAGTCGTCTATGTCGTCAATGTCGTCAATGACGTCAATGTCTTCAATGTCTTCAATGCTGTCAATGTTGTCAATTTCATACATGTTGTCTATGTCTTCTATGTCGTTAATGTCGTCAAAGTCGTAAATATCGTCTATGTCGTCTATGTCGGCAATGTCGTTGTGTCGTCAATGTCGTCAATGTCGTCGATGTCCCCTCAGGGGCTCAGCATTATTTTGCTGAGTACGGGCTTGGCCAAACCGGGGTCCTGAGCTGAGGACTGGTAAGCGCCGCCAGTCCTCCAGACCGTAAGCCCTGGACATGCTTCAGCGACCACCGCATGGCGCAGCGGTGGAATGTTGTGTGTTACAGGGAGCGGGGATCTCGGCTTTATTGCCCGGATCGTGAGGATGGAAAAAACCTCTATAAAAAACCCCTCAATCCTAAGGTGTGCTGCGTGCTGATGGGATGCATGGCTGTTGAGGTTGAACAGTCGATAGCGAGCGACCTCTGAGGAACCTGCCGCACCTCAGTTGTAAAAGGCTTACCCAGGCAAGCGGGGCTCTGCCTGGGTGGACCGTCCCTTCCCTAGCTGCTCGTGGGACCGAGATGGAGTCCTCACATGTTTCTAACCCCGGTGGGATGGGTGTACCGTCAGGGGGCACTCGCACCCAGTCATCTAAGCGGTTGAGGGAGGCCAGTCCTCCTGAGACACAATCTAGTCATAGTAACAGGGCTCAAGGAGTCATTAATAATAATGTTTTCGTAGTTATTAAGAGGAAAGAGGGTACCTTTGAAAAGGTCTTCCCTTTCTACATTAATAAGGGACTGGAAGGACTTGCAGGTTCTTTGAAATCAATTAAGAGGCTGCGGAATGGTGCTTTGTTAGTTGAGACGGCCAGAGCAAAGCAGGTGGACCTCCTCCTGAATTCAGCAAAGCTAGGGGAATATGACATTGATGTAGAATTACACAACACGCTAAATTCCAGCAAAGGAGTGGTCACATGCCGTGACATTGTGGACATCGAAACGGCAGAATTAAAACAGGAGTGGGCGTCACAGGGTATCATTGACGTTGAGCAAAGGACCCGCAGGAACAATGGAGTGATAGAGAAAACCCCTACCTTCATTGTTACCTTCAATTCCCCATCGTTGCCAGAACATCTTATGGCAGGGTTTCTCCGTCTGAAAGTTAGGCCCTTTATACCGAACCCTATGAGGTGTTTCACATGCCAGCGTTTCGGTCATACCACACAGACTTGTGGAGGCAAACCAACCTGTGGGAGGTGTGGACAGGCAGCTCACGACTCTGGGGTTGACTGTCCTTCCCCAGCAACGTGTCTAAACTGCTCAGGAGGCCACCCTGTATGGAGTCGTGATTGCCCTGTCTTTGTTGAAGAACAAAAAATACAGGAGATAAAAGTGCGCAAACGTATTCCATATGTGGAGGCCAAAAAAGAATATAAGGCGACACAGCCTCCGGTGTTTCCGACCTCCTATGCCTCACTACTCCAGAAACCCACGCCCACTGTTGATGCATCGACACAGACCATCCCCATTTCCACCAGCGAAACTTGCACCTGCATTTGTACATGCCAAACTTCGATTAGTCGAGATATCGGAATACAGGCCGACCCAATGAATGTGAAGGACGAGATAGCTGCAGTAATCATTGAGAAGACACCTCAAAAGGAGAGTACCATCCCACAGGAACGTGCCGTTCCAACAGAACGCGTTCCTCAACAGCAGGGAGCTGCCCAGAAGCAGGTGGCCCCCCAGAAGCAGAGTGCTTCCCGAAAGCAGAGTGCTCAGCAACACGCCCTTCCTTCATCTTCTTCAGAGAAGAAGAAACCAAAGAAGGCGCCTCGGCATTCGATAGAAAGCCTCCCCCAGGCACCATCGAATGTCGTTCTGGCAGCCTTAACCGATGACGAGGATATCATAATGGACCTGGATACCTCATCACCGGAATCAGTCAGCCCTAATGCCGCTGCCCGATCAAACAGTGCCTCACCGTCTAGGCACAAGGATAGGGGGAAACTACAACCACACCGCTGACATGGGAACCATACTCCAATGGAACATGAACGGATTCAGGGCTCGTTTGGACGAATTACGTCTTATTCTGCAGAACAGACCATTCTGTGTCTCCCTTCAGGAGACACATTTCAAGCAGTGTGACGCACCTGTACTTAGAGGCTATCACCTCTACAGAAAAGACGACCTGACTGGCGATAGGGCGCAAGGCGGTGTGGCAGTGTTCATCAAGGACACATTCCATTCTACGCCTGTGCAACTAACTACGACGCTACAGGCAGTTGCAGTCCGTGTGTTGGCACACACTGAGCTTACAGTGTGTTCTCTGTATTTACCACCTGGAGAGCCTCTCGATGTTGTACTCTTGACACAGCTTCTCGATGACCTTCCTCGCCCTTTTCTCATTTTAGGAGATTTCAATGCTCATAATGCTTTATGGGGATCTAACACCACTTGCCCCAGGGGTCGAATGGTTGAGCGTGTGTTACAGTCGACATCGGTGATTTTGCTGAACACGGGTAAGGCCACACACTTCAGCGTTGCTACAGGTACGTCTTCCGCCATTGACCTCTCCTTCTGTTCGCCAGCTCTTGCAGACATTGCCCAGTGGGATGCAGACGACGACCTCCATGGCAGTGATCACTACCCTATCTGGGTAACTCTGCCAGATGGAATGGATCATGCTCGACGGCAGCCGAGATGGCTTATTAAGAAAGCTGATTGGCAGCTTTTTAAACAGTTGGCTGTTTTGGAAAGGCATGAAGGCGTTCAGAACTGGGTGGATCACACTACAGCCGTGATTCGCGCCGCTGCCGATGCGTCGATCCCCAAATCGAAGGGCAACTTTAAGAGGCAGCCTGTTCCTTGGTGGAACGAGGAGTGTCGGTCTGCAATCCAAAACAGGAGGGCAGCTCTTCGACGATTCCACAGGCGCCCTACTGATCACAATCTTGCAACCTTTCGCGTGGCGAGGGCACGGGCAAGACGCATTATTCGAGAGAGCAAGGAGAGGTCTTGGCAAGAGTTCCTGAATTCTATCAATAGGTTCACATCAGCAAGCAGAGTATGGGAAGCCATCAGGAGGATCTCGAGGCGGAATTCCCGACCACAAATAGCAGCTGTACAAGGGCAAGGTCTTCTCCTGACTTCGCCACGAGACATTGCTCAGGTAATGGCAGAATCATTTTACACCATTACATCGGATTCTAGCCAGAATGCAGCCTTTCGGCAGCACCGGGCTATACAGGAGAGGGTTGGTTTTGATTTCCGGTCCTCAAATGCTGAGGAATATAACCAACCGTTCTCACTGTGGGAGCTGGAGACTGCATTAACAGTACCTTGTGATACTGCCCCTGGCGTCGATGACATAACGTACAGCATGCTCAAACACATGGAACCGCAATCGAAGCATGTCCTCCTTCAGCTTTTTAACCAAATCTGGTTCACGGGAAACTTTCCACGCTCGTGGAAAGAGTCTGTTTTAATACCTATTTTAAAACCAGGGAAAGATCGGACTGACGCTGGTAGTTACCGTAGCATAAGTCTCACCAGCTGTGTAGGAAAGACATTGGAGGGTATGGTTAACCGACGCCTAGTCTGGGTCCTAGAAAGCAGGTCCCTACTCAGCCGCTCCCAATGTGGCTTCAGAAGGTACCGTTCAACGCTTGACAACTTGATCTTGCTTGACCGGGAAATCCAACAAGCTTTCCTACGTAAGCAACACCTGATAGGTGTGTTCTTTGATCTCGAAAAAGCCTACGATACTACCTGGAAGCGTAATGTTTTACAGCAGCTCCATGAGTGGGGCTTTCGTGGTCGTCTACCCATTTTTATTCAGTCTTTCCTTTCGGATCGGTATTTTAGATACAAGGTCGGGAGCGTATTGTCTGACCGTTTTCATCAAGAGAACGGTATCCCCCAAGGAAGTGTTTTAAGTGTGACGGCCTTCGCCATTGCTATCAATAGTATTACGTCCACTGTACGAAGTCCAGTACAGTGTTCCCTCTTTGTGGACGATTTCTCCATTTTCTGTGCGTCCTCCTCCGTCGCAACTGCTGCTCGTCAATTACATCTGACGATCAGGCGGTTGGAGGAATGGTCCAACAGAACAGGTTTTAAATTTTCGTTGGAGAAGACCGTTTGTGTTGATTTTAATCGCTCCCGTTCCCTTTTTAATTACCCAGTTCTCAAACTAGCGGGGACTGCTCTCACTTTTAAGGAGAAGGTGAAATACCTAGGTCTCACTTTTGATGAAAAGCTCACTTGGTTGCCACACCTTAAGGAACTAAAATTACGATGCATCAAGGCTTTAAATCTCCTTAAGCGTGTTAGCCATCGGTCCTGGGGAGCTGACAGGGCACGTCTCCTCCAATTTTACAGGTCATTTGTGCGACCCCGCCTCGACTATGGGTGTCAAGTTTATGGGTCCGCGAGACCCTCTTATTTGAAAATGCTGGACTCCATACACCATGAAGGTATCAGGTTGTCCACGGGTGCATACCGCACAAGTCCGGTTGTTAGTCTCTGTGCAGAAGCTGGTGAGCCTCCGCTTTCTATTCGTCGCCTTCTACTCACTGCACGTCAAGCGTACCGATCTATGTCAACTCCAAATTCCCTAGCGACTTCCAATGCTAATCAACAATCATTGGTACGCTTATTCCGTAACCGTCCGCAGGCAACAAGGCCCTTTTGGTTCCGTGCAAGGGACAGCCTCGATTTGCTACAGGCGCAAGGCATTCAGGTCCAACGTCAGGGGTGGAGTAGGGGATGTCCCTGGCTACTTCAGAGGCCCAGGGTGCTTTTAGAGTTGACTCTCTACAGGAAGGCTTTTACTTCAGATACCTTTTATAAAAGTAAATTTCTCGAAATTTTAAGTCACCATTCTGATTTTGTCACGGTCTACACGGATGGGTCCAAGCAAGGTGATCATATTGGTTGCTCTGTCGTGTTCCCCGATGTTGTCCTTCGGATAGGGCTCCCAGAACAGTTTACCGTTTATTACGTGGAACTGTTTGCTATCCTGAGGGCACTAGAACAGATAAGAAGACATCATGGAGTGAAGTTCATGATCTGTTCAGACTCCCAAAGTGCCCTCCTGGCTATTGATCAAATGTACCCATCAGATCGGATGGTGCAGGATATACAGGACGCTCTCCTTGCGCTGCAACAACGAAACAAGGAGATCATCTTCTGTTGGGTTCCTGGGCATACTGGGATCCGGAGAAACGAGCTTGCCGATGTGGCGGCTAAGGCGGCTTGCTCCCTCCCCCCTGCTGTACGCTTTTCTGTCCCATTGCAGGCTGTTACCTCGTATGTGACAAGGAAAGCCATGATTTTGTGGGAGGATCAGTGGTTGGATGTGGCGGATAACAAGTTACGCGCCCTAAAATCTTCGGTACGTCCGTGGCGTACTTCCTTCCGCTCTCGAAGGGCTGAGGAAGTCGCCCTTACTCGCCTTAGAATTGGACACTGCCCGCTAACGCATGGCTTTCTTTTGCGTCGTGAGGAACCGCCAGAGTGTAACAGATGTCGGACACAATTGTCGATACGACATATTTCCACAGAATGCTATTTATACGCTGGTGTGAGGACAAATTTAGGTCTCTCACAGGACCTGAAATCTATTTTAGGAGACGATGAAGCGTCCGTGGATTGTGTCCTAAGATTTTGTGCAGCATCTGGACTTCTTCCCAAAATATTGGGTGTTCGATTTTAATGTGTGACAGTGTGGCTCGGTCACTCTTTAAGTCACCGGGCCCCATACATCTATCAAACTTTAATCCCTTTTATGCAGTCCTTTCCTTTGAACCGTCTTTTAAATTTTTAATGTACAATTGCAGTTAAATGTCCATACAAATGGACCCATTTTCTTCTCATCTCCTTACGTTAGCATACGGGCGCTGATAACCTCGCTGTTGAGTGCCCTAAAACACCAATCATCATCATCATCATCATCATCGTCGTCGATGTCGTCAATGTTGTCAAAGTTGTAATTGTCGTTTATGTCGTCAATGTCGTCTATGTCGTCTATGTTGTCTATGTCGTCAATATTGTCTATGTCGTCAATGTCGTCAATGTCGTCAATGTCGTCTATGTCGTCAATGACGGTTATGTCGTCTATGTCGTCAATATTGTCTATGTCGTCTATGTCGTCAATTTTGTAAATGTCGTCAATGTGGTCAACAACGTCTATGTCATCTATGTCGGCAATGTCGTCTATGTCGTCTATGTCGTCAATGTCAATGGCGTCTATGTCTTTAATATCGTCAATGTCGTCAATGTCGTCAAAGTTTCAACATCGTCTTTGTCGTCTATGTCGTGAATGTCGTGAATGTCGTCAATGTCGTCAATGTCGTAAATGTCGTCAATATCGTCTATGTCATCTATGTCGTCAATGTCGTCAATGTCGTCTATGTCGTCAATGTCGACAATGTCGTCAAAGTCGTCTATGTCGTCAATGTCGTCAATGACGTCAATGTCGTCAATGTCTTCAAAGCTGTCAATGTTGTCAATGTCATACATGTTGTCTATGTCATCTCTGTCGTCAACTTCGTCATAGTCGTAAATATCGTCTATGTCGTCTATGTCGTCTATGTCGTCAATGTCGTCTGTGTCGTCAATGTCGTCCATGTCGTCAATATCGTCAATGTGGTCAAAGTCGTCAATATGGTCTATGTCGACAATGCCTCCTATATCGTCTATGTCGTCTATGTAGTCAATGTCGTCTATGTCGTCATTGTCGTTAATGTCGTCAATATCGTCAATGAGGTCAACGTCGTCTAAGTCGTCAATGTCGTTAATGTTGTCAATGTCGTCAATATCGTCTAAGTCGTCTATGTCGTCAATGTTGTCCATGTCGTCAATGTCGTGAATGTCGTGAATATCGTGAATGTCGTCTATGTCGTCAATGGCGTAAATGTCGTCAATATCGTCTATGTCATCTATGTCATCTATGTCGTCAACGTCGTCAAAGTCTTAAATATCGACTATGTCGTCTATGTCGTCAAAGTCGTCTTTGTCGTCAATGTCGTCAAAGTCGTCAAAGTCGTCAATGTCATCAATATCGTCAATGTCGTCAATGTCCTCAATATCGTCTATGTCGTCAATGTCGTTAATGTCGTCTATGTCGTCTATGTCGTCAATGTCGTCTATGTCGTCAATGTCGTCAATGTCGTCAATGTCGTTAATATCGTCAATGTCGTCAATATCGTCAATTACGACATTTTCGTCAATGTCGACAATGTCTTCTATGTTGTCAATGTCGTTAATGTCGTCAAAGTCGTCAATATCGTCTATGTCGTTTATGTCGTCAATGTCGTCAATGTCGTCAAAGTCGTCTATGTCGTCAATGTCGTCAATGACGTCAATGTCGTCAATGTCTTCAATGGGGTCAATGTTGTCAATGTCATTCATGTTGTCTTTGTCATCTATGTCGTCAATGTCGTCTAAGTCGTAAATATCGTCTATGTCGTCTATGTCGTCAATGTCGTCAATCTCGTCAATGTCGTCTATGTCGTCAATGTCGTCAAATTCGTCAATGTCGTCTATGTCGTCAATGTCGTTAATGTCGTCAATATCGTCAATGTCGTCAATGTCGTCAAAGTCGTCTATAACGTCTATGTCGTCAATGCCATCTATGTTGTCTATGTCGTCAATATTGTCAATGTCGTCAATGTCGTCAATGTCGTCAATGTCTTCTATGTTGTCAATGTCGTTAATGTCGTCAAAGTCGTCAATATCGTCTATGTCGTTTATGTCGTCAACGTCGTCAAAGTCGTCTATGTCGTCATTGTCGTCAATGACGTGTAAATGTCGTCAATGTCTTCAATGCTGTCAATGTTGTCAATGTCATACATGTTGTCTTTGTCATCTTTGTCGTCAATGTCGTCAAAGTCGTAAATATCGTCTATGTCGTCTATGTCGTCAATGTCGTCAATGTCGTCAATGTCGTCTATGTCGTCGTGTCGTCAATGTCGTCAATGTCGTCAAAGTCGTCAATATCGTCTATGTCGTCTATGTCGTCAATGTCGTCAATGTCGTCAAAGTCGTCAATGTTGTCAATGTCGTCACTGACGTCATGTCGTCAATGTCTTCAATGCTGTCAATGTTGTCAAGTCATACATGCTGTCTATGTCATCTATGTCGTTAATGTCGTCAAAGTCGTAAATATCGTCTATGTCGTCTATTTCGTCAATGTCGTCTATGTCGTCAATATCGTCAATGTCGTCAATGTCTTCAATACCGTCAATGTCGTCAATGTCGTCAATGACGCTAATATCGTCATTGTCTTCAATGCGGTCAATGTCTTCAATGCTGTCAATGTTGTCAATGTCATACATGTTGTCTATGGCATCTATGTCGTCAATGTCGACAAAATCGTAAATATCGTCAATTACGTCTATGTCGTCAATGTCGTCTGTGTCGTCAATGTCGTCAATGTCGTCAATGTCGTCAATATCGTAAATGTGGTCAAAGTCGTCAATATCGTCTATGTCGTCAATGTCGTCTATGTCGTCTATGTCGTCAATGTCGTCTATGTGGTCAATGTCGTTAATGTAGTCAATGTCGTCAATATCGTCTATGTCGTCTATGTCGTCAATGTCGTCCATGTCGTCAATGTCGTAAATGTCGTGAATGTCGTGAATGTCGTGAATGTCGTCTATGTCGTCAATGTCGTCAATGTCGTCAATATCATGTAAGTCATCTATGTCGTCAATGTAGTCAATGTCGTCTATGTCGTCTGTGTCGTCAATATTTTCAATGTCGTCAAACTCGTCAATATCTTCTATGTCGTCTATGTCGTCTAAGTCGTCAATGTTGTCAATGTCGTCAAAGTCGTCCATGTCGTCAATGTCCTCAATGTCGTCAATGTCGTCTATGTCGTCAATGTCATCAATGTCTTCAATGTCGTCAATGTCGTCAAAGTCGACAATAACGTCTATGTCGTCAATGTCGTCAATGTCGTCAAAGTCGTCTATGTTGTCAATGTCGTCAATGATGTCAATGTCGTCAATGTCTTCAATGCCGTCAATGTTGTCAATGTCCTACATGTTGTCTACGTCAACTATGTCATCAATGTCGTCAAAGTAGTAAATATCGTCTATGTTGTCGATTTCGTCAATGTCGTCTGTGTCGTCAATGTCGTCAATGTTGTCAATTTCGTCAATATCGTCAATGTCGTCAATGTCGTCAAAGTCGTCAATACCGTCAATGTCGTCAATGTCGTCAAAGTCGTCAATATCGTCTATGTCGTCAATATCGTCTGTGTCGTCTATGTCTTCTATGTCGTCAATGTCGTCAATGTCGTCAATGTCGTCAATGTCGTCTATGTCGTCAATGTCGTCAATGTCGTCAATGTCGCCAATGTCTTCAATGTCGTCGATGTCGTCTACTTCTTCAATGTCGTTAATGTCGTCAATGTCGTCAATATCGTTTATGTCGTCTATGTAGTCAATGTCGTCAATGTCGTCTATGTCGTCTATGTCGTCAATGTCGTCAATGGCGTCAATGTCGTCAATGTCGTCAATATCGTCTATATCGTCTATGTCGTCTATGTCGTCAATGTCGTCAATCTCGTCAATGTCGTCTATGTCGTCAATGGCGTCAAATTCGTCCATGTCGTCTATGTCGTCAATGTCGTTAATGTCGTCAATATCGTGAATGTCGTCAATGTTGTCAAAGTCGTCTATATCGTCTATGTCGTCAATGCCGTCTATGTTGTCTATGTCGTCAATATTGTCAATGTCGTCAATGTCGTCAATGTCGTCAATGTCTTCTATGTTGTCAATGTCGTTAATGTCGTCAAAGTCGTCAATATCGTCTATGTCGTTTATGTCGTCAATGTCATCAAAGTCGTCTATGTCGTCAATGTCGTCAATGACGTCAATGTCGTCAATGTCTTCAATGCTGTCAATGTTGTCAATGTCATACATGTTGTCTTTGTCATCTATGTCGTCAATGTCGTCAAAGTCGTAAATATCGTCTATGTCGTCTATGTCGTCAATGTCGTCTGTGTCGTCAATGTCGTCAATGTCGTCAATGTCGTTAATGTTGTCAATGTCGTCAATATCGTCTAAGTCGTCTATGTCGTCAATGTCGCCCATGTCATCAATGTCGTCAATGTCGTGAATGTCGTGAATATCGTGAATGTCGTCTATGTCGTCAGTGTCGTAAATGTCGTCAATATCGTCTATGTCCTCTATGTCGTCAATGTCGTCAATGTCGTCAATGTCGTCAATGTCGTCAATGTCGTCTATGTCATCAATGTTGTCAATGTCGTCAAAGTTGTCAATATCGTCAATGTTGTCTATGTCGTCAATGTCGTTAATGTCGTCAAAGTCGTCTATATCGTCAATGTCGTCAATGACGTCAAAGTCGTCAGTGTCTTCAAAGCTGTCAATGTTGTCAATGTTATACATGTTGTCTATGTCATCTATTCGCCAACGTTGTCAAAGTCGTAAATATCGTCTATGTCGTCTATGTCGTCTATGTCGTCAATGTCGTCTTTGTCGTCAAGTCGTTAAAGTCATCAGTGTTGTCAAAGTCGTCAATGTCATCAATATCGTCAATATCGTTAATGTCCTCAATATCGTCTATGTCATCAATGTCGTTTATGTCGTCTATGTCGTCTATGTCGTCAATGTCGTCAATGTCGTCTATGTCGTCAATGTCGTCATTGTCGCCAATGTCTTCAATATCGTCTATGACGTCAATATCGACAATATTGACATTTTAGTTAATGTCGTCAAAGTCGTCCATATTGTCAATATCGTCTATGTAGTCTATGTCGTCAATGTCGTCTTTGTCGTCAATGTCGTCAAAGTCGTTAATATCGTCTATGTCTTGTATGTCGTCATGTCGTCAATGTCGTCAATGCGGTCAAATTCGTCTATGTCATCAATGTCGTCAATGATGTCAATGTCGTCAATGTCTTCAAAGCTGTCAATGTTGTCAATGTCATACATGTTGTCTATGTCATCTATGTCGTCAACGACGTCAAAGTCGAGAATATCGTCTATTTCGTCTATGTCGTCAATGTCGTCTGTGTCTTCAATGTCGTCAAAGTCGTCAATGTCGACAATGTCGTTAATGTCATCAATATCATCAATGTCGTCAATGTCCTCAATATCTTCTATGTTGTCAATGTCGTCAATGTCGTCTATATCGTCTATATCGTCAATGTCGTCTATGACGTCAATATCGTCAATGTCGTCAATATCGTCTATGTCGTCAATATCGTCAATATCGATGATGATGATGATGATGATGATGATGATTTGTGTTTTAGGGCGCTCAACAGCGAGGTTATCAGCGCCCGTATGCTAACGTAAGGAGATGAGAAGAAAATGGGTCCAGTCGTATGGACATTTTACTTCAATTGTACATTAAAAATTTAAAAGACGGTTCAAAGGAAAGGACTGCATAAAAGGGATAAAAGTTTGATAGATGTATGGGGCCCGGTGACTACTTAAAGAGTGACCGAGCCACACTGTCACACATTAAAATCGAACACCCAATATTTTGGGAAGAAGTCCAGATGCTGCACAAAAACTTAGGACACAATCCACGGACGCTTCATCGTCTCCTAAAATAGATTTCAGGTCCTGTGAGAGACCTAAATTTGTCCTCACACCAGCGTATAAATAGCATTCTGTGAAAATATGTCGTATCGACAATTGTGTGCGACATCTGTTACACCCTGGCGGTTCCTCACGACGCAAAAGAAAGCCATGCGTTAGCGGGCAGTGTCCAATTCTAAGGCGAGTAAGGGCGACTTCCTCAGCTCTTCGAGAGCGGAAGGAAGTACGCCATGGACGTACTGAAGATTTCAGGGCGCGTAACTTGTTATCCGCCACATCCAACCACTGATCCTCCCACAAAAGCATGGCTTTCCTTGTCACATAATAGGTAAGAGCCTGCAGTGGGACAGAACAGCGTACAGCAGGGGGGAGAGAGCAAGCCTCCTTAGCCGCCACATCGGCAAGCTCGTTTCCCCGGATCCCAGTATGCCCAGGAACCCAACAGAAGATGATCTCCTTGTTTCGTTGTTGCAGTGCAAGGAGAGCGTCCTGTATATCCTGCACCATCCGATCTGATGGGTACATTTGGTCAATAGCCAGGAGGGCACTTTGGGAGTCTGAACAGATCATGAACTTCACTCCATGATGTCTTCTTATCTGTTCTAGTGCCCTCAGGATAGCAAACAGTTCCGCGTAATAAACGGTAAACTGTTCTGGGAGCCCTATCCGAAGGACAACATCGGGGAACACGACAGAGCAACCAATATGATCACCTTGCTTGGACCCATCCGTGTAGACCGTGACAAAATCAGAATGGTGACTTAAAATTTCGAGAAATTTACTTTTATAAAAGGTATCTGAAGTAAAAGCCTTCCTGTAGAGAGTCAACTCTAAAAGCACCCTGGGCCTCTGAAGTAGCCAGGGACATCCCCTACTCCACCCCTGGCGTTGGACCTGAATGCCTTGCGCCTGTAGCAAATCGAGGCTGTCCCTTGCACGGAACCAAAAGGGCCTTGTTGCCTGCGGACGGTTACGGAACAAGCGTACCAATGATTGTTGATTAGCATCGGAAGTCGCTAGGGAATTTGGAGTTGACATAGATCGGTACGCTTGACGTGCAGTGAGTAGAAGGCGACGAATAGAAAGTGGAGTCTCACCAGCTTCTGCACAGAGACTAACAACCGGACTTGTGCGGTATGCACCCGTGGACAACCTGATACCTTCATGGTGTATGGAGTCCAGCATTTTCAAATAAGAGGGTCTCGCGGACCCATAAACTTGACACCCATAGTCGAGGCGGGGTCGCACAAATGACCTGTAAAATTGGAGGAGACGTGCCCTGTCAGCTCCCCAGGACCGATGGCTAACACGCTTAAGGAGATTTAAAGCCTTGATGCATCGTAATTTTAGTTCCTTAAGGTGTGGCAACCAAGTGAGCTTTTCATCAAAAGTGAGACCTAGGTATTTCACCTTCTCCTTAAAAGTGAGAGCAGTCCCCGCTAGTTTGAGAACTGGGTAATTAAAAAGGGAACGGGTGCGATTAAAATCAACACAAACGGTCTTCTCCAACGAAAATTTAAAACCTGTTCTGTTGGACCATTCCTCCAACCGCCTGATCGTCAGATGTAATTGACGAGCAGCAGTTGCGACGGAGGAGGACGCACAGAAAATGGAGAAATCGTCCACAAAGAGGGAACACTGTACTGGACTTCGTACAGTGGACGTAATACTATTGATAGCAATGGCGAAGGCCGTCACACTTAAAACACTTCCTTGGGGGATACCGTTCTCTTGATGAAAACGGTCAGACAATACGCTCCCGACCTTGTATCTAAAATACCGATCCGAAAGGAAAGACTGAATAAAAATGGGCCCCTCAGGGGCTCAGCATTAATTTGCTGAGTACGGGCTTGGCGAACCCGGGGTCCTGAGCTGTGGGCTGTGTCGCGCCAACAGTCCGCTACACCGTAAGCTCTGTGCGTGCTTCAACGACCATCGTTCGGCGCGACGGTGGAACGTTGTACGTTTCAGAGCCCGGGGATCTTGGCTTAATCGCCCGGGTCGCGAGGACGGTACAAACCTCCATAAAAAACCCCTCAATCTCAAGGTGTGCTACGTGCCGAGGAGATGCATGGCTGTTGAGGTAGAACAGTCATTAGCGAGCAACCTCTGAGGAACCTGCCGCACCTCAGTTGTATAAGGCTTACCCAGGCAAGCGGGGCTCTGCCTGGGTGGACTCTTATTTCCCTAGCTGCTCGTGGGACCACGATGAAAAGAACTCAAAGTAACGCTGGTGGGCGTTTAACCACCGTCTCTAAGAGAGGAAAGGTTGAGTACAATGCTGAGAAATATGACCCTCAGTCGTTCCCTGCCTTGGCAACGCCATGGGAGGAACGTAGGACAAGACATCGAGGTGAGGCCTATGCCCCCCGATACCTAGTATGTTCCCGGACTGACGGTGAGTCGTTCACCAACACAAAGCCCCTGTTTTTTGTCGAACACGTTGAGGATAAATTCGGTGAGGTGGAAGGCATGTCAAAAATGCGGTCCGGCTCTGTCCTTATTACGACGTCATCCCCAGCACAGTCACGAGCACTGCTTGCCTGTGACAAGCTGGGTGATGTTCCCGTGACGATCACTCCTCATAAGAGCCTCAACATGGTACAGGGTATAATCTTCCATAAAGATCTTCTGTTGCAGACCGATGACGAGCTACGTAAGAACTTGGAGCGGAGAGGAGTTCATTTCATACGGCGAGTGCATAGGGGTCCGAAGGACAACAGGGTCGCAACCGGCGCATTCATCTTGGCCTTCGAGGGTGACACGTTGCCTGAGAAGGTCAAGGTGATGATTTACCGGATTGACGTGAAGCCCTACGTTCCTCCCCCTATGCGCTGTTATAAGTGCTGGAGGTTTGGGCACATGTCTTCCAGGTGCACAGCCAACTCCACCTGTCGAGAGTGTGGACGTGCGGAACACCCTAACGTCCCTTGTGCACCTCCTCCACTTTGTGTGAACTGTGGACAACACCACTCCCCTTGCTCGCCCACCTGCTCTGTTCTGCATAGAGAGAGGAAGATAATGGAATATAAAACCATGGATAGGCTGTCTTACTCGGAGGCGAAGAGGAAATACGACAAACTGCATCCCATCAGTATGAAGACATCCTTTGCTGCAGCCGTATCTTCATCTAAAGAATTGCCACGTGTGCAGTCGGTCCTAGTGGGCTCCCAGGCCCAACCATCTACCTCTGCCCCCCTAACTACTGGGGGCACCTCAAATTCCACCGCCCCCAAAGACCCTGCTTTGGGAGCGGTAACCACCACACCAAAGGGGACATTGGTCCCCACCCCAGAGCCAGAGCAACAACAGCCTGCTCTGGCTCCTCGCGCTAGGAAGGGGTCGCTCGGATCCCTTCCCTCTAAGGTTTCTCCCGCTGAATCAGCGGATGCCAGTGGATGGCAGAAAGTACTGCCAGCTGGTCGTAGGGCTGCACGCCGCTCCTCAGTCCAGGGGACTGAGCTGGCAGCGCCCTCCCAGCATGAGAAACCTAAAGAGAAGCGCGAAACGAAGAAGAAGAAGAAAGACAAGAAACCGCCTAAGGAGAAGGATACCCTGGTGGCAACCTTGCCACCACCCCCCTCCACATCTTCTTCTGAGGACGAGATAGAGATCCTCGCGTCCCCCAAAGACTTGGCAATTGCCGAGTCTGCGGAAGTCATGGACGTTGAGGCTCTGCCTCAGAAATCGGCGACGGCAGAAGATACTGCGACCCCTACCGCGCCGCCGAATTCAGCATGCCCCAGCGACCAGGAGGCTCTCTGATCCTCCAGTGGAACTGTGGCGGATTTTTCCACCATCTGCCAGAGTTACAGCACTTGTTGTGCCGCTTCCCAGCGTTTTGTGTAGCCCTGCAGGAAACCTGGTTTCCTGCTAATAGGACCCCAGCCCTTCGTGGGTATCGGGGCTACTACAAAAATCGTCTCGTATATGACAGGGTCTCTGGAGGTGTCTGTATTTACGTCCTTGCCACTGTCCCCAGTGCCGCTGTGCCTCTACACACGACTCTTGAGGCGGTGGCTGTTCGGATCCGGGCTATGCAGGAACTGACGATCTGTTCACTTTACCTTCCTCCAGATGAGATGATTTCAATTACTGACCTTGCTACCCTGGTGGCACAACTTCCCCCACCATTTCTGATTCTGGGGGACTTCAATGCTCACCATCCCTTGTGGGGTGGAGCACAGACAACAGCTCGCGGTAGGGACGTAGAGACGCTCTTATCGCAGCAAGACGTCTGCCTGTTAAACACTGGTGCACCCACGCATTTTTGCATGGCACGAGGCACCTACTCAGCTATAGATCTCTCCGTTTGTACCCCGAGCCTGCTCCCGCATTTCCAGTGGAGGGTCCATGATGACCTTTGCAACAGCGACCATTTTCCCATCCTCGTGTCGCTCCTGGATTTTCAACCTCCGGGCTGCCCATCTCGATGGTCTCTCCATCGAGCTGATTGGCAACGCTACACCTCAGTTGCAACAGTTCCTGTTCCACTGCCAGCTAACGTGAACATGGCGATTGACCAGGTAACCAGCACGATAGTCTCAGCCGCTGAGTCAACCATTCCCACCACTTCTGGCTCCCCACGGCGTAAGTCTGTGCCCTGGTGGACGCCGGAAATCGCTGAGGCCATTCGGGATCGTCGTCGGGCGCTCCAGCGGCATCGGCGACACCCCACTGTCGAAAACCTAATAGATTTTAAACGGCTCCGGGCCCGGGCTCGAAAGCTCATCAGGCAGGGTAAACGGGACTGTTGGGAGACGTATGTCGCCAGCATCGGCCGTCGCGCCTCAGCATCCCGGGTGTGGTCGCAGGTTCGGCGCCTATTTGGGTACCGTCCACCGGCGGCGATTCCCAGCCTACGCATCCAGGGTACCCTATGCACCGACCCGATTTCCATTGCAGAACACATGGCCGAGCATTATGCTCGCGCCTCTGCAACATGTGAATACAGTGCGGACTTCCGTGCGCTGAAGGAGCGTGTTGAACAGAGACGGCTGTCCTTTCACACACGTCGCGCCGAAGTGTACAACTCTGCTTTCAGTAAATGGGAATTCGAAACTGCCCTTGCCGCATGCCCCGATACCTCTCCAGGACCGGACAGAATCCACAGCCAGTTCATCCGGCACCTTTCCGTGGAGTTTCAACACCAGCTTCTCGCCCTGTTTAACCGTTTATGGGTGGAGGGGGCTTTCCCGTCACAATGGCGGGAAAGCATCGTCGTCCCCGTGATGAAACCTGGTGCTGACCCACAGGTGGCTGATAGTTACCGCCCAATCAGCCTCACCAACGTTCTGTGCAAGCTATTCGAACGTATGGTGAGCCGGCGGCTTATGTGGATCCTAGAACATCGGGGTCTGTTGTCCCCACATCAAGGGGGTTTCCGCCAAGGCCGCTCCACTGTTGACAATCTAGTGGCTCTGGAGTCCGCCATTCGTACGGCTTTTAGCAGGCGTGAGCACCTTGTTGCCGTCTTTTTCGACCTCAGAAAGGCCTACGATACCACTTGGCGCCACCACATTCTGGTCACACTGCACGGTTGGGGATTGCGAGGTCCGCTCCCACTTTTTATTCAGAACTTCCTTTCCCTCCGATCTTTTCGGGTACGGGTTGGTACTTCCCTCAGCTCCTCTCACGTCCAGGAGAACGGTGTCCCACAGGGCTCTGTCCTTAGGGTACCCCTATTTTTAATTGCCATCAATGGACTTGCTGAGGCAGTGGGGTCTTCGGTTTCTTCTTCTTTGTTTGCCGATGACTTCTGCCTATACTTCAGCTCAGCTAGCGTTGGGGTAGCTGAAAGGCGTCTACAGGGAGCCATTCAAAAGGCGCAGTCGTGGGCCTCAACCCATGGGTTCCAGTTTTCTCCATCGAAAACCCGGGTTATGCACTTCTGCCGTCGTCGAGCTGTCCATTTGGACCCAGAGCTATATTTATATGATGAACTTCTTCGTGTCGAAGAGACTCACCGATTTCTTGGCATGCTCTTCGACAACCGGCTCACTTGGGTGCCTCATCTTCGCCAGCTCAAGCAGAAGTGCGTGAGGTACCTCAATATCCTCCGCTGCCTCGGCCACACTAGTTGGGGAGCCGCCCGTACGAGTCTTTTGCAACTCTACAGGGCGCTGATTCAGTCACGATTGGATTACGGGAGCTTCGTGTATGGTTCAGCAGCCCCATCTGCATTGCAGGCCTTGGACCCAGTACTACACAGTGGCGTCCGTTTAGCGACAGGGGCCTTTCGGACAAGTCCAGTGGAAAGCCTACTAGCCGAAGCTGGAGTCCTTCCCCTGCGATTTCGGCGGCAGCAGCTGTTGGCCTCCTATGCTGCCCATGTTCATGAGATGCCACATCATCCGAATCGCAGGCTTCTTTTTCCAACTGCCGCACTTCCATCTCCACAACGACGACCGAGGTCGGGTCTTCCGATCGCGGTGCGTGTTCGTTCCGTCCTGTCGTCTCTTGAGTCCATTCCTATCCCTCCGGCTTTTCACAGGCCTTACCGCATCGCTCCCTGGTCACTTTCACGTCCACAGCTTCGGCTGGACTTGGCGCATGTATCAAATGCCTCTGTAGCGCCACTGAGTCTCCGTCGCCAGTTTCAGGCGGTTTTAGAGTCGTTCTGTGGCGCGGACGTCGTGTACACGGATGGTTCTGTGGTCGACGGCCGTACTGGCTATGCATACGTCCATGGTGAGCATACTGAACAGCATTCGCTGCCCAATGGAAGTAGCGTGTTCACAGCGGAACTAGTTGCCATCTATCGGGCACTTGAACATCTCAGAGGTTGCCATGGGGAGTCTCTGGTCATCTGTTCTGACTCCCTTAGTGGTTTGCAAGCCCTCGGCAAATGCTTCCCAAAACATCCTTTGGTGCAATCCGTACAGGAGTCTCTTTCCAGGCTTGTTCGGTCTGGTCGCTCGGTGGTCTTTGTTTGGACCCCAGGCCACATCGGCATTCCTGGAAACGAACGTGTGGATCAGCTGGCTAAGCAGGCTACTTCCTCCAGTCCATTGGCTATTGGTCTTCCAGAGAGCGATCTCCGACTGGAGTTCCATCGGAAGATCCGTAGCCTGTGGGACTACGAGTGGGCTAACTCTGCTCACCCCAACAAGCTTCGTGCAGTGAAGCTCTCTACGGCCACATGGAAGTCCTCACTGCGGTCGTGTCGTAGGGAATCTGTTGTTCTCTGCCGCCTACGAATCGGCCACACATGGCTGACGCATGGCCACCTTCTTCGGCGGGAGGACGCACCACAGTGTGACTGTGGCGCCCCCTTGACAGTGGTCCACATCCTGGTGGACTGTCCACAATTAATTGTTTTGCGACAATCTTTTAATCTCCCAGATGCGCTTCCTTTTATGTTAGGAGACGATGCTGCTATGGTCGATCGTGTTTTAGGTTTTATTCGCGCAACTGGCTTTTATGGGTCTATTTAGTGGTGGGGCCTATAAGCCCGCCCTGTCGGGCTTCACCCCCCTCCAGAACAATAGGCCACTGTCATTTTACGGTTTTTGACTTGTTTTTTAACTACGGATTTTAAAGTGTGCAGAGTGGCTGGCTCATCCTGTATTATTTTGTGATCAGCCAGCCACACGCTTCTGCAGCCTTGTTTTAGTGTTCTGTCTATTTTGTCCACTCCTGTCTTGTCCATTGTTCTGTCATCATTTTACGATTGACTGTCGCTCTGTACCTGGAGCATCCTGGACTTAGAGTAGTATGCGACGAAAGGGAAACTTTTACCAGTTCACTCCTAGCTGGGAACAGGGGACTGATAACCCAGCAGTTGAGTCCCCTTTAAATACCAACAACAACAACAACAATAAAAATGGGTAGACGACCACGAAAGCCCCACTCATGGAGCTGCTGTAAAACATTACGCTTCCAGGTAGTATCGTAGGCTTTTTCGAGATCAAAGAACACACCTATCAGGTGTTGCTTACGTAGGAAAGCTTGTTGGATTTCCCGGTCAAGCAAGATCAAGTTGTCAAGCGTTGAACGGTACCTTCTGAAGCCACATTGGGAGCGGCTGAGTAGGGACCTGCATTCTAGGACCCAGACTAGGCGTCGGTTAACCATACGCTCCAATGTCTTTCCTACACAGCTGGTGAGACTTATGCTACGATAACTACCAGCGTCAGTCCGATCTTTCCCTGGTTTTAAAATAGGTATTAAAACAGACTCTTTCCACGAGCGTGGAAAGTTTCCCGTGAACCAGATTTGGTTAAAAAGCTGAAGGAGGACATGCTTCGATTGCGGTTCCATGTGTTTGAGCATGCTGTACGTTATGTCATCAACGCCAGGGGCAGTATCACAAGGTACTGTTAATGCAGTCTCCAGCTCCCACAGTGAGAACGGTTGGTTATATTCCTCAGCATTTGAGGACCGGAAATCAAAACCAACCCTCTCCTGTATAGCCCGGTGCTGCCGAAAGGCTGCATTCTGGCTAGAATCCGATGTAATGGTGTAAAATGATTCTGCCATTACCTGAGCAATGTCTCGTGGCGAAGTCAGGAGAAGTCCTTGCCCTTGTACAGCTGCTATTGGTGGTCGGGAATTCCGCCTCGAGATCCTCCTAATGGCTTCCCATACTCTGCTTGCTGATGTGAACCTATTGATAGAATTCAGGAACTCTTGCCAAGACCTCTCCTTGCTCTCTCGAATAATGCGTCTTGCCCGTGCCCTCGCCACGCGAAAGGTTGCAAGATTGTGATCAGTAGGGCGCCTGTGGAATCGTCGGAGAGCTGCCCTCCTGTTTTGGATTGCAGACCGACACTCCTCGTTCCACCAAGGAACAGGCTGCCTCTTAAAGTTGCCCTTCGATTTGGGGATCGACGCATCGGCAGCGGCGCGAATCACGGCTGTAGTGTGATCCACCCAGTTCTGAACGCCTTCATGCCTTTCCAAAACAGCCAACTGTTTAAAAAGCTGCCAATCAGCTTTCTTAATAAGCCATCTCGGCTGCCGTCGAGCATGATCCATTCCATCTGGCAGAGTTACCCAGATAGGGTAGTGATCACTGCCATGGAGGTCGTCGTCTGCATCCCACTGGGCAATGTCAATATCGACATTTTCGTCAAAGTCGTCAATGTCATCAATATCGTCAATATCGTCTATGTCGTCTATGTCGTCAATGTCGACTTTGTCGTCAATGTCGTCAAAGTGGTCAATATCGTCTATGTCGTGTATGTCGTCTATGTCGTCAGTGTCGTCAATGTCGTCAAAGTCGTCTATGTCGTCAATGTCGTCAATATCGGTTATGTCGTCTATGTCATCAATGACGTCAATGTCGTGAATGACTTCAATGCTGTCAATGTTGTCAATGTCATACATGTTATCTATGTCATCTATGTCGTCAATGTCGTCAAAGTCGTAAATATCGTCTATGTCGTTTATGTCGTCGATGTCGTCAATGTCGTCTGTGTCGTCAATGTCGTCAATGTCGTCAAAGTCGTCAATATCGTCTATGTCGACTATGTCGTCAATGTCGCCAATGTCGTCAAAGTCATCTATGTCATCAATGTCGTCAATGAAGTCAATGTCGTCAATGTCTTCAATGCTGTCAATGTCTTCAATGCTGTCAATGTTGTCAATGTCATACATGTCATCAATGTCGTCAATGTCGACAAAATCGTAAATATCGTCAATGTCATCTATGTCGTCAATGTGGTCTGAGTCGTCAATATCGTCAATGTCGTCAATATGGTCAATGTGGTCAAATTCGTCAATATCGTCTATGTCGTCAATGTCGCCTATATCGTCTATGTCGTCAATGTCGTCTATGTCGTCAATGTCGTTAATGTCGTCAATATCGTCAATGTCGTCTATGTCGTCAATGTCATTAATGTTGTCAATGTCGTCAATATCGTCTAAGTCGTCTATAGCGTCAATATCGTCCATGTCGTCAATGTCGTGAATCTCGTGAATATCGTGAATGTCGTCAATGTCGTAAATGTCGTCAATATCGTCTATGTCATCTATGTCGTCAAGTCGTCAATGTCGTCTATGTCGTCAATGTCGTCAATGTCATTGTCGTCAATATCGTCAATGTCGTCAAAGTCGTCAAATCGTCTCTGTCGTCTCTGTCGTCTATGTCGTCAATGTCGTCAATGTTGTCAATGTCGTCTATGTCGCCAATGTCGTCTTTGTCGTCAATGTCGTCAAAGTCATCAATGTCGTCAAAGTCGTCAATGTCATCCATATCGTCAATGTCGTCTATGTCCTCAATATCGTCTATGTCATCAATGCCGTTTATGTCGTCTATGTTGTCTATGTCGTCAATGTCGTCTATGTCGTCAATGTCGTCAATGTCGTCAATGTCTTCAATATCGTCTATGTCGTCAATATCGTCATTATCGACATTTTCGTCAATGTCGTCAAAGTCGTCCATATCGTCAATATCGTCTATGTAGTCTATGTCGTCAATGTCGTCTTTGTCGTCAATGTCGTCAAAGTTGTTAATATCGTCTATGTCGTGTATGTCGTCAATGTCGTCAAGTTCGTCAAAGTCGTCTATGTCGTCAATGTCGTCAATGACGTCAATGTCTTCAATGTCTTCAATGCTGTCAATGTTGTCAATGTCATACATGTTGTCTATGTCATCTATGTCGTCAACGTCGTCAAAGTCGTAAATATCGTCTATGTCGTCTATGTCGTCTGTGTCGTCAATGTCGTCCTTGTCGTCAATGTCGTCAAAGTCATCAATGTCGTCAAAGTCGTCAATGTCATCAATATCGTCACTGTCGTCAATGTCCTCAATATCGTCTATGTCATCAATGTCGTTTATGTCGTCTATGTCGTCTATGTCGTCAACGTCGTCTATGTCGTCAATGTCGTCAATGTCGTCAATGTCTTCAATATCGTCTATGTCGTCAATATCGTCAATATCGACATTTTCGTCAATGTCGTCAAAGTCGTCCATATCGTCAATATCGTCTATGTAGTCTATGTCGTCAATGTCGTCTTTGTCGTCAATGTCGTCAAAGTCGTTAATATCGTCTATGTCGTGTATGTCGTCAATGTCGTCAATGTCGTCAAAGTCGTCTATGTCGTCAATGTCGTCAATGACGTCAATGTCTTCAATGTCTTCAATGCTGTCAATGTTGTCAATTTCATACATGTTGTCTATGTCTTCTATGTCGTTAATGTCGTCAAAGTCGTAAATATCGTCTATGTCGTCTATGTCGGCAATGTCGTTGTGTCGTCAATGTCGTCAATGTCGTGAATGTCGTCGATGTCCCCTCAGGGGCTCAGCATTAATTTGCTGAGTACGGGCTTGGCCAACCCGGGGTCCTGAGCTGAGGACTGGTAAGCGCCGCCAGTCCTCCAGACCGTAAGCCCTGGACATGCTTCAGTGACCACCGCATGGCGCAGCGGTGGAATGTTGTGTGTTACAGGGAGCGGGGATCTCGGCTTTATTGCCCGGATCGTGAGGATGGAAAAAACCTCTATAAAAAACCCCTCAATCCTAAGGTGTGCTGCGTGCTGATGGGATGCATGGCTGTTGAGGTTGAACAGTCGATAGCGAGCGACCTCTGAGGAACCTGCCGCACCTCAGTTGTAAAAGGCTTACCCAGGCAAGCGGGGCTCTGCCTGGGTGGACCGTCCCTTCCCTAGCTGCTCGTGGGACCGAGATGGAGTCCTCACATGTTTCTAACCCCGGCGGGATGGGTGTACCGTCAGGGGGCACTCGCACCCAGTCATCTAAGCGGTTGAGGGAGGCCAGTCCTCCTGAGACACAATCTAGTCATAGAAACAGGGCTCAAGGAGTCATTAATAATAATGTTTTCGTAGTTATTAAGAGGAAAGAGGGTACCTTTGAAAAGGTCTCCCCTTTCTACATTAATAAGGGACTGGAAGGACTTGCAGGTTCTTTGAAATCAATTAAGAGGCTGCGGAATGGTGCTTTGTTAGTTGAGACGGCCAGAGCAAAGCAGGTGGACCTCCTCCTGAATTCAGCAAAGCTAGGGGAATATGACATTGATGTAGAATTACACAACACGCTAAATTCCAGCAAAGGAGTGGTCACATGCCGTGACATTGTGGACATCGAAACGGCAGAATTAAAACAGGAGTGGGCGTCACAGGGTATCATTGACGTTGAGCAAAGGACCCGCAGGAACAATGGAGTGATAGAGAAAACCCCTACCTTCATTGTTACCTTCAATTCCCCATCGTTGCCAGAACATCTTATGGCAGGGTTTCTCCGTCTGAAAGTTAGGCCCTTTATACCGAACCCTATGAGGTGTTTCACATGCCAGCGTTTCGGTCATACCACACAGACTTGTGGAGGCAAACCAACCTGTGGGAGGTGTGGACAGGCAGCTCACGACTCTGGGGTTGACTGTCCTTCCCCAGCAACGTGTCTAAACTGCTCAGTAGGCCACCCTGTATGGAGTCGTGATTGCCCTGTCTTTGTTGAAGAACAAAAAATACAGGAGATAAAAGTGCGCAAACGTATTCCATATGTGGAGGCCAAAAAAGAATATAAGGCGACACAGCCTCCGGTGTTTCCGACCTCCTATGCCTCACTACTCCAGAAACCCACGCCCACTGTTGATGCATCGACACAGACCATCCCCATTTCCACCAGCGAAACTTGCACCTGCATTTGTACATGCCAAACTTCGATTAGTCGAGATATCGGAATACAGGCCGACCCAATGAATGTGAAGGACGAGATAGCTGCAGTAATCATTGAGAAGACACCTCAAAAGGAGAGTACCATCCCACAGGAACGTGCCGTTCCAACAGAACGCGTTCCTCAACAGCAGGGAGCTGCCCAGAAGCAGGTGGCCCCCCAGAAGCAGAGTGCTTCCCGAAAGCAGAGTGCTCAGCAACACGCCCTTCCTTCATCTTCTTCAGAGAAGAAGAAACCAAAGAAGGCGCCTCGGCATTCGATAGAAAGCCTCCCCCAGGCACCATCGAATGTCGTTCTGGCAGCCTTAACCGATGACGAGGATATCATAATGGACCTGGATACCTCATCACCGGAATCAGTCAGCCCTAATGCCGCTGCCAGATCAAACAGTGCCTCACCGTCTAGGCACAAGGATAGGGGGAAACTACAACCACACCGCTGACATGGGAACCATACTCCAATGGAACATGAACGGATTCAGGGCTCGTTTGGACGAATTACGTCTTATTCTGCAGAACAGACCATTCTGTGTCTCCCTTCAGGAGACACATTTCAAGCAGTGTGACGCACCTGTACTTAGAGGCTATCACCTCTACAGAAAAGACGACCTGACTGGCGATAGGGCGCAAGGCGGTGTGGCAGTGTTCATCAAGGACACATTCCATTCTACGCCTGTGCAACTAACTACGACGCTACAGGCAGTTGCAGTCCGTGTGTTGGCACACACTGAGCTTACAGTGTGTTCTCTGTATTTACCACCTGGAGAGCCTCTCGATGTTGTACTCTTGACACAGCTTCTCGATGACCTTCCTCGCCCTTTTCTCATTTTAGGAGATTTCAATGCTCATAATGCTTTATGGGGATCTAACACCACTTGCCCCAGGGGTCGAATGGTTGAGCGTGTGTTACAGTCGACATCGGTGATTTTGCTGAACACGGGTAAGGCCACACACTTCAGCGTTGCTACAGGTACGTCTTCCGCCATTGACCTCTCCTTCTGTTCGCCAGCTCTTGCAGACATTGCCCAGTGGGATGCAGACAACGACCTCCATGGCAGTGATCACTACCCTATCTGGGTAACTCTGCCAGATGGAATGGATCATGCTCGACGGCAGCCGAGATGGCTTATTAAGAAAGCTGATTGGCAGCTTTTTAAACAGTTGGCTGTTTTGGAAAGGCATGAAGGCGTTCAGAACTGGGTGGATCACACTACAGCCGTGATTCGCGCCGCTGCCGATGCGTCGATCCCCAAATCGAAGGGCAACTTTAAGAGGCAGCCTGTTCCTTGGTGGAACGAGGAGTGTCGGTCTGCAATCCAAAACAGGAGGGCAGCTCTCCGACGATTCCACAGGCGCCCTACTGATCACAATCTTGCAACCTTTCGCGTGGCGAGGGCACGGGCAAGACGCATTATTCGAGAGAGCAAGGAGAGGTCTTGGCAAGAGTTCCTGAATTCTATCAATAGGTTCACATCAGCAAGCAGAGTATGGGAAGCCATCAGGAGGATCTCGAGGCGGAATTCCCGACCACAAATAGCAGCTGTACAAGGGCAAGGACTTCTCCTGACTTCGCCACGAGACATTGCTCAGGTAATGGCAGAATCATTTTACACCATTACATCGGATTCTAGCCAGAATGCAGCCTTTCGGCAGCACCGGGCTATACAGGAGAGGGTTGGTTTTGATTTCCGGTCCTCAAATGCTGAGGAATATAACCAACCGTTCTCACTGTGGGAGCTGGAGACTGCATTAACAGTACCTTGTGATACTGCCCCTGGCGTCGATGACATAACGTACAGCATGCTCAAACACATGGAACCGCAATCGAAGCATGTCCTCCTTCAGCTTTTTAACCAAATCTGGTTCACGGGAAACTTTCCACGCTCGTGGAAAGAGTCTGTTTTAATACCTATTTTAAAACCAGGGAAAGATCGGACTGACGCTGGTAGTTACCGTAGCATAAGTCTCACCTGCTGTGTAGGAAAGACATTGAAGCGTATGGTTAACCGACGCCTAGTCTGGGTCCTAGAAAGCAGGTCCCTACTCAGCCGCTCCCAATGTGGCTTCAGAAGGTACCGTTCAACGCTTGACAACTTGATCTTGCTTGACCGGGAAATCCAACAAGCTTTCCTACGTAAGCAACACCTGATAGGTGTGTTCTTTGATCTCGAAAAAGCCTACGATACTACCTGGAGGCGTAATGTTTTACAGCTGCTCCATGAGTGGGGTTTTCGTGGTCGTCTACCCATTTTTATTCAGTCTTTCCTTTCGGATCGGTATTTTAGATACAAGGTCGGGAGCGTATTGTCTGACCGTTTTCATCAAGAGAACGGTATCCCCCAAGGAAGTGTTTTAAGTGTGACGGCCTTCGCCATTGCTATCAATAGTATTACGTCCACTGTACGAAGTCCAGTACAGTGTTCCCTCTTTGTGGACGATTTCTCCATTTTCTGTGCGTCCTCCTCCGTCGCAACTGCTGCTCGTCAATTACATCTGACGATCAGGCGGTTGGAGGAATGGTCCAACAGAACAGGTTTTAAATTTTCGTTGGAGAAGACCGTTTGTGTTGATTTTAATCGCTCCCGTTCCCTTTTTAATTACCCAGTTCTCAAACTAGCGGGGACTGCTCTCACTTTTAAGGAGAAGGTGAAATACCTAGGTCTCACTTTTGATGAAAAGCTCACTTGGTTGCCACACCTTAAGGAACTAAAATTACGATGCATCAAGGCTTTAAATCTCCTTAAGTGTGTTAGCCATCGGTCCTGGGGAGCTGACAGGGCACGTCTCCTCCAATTTTACAGGTCATTTGTGCGACCCCGCCTCGACTATGGGTGTCAAGTTTATGGGTCCGCGAGACCCTCTTATTTGAAAATGCTGGACTCCATACACCATGAAGGTATCAGGTTGTCCACGGGTGCATACCGCACAAGTCCGGTTGTTAGTCTCTGTGCAGAAGCTGGTGAGCCTCCGCTTTCTATTCGTCGCCTTCTACTCACTGCACGTCAAGCGTACCGATCTATGTCAACTCCAAATTCCCTAGCGACTTCCAATGCTAATCAACAATCATTGGTACGCTTATTCCGTAACCGTCCGCAGGCAACAAGGCCCTTTTGGTTCCGTGCAAGGGACAGCCTCGATTTGCTACAGGCGCAAGGCATTCAGGTCCAACGTCAGGGGTGGAGTAGGGGATGTCCCTGGCTACTTCAGAGGCCCAGGGTGCTTTTAGAGTTGACTCTCTACAGGAAGGCTTTTACTTCAGATACCTTTTATAAAAGTAAATTTCTCGAAATTTTAAGTCACCATTCTGATTTTGTCACGGTCTACACGGATGGGTCCAAGCAAGGTGATCATATTGGTTGCTCTGTCGTGTTCCTCGATGTTGTCCTTCGGATAGGGCTCCCAGAACAGTTTACCGTTTATTACGCGGAACTGTTTGCTATCCTGAGGGCACTAGAACAGATAAGAAGACATCATGGAGTGAAGTTCATGATCTGTTCAGACTCCCAAAGTGCCCTCCTGGCTATTGACCAAATGTACCCATCAGATCGGATGGTGCAGGATATACAGGACGCTCTCCTTGCGCTGCAACAACGAAACAAGGAGATCATCTTCTGTTGGGTTCCTGGGCATACTGGGATCCGGAGAAACGAGCTTGCCGATGTGGCGGCTAAGGCGGCTTGCTCCCTCCCCCCTGCTGTACGCTTTTCTGTCCCATTGCAGGCTGTTACCTCGTATGTGACAAGGAAAGCCATGATTTTTTGGGAGGATCAGTGGTTGGATGTGGCGGATAACAAGTTACGCGCCCTAAAATCTTCGGTACGTCCGTGGCATACTTCCTTCCGCTCTCGAAGGGCTGAGGAAGTCGCCCTTACTCGCCTTAGAATTGGACACTGCCCGCTAACGCATGGCTTTCTTTTGCGTCGTGAGGAACCGCCAGAGTGTAACAGATGTCGGACACAATTGTCGATACGACATATTTCCACAGAATGCTATTTATACGCTGGTGTGAGGACAAATTTAGGTCTCTCACAGGACCTGAAATCTATTTTAGGAGACGATGAAGCGTCCGTGGATTGTGTCCTAAGATTTTGTGCAGCATCTGGACTTCTTCCCAAAATATTGGGTGTTCGATTTTAATGTGTGACAGTGTGGCTCGGTCACTCTTTAAGTCACCGGGCCCCATACATCTATCAAACTTTAATCCCTTTTATGCAGTCCTTTCCTTTGAACCGTCTTTTAAATTTTTAATGTACAATTGCAGTTAAATGTCCATACAAATGGACCCATTTTCTTCTCATCTCCTTACGTTAGCATACGGGCGCTGATAACCTCGCTGTTGAGCGCCCTAAAACACCAATCATCATCATCATCATCATCATCGTCGTCGATGTCGTCAATGTTGTCAAAGTTGTAATTGTCGTCTATGTCGTCAATGTCGTCTATGTCGTCTATGTTGTCTATGTCGTCAATATTGTCTATGTCGTCAATGTCGTCAATGTCGTCAATGTCATCTATGTCGTCAATGTCGTCTATATCGTCAATGACGGTTATGTCGTCTATGTCGTCAATATTGTCTATGTCGTCTATGTCGTCAATGTTGTAAATGTCGTCAATGTGGTCAACAACGTCTATGTCATCTATGTCGGCAATGTCGTCTATGTCGTCTATGTCGTCAATGTCGTCAATGGCGTCTATGTCTTTAATATCGTCAATGTCGTCAAAGTTTCAACATCGTATTTGTCGTCTATGTCGTGAATGTCGTCCATGTCGTCAATGTCATCAATGTCGTAAATGTCGTCAATATCGTCTATGTCATCTATGTCGTCAATGTCGTCAATGTCGTCTATGTCGTCAATGTCGACAATGTCGTCAAAGTCGTCTATGTCGTCAATGTCGTCAATGACGTCAATGTCGTCAATGTCTTCAAAGCTGTCAATGTTGTCAATGTCATACATGTTGTCTATGTCATCTCTGTCGTCAACTTCGTCAAAGTCGTAAATATCGTCTATGTCGTCTATGTCGTCAATGTCGTCTGTGTCGTCAATGTCGTCCATGTCGTCAATATCGTCAATGTGGTCAAAGTCGTCAATATGGTCTATGTCGACAATGTCTCCTATATCGTCTATGTAGTCAATGTCGTCTATGTCGTCAATGTCGTTAATGTCGTCAATATCGTCAATGAGGTCAACGTCGTCTAAGTCGTCAATGTCGTTAATGTTGTCAATGTCGTCAATATCGTCTAAATCGTCTATGTCGTCAATGTTGTCCATGTCGTCAATGACGTGAATGTCGTGAATATCGTGAATGTCGTCTATGTCGTCAATGTCGTAAATGTCGTCAATATCGTCTGTGTCATCTATGTCGTCAATGTCGTCAATGTCGTCTATGTCGTCAATGTCGTCAATATCGTCTATGTCGTCAATATCGTCAATGTCGTCAAATTCGTCAATATCGTCTCTGTCGTCTATGACGTCAATGTCGTCAATGTCGTCAATGTCGTCTATGTCGTCTATGTCGTCAATGTCGTCAAAGTTGTCAATATCGTCAATGTTGTCTATGTCGTCAATGTCGTCAAAGTCGTCTATGTCGTGAATGTCGTCAATGACGTCAATGTCGTCAACGTCTTCAAAGCTGTCAATGTAGTAAATGTCATACATGTTGTCTATGTCATCTATGTCGTCAACTTCGTCAAAGTCTTAAATATCGACTATGTCGTCTATGTCGTCAAAGACGTCTTTGTCGTCAATGTCGTCAAAGTCGTCAATGTCGTCAAAGTCGTCAATGTCATCAATATCGTCAATGTCGTCAATGTCATCAATATCGTCAATGTCGTCAATGTCCTCAATATCGTCTATGTCGTCAATGTCGTTAATGTCGTCTATGTCGTCTATGTCGTCAATATCGTCTATGTCGTGTATGTCGTCAATGTCGTCAATGTCGTCAATGTCGTCAAAGTCGTCTATGTCGTCAAAGTCGTCAATGACGTCAATGTCTTCAATGTCTTCAATGCTGTCAATGTTGTCAATGTCATACATGTTGTCTATGTCTTCTATGTCGTCAATGTCGTCAAAGTCGTAAATATCGTCTATGTCGTCTATGTCGGCAATGTCGTTGTGTCGTCAATGTCGTCAATGTCGTCAATATCGTATATGTCGTCAATATCGTCAATATCGACATTTTCGTCAATGTCGTCAATGTCGTCCATATCTTCAATATCGTGTATGTAGTCTAAGTCGTCAATGTCGTCAAAGTCGTCAATATAGTCTATGTCGTGTATGTCGTCAAAGTCGTCAATGTCGTCAATGTCGTGAATGTCGTCAAAGTCGTCAAAGTCGTCTATGTCGTCAATGTCGTCAATGATGTCAATGTCGTCAATGTTTTCAAAGCTGTCAATGTTGTCAATGTCATACATTTTGTCTATGTCATCTATGTCGTCATCGTCGTCAAAGTCGTAAATATCGTTTATGCCGTCTATGTCGTCAATGTCGTCTGTGTCTTCAATGTCGTCAAAGTCGTCAATGTCGACAAAGTCGTCAATGTCATCAATATCGTCAATGTCGTCAATGTCCTCAATATCGTCTATGTTGTCAATGTCGTCTATGTCGTCTATATCGTCTACGTCGTCAATGTCGTCAATATCGTCTATGTCGTCAATATCGTCAATATCGACATTTTCGTCAATGTCGTCAATGTCGTCAATATCGTCAATATCGTCTATGTCGTCTATGTATTAAATGTCGTCTTTGTCGTCAATTTCGTCAAAGTCGTCAATATCGCCTATGTCGTCTAAGTCGTCTATGTCGTCAATGTCGTCAATGTCGTCAAAGTCGTCTATGTCGTCAATGTCGTCAATATCGGTTATGTCGTCTATGTCGTCAATGACGTCAATGTCGTCAAAGTTGTAAATATCGTCAATGTCGTCAATGTCGTCAAAGTCATCTATGTCATCAATGTCGTCAATGACATCAATGTCGTCAATGTCTTCAATGCTGTCAATGTCTTCAATGCTGTCAATGTTGTCAATGTCATACATGTCATCTATGTCGTCAATGTCGACAAAATCGTAAATATCGTCTATGTCGTCTATGTCGTCTATGTCGTCAATGTCGTCTGTGTCGTCAATGTCGTCAATGTCGTCAATACCGTCAACGTGGTCAAATTCGTAAATATCGACTATGTCGTCAATGTCGCCAATATCGTCTATGTCCTCTATGTCGTCAATGTCGTCTATGTGGTCAATGTCGTTAATGTCGTCAATATCGTCAATGTCGTCTATGTCGTCAATGTCGTTAATGTTGTCAATGTCGTCAATATCGTCTAAGTCGTCTATAGCGTCAAAGTCGTCCATGTCGTCAATGTCGTCAATGTCGTGAATGTCGTGAATATCGTGAATGTCGTCTATGTCGTAAATGTCGTAAATGTCGTCAATATCGCCTATGTCATCTATGTCGTCAATGTAATCAATGTCGTGAATGTCGTGAATATCGTGACTGTCGTCTATGTCGTCAATGTCGTAAATATCGTCAATATCGTCTATGTCAATTATGTCGTCAATGTCGTCAATGTCGTCTATGTCGTCAATGTCGTCAATGTCGTCAATGTCATCAATGTCGTCAATGTCCTCTATGTCGTCAATGACGTTTATATCGTCAATGTCGTCAATATTGTCTATGTCGTCTAAGTCGTCAATGTCGTCTATGTCGTCAATGTCGTCAATGTCGTCAAAGTCGTCAATATCGTCAATGTCGTCTATGTCGTCAATGTTGTAAATGTCGTCAATGTGGTCAATAACGTGTATGTCATGTATGTCGGCAATGTCGTCTATGTCGTCTATGTCGTCAATGTCGTCAATGGCGTCTACGTCTTTAATATCGTCAATGTCGTCAATGTCGTCAAAGTCGTCAACATCGTATATGTCGTCTTTGTCGTCAATGTCGTCCATGTTGTCAATGTCTTCATTGTCATCAATATCGTCATTGTGGTCATAGTCGTCAATATCGTCTATGTCGACAATGTCGCCTATGTCGTCTATGTCGTCTATGTTGTCAATGTCGTCTATGTCGTCAATGTCGTTAATGTCGTCAATATCGTCAATGTCGTCAATGTCATCTAAGTCGTCAATGTCGTTAATGTTGTCAATGTCGTCAATATCGTCTAAGTCGTCTATGTCGTCAATGTTGTCCATGTTGTCAATGTCGTGAATGTCGTGAATATCGTGAATGTCGTCTATGTCGTCAATGTCGTAAATGTCGTCAATATCGTCTATGTCATCTATGACGTCAATGTTGTCAATGTCGTCTATGTCGTCAATGTCGTCAATATCGTCTATGTCGTCAATATCGTCAATGTCGTCAAAGTCGTCAATATCGTCTCTGTCATCTATGTCGTCAATGTCGTCAATGTCGTCCATTTCGTCAATGTCGTCAATGTCGTCTATGTCGTCAATGTTGTCAATGTCGTCAATGTCGTCAAAGTTGTCAATATCATCAATGTTGACTATGTCGTCAATGTCGTCAAAGTCGTCTATGTCGTCAATGTCGTCAATGACGTCAATGTCGTCAATGTCTTCAAAGCTGTCAATGTTGTCAATGTCATACATGTTGTCTATGTCATCTATGTCATCAACCTCGTCAAAGTCTTAAATATCGTCTATGTCGTCAATGTCGTCTTTGTCGTCAATGTCGTCAAAGTCGTCAATGTCGTCAGTCGTCTGTGTCATCAATATCGTCAATGTCGTCAATGTCCTCAATATCGTCTATGTCGTTAATGTCGTTTATGTCGTTTATGTCGTCTATGTCGTCAATGTCGTCTATGTCGTCAATGTCGTCAATGTCGTCAATATCGTCTATGTCGTCAATATCGTCAATATCGACATTTTCGTCAATGTCTTCAATGTCGTCCATATCGTCAACATCGTGTATGTAGTCTATGTCGTCAATGTCGTCTTTGTCGTCAAAGTCGTCAATATCGTCTATGTCGTGTGTGTCGTCAATGTCGTCAATGTCGTCAAAGTCGTCGATGTCGTCAATGTCGTCAATGACGTCAATGTCTTCAATGTCTTTAATGCTGTCAATGTTGTCAATGTCATACATGTTGTCTATGTCTTCTATGTCGTCAATGGCGTCAAGTCGTAAATATCGTCTATGTCGTCTATGTCGGCAATGTCGTTGTGTCGTCAATGTCGTCAATGTCGTCAATGTCGTCAATATCGTCTATGTCGTGTATGTCGTCAATGTCGTCAATGTCGTCAAAGTCGTCAAAGTCGTCTATGTCGTCATTGTCGTCAATGAAGTCAATGTCGTCAATGTCTTCAAAGCTGTCAATATTGTCAATGTCATACATGTCTATGTCATCTATGTCGTCAACGTCGTCAAAGTCGTAAATATCGTCTATGTCGCCTACGTCGACAATGTCGTCTGTGTCTTCAATGTCGTCAAATTCGTCAATGTCGACAAAGTCGTCAATGTCATCAATATCGTCAATGTCGTCAATGTCCTCAATATTGTCTATGTTGTCAATGTCGTCTATATCGTCTATGTCGTCAATGTCGTCAATGTCGTCTTTGTCGTCAATATCGTCTATGTCGTCAATATCATCAATATCGACATTTTCGTCAATGTCGTCAATGTCGTCAATATCGTCAATATCGTCTATGTCGTCTATGTCGTCAATGTCGTCTTTGTCGTCAATGTCGTCAAAGTCGTCAATATCGTCTGAGTCGTCTATTTCGTCAGTGTCGTCAATGTCGTCAAAGTCGTCTATGTCGTCAATGTCGTCAATATCGGTTATGTCGTCTATGTCGTCAATGACGTCAATGTCGTCAAAGTTGTCAATATCGTCAATGTTGTCTATGTCGTCAATGTCGTCAATGTCGTCAATAACGTCAAAGTCGTCTATGTCGTCAATGTCGTCAATGACGTCAATGTCGTGAATATCTTCAATGCTGTCAATGTCTTCAATGCTGTCAATGTTGTCAATGTCATACATGTCATCTATGTCGTCAATGTCGACAAAATCGTAAATATCGTCTATATCGTCTATGTCGTCAATGTCGTCTGTCTCGTCAATGTCGTCAATGTCGACAATGTCGTCAATATCGTCAATGTGGTCAAATTCGTCAATATCGTCTATGTCGTCAATGTCGCCTATATCGTCTATGTCGTCTTTGTCGTCAATGTCGTCTATGTCGTCAATGTCGTTAATGTCGTCAATATCGTCAATGTCGTGTATGTCGTCAATGTCGTTAATGTTGTCAATGTCGTCAATATCGTCTAAGTCGTCTATAGCTTCAATGTCGTCCATGTCGTCAATGTCGTCAATGTCGTGAATGTCGTGAATATCGTGAATGTCGTCTATGTCGTAAATGTCGTAAATGTCGTCAATTTCGTCAATTTCGTCCATGTCGTCAATGTCGTCAATGTCGTCAAAGTCGTCTATGTCATCAATTTCGTCAATGACGTCAATGTCGTCAATGTCGTCAAAGTCGACAATGTCATCAATATCATCAATGTCGTCAATGTCCTCAATATCGTCTATGTCGTCAATGTCGTCTATGTCGAAAATGTCGACTATGTCGTCAATGTCGTCAATGTCGTCAATATCGTGTATGTCGTCAATATCGTCAATATCGACATTTCGTCAATGTCATCCATATAGTCAATATCGTCTGTCGTCTATGTCGTCACTGTCGTCTTTGTCGTCAAAGTCGTCAATATCGTCAATGTCGTGTGTGTCGTCAATGTCGTCAATGTCGTCAATGACGTCAATGGCTTCAAAGTCTTCATTGCTGTCAATGTTGTCAATTTCATACATGTTGTCTATGTCATCTATGCTGTCAATGTCGTCAAAGTCGTAAATATCGTCTATGTCGTCTATGTCGGCAATGTCGTTGTGTCGTCAATGTCGTCAATGTCGTCAATGTCGTTAATGTCGTCAAAGTTGTAAATATCGTCTATGTAGTCTATGTCGTCTATGTCGTCAATATTGTCTATGTCGTCTATGTCGTCAATGTCGTCAGTGTCGTCAATGTCGTCAATGTCGTCAATGTCGTCTATTTCGTCAATGTTGTTAATGTCGTCAATGTGGTCAATAACGTCTATGTCGTCTATGTCGGCAATGTCGTCTATGTCGTCAATGTCGTAAATGTCGTCAATATCGTCTATGTCAGCTATGTCGTCAATGTCGTCTATGTCGTCTATGTCGTCAATGTCGACAAAATCGTAAATATCGTCTATGTCGTCTATGTCGGCATTGTCGTCTGTGTATTCAATGTCGTCAATGTCTTCAAAGCTGTCAATGTTGTCAATGTCATACATGTTGTCTATGTCATCTATGTCGTCAACGTCGTCAAACTCGTAAATATCGTCTATGTCGTCTAAGTCGTCAATGTCGTCTGTGTCTTCAATGTCGTCAAAGTCGTCAATGTCGACAAAGTCGTCAATGTCATCAATATCGTCAATATCGTCAATGTCCTAAATATCGTCTATGTTGTCAATGTCGTTTATGTCGTCTATATCGTCTATGTCGTCAATGTCGTCAATGTCGTCAATGTCGTCAATATCGTCTATGTCGTCAATGTCGTCAATATCGACATTTTCGTCAATGTCGTCAATGTCGTCAATATCGTCAATATCGTCTATGTCGTCTATGTCGTCAATGTCGTCTTTGTCGTCAATGTCGTCAGTCGTCAATATCGTCTATGTCGCTTATGTCGTCAATGTCGTCTATGTTGTCAATGTCGTCAATGTCGTCAAAGTCGTCAATATCGTTTATGTCGACTATGTCGTCAATGTCGTCAATGTCGTCAAAGTCAACTATGTCATCAATGTCGTCAATGACGTCAATGTCGTCAATGTCTTCAATGCTGTCAATGTCTTCAATGCTGTCAATGTTGCCAATGTCATACATGTCATCTACGTCGTCAATGTCGACAAAATCGTAAATATCGTCTATGTCGTCTATGTCGTCAATGTTGTCTGTGTTGTCAATGTCGTCAATGTCGTCAATATCGTCAATGTGGTCAAATTCGTCAATATCGTCTATGTCGTCAATGTCGCCTATATCGTCTATGTCGTCAAAGTCGTCTAAGTCGTCAATGTCGTTAATGTCGTCAATATCGTTAATGTCGTCTATGTCGTCAATGTCGTTAATGTTGTCAATGTCGTCAATGTCGTGAATGTCGTGAATGTCGTCTATGTCGTAAATGTTGTAAATGTCGTCAATATCGTCTATGTCGTCTATGTCGTCAATGTCGTCTTTGTCGTCAATGTCGTCAAAGTCGTCAATGTCGTCAAAGTCGTCAATGTCATCAATATCATCAATGTCGTCAATGTCCTCAATATCGTCCATGTCGTCAATGTCGTCTATGTCGTCTATGTCGAAAATGTCGTGTATGTCGTCAATGTCGACAATGTCGTCAATATCGTGTATGTCGTCAATATCGTCAATATCGACATTTCGTCAATGTCGTCCATATCATCATTATCGTCTATGTCGTCTATTTCGTCAATGTCGTCTTTGTCGTCAAAGTCGTCAATATCGTCAATGTCGTGTATGTCGTCAATGTCGTCAATGTCGTCAAAGTCGTCTATGTCGTCAATGTCGTCAATGTCGTCAATGTCTTCAATGTCTTCATTGCTGTCAATGTTATCAATTTCATTCAAGTTGCCTATGTCTTCTATGTCGTCAATGTCGTCAAAGTCGTAAATATCGTCTATGTCGTCTATGTCGGCGATGTCGTTGTGTCGTCAATGTCGTCAATGTCGTCAAAGTTGTAAATATCGTCTATGTCGTCCATGTCGTCTATGTTTTCTATGTCGTCAATGTTGTCTATGTCGTCAATGTCGTCAATGTTGTCAATGTCATCAATGATGTCAATGTCGTCTATGTCGTCAATGACGTTAATGTCGTCAATGTCGTCAATATCGTCTATGTCGTCTATGTCGTCTATGTCGTCAATGGCGTCCATGTCGTCAAAGTCGTCAATATCGGTTATGTCGTCTATGTCGTCAATGTCGTCAATGTCGTCTATGTCGTCAACGTCGTCTATGTCGCCGATGTCGTCAATGTCGTCCATGTCGTCTATGTCGTCAATGTCGTCTATGTCGAGAAAGTCGTCAATGTCTTCAGGGTCGTCAATGTCGTCTATGTCGTCAATGTCGTTAATGTCGTCAATGTCGTCAATATCGTCTATGTCGTCCATGTCGTCCATGTCGTCAATGTCGTCAATGTCGTCAATGTCGTCAATGTCGTCTATGTCGACAATATCGCCATTGTCGTCAATGTCGCTAAAGTCGTCAATATCGTCTATGTCGTCTATGTCGTCTATGTTGTCAATGTCGTCAATGTCATCTATGTCGTCAATGTCGTCAATGTCGTCAATGTCGTCAATGTCGTCAATGTAGTCAATGTCGTCAATGTCGTCAAAGCCGTCTATATCGTCTATGTCGTCAATGCCGTCTATGTCGTCTATGTCGTCTATGTCGTCAATATCGTCACTGTCGTCACTGTCGTCAATGTCGTCAATGTCTTCTATGTCGTCAATGTCGTTAATGTCGTCAATGTCGTCAATATCGTCTCTGTCGTCTATGTCGTCAATGGCGTCAAAGTCGTCTATGTCGTCAATATCGTCAATGTCGTCAATGTCTTCAATGCTGTCAATGTTGTCAATTTCATACATGTTGTCTTTGTCATCAATGTCGTCAATGTTGTCAAAGTGGTAAAAATCGTCTATGTCCTCTATGTCATCAATGTCGCCAATGTTGTCAATGTCGTCTGTGTCGTCAATGTTGTCAAACTCGTCAATGTCGTCAAAGACGTCAATATCGTCAATGTCGTCAATGTCGTCAATGTCTTCAAAGTCGTCAATACCGTCAATGTCGTCAATGTCGTCAATGTCGTCAATGTCGTCTATGTCGTCAATGTTGTCAATGTCGTCAATGTCACCAATGTCGTCAATGTCGTCAATGTCGCCAATGTCGTTAATGTCGTCAATATCGTTTATGTCGTCTATGTAGTCAATGTCGTCAATGTCGTCTATGTCGTCTATGTCGTCAATGTCGTCAATGGCGTCAATGTCGTCAATGTCGTCAATATCGTCTATATCGTCTATGTCGTCTATGTCGTCAATGTCGTCAATCTCGTCAATGTCGTCTATGTCGTCAATGTCGTCAAATTCATCAATGTCGTCTATGTCGTCAATGTCGTTAATGTCGTCAATATCGTCAATGTCGTCAATGTCGTCAAAGTCGTCTATATCGTCTATGTCGTCAAAGCCGTCTATGTTGTCTATGTCGTCAATATTGTCAATGTCGTCAATGTCTTCAATGTCGTCAATGTCTTCTATGTTGTCAATGTCGTTAATGTCGTCAAAGTCGGCAATATCGTCTATGTCGTTTATGTCGTCAATGTCGTCAAAGTCGTCTATGTCGTCAATGTCATCAATGACGTCAATGTCGTCAATGTCTTCAATGGGGTCAATGTTGACAATGTCATACATGTTGTCTTTGTCATCTATGTCGTCAATGTAGTCAAAGTCGTAAATATCGTCTATGTCGTCTATGTGGTCAATGTCGTCACTCTCGTCAATGTCGTCTATGTCGTCAATGTCGTCAAATTCGTGAATGTCTTCTATGTCGTCAATGTCGTTAATGTCGTCAATATCGTCAATGTCGTCAATGTCGTCAAAGTCGTCTATATCGTCTATGTCGTCAATGCCGTCTATGTTGTCTATGTCGTCAATATTGTCAATGTCGTCAATGTCGTCAATGTCGTCAATGTCTTCTATGTTGTCAATGTCGTTAATGTCGTCAAAGTCGTCAATATCGTCTATGTTGTTTATGTCGTCAATGTCGTCAAAGTCGTCTATGTCGTCAATGTCGTCAATGACGTCAATGTCGTCAATGTCTTCAATTCTGTCAATGTTGTCAATGTCATACATGTTGTCTTTGTCATCTATGTCGTCAATGTCATCAAAGTCGTAAATATCGCGTATGTCGTCTATGTCGTCAATGTCGTCAATGTCGTCAATGTCGTCTATGTCGTCGTGTCGTCAATGTCGTCAATGTCGTCAAAGACGTCAATATCGTCTATGTCGTCTATGTCGTCAATGTCGTCAAAGTCGTCATTGTTGTCAATGTCGTCAATGACGTCATGTCGTCAATGTCTTCAATGCTGTCAATGTTGTCAAGTCATACATGCTGTCTATGTCATCTATGTCGTTAATGTCGTCAAAGTCGTATATATCGTCTATGTCGTCTATTTCGTCAATGTCGTCTATGTCGTCAATGTCGTCAATGTCTTCAATGTCGTCAATGTCGTCAAAGTCGACAATACGGTCTATGTCGTCTATGTCGTCAATGTCGTCAAAGTCGTCTATGTCGTCAACGACGACAATGTCGTCAATGTCTTCAATGCTGTCAATGTTGTCAATGTCCTACATGTTTACTATGTCAACTATGTCATCAATGTCGTAAAAGTAGTAAATATCGTCTTTGTCGTCTATGTCGTCAATGTCGTCTGTGTCGTCAGTGTCGTCAATGTCGTAAATGTCGTCAATATTGCCAATGTCGTCAATGTAGTCAAAGTCGTCAATATCGTCAATGTCGTCAATGTCGTAGAAATCGTCAATATCGTCTATGTCGTCAATATCGTCTGTGTCGTCTATGTCTTCTATGTCGTCAATGTCGTCAATGTCGTCTATGTCGTCAATGTCGTCAATGTCGTCAATGTCGCCAATGTCGTCAATGTCGTCAATGTCGTCATTGTCGCCAATGTCGTTAATGTCGTCAATGTCGTCAATATCGTTTATGTCGTCTATGTAGTCAATGTCGTCAATGTCGTCTATGTCGTCTATGTCGTCAATGTCGTCAATGGCGTCAATGTCGTCAATGTCGTCTATGTCGTCTATATCGTCTATGTCGTCTATGTCGTCAATGTCGTCAATCTCGTCAATGTCGTCTATGTCGTCAATGTCGTCAAATTCGTCAATGTCGTCTATGTCGTCAATGTCGTTAATGTCGTCAATATCGTCAATGTCGTCAGTCGTCAAAGTTGTCTATATCGTCTATGTCGTCAATGCCGTCTATGTTGTCTATGTCGTCAATATTGTCAATGTCGTCAATGTCGTCAATGTCTTCTATGTTGTCAATGTCGTTAATGTCGTCAAAGTCGTCAATATCGTCTATGTCGTTTATGCCGTCAATGTCGTCAAAGTCGTCTATGTCGTCAATGTCGTCAATGACGTCAACGTCGTCAATGTCTTCAATGGGGTCAATGTTGTCAATGTCATACATGTTGTCTTTGTCATCTATGTCGTCAATGTCGTCTAAGTCGTAAATATCGTCTATGTCGTCTATGTCGTCAATGTCGTCAATCTCGTCAATGTCGTCTATGTCGTCAATGTCGTCAAATTCGTCAATGTCGTCTATGTCGTCAATGTCGTTAATGTCGTCAATATCGTCAATGTCGTCAATGTCGTCAAAGTCGTCTATATCGTCTATGTCGTCAATGCCATCTATGTTGTCTATGTCGTCAATATTGTCAATGTCGTCAATGTCGTCAATGTCTTCTATGTTGTCAATGTCGTTAATGTCGTCAAAGTCGTCAATATCGTCTATGTCGTTTATGTCGTCAATGTCGTCAAAGTCGTCTATGTCGTCAATGTCGTCAATGACGTCAATGTCGTCAATGTCTTCAATGCTGTAAATTTTGTCAATGTCATACATGTTATCTTTGTCATCTATGTCGTCAATGTCGTCAAAGTCGTAAATATCGTCTATGTCGTCTATGTCGTCAATGTCGTCAATGTCGTCAAAGTCGTCAATGTTGTCAATGTCGTCACTGACGTCATGTCGTCAATGTCTTCAATGCTGTCAATGTTGTCAAGTCATACATGCTGTCTATGTCATCTATGTCGTTAATGTCGTCAAAGTCGTAAATATCGTCTATGTCGTCTATTTCGTCAATGTCGTCTATGTCGTCAATGTCGTCAATGTCTTCAATGTCGTCAATGTCGTCAAAGTCGACAATATCGTCTATGTCGTCTATGTCGTCAATGTCGTCAAAGTCGTCTATGTCGTCAATGTCGTCAACGACGACAATGTCGTCAATGTCTTCAATGCTGTCAATGTTGTCAATGTCCTACATGTTGTCTATGTCAACTATGTCATCAATGTCGTAAAAGTAGTAAATATCGTCTTTGTCGTCTATGTCGTCAGTGTCGTCTGTGTCGACTGTGTCGTCAATGTCGTCAATTTCGTCAATATTGCAAATGTCGTGAATGTAGTCAAAGTCGTCAATATCGTCAATGTCGTCAATGTCGTAGAAGTCGTCAATATCGTCTATGTCGTCAATATCGTCTGTGTCGTCTACGTCGTCCATGTCGTCAATGTCGTCAATGTCGTCAATGTCCTCAATGTCGTCAATGTCGTTAATGTCGTCAATGTCGTCAATATCGTCTATGTCGTCAATGTCGTCAATGTCTTCAATGTCGTCAATGTCGTCAATGTCGTCTCTGTCTTCAATATCGTTAATGTCGTCAATGTCGTCAATATCGTTTATGTCGTCTATGTAGTCAATGTCGTCAATGTTGTCTATGTCGTCTATGTCGTCAAGGTCGTAAATGGAGTCAATGTCGTCAAAGTCGTCAAAATCGGTTATGTCGTCTATGTCGTCAATGTCGTCTATGTCGTCTATGTCGTCAATGTTGTCAATGTCGTCAATATCGTCAAAGTCGTCTATATCGTCAATATCGTCAATGCCGTCTATGTCATCTATGTCGTCTATGTCGTCAATATCGTCAATGTCGTCAATGTAGTCAATGTCGTCAATGTTTTCTATGTTGTCAATGTCGTTAATGTCGTCAAGGTCGTCAATATCGTCTATGTCGTCTATGTCGTCAATGTCGTCAAAGTCGTCTAATTCGTCAATGTCGTCAAAATCGTCAATGTCGTCAATGTCGTCAATGTCGTCAAAGTCGTCAACATCGTCTATGTCGTCAATGTCGTCAATGTCGTCAATGACGCCAATGTCGTCAATGTCTTCAATGCTGTCAACATTTTCAATGTCATACATGTTGTCTATGTCATCTATGTCGTCATAGTCGTCAATGTCGTCTATGTCGTCAATGTCGTTAATTTCGTCAATTTCGTCAATATCGTCTATGTCGTCTATGTAGTCAATTTCGTCAAAGTGATCTATGTTGTCTAGTTCGTCAATGTCATCAATGGCATCTTCGTCGTCAATATCGTCAATGTCGTCAAAGTCGTCAATATCGGTTATGTCGTCTATGTCGTGAATGCCTTCTATGTCGTCAATATCGCCAATGTCGTCTATGTCGTCAATGTCGTCTAAGTCGACAATATCGTCAATGTCGTCTATGTCGTCAATGTCCTCAATGTCGTCAAAGTAGTCTATGTCGTCAATGTCGTCAATGACGTCAATATCATCAATGTCTTCAATGCTGTCAATGTTGTCAATGTCATACATGTTGTCTATGTCATCTATGTCGTCAATGTCGTCAAAGTCGTAAATATCGTCTATGTCGTCTATGTCGTCAATGTCGTCTGTGTCGTCAATGTCGTCAAATTCGTCAATGTCGTCAATATCGTCAATGTCGTCAATACCGTCTATGTCGTCAATGTTGTCAATGACGCTAATATCGTCAATGTCTTCAATGCGGTCAATGTCTTCAATGCTGTCAATGTTGTCAATGTCATACATGTTGTCTATGGCATCTATGTCGTCAATGTCGACAAAATCGTAAATATCGTCAATATCGTCTATGTCGTCAATGTCGTCTGTGTCGTCAATGTCGTCAATGTCGTCAATATCGTAAATGTGGTCAAAGTCGTCTATATCGTCTATGTCGTCAATGTCGTCTATGTCGTCTATGTCGTCAATGTCGTCTATGTCGTCAATGTCGTTAATGTCGTCAGTATCGTCTAAATCATCTATATCGTCAATGTCGTCAATGTCGTCAATGTCGTCTATGTCGTCAATGTCGTCAATGTCGTCTATGTCGTCCATGTCGTCAATGTCGTTAATGTAGTCAATGTCGTCAATATCGTCTATGTCGTCTATGTCGTCAATGTCGTCCATGTCGTCAATGTCGTAAATGTCGTGAATGTCGTGAATGTCGTGAATGTCGTCTATGTCGTCTATATCGTCAATGTCGTCAATGTCGTCTATGTCGTCCATGTCGTCAATGTCGTTAATGTAGTCAATGTCGTCAATATCGTCTATGTCGTCTATGTCGTCAATGTCGTCCATGTCGTCAATGTCGTAAATGTCGTGAATGTCGTGAATGTCGTGAATGTCGTCTATGTCGTCAATGTCGTCAATGTCGTCAATATCGTGTAAGTCATCTATGTCGTCAATGTAGTCAATGTCGTCTATGTCGTCTGTGTCGTCAATATTGTCAATGTCGTCAAAGTCGTCAATATCTTCTATGTCGTCTATGTCGTCAATGTCGTCAATGTCGTCTATGTCATCTATGTCGTCAATATTGTCAATGTCGTCAAAGTTGTCAATATCGTCAATGTTGTCTATGTCGCCAATGTCGTCAAAGTCGTCTATGCAGTCATTGTCGTCAATGACGTCAATGTCGTCAATGTCTTCAAAGCTGTCAATGTTGTCAACGTCATACATGTCGTCTATGTCATCTATGTAGTCAACGTCGTCAAAGTCGTAAATATCGTCTATGTCGTCTATGTCGTGAATGTCGTCTGTGCCTTCAATGTCGTCAAAGTCGTCAATGTCGACAAAGTCGTCAATGTCATCAATATCGCCAATGTCGTCAATGTCGTCAATGTCGTCCATGTCGTCAATGTCGTAAATGTCGTGAATGTCGTGAATGTCGTGAATGTCGTCTATGTCGTCAATGTCGTCAATGTCGTCAATATCGTCTAAGTCATCTATGTCGTCAATGTAGTCAATGTCGTCTATGTCGTCAATATTGTTAATGTCGTCAAAGTTGTCAATATCATCAATGTTGTCTATGTCGTCAATGTCGTCAAAGTCGTCTATGTCGTCAGTGTCGTCAATGACGCCAATGTCGTCAATGTCTTCAAAGCTGTCAATGTTGTCAATGTCATACATGTCGTCTATGTCATCTATGTAGTCAACGTCGTCAAAGTCGTAAATATCGTCTATGTCGTCTATGTCGTGAATGTCGTCTGTGTCTTCAATGTCGTCAATGTCGTCAATGTCGTCAATATCGTCAATGTCGTCTATGTCGTTTATGTCGTCAGTGTCGTCAATGTCGTCAAAGTCGTCTATGTCGTCAATGTCGTCAATATCGGTTATGTCGTCTATGTCGTCAATGTCGTCAATGTCGTCTATGTCTTCAATGTCGTCAATGTCGTCTATGTCGTCTATGTCGTCAATATCGTCAATGTCGTCAAAGGCGTCAATATCTTCTATGTCGTCTATGTCGTCAATGTCGTCCATGTCGTCAGAGTCGTCTAAGTCGTCAATGTCGTCAATGTCGTCAAAGTCGTCCATGTCGTCAATGTCCTCAATGACGTCAATGTCGTCAATGTCTTTTATGCTGTCAATGTTGTCAATGTCATACATGCTGTCTCTGTCATCTATGTCGTTAATGTCGTCAAAGTCGTAAATATCGTCTATGTCATCTATTTCGTCAATGTCGTCAATGTCGTCTATGTCGTCAATGTCATCAATGTCTTCAATGTCGTCAATGTCGTCAAAGTCGACAATAACGTCTATGTCGTCAATGTCGTCAATGTCGTCAAAGTCGTCTATGTTGTCAATGTCGTCAATGACGTCAATGTCGTCAATGTCTTCAATGCCGTCAAAGTTGTCAATGTCCTACATGTTGTCTACGTCAACTATGTCATCAATGTCGTCAAAGTAGTAAATATCGTCTATGTTGTCGATTTCGTCAATGTCGTCTGTGTCGTCAATGTCGTCAATGTCGTCAATGTTGTCAATGTCGTCAATATCGACAATGTCGTCAATGTCGTCAAAGTCGTCAATACCGTCAATGTCGTCAATGTCGTCAATGTCGTTAATTTCGTCAATTTCGTCAGTATCGTCTATGTCGTCTATGTAGTCAATTTCGTCAAAGTGATCTATGTTGTCTAGTTCGTCAATGTCATCAATGGCGTCTTTGTCGTCAGTATCGTCAATGTCGTCAAAATCGTCAATATCGGTTATGTCGTCTATGTCGTGAATGCCGTCTATGTCGTCAATATCGCCAATGTCGTCTATGTAGTCAATGTCGTCAAAGTCGTCAATATCGTCAATGTCGTCTATGTCGTCAATGTCCTCAATGTCGTCAAAGTAGTCTATGTCGTCAATGTCGTCAATGACGTCAATGTCATCAATGTCTTCAATGCTGTCAATGTTGTCAATGTCATACATGTTGTCTATGTCATTTATGTCGACAATGTCGTCAAAGTCGTAAATATCGTCTATGTCGTCTATGTCATCAATGTCGTCTGTGTCGTCAATGTCGTCAAATTCGTCAATGTCGTCAATATCGTCAATGTCGTCAATGTCGTCAATACCGTCTATGTCGTCAATGTCGTCAATGACGCTAATATCGTCAATGTCTTCAATGCGGTCAATGTCTTCAATGCTGTCAATGTTGTCAATGTCATATATGTTGTCTATGGCATCTATGTCGTCAATGTCGACAAAATCGTAATAATCGTCAATATCGTCTATGTCGTAAATGTCGTCTGTGTCGTTAATGTCGTCAATGACGTCAATATCGTAAATGTGGTCAAAGTCGTCAATATCGTCTATGTCGTCAATGTCGTCTATGTCGTCTATGTCGTCAATGTCGTCTATGTCGTCAATGTCGTCAGTATCGTCTAAGTCATCTATATCGTCAATGTCGTCAATGTCGTCAATGTCGTCTATGTCGTCAATGTCGTCAATGTCGTCTATGTCGTCCATGTCGTCAATGTCGTTAATGTAGTCAATGTCGTCAATATCGTCTATGTCGTCTATGTCGTCAATGTCGTCCATGTCGTCAATGTCGTAAATGTCGTGAATGTCGTGAATGTCGTGAATGTCGTCTATGTCGTCAATGTCGTCAATATCGTGTAAGTCATCTATGTCGTCAATGTAGTCAATGTCGTCTATGTCGTCTGTGTCGTCAATATTGTCAATGTCGTCAAAGTCGTCAATATCTTCTATGTCGTCTATGTCGTCAATGTCGTCAATGTCGTCTATGTCATCTATGTCGTCAATATTGTCAATGTCATCAAAGTTGTCAATATCGTCAATGTTGTCTATGTCGTCAATGTCGTCAAAGTCGTCTATGCAGTCATTGTCGTCAATGACGTCAATGTCGTCAATATCTTCAAAGCTGTCAATGTTGTCAATGTCATACATGTCGTCTATGTCATCTATGTAGTCAACGTCGTCAAAGTCGTAAATATCGTCTATGTCGTCTATGTCGTGAATGTCGTCTGTGTCTTCAATGTCGTCAATGTCGTCAATATCGTCAATGTCGTCTATGTCGTCTATGTCGTCAGTGTCGTCAATGTCGTCAAAGTCGTCTATGTCGTCAATGTCGTCAATATCGGTTATGTCGTCTATGTCATCAATGTCGTCAATGTCGTCTATGTCTTCAATGTCGTCAATGTCGTCTATGTCGTCTATGTCGTCAATATCGTCAATGTCGTCAAAGGCGTCAATATCTTCTATGTCGTCTATGTCGTCAATGTCGTCAATGTCGTCAGAGTCGTCTAAGTCGTCAATGTCGTCAATGTCGTCAAAGTCGTCCATGTCGTCAATGTCCTCAATGACGACAATGTCGTCAATGTCTTCTATGCTGTCATTGTTGTCAATGTCATACATGCTGTCTCTGTCATCTATGTCGTTAATGTCGTCAAAGTCGTAAATATCGTCTATGTCATCTATTTCGTCAATGTCGTCAATGTCGTCTATGTCGTCAATGTCATCAATGTCTTCAATGTCGTCAATGTCGTCAAAGTCGACAATAACGTCTATGTCGTCAATGTTGTCAAAGTCGTCTATGTTGTCAATGTCGTCAATGACGTCAATGTCGTCAATGTCTTCAATGCCGTCAATGTTGTCAATGTCGTCAATATCGTCAATGTCGTCAATGTCGTCAAAGTCGTAAATACCGTCCATGTCGTCAATGTCGTCAAAGTCGTCAATATCTTCTATGTCGTCAATATCGTCTGTGTCGTCTGTGTCTTCTATGTCGTCAATGTCGTCAATGTCGTCTATGTCGTCAATGTCGTCATGTCGTCAATGTCGCCAATGTCGTCAATGTCGTCGATGTCGTCTATTTCTTCAATGTCGTTAATGTCGTCAATGTCGTCAATATCGTTTATGTCGTCTATGTAGTCAATGTCGTCAATGTCGTCTATGTCGTCTATGTCGTCAAGGTCGTCAATGGCGTCAATGTCGTCAATGTCGTCAATATCGTCTATATCGTCTATGTCGTCTATGTCGTCAATGTAGTCAATGTCGTCAATCTCGTCTATGTCGTCAATGGCGTCAAATTCGTCCATGTCGTCTATGTCGTCAATGTCGTTAATGTCGTCAATATCGTCAATGTTGTCAATGTCGTCAAAGTCGTCTATATCGTCTATTTCGTCAATGCCGTCTATGTTGTCTATGTCGTCAATATTGTCAATGTCGTCAATGTCGTCAATGTCGTCAATGTCTTCTATGTTGTCAATGTCGTTAATGTCGTCAAAGTCGTCAATATCGTCTATGTCGTTTATGTCGTCAATGTCATCAAAATCGTCTATGTCGTCAATGTCGTCAATGACGTCAATGTTGTCAATGTCTACAATGCTGTCAATGTTGTCAATGTCATACATGTTGTCTTTGTCATCTATGTCGTCAATGTCGTCAAAGTCGTAAATATCGTCTATGTCGTCTATGTCGTCAATGTCGTCTGTGTCGTCAATGTCGTCAAAGTCGTCAATATCGTCAATGTGGTCAAAGTAGTCAATATCGTCTATGTCGTCAATGTCGCCCACATCGTCTATGTCGTCTATGTTGTCAATGTCGTCTATGTCGTCAATGTCGATAATGTCGTCAATATCGTCAATGTCGTCAATGTCGTCTATGTCGTCAATGTCGTTAATGTTGTCAATGTCGTCAATATCGTCTAAGTCGTCTATGTCGTCAATGTCGTCCATGTCATCAATGTCGTCAATGTCGTGAATGTTGTGAATATCGTGAATGTCGTCTATGTCGTCAGTGTCGTAAATGTCGTCAATATCGTCTATGTCATCTATGTCGTCAATGTCGTCAATGTCGTCTATGTCGTCAATGTCGTCAATATCGTCTATGTCGTCAATATTGTCAATGTCGTCAAAGTCGTCAATATCTTCTCTGTCGTCAATGTCGTCAATGTCGTCAATGTCGTCAATGTCGTCATTGTCGTCTATGTCTTCAATGTTGTCAATGTCGTCAATGTCGTCAAAGTTGTCAATATCGTCAATGTTGTCTATGTCGTCAATGTCGTTAATGTCGTCAAAGTCGTCTATGTCGTCAATGTCGTCAATGACGTCAAAGTCGTCAGTGTCTTCAAAGCTGTCAATGTTGTCAATGTTATACATGTTGTCTATGTCATCTATTCGTCAACGTCGTCAAAGTCGTAAATATCGTCTATGTCGTCTATGTCGTCAATGTCGTCTTTGTCGTCAATGTCGTCAAAGTCATCAATGTTGTCAAAGTCGTCAATGTCATCAATATTGTCAATATCGTCAATGTCCTCAATATCGTCTATGTCATCAATGTCTTCTATGTCGTCAATGTCGTCAAAGTCGTAAATATCGTCTATGTCGTGTATGTCGTCAATGTCGTCAATGTCGTCAATATCGTATATGTCGTCAATATCGACATTTTCGTCAATGTCGTCAATGTCGTCCATATCGTCAATATCGTCTATGTTGTCTATGTTGTCAATGTCGTCTTTGTCGTCAATGTCGTCAAAGTCGTCAATGTCGTCTATGTCGTGTATGTCGTCAATGTCGTCAATTTCGTCAAAGTCGTCTATGTCGTCAATGTCGTCAATGACGTCAATGTCTTCAATGTCTTCAATGCTGACAATGTTGTCAATGTCATACATGTTGTCAATGTCATCTATGACGTCAACGTCGTCAAAGTCGTAAATATCGTCTATGTCGTCTATGTCGTCAATGTCGTCCTTGTCGTCAATGTCGTCAAAGTCATCAATGTCGTCAAAGTCGTCAATGTTATCAATATCGTCACTGTCGTCAATGTCCTCAATATCGTCTATGTCATCAATGTCGTTTATGTCGTCTATGTCGTCTATGTCGTCAACGTCGTCTATGTCGTCAATGTCGTCAATGTCGTCAATGTCTTCAATATCGTCTATGTCGTCAATATCGTCAATATCGACATTTTCGTCAATGTTGTCAAAGTCGTCCATATCGTCAATATCTTCTATGTAGTCTATGTCGTCAATGTCGTCTTTGTCGTCAATGTCGTCAAAGTCGTTAATATCATCTATGTCGTGTATGTCGTCAATGTCGTCAATGTCGTCAAAGTCGACTATGTCGTCAATGTCGTCAATGACGTCAATGTCTTCAATGTCTTCAATGCTGTCAATGTTGTCAATGTCATACATGTTGTCTATGCCTTCTATGTCGTCAATGTCGTCAAAGTCGTAAATATCGTCAATTTCGTCAAAGTCGTCTATGTCGTCAATGTCGTCAATGTCGTCAATGTCATCAATATCGTATATGTCGTCAATATCGTCAATATCGACATTTTCGTCAATGTCGTCAATGTCGTCCATATCGTCAATATCATCTATGTAGTCTATGTCGTCAATGTCGTCTTTGTCGTCAATGTCGTCAAAGTCGGCAATATCGTCTATGTCGTGTATGTCATCAATGTCGTCAATGTCGTCAATGCGGTCAAATTCGTCAATATCGTCTATGTCGTCAATGTCGCCTACATCGTCTATGTCGTCAATATCGTCAACGTGGTCAAATTCCTCAATATCGTCTATGTCGTCAATGTCGCCTACATCGTCTATGTCGTCTATGTCGTCAATGTCGTCTATGTCGTCAATGTCGTTAATGTCGTCAATATCGTCAATGTCGTCTATGTCGTCAATGTCGTTAATGTTGTCAATGTCGTCAATATCGTCTCTGTCGTATATTTCGTCAATGTCGTCAATGTCGTCAATGTCGTCTATGTCGCCAATGTCGTCAATGTCGTCTCTGTCGTCAATGTTGTCAATGTCGTCAAAGTTGTCAATATCATCAATGTCGTCAAAGTCGTCAATATCGTCTCTGTCTTCTAAGTCGTCAATGTCGTCAATGTCGTCTTTGTCGTCAATGTCGTCAAAGTCGTCAATATCGTTTATGTCGTGTATGTCGTCAATGTCGTCAATGTCGTCAAAGTCGTCTATGTCGTCAATGTCGTCAATGACGTCAATGTCTTCAATGTCTTCAATGCTGTCAATGTTATCAATTTCATACATGTTGTCTATGTCGTTAATGTCGTCAAAGTCGTAAATATCGTCTATGTCGTCTATGTCGGCAATGTCGTTGTGTCGTCAATGTCGTCAATGTCGTCAATATCGTCGATGTCCCCTCAGGGGCTCAGCATTAATTTGCTGAGTACGGGCTTGGCGAACCCTAGCTGCTCGTGGGACCGAGATGGAGTCCTCACATGTTTCTAACCCCGGTGGGATGGGTGTACCGTCAGGGGGCACTCGCACCAAGTCATCTAAGCGGTTGAGGGAGGCCAGTCCTCCTGAGACACAATCTAGTCATAGTAACAGGGCTCAAGGAGCCATTAATAATAATGTTTTCGTAGTTATTAAGAGGAAAGAGGGTACCTTTGAAAAGGTCTCCCCTTTCTACATTAATAAGGGACTGGAAGGACTTGCAGGTTCTTTGAAATCAATTAAGAGGCTGCGGAATGGTGCTTTGTTAGTTGAGACGGCCAGAGCAAAGCAGGTGGACCTCCTCCTGAATTCAGCAAAGCTAGGGGAATATGACATTGATGTAGAATTACACAACACGCTAAATTCCAGCAAAGGAGTGGTCACATGCCGTGACATTGTGGACATCGAAACGGCAGAATTAAAACAGGAGTGGGCGTCACAGGGTATCATTGACGTTGAGCAAAGGACCCGCAGGAACAATGGAGTGATAGAGAAAACCCCTACCTTCATTGTTACCTTCAATTCCCCATCGTTGCCAGAACATCTTATGGCAGGGTTTCTCCGTCTGAAAGTTAGGCCCTTTATACCGAACCCTATGAGGTGTTTCACATGCCAGCGTTTCGGTCATACCACACAGAATTGTGGAGGCAAACCAACCTGTGGGAGGTGTGGACAGGCAGCTCACGACTCTGCTGCAGTAATCATTGAGAAGACACCTCAAAAGGAGAGTACCATCCCACAGGAACATGCCGTTCCAACAGAACGCGTTCCTCAACAGCAGGGAGCTGCCCAGAAGCAGGTGGCCCCCCAGAAGCAGAGTGCTTCCCGAAAGCAGAGTGCTCAGCAACACGCCCTTCCTTCATCTTCTTCAGAGAAGAAGAAACAAAGAAGGCGCCTCGGCATTCGATAGAAAGCCTCCCCCAGGCACCATCGAATGTTGTTCTGGCAGCCTTAACCGATGACGAGGATATCATAATGGACCTGGATACCTCATCACCGGAATCAGTCAGCCCTAATGCCGCTGCCCGATCAAACAGTGCCTCATCGTCTAGGCACAAGGATAGGGGGAAACTACAACCACACCGCTGACATGGGAACCATACTCCAATGGAACATGAACGGATTCAGGGCTCGTTTGGACGAATTACGTCTTATTCTGCAGAACAGACCATTCTGTGTCTCCCTTCAGGAGACACATTTCAAGCAGTGTGACGCACCTGTACTTAGAGGCTATCACCTCTACAGAAAAGACGACCTGACTGGCGATAGGGCGCAAGGCGGTGTGGCAGTGTTCATCAAGGACACATTCCATTCTACGCCTGTGCAACTAACTACGACGCTACAGGCAGTTGCAGTCCGTGTGTTGGCACACACTGAGCTTACAGTGTGTTCTCTGTATTTACCACCTGGAGAGCCTCTCGATGTTGTACTCTTGACACAGCTTCTCGATGACCTTCCTCGCCCTTTTCTCATTTTAGGAGATTTCAATGCTCATAATGCTTTATGGGGATCTAACACCACTTGCCCCAGGGGTCGAATGGTTGAGCGTGTGTTACAGTCGACATCGGTGATTTTGCTGAACACGGGTAAGGCCACACACTTCAGCGTTGCTACAGGTACGTCTTCCGCCATTGACCTCTCCTTCTGTTCGCCAGCTCTTGCAGACATTGCCCAGTGGGATGCAGACGACGACCTCCATGGCAGTGATCACTACCCTATCTGGGTAACTCTGCCAGATGGAATGGATCATGCTCGACGGCAGCCGAGATGGCTTATTAAGAAAGCTGATTGGCAGCTTTTTAAACAGTTGGCTGTTTTGGAAAGGCATGAAGGCGTTCAGAACTGGGTGGATCACACTACAGCCGTGATTCGCGCCGCTGCCGATGCGTCGATCCCCAAATCGAAGGGCAACTTTAAGAGGCAGCCTGTTCCTTGGTGGAACGAGGAGTGTCGGTCTGCAATCCAAAACAGGAGGGCAGCTCTCCGACGATTCCACAGGCGCCCTACTGATCACAATCTTGCAACCTTTCGCGTGGCGAGGGCACGGGCAAGACGCATTATTCGAGAGAGCAAGGAGAGGTCATGGCAAGAGTTCCTGAATTCTATCAATAGGTTCACATCAGCAAGCAGAGTATGGGAAGCCATCAGGAGGATCTCGAGGCGGAATTCCCGACCACAAATAGCAGCTGTACAAGGGCAAGGACTTCTCCTGACTTCGCCACGAGACATTGCTCAGGTAATGGCAGAATCATTTTACACCATTACATCGGATTCTAGCCAGAATGCAGCCTTTCGGCAGCACCGGGCTATACAGGAGAGGGTTGGTTTTGATTTCCGGTCCTCAAATGCTGAGGAATATAACCAACCGTTCTCACTGTGGGAGCTGGAAACTGCATTAACAGTACCTTGTGATACTGCCCCTGGCGTCGATGACATAACGTACAGCATGCTCAAACACATGGAACCGCAATCGAAGCATGTCCTCCTTCAGCTTTTTAACCAAATCTGGTTCATGGGAAACTTTCCACGCTCGTGGAAAGAGTCTGTTTTAATACCTATTTTAAAACCAGGGAAAGATCGGACTGACGCTGGTAGTTACCGTAGCATAAGTCTCACCAGCTGTGTAGGAAAGACATTGGAGCGTATGGTTAACCGACGCCTAGTCTGGGTCCTAGAAAGCAGGTCCCTACTCAGCCGCTCCCAATGTGGCTTCAGAAGGTACCGTTCAACGCTTGACAACTTGATCTTGCTTGACCGGGAAATCCAACAAGCTTTCCTACGTAAGCAACACCTGATAGGTGTGTTCTTTGATCTCGAAAAAGCCTACGATACTACCTGGAGGCGTAATGTTTTACAGCAGCTCCATGAGTGGGGTTTTCGTGGTCGTCTACCCATTTTTATTCAGTCTTTCCTTTCGGATCGGTATTTTAGATACAAGGTCGGGAGCGTATTGTCTGACCGTTTTCATCAAGAGAACGGTATCCCCCAAGGAAGTGTTTTAAGTGTGACGGCCTTCGCCATTGCTATCAATAGTATTACGTCCACTGTACGAAGTCCAGTACAGTGTTCCCTCTTTGTGGACGATTTCTCCATTTTCTGTGCGTCCTCCTCCGTCGCAACTGCTGCTCGTCAATTACATCTGACGATCAGGCGGTTGGAGGAATGGTCCAACAGAACAGGTTTTAAATTTTCGTTGGAGAAGACCGTTTGTGTTGATTTTAATCGCTCCCGTTCCCTTTTTAATTACCCAGTTCTCAAACTAGCGGGGACTGCTCTCACTTTTAAGGAGAAGGTGAAATACCTAGGTCTCACTTTTGATGAAAAGCTCACTTGGTTGCCACACCTTAAGGAACTAAAATTACGATGCATCAAGGCTTTAAATCTCCTTAAGTGTGTTAGCCATCGGTCCTGGGGAGCTGACAGGGCACGTCTCCTCCAATTTTACAGGTCATTTGTGCGACCCCGCCTCGACTATGGGTGTCAAGTTTATGGGTCCGCGAGACCCTCTTATTTGAAAATGCTGGACTCCATACACCATGAAGGTATCAGGTTGTCCACGGGTGCATACCGCACAAGTCCGGTTGTTAGTCTCTGTGCAGACGCTGATGAGCCTCCGCTTTCTATTCGTCGCCTTCTACTCACTGCACGTCAAGCGTACCGATCTATGTCAACTCCAAATTCCCTAGCGACTTCCAATGCTAATCAACAATCATTGGTACGCTTATTCCGTAACCGTCCGCAGGCAACAAGGCCCTTTTGGTTCCGTGCAAGGGACAGCCTCGATTTGCTACAGGCGCAAGGCATTCAGGTCCAACGTCAGGGGTGGAGTAGGGGATGTCCCTGGCTACTTCAGAGGCCCAGGGTGCTTTTAGAGTTGACTCTCTACAGGAAGGCTTTTACTTCAGATACCTTTTATAAAAGTAAATTTCTCGAAATTTTAAGTCACCATTCTGATTTTGTCACGGTCTACACGGATGGGTCCAAGCAAGGTGATCATATTGGTTGCTCTGTCGTGTTTCCCGATGTTGTCCTTCGGATAGGGCTCCCAGAACAGTTTACCGTTTATTACGCGGAACTGTTTGCTATCCTGAGGGCACTAGAACAGATAAGAAGACATCATGGAGTGAAGTTCATGATCTGTTCAGACTCCCAAAGTGCCCTCCTGGCTATTGATCAAATGTACCCATCAGATCGGATGGTGCAGTATATACAGGACGCTCTCCTTGCGCTGCAACAACGAAACAAGGAGATCATCTTCTGTTGGGTTCCTGGGCATACTGGGATCCGGAGAAACGAGCTTGCCGATGTGGCGGCTAAGGCGGCTTGCTCCCTCCCCCCTGCTGTACGCTTTTCTGTCCCATTGCAGGCTGTTACCTCGTATGTGACAAGGAAAGCCATGATTTTTTGGGAGGATCAGTGGTTGGATGTGGCGGATACCAAGTTACGCGCCCTAAAATCTTCGGTACGTCCGTGGCATACTTCCTTCCGCTCTCGAAGGGCTGAGGAAGTCGCCCTTACTCGCCTTAGAATTGGACACTGCCCGCTAACGCATGGCTTTCTTTTGCGTCGTGAGGAACCGCCAGAGTGTAACAGATGTCGGTCACAATTGTCGATACGACATATTTCCACAGAATGCTATTTATACGCTGGTGTGAGGACAAATTTAGGTCTCTCACAGGACCTGAAATCTATTTTAGGAGACGATGAAGCGTCCGTGGATTGTGTCCTAAGATTTTGTGCAGCATCTGGACTTCTTCCCAAAATATTGGGTGTTCGATTTTAATGTGTGACAGTGTGGCTCGGTCACTCTTTAAGTCACCGGGCCCCATACATCTATCAAACTTTAATCCCTTTTATGCAGTCCTTTCCTTTGAACCGTCTTTTAAATTTTTAATGTACAATTGCAGTTAAATGTCCATACGACTGGACCCATATTCTTCTCATCTCCTTACGTTAGCATACGGGCGCTGATAACCTCGCTGTTGAGCGCCCTAAAACACCAATCATCATCATAATCATCATCATCGTCGTCGATGTCGTCAATGTTGTCAAAGTTGTAATTGTCGTTTATGTTGTCAATGTCGTCTATGTCGTCTATGTTGTCTATGTCGTCAATATTGTCTATGTCGTCAATGTCGTCAATGTCGTCAATGTCATCAATGTCGTCAATGTCGTCTATGTCGTCAATGACGGTTATGTCGTCTATGTCGTCAATATTGTCTATGTCGTCTATGTCGTCAATGTTGTAATTGTCGTCAATGTGGTCAACAACGTCTATGTCATCTATGTCGGCAATGTCGTCTATGTCGTCTATGTTGTCAATGTCGTCAATGGCGTCTATGTCTTTAATATCGTCAATGTCGTCAATGTCGTTAAAGTTTCAACATCGTCTTTGTCGTCTATGTCGTGAATGTCGTCCATGTCGTCAGTGTCGTCAATGTCGTAAATGTCGTCAATATCGTCTATGTCATCTATGTCGTCAATGTCGTCAATGTCGTCTATGTCGTCAATGTCGACAATGTCGTCAAAGTCGTCTATGTCGTCAATGTCGTCAATGACGTCAATGTCGTCAATGTCTTCAAAGCTGTCAATGTTGTCAATGTCATACATGTTGTCTATGTCATCTCTGTCGTCAACTTCGTCAAAGTCGTAAATATCGTCTATGTCGTCTATGTCGTCTATGTCGTCTGTGTTGTCAATGTCGTCCATGTCGTCAATATCGTCAATGTGGTCAAAGTCGTCAATATGGTCTATGTCGACAATGTCTCCTATATCGTCTATGTCACCTATGTAGTCAATGTCGTCTATGTCGTCAATGTCGTTAATGTCGTCAATATCGTCAATGAGGTCAACGTCGTCTAAGTCGTCAATGTCGTTAATGTTGTCAATGTCGTCAATATCGTCTAAGTCGTCTATGTCGTCAATGTTGTCCATGTCGTCAATGTCGTGAATGTCGTGAATATCGTGAATGTCGTCTATGTCGTCAATGTCGTAAATGTCGTCAATATCGTCTGTGTCATCTATGTCGTCAATGTCGTCAATGTGGTCTATGTCGTCAATGTCGTCAATATCGACTATGTCGTCAATATCGTCACTGTTGTCAAATTCGTCAATATCGTCTCTGTCGTCTATGACGTCAATGTCGTCAATGTCGTCTATGTCGTCAATGTCGTTAATGTCGTCTATGTCGTCAATGTTGTCAATGTCGTCATGGTCGTCAAAGTTGTCAATATCGTCAATGTTATCTATGTCGTCAATGTCGTCAAAGTCGTCTATGTCGTGAATGTCGTCAATGACGTCAATGTCGTCAATGTCTTCAAAGCTGTCAATGTTGTAAATGTCATACATGTTGTCTATGTCATCTATGTCGTCAACGTCGTCAAAGACTTAAATATCGACTATGTCGTCTATGTCGTCAAAGTTGTCTTTGTCGTCAATGTTCTCAAAGTCGTCAATGTCGTCAAAGTCGTCAATGTCATCAATATCGTCAATGTCGTCAATGTCCTCAATATCGTCTATGTCGTCAATGTCGTTAATGTCGTCTATGTCGTCTATGTCGCCAATGTCGTCTATGTCGTCAATGTCGTCAATGTCGTCAAGTCTTCAATATCGTCAATGTCGTCAATATCGTCAATTACGACATTTTCGTCAATGTCGTCAATGTCGTCCATATCGTCAATATCGTCTATGTAGTCTATGTCGTCAATGTCATCTTTGTCGTCAATATCGTCAAAGTCGTCAATATCGTCTATGTCGTGTATGTCGTCAATGTCGTCAATGTCGTCAATGTCGTCAAAGTCGTCTATGTCGTCAAAGTCGTCAATGACGTCAATGTCTTCAATGTCTTCAATGCTGTCAATGTTGTCAATGTCATACATGTTGTCTATGTCTTCTATGTCGTCAATGTCGTCAAAGTCGTAAATATCGTCTATGTCGTCTATGTCGGCAATGTCGTTGTGTCGTCAATGTCGTCAATGTCGTCAATATCGTATATGTCGTCAATATCGTCAATATCGACATTTTCGTCAATGTCGTCAATGTCGTCCATATCTTCAATATCGTGTATGTAGTCTAAGTCGTCAATGTCGTCAAAGTCGTCAATATAGTTTATGTCGTGTATGTCGTCAATGTCGTCAATGTCGTCAATGTCGTCAAATTCGTCTATGTCGTCAATGTCGTCAATGACGTCAATGTCGTCAATGTCTTCAAAGCTGTCAATGTTGTCAATGTCATACATGTTGTCTATGTCATCTATGTCGTCATCGTCGTCAAAGTCGTAAATATCGTTTATGCCGTCTATGTCGTCAATGTCGTCTGTGTCTTCAATGTCGTCAAAGTCGTCAATGTCGACAAAGTCGTCAATGTCATCAATATCGTCAATGTCGTCAATGTCATCAATATCGTCTATGTTGTCAATGTCGTCTATGTCGTCTATATCGTCTATGTCGTCAATGTCGTCAATGTCGTCAATATCGTATATGTCGTCAATATCGTCAATATCGACATTTTCGTCAATGTCGTCAATGTCGTCAATATCGTCAATATCGTCTATGTCGTCTATGTCCTAAATGTCGTCTTTGTCGTCAATGTCGTCAAAGTCGTCAATATCGTCTATGTCGTCTAAGTCGTCTATGTCGTCAGTGTCGTCAATGTCGTCAAAGTCGTCTATGTCGTCAATGTCGTCAATATCGGTTATGTCGTCTATGTCGTCAATGACGTCAATGTCGTCAAAGTTGTAAATATCGTCAATGTCGTCAATGTCGTCAAAGTCATCTATGTCATCAATGTCGTCAATGACATCAATGTCGTCAATGTCTTCAATGCTGTCAATGTCTTCAATGCTGTCAATGTTGTCAATGTCATACATGTCATCTATGTCGTCAATGTCGACAAAATCGTAAATATCGTCTATGTCGTCTATGTCGTCAATGTCGTCTGTGTCGTCAATGTCGTCAATGTCGTCAATATCGTCAACGTGGTCAAATTCGTAAATATCGACTATGTTGTCAATGTCGCCATTATCGTCTATGTCGTCTATGTCGTCAATGTCGTCTATGTGGTCAATGTCGTTAATGTCGTCAATATCGTCAATGTCGTCTATGTCGTCAATGTCGTTAATGTTGTCAATGTCGTCAATATCGTCTAAGTCGTCTATAGCGTCAAAGTCGTCCATGTCGTCAATGTCGTCAATGTCGTGAATGTCGTGAATATCGTGAATGTCGTCTATGTCGTAAATGTCGTCAATATCGCCTATGTCATCTATGTCGACAATGTAAACAATGTCGTGAATGTCGTGAATATCGTGACTGTCGTCTATGTCGTCAATGTCGTAAATATCGTCAATATCGTCTATGTCAATTATGTCGTCAATGTCGTCAATGTCGTCTATGTCGTCAATGTCGTCAATGTCGTCAATGTCATCAATGTCGTCAATGTATTCTATGTCGTCAATGACGTTTATGTCGTCAATGTCGTCAATATTGTCTATGTCGTCTATGTCGTCAATGTCGTCTATGTCGTCAATGTCATCACTGTCGTCAAAGTCGTCAATATCGTCAATGTCGTCTATGTCGTCAATGTTGTAAATGTCGTCAATTTGGTCAATAACGTGTATGTCATGTATGTCGGCAATGTCGTCTATGTCGTCTATGTCGTCAATGTCGTCAATGGCGTCTATGTCTTTAATATCGTCAATGTGGTCAATGTCGTCAAAGTCGTCAACATCGTATATGTCGTCTTTGTCGTCAATGTCGTCCATGTCGTCAATGTCTTCATTGTCATCAATATCGTCATTGTGGTCATAGTCGTCAATATCGTCTATGTCGACAATGTCGCCTATGTCGTCTATGTCGTCTATGTTGTCAATGTCGTCTATGTCGTCAATGTCGTTAATGTCGTCAACATCGTCAATGTCGTCAATGTCATCTAAGTCGTCAATGTCGTTAATGTTGTCAATGTCGTCAATATCGTCAAAGTCGTCTATGTCGTCAATGTCGTCAATATCGGTTATGTCGTCTATGTCGTCAATGACGTCAATGTCGTCAAAGTTGTAAATATCGTCAATGTCGTCAATGTCGTCAAAGTCATCTATGTCATCAATGTCGTCAATGACATCAATGTCGTCAATGTCTTCAATGCTGTCAATGTCTTCAATGCTGTCAATGTTGTCAATGTCATACATGTCATCTATGTCGTCAATGTCGACAAAATCGTAAATATCGTCTATGTCGTCTATGTCGTCAATGTCGTCTGTGTCGTCAATGTCGTCAATGTCGTCAATATCGTCAACGTGGTCAAATTCGTAAATATCGACTATGTCGTCAATGTCGCCATTATCGTCTATGTCGTCTATGTCGTCAATGTCGTCTATGTGGTCAATGACGTTAATGTCGTCAATATCGTCAATGTCGTCTATGTCGTCAATGTCGTTAATGTTGTCAATGTCGTCAATATCGTCTAAGTCGTCTATAGCGTCAAAGTCGTCCATGTCGTCAATGTCGTCAATGTCGTGAATGTCGTGAATATCGTGAATGTCGTCTATGTCGTAAATGTCGTAAATGTCGTCAATATCGCCTATGTCATCTATGTCGTCAATGTAATCAATGTCGTGAATGTCGTGAATATCGTGACTGTCGTCTATGTCGTCAATGTCGTAAATATCGTCAATATCGTCTATGTCAATTATGTCGTCAATGTCGTCAATGTCGTCTATGTCGTCAATGTCGTCAATGTCGTCAATGTCATCAATGTCGTCAATGTATTCTATGTCGTCAATGACGTTTATGTCGTCAATGTCGTCAATATTGTCTATGTCGTCTATGTCGTCAATGTCGTCTATGTCGTCAATGTCATCACTGTCGTCAAAGTCGTCAATATCGTCAATGTCGTCTATGTCGTCAATGTTGTAAATGTCGTCAATGTGGTCAATAACGTGTATGTCATGTGTGTCGGCAATGTCGTCTATGTCGTCTATGTCGTCAATGTCGTCAATGGCGTCTATGTCTTTAATATCGTCAATGTCGTCAAAGTCGTCAACATCGTATATGTCGTCTTTGTCGTCAATGTCGTCCATGTCGTCAATGTCTTCATTGTCATCAATATCGTCATTGTGGTCATAGTCGTCAATATCGTCTATGTCGACAATGTCGCCTATGTCGTCTATGTCGTCTATGTTGTCAATGTCGTCTATGTCGTCAATGTCGTTAATGTCGTCAACATCGTCAATGTCGTCAATGTCATCTAAGTCGTCAATGTCGTTAATGTTGTCAATGTCGTCAATATCGTCTAAGTCGTCTATGTCGTCAATGTTGTCCATGATGTCAATGTCGTGAATGTCGTGAATATCGTGAATGTCGTCTATGTCGTCAATGTCGTAAATGTCGTCAATATCGTCTATGTCATCTGTGTCGTCAATGTCGTCAATGTCGTCTATGTCGTCAATGTCGTCAATATCGTATATGTCGTCAATATCGTCAATGTCGTCAAAGTCGTCAATATCGTCTTTGTCATCTATGTCGTCAATGTCGTCAATGTCGTCAATGTCGTCCATGTCGTCAATGTCGTCAATGTCGTCTATGTCGTCAATGTGGTGAATGTCGTCAATGTCGTCAAAGTTGTCAATATCATCAATGTTGACTATGTCGTCAATGTCGTCAAAGTCGTCTACGTCGTTAATGTCGTCAATGACGTCAATGTCGTCAATGTCTTCAAAGCTGTCAATGTTGTCAATGTCATACATGTTGTCTATGTCATCTATGTCATCAACCTCGTCAAAGTCTTAAATATCGTCTATGTCGTCTATGTCGTCTATGTCGTCAATGTCGACTTTGTCGTCAATGTCGTCAAAGTCGTCAATGTCGTCAGTCGTCTGTGTCATCAATATCGTCAATGTCGTCAATGTCCTCAATATCGTCTATGTCGTTAATGTCGTTTATGTCGTCTATGTCGTCAATGTCGTCTATGTCGTCAATGTCGTCAATGTCGTCTATATCGTCTATGTCGTCAATATCGTCAATATCGACATTTTCGTCAATGTCTTCAATGTCGTCCATATCGTCAACAACGTCTATGTAGTCTATGTCGTCAATGTCGTCTTTGTCGTCAAAGTCGTCAATATCGTCTATGTCGTGTGTGTCGTCAATGTCGTCAATGTCGTCAAAGTCGTCGATGTCGTCAATGTCGTCAATGACGTCAATGTCTTCAATGTCTTTAATGCTGTCAATGTCATACATGTTGTCTATGTCTTCTATGTCGTCAATGGGGTCAAGTCGTAAATATCGTCTATGTCGTCTATGTCGGCAATGTCGTTGTGTCGTCAATGTCGTCAATGTCGTCAATGTCGTCAATATCGTCTATGTCGTGTATGTCGTCAATGTCGTCAATGTCGTCAAAGTCGTCAAAGTTGTCTATGTCGTCATTGTCGTCAATGACGTCAATGTCGTCAATGTCTTCAAAGCTGTCAATATTGTCAATGTCATACATGTTGTCTATGTCATCTATGTCGTCAACGTCGTCAAAGTCGTAAATATCGTCTATGTCGCCTACGTCGACAATGTCGTCTGTGTCTTCAATGTCGTCAAATTCGTCAATGTCGACAAAGTCGTCAATGTCATCAATATCGTCAATGTCGTCAATGTCCTCAATATTGTCTATGTTGTCAATGTCGTCTATGTCGTCTATATCGTCTATGTCGTCAATGTCGTCAATAACGTCAAAGTCGTCTAAGTCGTCAATGTCGTCAATGACGTCAATGTCGCGAATGTCTTCAATGCTGTCAATGTCTTCAATGCTGTCAATGTTGTCAATGTCATACATGTCATCTATGTCGTCAATGTCGACAAAATCGTAAATATCGTCTATATCGTCTATGTCGTCAATGTCGTCTGTCTCGTCAATGTCGTCAATGTCGTCAATATCGTCAATGTGGTCAAATTCGTCAATATCGTCTATGTCGTCAATGTCGCCTATATCGTCTATGTCGTCTTTGTCGTCAATGTCGTCTATGTCGTCAATGTCGTTAATGTCGTCAATATCGTCAATGTCGTCTATGTCGTCAATGTCGTTAATGTTGTCAATGTCGTCAATATCGTCTAAGTCGTCTATAGCTTCAATGTCGTCCATGTCGTCAATGTCGTCAATGTCGTGAATGTCGTGAATATCGTGAATGTCGTCTATGTCGTAAATGTCGTAAATGTCGTCAATTTCGTCTATGTCATCTATGTCGTCAATGTTGTCAATGTCGTCTATGTCGTCAAAGTCGTCTATGTCATCAATTTCGTCAATGACGTCAATGTCGTCAATGTCGTCAAAGTCGACAATGTCATCAATATCATCAATGTCGTCAATGTCCTCAATATCATCTATGTCGTCAATGTCGTCTATGTCGAAAATGTCGACTATGTCGTCAATGTCGTCAATGTCGTCAATGTCGTCAATATCGTGTATGTCGTCAATATCGTCAATATCGACATTTCGTCAATGTCATCCATATCGTCAATATCGTCTGTCGTCTATGTCGTCACTGTCGTCTTTGTCGTCAAAGTCGTCAATATCGTCAATGTCGTGTATGTCGTCAATGTCGTCAATGTCGTCAATGACGTCAATGGCTTCAATGTCTTCATTGCTGTCAATGTTGTCAATTTCATACATGTTGTCTATGTCATCTGTGCTGTCAATGTCGTCAAAGTCGTAAATATCGTCTATGTCGTCTATGTCGGCAATGTCGTTGTGTCGTCAATGTCGTCAATGTCGTCAATGTCGTTAATGTCGTCAAAGTTGTAAATATCGTCTATGTAGTCTATGTCGTCTATGTTGTATATGTCGTCAATATTGTCTATGTCGTCAATGTCGTCAATGTTGTCAATGTCATCAATGTCGACAATGTCGTCTATGTCGTCAATGTCGTCAGTGTCGTCATTGTCGTCAATGTCGTCAATGTCGTCTATGTCGTCAATGTTGTTAATGTCGTCAATGTGGTCAATAACGCCTATGTCGTCTATGTCGGCAATGTCGTCTATGTCGTCAATGTCGTCAATGGCGTCTATGTCTTCAATATCGTCAATGTCGTCAAAGTCGTCAACATCGTCTATGTCGTCTATGTCGTCAATGTTGTCTATGTCGTCAATGTCGTAAATGTCGTCAATATCATCTATGTCAGCTATGTCGTCAATGTCGTCTATGTCGTCTATGTCGTCAATGTCGACAAAATCGTAAATATCGTCTATGTCGTCTATGTCGGCATTGTCGTCTGTGTCTTCAATGTCGTCAATGTCTTCAAAGCTGTCAATGTTGTCAATGTCATACATGTTGTCTATGTCATCTATGTCGTCAACGTCGTCAAACTCGTAAATATCGTCTATGTTGTCTAAGTCGTCAATGTCGTCTGTGTCTTCAATGTCGTCAAAGTCGTCAATGTCGACAAAGTCGTCAATGTCATCAATATCGTCAATGTCGTCAATGTCCTCAATATCCTCTATGTTGTCAATGTCGTTTATGTCGTCTATATCGTCTATGTCGTCAATGTCGTCAATGTCGTCAATGTCGTCAATATCGTCTATGTCGTCAATGTCGTCAATATCGACATTTTCGTCAATGTCGTCTATGTTGTCAATGTCGTCAATGTCGTCAAAGTCGTCAATATCGTTTATGTCGACTATGTCGTCAATGTCGTCAATGTCGTCAAAGTCAACTATGTCATCAATGTCGTCAATGACGTCAATGTCGTCAATGTCTTCAATGCTGTCAATGCCTTCAATGCTGTCAATGTTGCCAATGTCTTACATGTCATCTACGTCGTCAATGTCGACAAAATCGTAAATATCGTCTATGTCGTCTATGTCGTCAATGTTGTCTGTGTTGTCAATGTCGTCAATGTCGTCAAAATCGTCAATGTCGTCAAATTCGTCAATATCGTCTATGTCGTCAATGTCGCCTATATCGTCTATGTCGTCAAAGTCGTCTAAGTCGTCAATGTCGTTAATGTCGTCAATATCGTCAATGTCGTCTATGTCGTCAATGTCGTTAATGTTGTCAATGTCGTAAATATCGTCTAAGTCGTCTATAGCGTCAATGTCATCCTTGTCGTCAATGTCGTCAATGTCGTGAATGTCGTGAATATCGTGAATGTCGTCTATGTCGTAAATGTCGTAAATGTCGTCAATATCGTCTATGTCGTCTATGTCGTCAATGTCGTCTTTGTCGTCAATGTCGTCAAAGTCGTCAATGTCGTCAAAGTCGTCAATGTCATCAATATCATCAATGTCGTCAATGTCCTCAATATCGTCCATGTCGTCAATGTCGTCTATGTCGTCTATGTCGAAAATGTCGTCTATGTCGTCAATGTCGACAATGTCGTCAATATCGTGTATGTCGTCAATATCGTCAATATCGACATTTCGTCAATGTCGTCCATATCATCATTATCGTCTATGTCGTCTATTTCGTCAATGTCGTCTTTGTCGTCAAAGTCGTCAATATCGTCAATGTCGTGTATGTCGTCAATATCGTCAATGTCGTCAAAGTCGTCTATGTCGTCAATGTCGTCAATGTCGTCAATGTCTTCAATGTCTTCATTGCTGTCAATGTTATCAATTTCATACAAGTTGCCTATGTCTTCTATGTCGTCAATGTCGTCAAAGTCGTAAATATCGTCTATGTCGTCTATGTCGGCAATGTCGTTGTGTCGTCAATGTCGTCAATGTCGTCAATGTCGTCAATGTCGTCAAAGTTGTAAATATCGTCTATGTCGTCCATGTCGTCTATGTTTTCTATGTCGTCAATGTTGTCAATGTCATCAATGTTGTCAATGTCGTCTATGTCGTCAATGACGTTAATGTCGTCAATGTCGTCAATATCGTCTATGTCGACTATGTCGTCTGTGTCGTCTATGTCGTCTATGTCGTCAATGGCGTCCATGTCGTCAAAGTCGTCAATATCGGTTATGTCGTCTGTCGTCAATGTCGTCAATGTCGTCTATGTCATCAACGTCGTCTATGTCGTCCATGTCGTCAATGTCGTCCATGTCGTCTATGTCGTCAATGTCGTCTATGTCGAGAAAGTCGTCAATGTCTTCAGTGTCGTCAATGTCGTCTATGTCGTCAATGTCGTTAATGTCGTCAATGTCGTCAATATCATCTATGTCGTCCATGTCGTCAATGTCGTCAATGTCGTCAATGTCGTCAATGTCGTCAATGTCGTCTATGTCGACAATATCGCCAATGTCGTTAATGTCGTCAAAGTCGTCAATATCGTCTATGTCGCCAATGTCGCCAATGTCGTCAATGTCGTCAATGTCGCCAATGTCGTTAATGTCGTCAATGTCGTCAGTATAGTTTATGTCGTCTATGTAGTCAATGTCGTCAATGTCGTCTATGTCGTCTATGTCATCAATGTCGTCAATGGCGTCAATGTCGTCAATGTCGTCTATATCGTCTATATCGTCTATGTCGTCTATGTCGTCAATGTCGTCAATCTCGTCAATGTCGTCTATGTCGTCAATGTCGTCAAATTCGTCAATGTCGTCTATGTCGTCAATGTCGTTAATGTCGTCAATATCGTCAATGTCGTCAATGTCGTCAAAGTCGTCTATATCGTCTATGTCGTCAATGCCGTCTATGTTGTCTATGTCGTCAATATTGTCAATGTCGTCAATGTCGTCAATGTCGTCAATGTCTTCTATGTTGTCAATGTCGTTAATGTCGTCAAAGTCGTCAATATCGTCTATGTTGTTTATGTCGTCAATGTCGTCAAAGTCGTCTATGTCGTCAATGTCGTCAATGACGTCAATGTCGTCAATGTCTTCAATGCTGTCAATGTTGTCAATGTCATACATGTTGTCTTTGTCATCTATGTCATCAATGTCGACAAAGTCGTAAATATCGCGTATGTCGTCTATGTCGTCAATATCGTCAATGTCGTCAATGTCGTCTATGTCGTCGTGTCGTCAATGTCGGCAATGTCGTCAAAGACGTCAATGTCGTCTATGTCGTCTATGTCGTCAATGTCGTCAATGTCGTCAAAGTCGTCAATGTTGTCAATGTCGTCAATGACGTCATGTCGTCAATGTCTTCAATGCTGTCAATGTTGTCAAGTCATACATGCTGTCTATGTCATCTATGTCATTAATGTCGTCAAAGTCGTAAATATCGTCTATGTCGTCTATTTCGTCAATGTCGTCTATGCCGTCAATGTCTTCAATGTCTTCAATGTCGTCAATGTCGTCAAAGTCGACAATATGGTCTATGTCGTCTATGTCGTCAATGTCGTCAAAGTCGTCTATGTCTTCAATGTCGTCAACGATGACAATGTCGTCAATGTCTTCAATGCTGTCAATGTTGACAATGTCCTACATGTTGTCTACGTCAACTATGTCATCAATGTCGTAAAAGTAGTAAATATCGTCTTTGTCGTCTATGTCGTCAATGTCGTCTGTGCCGTCAGTGTCGTCAATGTCGTAAATGTCGTCAATATTGCAAATGTCGTCAATGTAGTCAAAGTCGTCAATATCGTCAATGTCGTCAATGTCGTAGAAATCGTCAATATCGTCTATGTCGTCAATATCGTCTGTGTCGTCTATGTCTTCTATGTCGTCAATGTCGTCAATGTCGTCAATGTCGTCTATGTCGTCTATGTCGTCTATGTCGTCAATGTCGTCAATGTCGTCAATGTCGCCAATGTCGTCAATGTCGTCAATTTCGTCAATGTCGTCAATGTCGCCAATGTCGTTAATGTCGTCAATGTCGTCAATATCGTTTATGTCGTCTATGTAGTCAATGTCGTCAATGTCGTCTATGTCGTCTATGTCGTCAATGTCGTCAATGGCGTCAATGTCGTCAATGTCGTCAATATCGTCTATATCATCTATGTCGTCTAAGTCGTCAATGTCGTCAATCTCGTCAATGTCGTCTATGTCGTCAATGTCGTCAAATTCGTCAATGTCGACTATGTCGTCAATGTCGTTAATGTGTCCAATATCGTCAATGTCGTCAGTCGTCAAAGTCGTCTATATCGTCTATGTCGTCAATGCCGTCTATGTTGTCTATGTCGTCAATATTGTCAATGTCGTAAATGTCGTCAATGTCTTCTATGTTGTCAATGTCGTTAATGTCGTCAAAGTCGTCAATATCGTCTATGTCGTTTATGTCGTCAATGTCGTCAAAGTCGTCTATGTCGTCAATGTCGTCAATGACGTCAATGTCGTCAATGTCTTCAATGGGGTCAATGTTGTCATTGTCATACATGTTGTCTTTGTCATCTATGTCGTCAATGTCGTCTAAGTCGTAAATATCATCTATGTCGTCTATGTCGTCAACGTCGTCAATCTCGTCAATGTCGTCTATGTCGTCAATATCGTCAAATTCGTCAATGTCGTCTATGTCGTCAATGTCGTTAATGTCGTCAATATCGTCAATGTCGTCAATGTCGTCAAAGTCGTCTATATCGTCTATGTCGTCAATGCCATATATGTTGTCTATGTCGTCAATATTGTCAATGTCGTCAATGTCTTCTATGTTGTCAATGTCGATAATTTCGTCAAAGTCGTCAATATCGTCTATGTCGTTTATGTCGTCAATGTCGTCAAAGTCGTCTATGTCGTCAATGTCGTCAATGACGTCAATGTCGTCAATGTCTTCAATGCTGTCAATGTTGTCAATGTCATACATGTTGTCTTTGTCATCTATGTCGTCAATGTCGTCAAAGTCGTAAATATCGTCTATGTCGTCTATGTCGTCAATGTCGTCAATGTCGTCAAAGTCGTCAATGTTGTCAATGTCGTCACTGACGTCATGTCGTCAATGTCTTCAATGCTGTCAATGTTGTCAAGTCATACATGCTGTCTATGTCATCTATGTCGTTAATGTCGTCAAAGTCGTAAATATCGTCTATGTCGTCTATTTCGTCAATGTCGTCTATGTCGTCAATGTCGTCAATGTCTTCAATGTCGTCAATGTCGTCAAAGTCGACAATATCGTCTATGTCGTCTATGTCGTCAATGTCGTCAAAGTCGTCTATGTCGTCAATGTCGTCAACGACGACAATGTCGTCAATGTCTTCAATGCTGTCAATGTTGTCAATGTCCTACATGTTGTCTATGTCAACTATGTCATCAATGTCGTAAAAGTAGTAAATATCGTCTTTGTCGTCTATGTCGTCAGTGTCGTCTGTGTCGTCTGTGTCGTCAATGTCGTCAAAGTCGTCAATATTGCAAATGTCGTGAATGTAGTCAAAGTCGTCAATATCGTCAATGTTGTCAATGTCGTAGAAGTCGTCAATATCGTCTATGTCGTCAATATCGTCTGTGTCGTCTACGTCGTCCATGTCGTCAATGTCCTCTATGTCGTCAATGTCGTTAATGTCGTCAATGTCGTCAATATCGTCTATGTCGTCAATGTCGTCAATGTATTCAATGTCGTCAATGTCGTCAATGTCGTCTATGTCTTCAATATCGTTAATGTCGTCACTGTCGTCAATATCGTTTATGTCGACTATGTAGTCAATGTCGTCAATGTTGTCTATGTCGTCTATGTCGTCAAGGTCGTAAATGGAGTCAATGTCGTCAAAGTCGTCAAAATCGGTTATGTCGTCTATGTCGTCAATATCGTCTATGTCGTCAATGTCGTCTATGTTGTCGATATCGTCAATGACGTCCATGCCGTCTATGTCGTCAATGTCGTCTATGTCGACAATGTCGTCAATGTCTTCAATGTCGTCAATGTCTATGTCGTGAATGTCGTTAATGTCGTCAATGTCGTCAATATCGTCAATATCGTCTATGTCGTCCATGTCGTCAATGTCGTCATGTCGTCTATGTCGTCAATGTCGTCTATGTCGTCAATATCGTCAATGTCGTCAATGTCGTCTAAGTCGTCAATATCGTCTATGTCGTCTATGTCGTCTATGTCGTCAATGTTGTCAATGTCGTCAATATCGTCAAAGTCGTCTATATCGTCAATATCGTCAATGCCGTCTATGTCATCTATGTCGTCTATGTCGTCAATATCGTCAAAGTCGTCAATGTAGTCAATGTCGTCAATGTTTTCTATGTTGTCAATGTCGTTAATGTCGTCAAGGTCGTCAATATCGTCTATGTCGTCTATGTCGTCAATGTCGTCAAAGCCGTCTAATTCGTCAATGTCGTCAAAATCGGCAATGTCGTCAATGTCGTCAATGTCGTCAATATCGTCTATGTCGTCAAAGTCGTCAATGTCGTCAATGACGCCAATGTCGTCAATGTCTTCAATGCTGTCAACATTTTCAATGTCATACATGTTGTCTATGTCATCTATGTCGTCATTGTCGTCAATGTCGTCTATGTCGTCAATGTCGTTAATTTCGTCAATTTCGTCAATATCGTCTATGTCGTCTATGTAGTCAATTTCGTCAAAGTGATCTATGTTGTCTAGTTCGTCAATGTCATCAATGGCATCTTCGTCGTCAATATCGTCAATGTCGTCAAATTCGTCAATATCGGTTATGTCGTCTATGTCGTGAATGCCGTCTATGTCGTCAATATCGCCAATGTCGTCTATGTCGTCAATGTCGTCAAAGTCGTCAATATCGTCAATATCGTCTATGTCGTCAATGTCCTCAATGTCGTCAAACTAGTCTATGTCGTCAATGTCGTCAATGACGTCAATGTCATCAATGTCTTCAATGCTGTCAATGTTGTCAATGTCATACATGTCTATGTCATCTATGTCGTCAATGTCGTCAAAGTCGTAAATATCGTCTATGTCGTCTGTGTTGTCAATGTCGTCAAATTCGTCAATGTCGTCAATATCGTCAATGTCGTCAATGTCGTCAATACCGTCTATGTCGTCAATGTCGTCAATGACGCTAATATCGTCAGTGTCTTCAATGCGGTCAATGTCTTCAATGCTGTCAATGTTGTCAATGTCATACATGTTGTCTATGGCATCTATGTCGTCAATGTCGACAAAATCGTAAATATCGTCAATATCGTCTATGTCGTCAATGTCGTCTGTGTCGTCAATGTCGTCAATATCGTAAAAGTGGTCAAAGTCGTCAATATCGTCTATGTCGTCAATGTCGTCTATGTCGTCTATGTCGTCAATGTCGTCTATGTCGTCAATGTCGTTAATGTCGTCAGTATCGTCTAAGTCATCTATATCGTCAATGTCGTCAATGTCGTCAATGTCGTCTATGTCGTCAATGTCGTCAATGTCGTCTATGTCGTCCATGTCGTCAATGTCGTTAATGTAGTCAATGTCGTCAATATCGTCTATGTCGTCTATGTCGTCAATGTCGTCCATGTCCTCAATGTCGTAAATGTCGTGAATGTCGTGAATGTCGTGAATGTCGTCTATGTCGTCAATGTCGTCAATGTCGTCAATATCGTGTAAGTCATCTATGTCGTCAATGTAGTCAATGTCGTCTATGTCGTCTGTGTCGTCAATATTGTCAATGTCGTCAAAGTCGTCAATATCTTCTATGTCGTCTATGTCGTCAATGTCGTCAATGTCGTCTATGTCATCTATGTCGTCAATATTATCAATGTCGTCAAAGTTGTCAATATCGTCAATGTTGTCTATGTCGTCAATGTCGTCAAAGTCGTCTATGCAGTCATTGTCGTCAATGACGTCAATGTCGTCAATGTCTTCAAAGTTGTCAATGTTGTCAACATCATACATGTCGTCTATGTCATCTATGTAGTCAACGTCGTCAAAGTCGTAAATATCGTCTATGTCGTCTATGTCGTGAATGTCGTCTGTGTCTTCAATTTCGTCAAAGTCGTCAATGTCGACAAAGTCGTCAATGTCATCAGTATCGTCAATGTCGTCAATGTCGTCCATGTCGTCAATGTCGTAAATGTCGTGAATGTCGTGAATGTCGTGAATGTCGTCTATGTCGTCCATGTCGTCAATGTCGTCAATATCGTCTAAGTCATCTATGTCGTCAATGTAGTCAATGTCGTCTATGTCGTCAATATTGTCAATGTCGTCAAAGTTGTCAATATCGCCAATGTTGTCTATGTCGTCAATGTCGTCAAAGTCGTCTATGTCGTCAGTGTCGTCAATGACGTCAATGTCGTCAATGTCGTCAATATCGTCAATGACGTCTATGTCGTCAGTGTCGTCAATGTCGTCAATGTCGTCTATGTCTTCAATGTCGTCAATGTCGTCTATGTCGTCTATGTCGTCAATATCGTCAATGTCGTCAAAGGCGTCAATATCTTCTATGTCGTCTATGTCGTTAATGTCGTCAATGTCGACAGAGTCATCTAAGTCGTCAATGTCGTCAATGTCGTCAAAGTCGTCCATGTCGTCAATGTCCTCAATGACGTCAATGTCGTCAATGTCTTCTATGCTGTCAATGTTGTCAATGTCATACATGCTGTCTCTGTCATCTATGTCGTTAATGTCGTCAAAGTCGTAAATATCGACTATGTCATCTATTTCGTCAATGTCGTCAATGTCGTCTATGTCGTCAATTTCATCAATGTCTTCAATGTCGTCAATGTCGAAAAAGTCGACAATAACGTCTATGTCGTCAATGTCGTCAATGTCGTCAATGTCGTCAAAGTCGTCTATGTTGTCAAAGTCGTCAATGACGTCAATGTCGTCAATGTCTTCAATGCCATCAATGTTGTCAATGTCCTACATGTTGTCTACGTCAACTATGTCATCAATGTCGTCAAAGTAGTAAATATCGTCTATGTTGTCGATTTCGTCAATGCCGTCTGTGTCGTCAATGTCGTCAATGTCGTCAATGTTGTCAATGTCGTCAATATCGTCAATGTCGTCAATGTCGTCAAAGTCGTCAATACCGTCAATGTCGTCAATGTCGTCAAAGTTGTCAATATCGTCTATGTCGTCAATATCGTCTGTGTCGTCTATGTCTTCTATGTCGTCAATGTCGTCAATGTCGTCAATGTCGTCTATGTCGTCAATGTCGTCAATGTCGTCAATGTCGAGAATGTCGTCAATGTCGTCGATGTCGTCTATTTCTTCAATGTCGTTAATGTCGTCAATGTCGTCAATATCGTTTATGTCGTCTATGTAGTCAATGTCGTCAATGTCGTCTATGTCGTCTATGTCGTCAATGTTGTCAATGGCGTCAATGTCGTCAATGTCGTCAATATCGTCTATATCGTCTATGTCGTCTATGTCGTCAATGTCGTCAATCTCGTTAATGTCGTCAATATCGTCAATGTCGTCAATGTCGTCAAAGTCGTCTATATCGTCTATGTCGTCAATGCCGTCTATGTTGTCTATGTCGTCAATATTGTCAATGTCATCAATGTCGTCAATGTCGTCAATGTCTTCTATGTTGTCAATGTCGTTAATGTCGTCAAAGTCGTCAATATCGTCTATGTCGTTTATGTCGTCAATGTCATCAAAGTCGTCTATGTCGTCAATGTCGTCAATGACGTCAATGTCGTCAATGTCTTCAATGCTGTCAATGTTGTCAATGTCATACATGTTGTCTTTGTCATCTATGTCGTCAATGTCGTCAAAGTCGTAAATATCGTCTATGTCGTCAATGTCGTCAATGTCGTCTGTGTCGTCAATGTCGTCAATGTCGTCAATATCGTCAATGTGGTCAAAGTAGTCAATATCGTCTATGTCGTCAATGTCGCCCATATCGTCTATGTCGTCTATGTTGTCAATGTCGTCTATGTCATCAATGTCGATAATGTCGTCAATATCGCCAATGTCGTCAATGTCGTCTATGTCGTCAATGTCGTTAATGTTGTCAATGTCGTCAATATCGTCTAAGTCTTCTATGTCGTCAATGTCGTCCATGTCATCAATGTCGTCAATGTCGTGAATGTTGTGAATATCGTGAATGTCGTCTATGTCGTCAGTGTCGTAAATGTCGTCAAAATCGTCTATGTCATCTATGTCGTCAATGTCGTCAATGTCGTCAATGTCGTCTATGTCGTCAATGTCGTCAATATCGTCTATGTCGTCAATATTGTCAATGTCGTCAAAGTCGTCAATATCTTCTCTGTCGTCTATGTCGTCAATGTCGTCAATGTCGTCAATGTCGTCAATGGCGTCATTGTCGTCTATGTCGTCAATGTCGTCAATGTCGTCAATGGCGTCAATGTCGTCTATGTCGCCAATGTTGTCAATGTCGTCAATGACGTCAAAGTCGTCAGTGTCTTCAAAGCTGTCAATGTTGTCAATGTCATACATGTTGTCTATGTCATCTATTCGTCAACGTCGTCAAAGTCGTAAATATCGTCTATGTCGTCTATGTCGTCTATGTCGTCAATGTCGTCTTTGTCGTCAATGTCGTCAAAGTCATCAATGTTGTCAAAGTCGTCAATGTCATCAATATCGTCAATATCGTCAATGTCCTCAATATCGTCTATGTCATCAATGTCTTCTGTGTCGTCAATGTCGTCAAAGTCGTAAATATCGTCTATGTCGTCAATGTCGTCAATATCGTATATGTCGTCAATATCGTCAATATCGACATTTTCGTCAATGTCGTCATTGTCGTCCATATCGTCAATATCGTCTATGTAGTCTATGTTGTCAATGTCGTCTTTGTCGTCAATGTCGTCAAAGTCGTCAATATCGTCTATGTCGTGTATGTCGTCAATGTCGTCAATTTCGTCAAAGTCGTCTATGTCGTCAATGTCGTCAATGACGTCAATGTCTTCAATGTCTTCAATGCTGTCAATGTTGTCAATGTCATACATGTTGTCTATGTCATCTATGTCGTCAACGTCGTCAAAGTCGTGAATATCGTCTATGTCGTCTATGTCGTCAATGTCGTCCTTGTCGTCAATGTCGTCAAAGTCATCAATGTCGTCAAAGTCGTCAATGTCATCAATATTGTCAATGTCGTCAATGTCCTCAATATCGTCTATGTCATCAATGTCGTTTATGTCGTCAACGTCGTCTATGTCGTCAATGTCGTCAATGTCTTCAATATCGTCTATGTCGTCAATATCGTCAATATCGACATTTTCGTCAATGTCGTCAAAGTCGTCCATATCGTCAATATCGTCTATGTAGTCTATGTCGTCAATGTCGTCTTTGTCGTCAATGTCGTCAAAGACGTTAATATCGTCTATGTCGTGTATGTCGTCAATGTCGTCAATGTCGTCAAAGTCGTCTATGTCGTCAATGTCGTCAATGACGTCAATGTCTTCAATGTCTTCAATGCTGTCAATGTTGTCAATGTCATACATGTTGTCTATGTCTTCTATGTCGTCAATGTCGTCAAAGTCGTAAATATCGTCTATGTCGTCTATCTCGTCAATGTCGTCAATAGCGTATATGTCGTCAATATCGTCAATATCGACATTTTCGTCAATGTCGTCAATGTCGTCCATATCGTCAATATCGTCTATGTAGTCTATGTCGTCAATGTCGTCTTTGTCGTCAATGTCGTCAAAGTCGTCAATATCGTCTATGTCGTGTATGTCATCAATGTCGTCAATGTCGTCAATGCGGTCAAATTCGTCCATGTCGTCAATGTCGTCAATGACGTCAATGTCGTCAATGTCTTCAAAGCTGACAATGTTGTCAATGTCATACATGTTGTCTATGTCATCTATGTCGTCAATGACGTCAGAGTCGTAAATATCGTCTATTTCGTCTATGTCGTCAATGTCGTCTGTGTCTTCAATGTCGTCAAAGTCGTCAATGTCGACAATGTTGTTAATGTCATCAATATCATCAATGTCGTCAATGTCCTCAATATCTTCTATGTTGTCAATGTCGTCTATGTCGTCTATATCGTCTGTATCGTCAATGTCGTCTATGACGTCAATGTCGTCAATGTCGTCAATGTCGTCAATGTCGTCAAAGTCGTCAATATCGTCTATGTCGACTATGTCGTCACTGTCGTCAATGTCGTCAAAGTCATCTATGTCATCAATGTCGTCAATGACGTCAATGTCGTCAATGTCTTCAATGCTGTCAATGTCTTCAATGCTGTCAATGTTGTCAATGTCATACATGTCATCTATGTCGTCAATGTCGACAAAATCGTAAATATCGTCAATGTCATCTATGTCGTCAATGTGGTCTGAGTCGTCAATGTCGTCAATGTCGTCAATATCGTCAACGTGGTCAAATTCGTCAAAATCGTCTATGTCGTCAATGTCGCCTACATCGTCTATGTCGTCTATGTCGTCAATGTCGTCTATGTCGTCAATGTCGTTAATGTCGTCAATATCGTCAATGTCGTCTATGTCGTCAATGTCGTTAATGTTGTCAATGTCGTCAATATCGTCTCTGTCGTATATTTCGTCAATGTCGTCAATGTCGTCAATGTCGTCTATGTCGCCAATGTCGTCAATGTCGTCTCTTCGTCAATGTTGTCAATGTCGTCAAAGTTGTCAATATCATCAATGTCGTCAAAGTCGTCAATATCGTCTCTGTCTTCTAAGTCGTCAATGTCGTCAATGTCGTCTTTGTCGTCAATGTCGTCAATATCGTTTATGTCGTGTATGTCGTCAATGTCGTCAATGTCGTCAAAGTCGTCTATGTCGTCAGTGTCGTCAATAAAGTCAATGTCTTCAATGTCTTCAAAGCTGTCAATGTTGTCAACATCATACATGTCGTCTATGTCATCTATGTAGTCAACGTCGTCAAAGTCGTAAATATCGTCTATGTCGTCTATGTCGTGAATGTCGTCTGTGTCTTCAATTTCGTCAAAGTCGTCAATGTCGACAAAGTCGTCAATGTCATCAGTATCGTCAATGTCGTCAATGTCGTCAATGTCGTCCATGTCGTCAATGTCGTCCATGTCGTCAATGTCGTAAATGTCGTGAATGTCGTGAATGTCGTGAATGTCGTCTATGTCGTCAATGTCGTCAATGTCGTCAATATCGTCTAAGTCATCTATGTCGTCAATGTAGTCAATGTCGTCTATGTCGTCAATATTGTCAATGTCGTCAAAGTTGTCAATATCGTCAATGTTGTCTATGTCGTCAATGTCGTCAAAGTCGTCTATGTCGTCAGTGTCGTCAATGACGTCAATGTCGTCAATGTCTTCAAAGCTGTCAATGTTGTCAATGTCATACATGTCGTCTATGTCATCTATGTAGTCAACTTCGTCAAAGTCGTAAATATCGTCTATGTCGTCTATGTCGTGAATGTCGTCTGTGTCTTCAATGTCGTCAATGTCGTCAATGTCGTCAATATCGTCAATGTCGTCTATGTCGTCAGTGTCGTCAATGTCGTCAAAGTCGTCTATGTCGTCAATGTCGTCAATATCGGTTATGTCGTCTATGTCGTCAATGTCGTCAATGTCGTCTATGTCTTCAATGTCGTCAATGTCGTCTATGTCGTCTATGTCGTCAATATCGTCAATGTCGTCAAAGGCGTCAATATCTTCTATGTCGTCTATGTCGTCAATATCGTCAATGTCGTCAGAGTCATCTAAGTCGTCAATGTCGTCAATGTCGTCAATGTCGTCAAAGTTGTCAATATCGTCTATGTCGTCAATATCGTCTGTGTCGTCTATGTCTTCTATGTCGTCAATGTCGTCAATGTCGTCAATGTCGTCTATGTCGTCAATGTCGTCAATGTCGTCAATGTCGCCAATGTCGTCAATGTCGTCGATGTCGTCTATTTCTTCAATGTCGTTAATGTCGTCAATGTCGTCAATATCGTTTATGTTGTCTATGTAGTCAATGTCGTCAATGTCGTCTGTGTCGTCTAAGTTGTCAATGTCGTCAATGGCGTCAATGTTGTCAATGTCGTCAATATCGTCTATATCGTCTATGTCGTCTATGTCGTCAATGTCGTCAATCTCGTTAATGTCGTCAATATCGTCAATGTCGTCAATGTCATCAAAGTCGTCTATATCGTCTATGTCGTCAATGCCGTCTATGTTGTCTATGTCGTCAATATTGTCAATGTCGTCAATGTCGTCAATGTCGTCAATGTCTTCTATGTTGTCAATGTCGTTAATGTCGTCAAAGTCGTCAATATCGTCTATGTCGTTTATGTCGTCAATGTCATCAAAGTCGTCTATGTCGTCAATGTCGTCAATGACGTCAATGTCGACAATGTCTTCAATGCTGTCAATGTTGTCAATGTCATACATGTTGTCTTTGTCATCTATGTCGTCAATGTCGTCAAAGTCGTAAATATCGTCTATGTCGTCTATGTCGTCAATGTCGTCTGTGTCGTCAATGTCGTCAATGTCGTCAATATCGTCAATGTGGTCAAAGTAGTCAATATCGTCTATGTCGTCAATGTCGCCCATATCGTCTATGTCGTCTATGTTGTCAATGTCGTCTATGTCGTCAATGTCGATAATGTCGTCAATATCGCCAATGTCGTCAATTTCGTCTATGTCGTCAATGTCGTTAATGTTGTCAATGTCGTCAATATCGTCTAAGTCGTCTATGTCGTCAATGTCGTCCATGTCATCAATGTCGTCAATGTCGTAAATGTTGTGAATATCGTGAATGTCGTCTATGTCGTCAGTGTCGTAAATGTCGTCAAAATCGTCTATGTCATCTATGTCGTCAATGTCGTCAATGTCGTCTATGTCGTCAATGTCGTCAATATCGTCTATGTCGTCAATATTGTCAATGTCGTCAAAGTCGTCAATATCTTCTCTGTCGTCTATGTCGTCAATGTCGTCAATGTCGTCAATGGCGTCATTGTCGTCTATGTCGCCAATGTTGTCAATGTCGTCAATGCTGTCAAAGTTGTCAATATCGTCAATGTTGTCTGTGTCGTCAATGTCGTTAATGTCGTCAAAGTCGTCTATGTCGTCAATGTCGTCAATGACGTCAAAGTTGTCAGTGTCTTCAAAGCTGTCAATGGTGTCAATGTCATACATGTTGTCTATGTCATCTATTCGTCAACGTCGTCAAAGTCGTAAATATCGTCTATGTCGTCTATGTCGTCTATGTCGTCAATGTCGTCTTTGTCGTCAATGTCGTCAAAGTCATCAATGTTGTCAAAGTCGTCAATGTCATCAATATCGTCAATATCGTCAATGTCCTCAATATCGTCTATGTCATCAATGTCTTCTATGTCGTCAATGTCGTCAAAGTCGTAAATATCGCCTATGTCGTGTATGTCGTCAATGTCGTCAATGTCGTCAATATCGTATATGTCGTCAATATCGTCAATATCGACATTTTCGTCAATGTCGTCATTGTCGTCCATATCGTCAATATCGTCTATGTAGTCTATGTTGTCAATGTCGTCTTTGTCGTCAATGTCGTCAAAGTCGTCAATATCGTCTATGTCGTGTATGTCGTCAATGTCGTCAATTTCGTCAAAGTCGTCTATGTCGTCAATGTCGTCAATGACGTCAATGTCTTCAATGTCTTCAATGCTGTCAATGTTGTCAATGTCATACATGTTGTCTATGTCATCTATGTCGTCAACGTCGTCAAAGTCGTGAATATCGTCTATGTCGTCTATATCGTCAATGTCGTCCTTGTCGTCAATGTCGTCAAAGTCATCAATGTCGTCAAAGTCGTCAATGTCATCAATATCGTCACTGTCGTCAATGTCCTCAATATCGTCTATGTCATCAATGTCGTTTATGTCGTCTATGTCGTCTATGTCGTCAACGTCGTCTATGTCGTCAATGTCGTCAATGTCGTCAATGTCTTCAATATCGTCTATGTCGTCAATATCGTCAATATCGACATTTTCGTCAATGTCGTCAAAGTCGTCCATATCGTCAATATCGTCTATGTAGTCTATATCGTCAATGTCGTCTTTGTCGTCAATGTCGTCAAAGTCGTTAATATCGTCTATGTCGTGTATGTCGTCAATGTCGTCAATGTCGTCAAAGTCGTCTATGTCGTCAATGTCGTCAATGACGTCAATATCGTCTATGTCGACTATGTCGTCAATGTCGTCAATGTCGTCAAAGTCATCTATGTCATCAATGTCGTCAATGACGTCAATGTCGTCAATGTCTTCAATGCTGTCAATGTCTTCAATGCTGTCAATGTTGTCAATGTCATACATGTCATCTATGTCGTCAATGTCGACAAAATCGTAAATATCGTCAATGTCATCTATGTCGTCAATGTGGTCTGAGTCGTCAATGTCGTCAATGTCGTCAATATCGTCAACGTGGTCAAATTCGTCAAAATCGTCTATGTCGTCAATGTCGCCTACATCGTCTATGTCGTCTATGTCGTCAATGTCGTCTATGTCGTCAATGTCGTTAATGTCGTCAATATCGTCAATGTCGTCTATGTCGTCAATGTCGTTAATGTTGTCAATGTCGTCAATATCGTCTCTGTCGTATATTTCGTCAATGTCGTCAATGTCGTCTATGTCGCCAATGTCGTCAATGTCGTCTCTGTCGTCAATGTTGTCAATGTCGTCAAAGTTGTCAATATCATCAATGTCGTCAAAGTTGTCAATATCGTCTCTGTCTTCTAAGTCGTCAATGTCGTCTTTGTCGTCAATGTCGTCAATATCGTTTATGTCGTGTATGTTGTCAATGTCGTCAATGTCGTCAAAGTCGTCTATGTCGTCAATGTCGTCAATGACGTCAATGTCTTCAATGTCTTCAAAGCTGTCAATGTTGTCAACATCATACATGTCGTCTATGTCATCTATGTAGTCAACGTCGTCAAAGTCGTAAATATCGTCTATGTCGTCTATGTCGTGAATGTCGTCTGTGTCTTCAATTTCGACAAAGTCGTCAATATCGACAAAGTCGTCAATGTCTTCAGTATCGTCAATGTCGTCAATGTCGTCAATGTCGTCCATGTCGTCAATGTCGTAAATGTCGTGAATGTCGTGAATGTCGTGAATGTCGTCTATGTCGTCAATGTCGTCAATGTCGTCAATATCGTCTAAGTCATCTATGTCGTCAATGTAGTCAATGTCGTCTATGTCGTCAATATTGTCAATGTCGTCAAAGTTGTCAATATCGTCAATGTTGTCTATGTCGTCAATGTCGTCAAAGTCGTCTATGTCGTCAGTGTCGTCAATGACGTCAATGTCGTCAATGTCTTCAAAGCTGTCAATGTTGTCAATGTCATACATGTCGTCTATGTCATCTATGTAGTCAACGTCGTCAAAGTCGTAAATATCGTCTATGTCGTCTATGTCGTGAATGTCGTCTGTGTCTTCAATGTCGTCAATGTCGTCAATATCGTCAATGTCGTCTATGTCGTCAGTGTCGTCAATGTCGTCAAAGTCGTCTATGTCGTCAATGTCGTCAATATCGGTTATGTCGTCTATGTCGTCAATGTCGTCAATGTCGTCTATGTCTTCAATGTCGTCAATGTCGTCTATGTCGTCTATGTCGTCAATATCGTCAATGTCGTCAAAGGCGTCAATATCTTCTATGTCGTCTATGTCGTCAATGTCGTCAATGTCGTCAGAGTCATCTAAGTCGTCAATGTCGTCAATGTCGTCAAAGTCGTCCATGTCGTCAATGTCCTCAATGACGTCAATGTCGTCAATGTCTTCTATGCTGTAAATGTTGTCAATGTCATACATGCTGTCTCTGTCATCTATGTCGTTAATGTCGTCAAAGTCGTAAATATCGTCTATGTCATCTATTTCGTCAATGTCGTCAATGTCGTCTATGTCGTCAATTTCATCAATGTCTTCAATGTCGTCAATATCGTCAAAGTCGACAATATCGTCTATGTCGTCAATGTCGTCAATGTCGTCAAAGTCGTCTATGTTGTCAATGTCGTCAATGACGTCAATGTCGTCAATGTCTTCAATGCCGTCAATGTTGTCAATGTCCTACATGTTGTCTACATCAACTATGTCATCAATGTCGTCAAAGTAGTAAATATCGTCTATGTTGTCGATTTCGTCAATGTCGTCTGTGTCGTCAATGTCGTCAATGTCGTCAATGTTGTCAATGTCGTCAATATCGTCAATGTCGTCAATGTCGTCAAAGTCGTCAATACCGTCAATGTCGTCAATGTCGTCAAAGTTGTCAATATCGTCTATGTCGTCAATATCGTCTGTGTCGTCTATGTCTTCTATGTCGTCAATGTCGTCAATGTCGTCAATGTCGTCTATGTCGTCAATGTCGTCAATGTCGTCAATGTCGCCAATGTCGTCAATGTCGTCAATGTCGTCTATTTCTTCAATGTCGTTAATGTCGTCAATGTCGTCAATATCGTTTATGTCGTCTATGTAGTCAATGTCGTCAATTTCGTCTATGTCGTCTATGTCGTCAATGTCGTCAATGTCGTCAATGGCGTCAATGTCGTCAATGTCGTCAATATCGTCTATATCGTCTATGTCGTCTATGTCGTCAATGTCGTCAATGTCGTCAAAGTCGTCTATATCGTCTATGTCGTCAATGCCGTCTATGTTGTCTATGTCGTCAATATTGTCAATGTCGTCAATGTCGTCAATGTCGTCAATGTCTTCTATGTTGTCAATGTCAATAATGTCGTCAAAGTCGTCAATATCGTCTATGTCGTTTATGTCGTCAATGTCATCAAAGTCGTCTATGTCGTCAATGTCGTCAATGACGTCAATGTCGTCAATGTCTTCAATGCTGTCAATGTTGTCAATGTCATACATGTTGTCTTTGTCATCTATGTCGTCAATGTCGTCAAAGTCGTAAATATCGTCTATGTCGTCTATGTCGTCAATGTCGTCTGTGTCGTCAATGTCGTCAATGTCGTCAATATCGTCAATGTGGTCAAAGTAGTCAATATCGACTATGTCGTCAATGTCGCCCATATCGTCTATGTCGTCTATGTTGTCAATGTCGTCTATGTCGTCAATGTCGATAATGTCGTCAATATAGCCAATGTCGTCAATGTCGTCCATGTCATCAATGTCGTCAATGTCGTGAATGTTGTGAATATCGTGAATGTCGTCTATGTCGTCAGTGTCGTAAATGTCGTCAAAATCGTCTATGTCATCTATGTCGTCAATGTCGTCAATGTCGTCAATGTCGTCTATGTCGTCAATGCCGTCAATATCGTCTATGTCGTCAATATTGTCAATGTCGTCAAAGTCGTCAATATCTTCTCTGTCGTCTATGTCGTCAATGTCGTCAATGTCGTCAATGTCGTCAATGGCGTCATTGTCGTCTATGTCGCCAATGTTGTCAATGTCGTCAATGCCGTCAAAGTTGTCAATATCGTCAATGTTGTCTGTGTCGTCAATGTCGTTAATGTCGTCAAAGTCGTCTGTGTCGTCAATGTCGTCAATGACGTCAAAGTCGTCAGTGTCTTCAAAGCTGTCAATGTTGTCAATGTCATACATGTTGTCTATGTCATCTATTCGTCAACGTCGTCAAAGTCGTAAATATCGTCTATGTCGTCTAAGTCGTCTATGTCGTCAATGTCGTCTTTGTCGTCAATGTCGTCAAAGTCATCAATGTTGTCAAACTCGTCAATGTCATCAATATCGTCAATATCGTCAATGTCCTCAAGATCGTCTATGTCATCAATGTCTTCTATGTCGTCAATGTCGTCAAAGTCGTAAATATCGTCTATGTCGTGTATGTCGTCAATGTCGTCAATGTCGTCAATATCGTATATGTCGTCAATATCGTCAATATCGACATTTTCGTCAATGTCGTCATTGTCGTCCATATCGTCAATATCGTCTATGTAGTCTATGTTGTCAATGTCGTCTTTGTCGTCAATGTCGTCAAAGTCGTCAATATCGTTTATGTCGTGTATGTCGTCAATGTCGTCAATTTCGTCAAAGTCGTCTATGTCGTCAATGTCGTCAATGACGTCAATGTCTTCAATGTCTTCAATGCTGTCAATGTTGTCAATGTCATACATGTTGTCTATGTCATCTATGTCGTCAACGTCGTCAAAGTCGTGAATATCGTCTATGTCGTCTATGTCGTCAATGTCGTCCTTGTCGTCAATGTCGTCAAAGTCATCAATGTCGTGAAAGTCGTCAATGTCATCAATATCGTCACTGTCGTCAATGTCCTCAATATCGTCTATGTCATCAATGTCGTTTATGTCGTCTATGTCGTCAACGTCGTCAACGTCGTCTATGTCGTCAATGTCGTCAATGTCGTCAATGTCTTCAATATCGTCTATGTCGTCAATATCGTCAATATCGACATTTTCGTCAATGTCGTCAAAGTCGTCCATATCGTCAATATCGTCTATGTAGTCTATGTCGTCAATGTCGTCTTTGTCGTCAATGTCGTCAAAGTCGTTAATATCGTCTATGTCGTGTATGTCGTCAATGTCGTCAATGTCGTCAAAGTCGTCTATGTCGTCAATGTCGTCAATGACGTCAATGTCTTCAATGTCTTCAATGCTGTCAATGTTGTCAATGTCATACATGTTGTCTATGTCTTCTATGTCGTCAATGTCGTCAAAGTCGTAAATATCGTCTATGTCGTCTATCTCGTCAATGTCGTCAATATCGTATTTGTCGTCAATATCGTCAATATCGACATTTTCGTCAATGTCGTCAATGTCGTCCATATCGTCAATATCGTCTATGTAGTCTATGTCGTCAATGTCGTCTTTGTCGTCAATGTCGTCAAAGTCGTCAATATCGTCTATGTCGTGTATGTCATCAATGTCGTCAATGTCGTCAATGCGGTCAAATTCGTCTATGTCGTCAATGTCGTCAATGACGTCAATGTCATCAATGTCTTCAAAGCTGTCAATGTTGTCAATGTCATACATGTTGTCTATGTCATCTATGTCGTCAACGACGTCAAAGTCGTAAATATCGTCTATTTCGTCTATGTCGTCAATGTCGTCTGTGTCTTCAATGTCGTCAAAGTCGTCAATGTCGACAATGTTGTTAATGTCATCAATATCATCAATGTCGTCAATGTCCTCAATATCTTCTATGTTGTCAATGTCGTCTCTGTCGTCTATATCGTCTGTATCGTCAATGTCGTCTATGACGTCAATGTCGTCAATGTCGTCAATGTCGTCAATGTCGTCAAAGTCGTCAATATCGTCTATGTCGACTATGTCGTCAATGTCGTCAATGTCGTCAAAGTCATCTATGTCATCAATGTCGTCAATGACGTCAATGTCGTCAATGTCTTCAATGCTGTCAATGTCTTCAATGCTGTCAATGTTGTCAATGTCATACATGTCATCTATGTCGTCAATGTCGACAAAATCGTAAATATCGTCAATGTCATCTATGTCGTCAATGTGGTCTGAGTCGTCAATGTCGTCAATGTCGTCAATATCGTCAACGTGGTCAAATTCGTCAAAATCGTCTATGTCGTCAATGTCGCCTACATCGTCAATGTCGTCTATGTCGTCAATGTCGTCTATGTCGTCAATGTCGTTAATGTCGTCAATATCGTCAATGTCGTCTATGTCGTCAATGTCGTTAATGTTGTCAATGTCGTCAATATCGTCTCTGTCGTATATTTCGTCAATGTCGTCAATGTCGTCAATGTCGTCTATGTCGCCAATGTCGTCAATGTCGTCTCTGTCGTCAATGTTGTCAATGTCGTCAAAGTTGTCAATATCATCAATGTCGTCAAAGTCGTCAATATCGTCTCTGTCTTCTAAGTCGTCAATGTCGTCAATGTCGTCTTTGTCGTCAATGTCGTCAATATCGTTTATGTCGTGTATGTCGTCAATGTCGTCAATGTCGTCAAAGTCGTCTATGTCGTCAATGTCGTCAATGACGTCAATGTCTTCAATGTCTTCAATGCTGTCAATGTTGTCAATTTCATACATGTTGTCTATGTCCTCTATGTCGTTAATGTCGTCAAAGTCGTAAATATCGTCTATGTCGTCTATGTCGGCAATGTCGTTGTGTCGTCAATGTTGTCGATGTCCCCTCAGGGGCTCAGCATTAATTTGCTGAGTACGGGCTTGGCCAACCCGGGGTCCTGAGCTGAGGACTGGTAAGCGCCGCCAGTCCTCCAGACCGTAAGCCCTGGACATGCTTCAGCGACCACCGCATGGCGCAGCGGTGGAATGTTGTGTGTTACAGGGAGCGGGGATCTCGGCTTTATTGCCCGGATCGTGAGGATGGAAAAAACCTCTATAAAAAACCCCTCAATCCTAAGGTGTGCTGCGTGCTGATGGGATGCATGGCTGTTGAGGTTGAACAGTCGATAGCGAGCGACCTCTGAGGAACCTGCCGCACCTCAGTTGTAAAAGGCTTACCCAGGCAAGCGGGGCTCTGCCTGGGTGGACCGTCCCTTCCCTAGCTGCTCGTGGGACCGAGATGGAGTCCTCACATGTTTCTAACCCCGGTGGGATGGGTGTACCGTCAGGGGGCACTCGCACCAAGTCATCTAAGCGGTTGAGGGAGGCCAGTCCTCCTGAGACACAATCTAGTCATAGTAACAGGGCTCAAGGAGTCATTAATAATAATGTTTTCGTAGTTATTAAGAGGAAAGAGGGTACCTTTGAAAAGGTCTCCCCTTTCTACATTAATAAGGGACTGGAAGGACTTGCAGGTTCTTTGAAATCAATTAAGAGGCTGCGGAATGGTGCTTTGTTAGTTGAGACGGCCAGAGCAAAGCAGGTGGACCTCCTCCTGAATTCAGCAAAGCTAGGGGAATATGACATTGATGTAGAATTACACAACACGCTAAATTCCAGCAAAGGAGTGGTCACATGCCGTGACATTGTGGACATCGAAACGGCAGAATTAAAACAGGAGTGGGCGTCACAGGGTATCATTGACGTTGAGCAAAGGACCCGCAGGAACAATGGAGTGATAGAGAAAACCCCTACCTTCATTGTTACCTTCAATTCCCCATCGTTGCCAGAACATCTTATGGCAGGGTTTCTCCGTCTGAAAGTTAGGCCCTTTATACCGAACCCTATGAGGTGTTTCACATGCCAGCGTTTCGGTCATACCACACAGAATTGTGGAGGCAAACCAACCTGTGGGAGGTGTGGACAGGCAGCTCACGACTCTGGGGTTGACTGTCCTTCCCCAGCAACGTGTCTAAACTGCTCAGGAGGCCACCCTGTATGGAGTCGTGATTGCCCTGTCTTTGTTGAAGAACAAAAAATACAGGAGATAAAAGTGCGCAAACGTATTCCATATGTGGAGGCCAAAAAAGAATATAAGGCGACACAGCCTCCGGTGTTTCCGACCTCCTATGCCTCACTACTCCAGAAACCCACGCCCACTGTTGATGCATCGACACAGACCATCCCCATTTCCACCAGCGAAACTTGCACCTGCATTTGTACATGCCAAACTTCGATTAGTCGAGATATCGGAATACAGGCCGACCCAATGAATGTGAAGGACGAGATAGCTGCAGTAATCATTGAGAAGACACCTCAAAAGGAGAGTACCATCCCACAGGAACGTGCCGTTCCAACAGAACGCGTTCCTCAACAGCAGGGAGCTGCCCAGAAGCAGGTGGCCCCCCAGAAGCAGAGTGCTTCCCGAAAGCAGAGTGCTCAGCAACACGCCCTTCCTTCATCTTCTTCAGAGAAGAAGAAACCAAAGAAGGTGCCTCGGCATTCGATAGAAAGCCTCCCCCAGGCACCATCGAATGTCGTTCTGGCAGCCTTAACCGATGACGAGGATATCATAATGGACCTGGATACCTCATCACCGGAATCAGTCAGCCCTAATGCCGCTGCCCGATCAAACAGTGCCTCACCGTCTAGGCACAAGGATAGGGGGAAACTACAACCACACCGCTGACATGGGAACCATACTCCAATGGAACATGAACGGATTCAGGGCTCGTTTGGACGAATTACGTCTTATTCTGCAGAACAGACCATTCTGTGTCTCCCTTCAGGAGACACATTTCAAGCAGTGTGACGCACCTGTACTTAGAGGCTATCACCTCTACAGAAAAGACGACCTGACTGGCGATAGGGCGCAAGGCGGTGTGGCAGTGTTCATCAAGGACACATTCCATTCTACGCCTGTGCAACTAACTACGACGCTACAGGCAGTTGCAGTCCGTGTGTTGGCACACACTGAGCTTACAGTGTGTTCTCTGTATTTACCACCTGGAGAGCCTCTCGATGTTGTACTCTTGACACAGCTTCTCGATGACCTTCCTCGCCCTTTTCTCATTTTAGGAGATTTCAATGCTCATAATGCTTTATGGGGATCTAACACCACTTGCCCCAGGGGTCGAATGGTTGAGCGTGTGTTACAGTCGACATCGGTGATTTTGCTGAACACGGGTAAGGCCACACACTTCAGCGTTGCTACAGGTACGTCTTCCGCCATTGACCTCTCCTTCTGTTCGCCAGCTCTTGCAGACATTGCCCAGTGGGATGCAGACGACGACCTCCATGGCAGTGATCACTACCCTATCTGGGTAACTCTGCCAGATGGAATGGATCATGCTCGACGGCAGCCGAGATGGCTTATTAAGAAAGCTGATTGGCAGCTTTTTAAACAGTTGGCTGTTTTGGAAAGGCATGAAGGCGTTCAGAACTGGGTGGATCACACTACAGCCGTGATTCGCGCCGCTGCCGATGCGTCGATCCCCAAATCGAAGGGCAACTTTAAGAGGCAGCCTGTTCCTTGGTGGAACGAGGAGTGTCGGTCTGCAATCCAAAACAGGAGGGCAGCTCTCCGACGATTCCACAGGCGCCCTACTGATCACAATCTTGCAACCTTTCGCGTGGCGAGGGCACGGGCAAGACGCATTATTCGAGAGAGCAAGGAGAGGTCTTGGCAAGAGTTCCTGAATTCTATCAATAGGTTCACATCAGCAAGCAGAGTATGGGAAGCCATCAGGAGGATCTCGAGGCGGAATTCCCGACCACAAATAGCAGCTGTACAAGGGCAAGGTCTTCTCCTGACTTCGCCACGAGACATTGCTCAGGTAATGGCAGAATCATTTTACACCATTACATCGGATTCTAGCCAGAATGCAGCCTTTCGGCAGCACCGGGCTATACAGGAGAGGGTTGGTTTTGATTTCCGGTCCTCAAATGCTGAGGAATATAACCAACCGTTCTCACTGTGGGAGCTGGAGACTGCATTAACAGTACCTTGTGATACTGCCCCTGGCGTCGATGACATAACGTACAGCATGCTCAAACACATGGAACCGCAATCGAAGCATGTCCTCCTTCAGCTTTTTAACCAAATCTGGTTCACGGGATACTTTCCACGCTCGTGGAAAGAGTCTGTTTTAATACCTATTTTAAAACCAGGGAAAGATCGGACTGACGCTGGTAGTTACCGTAGCATAAGTCTCACCAGCTGTGTAGGAAAGACATTGGAGCGTAAGGTTAACCGACGCCTAGTCTGGGTCCTAGAAAGCAGGTCCCTACTCAGCCGCTCCCAATGTGGCTTCAGAAAGTACCGTTCAACGCTTGACAACTTGATCTTGCTTGACCGGGAAATCCAACAAGCTTTCCTACGTAAGCAACACCTGATAGGTGTGTTCTTTGATCTCGAAAAAGCCTACGATACTACCTGGAGGCGTAATGTTTTACAGCAGCTCCATGAGTGGGATTTTCGTGGTCGTCTACCCATTTTTATTCAGTCTTTCCTTTCGGATCGGTATTTTAGATACAAGGTCGGGAGCGTATTGTCTGACCGTTTTCATCAAGAGAACGGTATCCCCCAAGGAAGTGTTTTAAGTGTGACGGCCTTCGCCATTGCTATCAATAGTATTACGTCCACTGTACGAAGTCCAGTACAGTGTTCCCTCTTTGTGGACGATTTCTCCATTTTCTGTGCGTCCTCCTCCGTCGCAACTGCTGCTCGTCAATTACATCTGACGATCAGGCGGTTGGAGGAATGGTCCAACAGAACAGGTTTTAAATTTTCGTTGGAGAAGACCGTTTGTGTTGATTTTAATCGCTCCCGTTCCCTTTTTAATTACCCAGTTCTCAAACTAGCGGGGACTGCTCTCACTTTTAAGGAGAAGGTGAAATACCTAGGTCTCACTTTTGATGAAAAGCTCACTTGGTTGCCACACCTTAAGGAACTAAAATTACGATGCATCAAGGCTTTAAATCTCCTTAAGTGTGTTAGCCATCGGGCCTGGGGAGCTGACAGGGCACGTCTCCTCCAATTTTACAGGTCATTTGTGCGACCCCGCCTCGACTATGGGTGTCAAGTTTATGGGTCCGCGAGACCCTCTTATTTGAAAATGCTGGACTCCATACACCATGAAGGTATCAGGTTGTCCACGGGTGCATACCGCACAAGTCCGGTTGTTAGTCTCTGTGCAGAAGCTGGTGAGCCTCCGCTTTCTATTCGTCGCCTTCTACTCACTGCACGTCAAGCGTACCGATCTATGTCAACTCCAAATTCCCTAGCGACTTCCAATGCTAATCAACAATCATTGGTACGCTTATTCCGTAACCGTCCGCAGGCAACAAGGCCCTTTTGGTTCCGTGCAAGGGACAGCCTCGATTTGCTACAGGCGCAAGGCATTCAGGTCCAACGTCAGGGGTGGAGTAGGGGATGTCCCTGGCTACTTCAGAGGCCCAGGGTGCTTTTAGAGTTGACTCTCTACAGGAAGGCTTTTACTTCAGATACCTTTTATAAAAGTAAATTTCTCGAAATTTTAAGTCACCATTCTGATTTTGTCACGGTCTACACGGATGGGTCCAAGCAAGGTGATCATATTGGTTGCTCTGTCGTGTTCCCCGATGTTGCCCTTCGGATAGGGCTCCCAGAACAGTTTACCGTTTATTACGCGGAACTGTTTGCTATCCTGAGGGCACTAGAACAGATAAGAAGACATCATGGAGTGAAGTTCATGATCTGTTCAGACTCCCAAAGTGCCCTCCTGGCTATTGATCAAATGTACCCATCAGATCGGATGGTGCAGGATATACAGGACGCTCTCCTTGCGCTGCAACAACGAAACAAGGAGATCATCTTCTGTTGGGTTCCTGGGCATACTGGGATCCGGAGAAACGAGCTTGCCGATGTGGCGGCTAAGGCGGCTTGCTCCCTCCCCCCTGCTGTACGCTTTTCTGTCCCATTGCAGGCTGTTACCTCGTATGTGACAAGGAAAGCCATGATTTTGTGGGAGGATCAGTGGTTGGATGTGGCGAATAACAAGTTACGCGCCCTAAAATCTTCGGTACGTCCGTGGCGTACTTCCTTCCGCTCTCGAAGGGCTGAGGAAGTCGCCCTTACTCGCCTTAGAATTGGACACTGCCCGCTAACGCATGGCTTTCTTTTGCGTCGTGAGGAACCGCCAGAGTGTAACAGATGTCAGACACAATTGTCGATACGACATATTTCCACAGAATGCTATTTATACGCTGGTGTGAGGACAAATTTAGGTCTCTCACAGGACCTGAAATCTATTTTAGGAGACGATGAAGCGTCCGTGGATTGTGTCCTAAGATTTTGTGCAGCATCTGGACTTCTTCCCAAAATATTGGGTGTTCGATTTTAATGTGTGACAGTGTGGCTCGGTCACTCTTTAAGTCACCGGGCCCCATACATCTATCAAACTTTAATCCCTTTTATGCAGTCCTTTCCTTTGAACCGTCTTTTAAATTTTTAATGTACAATTGCAGTTAAATGTCCATACGACTGGACCCATTTTCTTCTCATCTCCTTACGTTAGCATACGGGCGCTGATAACCTCGCTGTTGAGCGCCCTAAAACACCAATCATCATCATCATCATCATCAACGTCGTCTAAGTCGTCAGTGTCGTTAATGTTGTCAATGTCGTCAATATCGTCTAAGTCGTCTATGTCGTCAATGTTGTCCATGTCGTCAATGTCGTGAATGTCGTGAATATCGTGAATGTCGTCTATGTCGTCAATGTCGTAAATGTCGTCAATATCGTCTATGTCATCTATGTCGTCAATATCGTCAATGTCGTCTATGTCGTCAATGTCGTCAATATCGTCTATGTCGTCAATATCGTCAATGTCGTCAAATTCGTCAATATCGTCTCTGTCGTCTATGACGTCAATGTCGTCAATGTCGTCAATGTCGTCTATGTCGTCAATGTCGTCAATGTCGTCTATGTCGTCAATGTCATCTTTGTCGTCTATGTCGTCAAAGTCGTCAATATAGTCTATGTCGTGTATGTCGTCAGTGTCGTCAATGTCGTGAATGTCGTGAATGTCGTCAAAGTCGTCTATGTCGTCAATGTCATCAATGACGTCAATGTCGTCAATGTCTTCAAAGCTGTCAATGTTGTCAATGTCATACATGTTGTCTATGTCATCTATGTCGTCATCGTCGTCAAAGTCGTAAATATCGTTTATGCCGTCTATGTCGTCAATGTCGTCTGTGTCTTTAATGTCGTCAAAGTCGTCAATGTCGACAAAGTCGTCAATGTCATCAATATCGTCAATGTCGTCAATGTCCTCAATATCGTCTATGTTGTCAATGTCTTCTATGTCGTCTATATCGTCTATGTCGTCAATGTCGTCAATGTCGTCAATATCGTCTATGTCGTCAATATCGTCAATATCGACATTTTCGTCAATGTCGTCAATGTCGTCAATACCGTCAATATCGTCTATGTCGTCTATGTCCTCAATGTCGTCTTTGTCGTCAATTTCGTCAAAGTCGGCAATATCTTCTATGTCGTCTAAGTCGTCTATGTCGTCAGTGTCGTCACTGTCGTCAAAGTCGTCTATGTCGTCAATGTCGTTAATATCGGTTATGTCGTCTATGTCGTCAATGACGTCAATGTCGTCAAAGTTGTCAATATCATCAATGTCGTCAAAGTCATCTATGTCATAAATGTCGTCAATGACATCAATGTCGTCAATGTCTTCAATGCTGTCAATGTCTTCAATGCTGTCAATGTTTTCAATGTCATACATGTCATCTATGTCGTCAATGTCGACAAAATCGTAAATATCGTCTATGTCATCTGTGTCGTCAATGTCGTCAATGTCGTCAATATCGTCAACGTGGTCAAATTCGTCAATATCGACTATGTCGTCAATGTCGCCAATATCGTCTATGTCGTCTATGTCGTCAATGTCGTCTATGTGGTCAATGTCGTTAATGTCGTCAATATCGTCAATGTCGTCTATGTCGTCAATGTCGTTAATGTTGTCAATGTCGTCAATATCGTCTAAGTCGTCTATAGCGTCAATGTCGTCCATGTCGTCAATGTCGTCAATGTCGTGAATGTCGTGAATATCGTGAATGTCGTCTATGTCGTAAATGTCGTAAATGTCGTCACTATCGCCTGTCATCAATGTCGTCAATGTAATCAATGTCGTGAATGTCGTGAATATCGTGACTGTCGTCTATGTCGTCAATGTCGTAAATATCGTCAATATCGTCTATGTCAATTATGTCGTCAATGTCGTCAATGTCGTCTATGTCGTCAATGTCGTCAATGTCGTCAATGTCATCAATGATGTCAATGTCCTCTAGGTCGTCAATGTCGTCAATGTAGTCAAAGTCGTCAATATCGTCAATGTCGTCTATGTCGTCAATGTTGTAAATGTCGTCAATGTGGTCAATAACGTGTATGTCATGTATGTCGGCAATGTCGTCTATGTCGTCTATGTCGTCAATGTCGTCAATGGCGTCTATGTCTTTAATATCGTCAATGTCGTCAATGTCGTCAAAGTCGTCAACATCGTATATGTCGTCTTTGTCGTCAATGTCGTCCATGTCGTCAATGTCTTCAATGTCATCAATATCGTCATTGTGGTCATAGTCGTCAATATCGTCTATGTCGACAATGTCGCCTATGTTGTCTATGTCGTCTATGTTGTCAATGTCGTCTAAGTCGTCAATGTCGTTAATGTCGTCAATATCGTCAATGTCGTCAATGTCATCTAAGTCGTCAATGTCGTTAATGTTGTCAATGTCGTCAATATCGTCTAAGTCGTCTATGTCGTCAATGTTGTCCATGTCGTCAATGTCGTGAATGTCGTGAATATCGTGAATGTCGTCTATGTCGACAATGTCGTAAATGTCGTCAATATCGTCTATGTCATCTATGTCGTCAATGTCGTCAATGTCGTCTATGTCGTCAATGTCGTCAATATCGTCTATGTCGTCAATATCGTCAATGTCGTCAAAGTCGTCAATATCGTCTCTGTCATCTATGTCGTCAATGTCGTCAATGTCGTCAATGTCGTCCATGTCGTCAATGTCGTCAATGTCGTCTATGTCGTCAATGTTGTCAATGTCGTCAATGCCGTCAAAGTTGTCAATATCGTCAATGTTGACTATGTCGTCAATGTCGCCAATGTCGTCTTTGTCGTCAATGTCGTCAAAGTCGTCAATGTCGTCAGTCGTCTGTGTCATCAATATCGTCAATGTCGTCAATGTCCTCAATATCGTCTATGTCGTTAATGACGTTTATGTCGTTTATGTCGTCTATGTCGTCAATGTCGTCTATGTCGTCAATGTCGTCAACGTCGTAAATATCGTCTATGTCGTCAATATCGTCAATATCGACATTTTTGTCAATGTCTTCAATGTCGTCCATATCGTCAACATCGTCTATGTAGTCTATGTCGTGTGTGTCGTCAATGTCGTCAATGTCGTCAAAGTCGTCGATGTCGTCAATGTCGTCAATGACGTCAATGTCTTCAATGTCTTTAATGGTGTCAATGTTGTCAATGTCATACATGTTGTCTATGTCTTCTATGTACATTCTACATACATGAAGATGCTAAGCTAGTACTTTTTGCTGATGATACAAGTATAGCTATCACACCTGACAAACAGGAATTAACTGATGAAATTGTAAATGATATCTTCCAGAAAGTCATTAAGTGGTTCTCTACAAATGGACTCTCATTAAACTTTGATAAAACCCAGTATATACAGTTTCATACAGTAAATGGCATGACACCATTAATAAATTTAGACTTTGAACATAAATCTGTAGCTAAGGTAGAATATTCAAAATTTTTAGGTGTTTGCATTGACGAGGGACTGAATTGGAAGAAACATATTGAAGATCTCCTGAAACGTCTGAGTTCAGCTACTTATGCTATCAGAGTCATTGCAAAATTTGGTGATATAAATCTCAGTAAATTAGCTTACTACGCCTATTTTCATTCACTGCTTTCAAATGGGATCATATTCTGGGGCAATTCAACATTGAGTAAAAAAGTATTCATTGCACAAAAGCGTGTAATCAGAATAATTGCTGGAGCCCACCCAAGAGCATCCTGCAGACATTTATTTAGGGATCTAGGGATACTCACTGTAGCTTCACAATATATATATTCACTCATGAAATTTGTTATTAACAATCCGACTCAATTCAAAAGTAATAGCAGTGTGCATAGCTACGACACTAGGAGAAAGGATGATATTCACTATTCAAGGTTAAATCTAACTTTGGCTCAAAAAGGGGTGAATTATGCTGCCACAAAAGTCTTTGGTCACTTACCAAGTAGCATCAAAAGTCTGACAGATAGCCAACTAGTATTTAAAAAGAAATTAAAGGAATTTCTGAATGGCAACTCCTTCTACAATGTAGATGAATTTTTAGATAAAACATAAAAAAATATATAAAAAAAATAAAATAAAAAAAAAATAAAAAAAAATTTTAAAAAAATTTACAAAAAAAATTCTTAAAATATAGATTGTCAAGTGTAGACATAATTTACTAAACTGACACGTTCCACATCATTACGAAATGTCGTATACATGATCTAAGGAACAAGTATTAATCTAATCTAATCTAATCTAATCGTCAATGGCGTCAAGTCGTAAATATCGTCTATGTCTTCTATGTTGGCAATGTCGTTGTGTCGTCAATGTCGTCAATGTCGTCAATGTCGTCAATATCGTCTATGTCGTCAATATCGTCAAAATCGATATTTTCTTCAATGTCGTCAATGTCGTCCATATCGCCAATATCGTCTATGTAGTCTATGTCGTCAATGTCGTCAAAGTCGTCAATATCGTCTATGTCGTGTATGTCGTCAATGTCGTCAATGTCGTCAAAGTCGTCAAAGTCGTCTATGTCGTCATTGTCGTCAATGACGTCAATGTCGTCAATGTCTTCAAAGCTGTCAATATTGTCAATGTCATACATGTTGTCTATGTCATCTATGTCGTCAACGTCGTCAAAGTCGTAAATATCGTCTATGTCGCCTACGTCGTCAATGTCGTCTGTCTTCAATGTCGTCAAATTCGTCAATGTCGACAAAGTCGTCAATGTCATCAATATCGTCAATGTCGTCAATGTCCTCAATATTGTCTATGTTGTCAATGTCGTCTATGTCGTCTATATCGTCTATGTCGTCAATGTCGTCAATGTCGTCATTGTCGTCAATATCGTCTATGTCGTCAATATCATCAATATCGACATTTTCGTCAATGTCGTCAATGTCTTCAATATCGTCAATATCGTCTATGTCGTCTATATCGTCAATGTCGTCTTTGTCGTCAATTTCGTCAAAGTCGTCAATATCGTCTGAGTCGTCTATTTCGTCAGTGTCGTCAATGTCGTCAAAGTCGTCTATGTCGTCAATGTCGTCAATATCGGTTATGTCGTCTATGTCGTCAATGACGTCAATGTCGTCAAAGTTGTCAATATCGTCAATGTTGTCTATGTCGTCAATGTCGTCAATGTCGTCAATAATGTCAAAGTCGTCTATGTCGTCAATGTCGTCAATGACGTCAATGTCGTGAATGTCTTCAATGCTGTCAATGTCTTCAATGCTGTCAATGTTGTCTATGTCATACATGTCATCTATGTCATCAATGTCGACAAAATCGTAAATATCGTCTATATCGTCTATGTCGTCAATGTCGTCTGTCTTGTCAATGTCGTCAATGTCGTCAATATCGTCAATGTGGTCAAATTCGTCAATATCGTCTATGTCGTCAATGTCGCCTATATCGTCTATGTCGTCTTTGTCGTCAATGTCGTCTATGTCGTCAATGTCGTTAATGTCGTCAATATCGTCAATGTCGTCTATGTCGTCAATGTCGATAATGTTGTCAATGTCGTCAATATCGCCTAAGTCGTCTATAGCTTCAATGTCGTCCATGTCGTCAATGTCGTCAATGTCGTGAATATCATGAAAGTCGTCTATGTCGTAAATGTCGTAAATGTCGTCAATTTCGTCTATGTCATCTATGTCGTCAATGTTGTCAATGTCGTCTATGTCGTCAAAGTCGTCTATGTCATCAATTTCGTCAATGACGTCAATGTCGTCAATGTCGTCAAAGTCGACAATGTCATCAATATCATCAATGTCGTCAATGTCCTCAATATCGTCTATGTCGTCAATGTCGTCTATGTCGAAAATGTCGACTATGTCGTCAATGTCGTCAATGTCGTCAATGTCGTCAATATCGTGTATGTCGTCAATATCGTCAATATCGACATTTCGTCAATGTCATCCATATCGTCAATATCGTCTGTCGTCAATGTCGTCACTGTCGTCTTTTTCGTCAAAGTCGTCAATATCGTCAATGTCGTGTATGTCGTCAATGTCGTCAACGTCGTCATTGACGTCAATGGCTTCAATGTCTTCATTGCTGTCTATGTTGTCAATTTCATACATGTTGTCTATGTCATCTATGCTGTCAATGTCGTCAAAGTCGTAAATATCGTCTATGTCGTCTATGTCGGCAATGTCGTTGTGTCGTCAAAGTCGTCAATGTCGTCAATGTCGTTAATGTCGTCAAAGTTGTAAATATCGTCTATGTAGTCTATGTCGTCTATGTTGTCTATGTCGTCAATATTGTCTATGTCGTCAATGTTGTCAATGTCATCAATGTCGACAATGTCGTCTATGTCGTCAATGTCGTCAGTGTCGTCAATGTCGTCAATGTCGTCAATGTCGTCTATGTCATCAATGTTGTTAATGTCGTCAATGTGGTCAATAACGTCTATGTCGTCTATGTCGGCAATGTCGTCTATGTCGTCAATGTCGTCAATGGCGTCTATGTCTTCAATATCGTCAATGTCGTCAAAGTCGTCAACATCGTCTATGTCGTCTATGTCGTCAATGTCGTCTATGTCGTCAATGTCGTAAATGTCGTCAATATCGTCTATGTCAGCTATGTCGTCAATGTCGTCAATGTCGTCTATGTCGTCAATGTCGACTAAATCGTAAATATCGTCTATGTCGTCTATGTCGGCATTGTCGTCTGTGTCTTCAATGTCGTCAATGTCTTCAAAGCTGTCAATGTTGTCAATGTCATACATGTTGTCTATGTCATCTATGTCGTCAACGTCGTCAAACTCGTAAATATCGTCTATGTCGTCTAAGTCGTCAATGTCGTCTGTGTCTTCAATGTCGTCAAAGTCGTCAATGTCGAAAAAGTCGTCAATGTCATCAATATCGCCAATGTCGTCAATGTCCTCAATATCGTCTATGTTGTCAATGTCGTTTATGTCGTCTATATCGTCTATGTCGTCAATGTCGTCAATGTCATCAATGTCGTCAATATCGTCTATGTCGTCAATATCGTCAATATCGACATTTTCGTCAATGTCGTCAATGTCGTCAATGTCTTCAATGCTGTCAATGTTGCCAATGTCATACATGTCATCTACGTCGTCAATGTCGACAAAATCGTAAATAACGTCTATGTCGTCTATGTCGTCAATGTCGTCTTTGTCGTCAATGTCGTCAAAGTCGTCAATATCGTCTATGTCGTCCATGTCGTCAGTGTCGTCAATGCCGTCAAAGTCGTCTATGTCGTCAATGTCGTAAATATCGTCTATGTCGCTTATGTCGTCAATGTCGTCTATGTTGTCAATGTCGTCAATGTCGTAAAAGTCGTCAATATCGTTTATGTCGACTATGTCGTCAATATCGTCAATGTCGTCAAAGTCAACTATGTCATCAATGTCGTCAATGACGTCAATGTCGTCAATGTCTTCAATGCTGTCAATGTCTTCAATGCTGTCAATGTTGCCAATGTCATACATGTCATCTACGTCGTCAATGTCGACAAAATCGTAAATATCGTCTATGTCGTCTATGTCGTCAATGTTGTCTGTGTTGTCAATGTCGTCAATGTCGTCAATATCGTCAATGTGGTCAAATTCGTCAATATCGTCTATGTCGTCAATGTCGCCTATATCGTCTATGTCGTCAAAGTCGTTAATGTTGTCAATGTCGTAAATATCGTCTAAGTCGTCTATAGCGTCAATGTCATCCATGTCGTCAATGTCGTGAATGTCGTGAATATCGTGAATGTCGTCTATGTCGTAAATGTCGTAAATGTCGTCAATATCGTCTATGTCGTCTATGTCGTCAATGTCGTCTTTGTCGTCAATGTCGTCAAAATCGTCAATGTCGTCAAAGTCGTCAATGTCATCAATATCTTCAATGTCGTCAATGTCGTCTATGTCGTCTATGTCGAAAATGTCGTCTATGTCGTCAATGTCGACAATGTCGTCAATATCGTGCATGTCGTCAATATCGTCAATATCGACATTTCGTCAATGTCGTCCATATCATCATTATCGTCTATGTCGTCTATTTCGTCAATGTCGTCTTTGTCGTCAAAGTCGTCAATATCGTCAATATCGTCAATGTCGTGTATGTCGTCAATGTCGTCAATGTCGTCAAAGTCGTCTATGTCGTCAATGTCGTCAATGTCGTCAATGTCGTCAATGTCTTCAATGTCTTCATTGCTGTCAATGTTATCAATTTCATACAAGTTGCCTATGTCTTCTATGTCGTCAATGTCGTCAAAGTCGTAAATATCGTCTATGTCGTCTATGTCGGCAATGTCGTTGTGTCGTCAATGTCATCAATGTCGTCAATGTCGTCAATGTCGTCAATGACGTCAAAGTTGTAAATATCGTCTATGTCGTCCATGTCGTCTATGTTTTCTATGTCGTCAATGTTGTCTATGTCGTCAATGGTGTCAATGTCATCAATGTTGTCAATGTCGTCTATGTCGTCAATGACGTTAATGTCGTCAATGTCGTCAATATTGTCTATGTCGTCTATGTCGTCAATGTCGTCTATGTCGTCAGTGTCGTCAATGTCGTCAAAGCGTCAATGTCGTCAATGTTGTCTATGTCGTCAATGTTGTTAATGTCGTCAATGTGGTCAATAACGTCTATGTCGGCAATGTCCTCTATGTCGTCTATGTTGTCAATGTCGTCAATGGCGTCTATGTCTTCAATATCGTCAATGTCGTCAATGTCGTCAACATCGTCTATGTCGTCTATGTCGTCAATGTCGTCCATGTCGTCAATGTCGTCAATGTCGTGAATGTTTGAATATCGTGTATGTCGTCTATGTCGTCAATGTCGTCAATGTCGTCAATATCGTCTATGTCAGCTATGTCGTCAATGTCGTCAATGTCGTAAATGTCGTCAATATCGTCTATGTCATCTATGTCGTCAATGTCGTCAATGTCGTCAATGTCGTCTATGTCGTGAATGTCGTCAATGTCTATGTCGTCAATATCGTCACTGACGTCAACGTCGTCAATATCGTCTCTGTCGTCTATGTCGTCAATGTCGTCAATGTCGTCAATGTCGTCAACGTCGTCAATATCGTCTCTGTCGTCTATGTCCTCAATGTCGTCAATGTCGTCCATGTCGTCAATGTCGTCAATGTCGTCAAAAATGTCAATATCGTCAATGTTGTCTATGTCGTCAATGTCGTCAAAGTCGTCTATGTCATCAATGTCGTCAATGACGTCAATGTCGTCAATGTCTTCAAAGCTGTCAATGTTGTCAATGTCATACATGTTGGCTATGTCATCTATGTCGTCAACATCGTCAAAGTCGTAAATATCGTCTATGTCGTCTATGTCGTCAATGTCGTCTTTGTCGTCAATGTCGTCAAACTCGTCAATGTCGTCAAAGTCGTCAATGTCATCAATATTGTCAATGACGTCAATGTCCTCAATATCGTCTATGTCGTCAGTGTCGTCTATGTCGTCTATGACGTCTATGTCGCCAATGTCGTCAATTTCGTCAATTTCGTCCTTGTCATCAATGTCGTCAATATCGTCAATGTCGTCAATATCGTCAATATGGACATTTTCGACAATGTCAATGTCGTCCATGTCGTCAATATGATCTATTTCGTCTATGTCGTCAATGTCGTCTTTGTCGTCAATGTCGTCAAAGTCGTCTATGTCGTCAATGTCGTCGATGACGTCAATGTCTTCAATGTCTTCAATGCTGTCAATGTTGTCAATTTCATACAAGTTGTCTATGTCTTCTATGTCGTCAATGTTGTCAAAGTCGTAAATATCGTCTATGTCGTCTATGTCGGCAATGTCGCTGTGTTGTCAATGTCGTCAATGTAGTCAATGTCGTGAATGTCGTGAATATCGTGAATGTCGTCTATGTCGTCAGTGTCGTAAATGTCGTCAATATCGTCTATGTCATCTATGTCGCCTATGTCGTCTATGTCGTCAATGTCGTCAATATCGTATATGCCGTCAATATTGTCAATGTCGTCAAAGTCGTCAATATCGTCTCTGTCGTTTATGTCGTCAATGTCGTCAAAGTCGTCTATGTCGTCAATGTCGTCAATGTCGTCTATGTCGTCAATGTTGTCAATGTCGTCAATGTCGTCAAAGTTGTCAATATTGTCAATGTTGTCTATGTCGTCAATGTCGTTAATGTCGTCAAAGTCGTCTATGTCGTCAATGTCGTCAATGACGTCAATGTCGTCAGTGTCTTCAAAGCTGTCAATGTTGTCAATGTCATACATGTTGTCTATGTCATCTATGTCGTCAACGTCGTCAAAGTCGTAAATATCGTCTATGTCGTCTATGTCGTCTATGTCGTCAATGTCCTCTTTGTCGTCAATGTCGTCAAAGTCATCAATGTCGTCAAAGTCGTCAATGTCATCAATATCGTCAATGTCGTCAATGTCCTCAATATCGTCTATGTCATCAATGTCGTTTATGTCGTCTATGTCGTCTATGTCGTCAATGTTGTCTATGTCGTCAATGTCGTCAATGTCGTCAATGTCGTCAATGTCGTCAATGTCGTCAATGACGTCAAAGTTGTAAATATCGTCTATGTCGTCCATGTCGTCTATGTTTTCTATGTCGTCAATGTTGTCTATGTCGTCAATGTCGTCAATGTTGTCAATGTCATCAATGTTTTTAATGTCGTCTATGTCGTCAATGACGTTAATGTCATCAATGTCGGCTATTTTTGTCTATGTCGTCTATGTCGTCAATGTCGTCTATGTCGTCAGTGTCGTCAATGTCGTCAAAGCGTCAATGTTGTCAATGTTGTCTATGTCGTCAATGTTGTTAATGTCGTCAATGTGGTCAATAACGTCTATGTCGGCAATGTCCTCTATGTCGTCTATGTTGTCAATGTCGTCAATGGCGTCTATGTCTTCAATATCGTCAATGTCGTCAATGTCGTCAACATCGTCTATGTCGTCTATGTCGTCAATGTCGTCCATGTCGTCAATGTCGTCAATGTCGTGAATGTTTCAATATCGTGAATGTCGTCTATGTCGTCAATGTCGTCAATGTCGTCAATATCGTCTATGTCAGCTATGTCGTCAATGTCGTCAATGTCTTCAATGTCGTATATGTCGTCAATATCGTCTATGTCATCTATGTCGTCAATGTCGTCAATGTCGTCAATGTCGTCTATGTCGTGAATGTCGTCAATGTCTATGCCGTCAATATCGTCACTGACGTCAACGTCGTCAATATCGTCTCTGTCGTCTATGTCGTCAATGTCGTCAATGTCGTCAATGTCGTCAACGTCGTCAATATCGTCTCTGCGTCTATGTCCTCAATGTCGTCAATGTCGTCAATGTCGTCCATGTCGTCAATGTCGTCAATGTCGTCAAAAATGTCAATATCGTCAATGTTGTCTATGTCGTCAATGTCGTCAAAGTCGTCTATGTCATCAATGTCGTCAGTGACGTCAATGTCGTCAATGTCTTCAAAGCTGTCAATGTTGTCAATGTCATACATGTTGTCTATGTCATCTATGTCGTCAACATCGTCAAAGTCGTAAATATCGTCTATGTCGTCTATGTCGTCAATGTCGTCTTTGTCGTCAATGTCGTCAAAGTCGTCAATGTCGTCAAAGTTGTCAATGTCATCAATATTGTCAATGACGTCAATGTCCTCAATATCGTCTATGTCGTCAATGTCGTCTATGTCGTCTATGACGTCTATGTCGTCAATGTCGTCAATGTCGTCAATTTCGTCCATGTCATCAATGTCGTCAATATCGTCAATGTCGTCAATATCGTCAATATGGACATTTTCGACAATGTCGTCAATGTCGTCCATGTCGTCAATATGATCTATGTCGTCTATGTCGTCAATGTCGTCTTTGTCGTCAATGTCGTCAAAGTCGTCAAAGTCGTCTATGTCGTCAATGTCGTCGATGACGTCAATGTCTTCAATGTCTTCAATGCTGTCAATGTTGTCCATTTCATAGAAGTTGTCTATGTCATCTATGTCGTCAATGTCGTCAGTGTCGTCAATATCGTCTATGTCATCTATGTCGTCAATGTCGTCAATGTCGTCTATGTCGTCAATGTCGACAAAATCGTAAATATCGTCTATGTCGTCTATGTCGTCAATGTCGTCTGTGTCGACAATGTCGTCTGTGTCGTCAATGTCGTCAATGTCGTCAATATCGTCAATGCTGTCAAAGTAGTCAATATCGTCTATGTCGTCAATGTCGCCCATATCGTCTATGTCGTCTATGTTGTCAATGTCGTCTATGTCGTCAATGTCGATAATGTCGTCAATATCGTCAATGTCGTCAATGTCGTCTATGTCGTAAATGTCGTTAATGTTGTCAATGTCGTCCATATCGTCTAAGTCGTCTATGTCGTCAATGTCGTCCATGTCGTCAATGTCGTCAATGTCGTGAATGTCGTGAATATCGTGAATGTCGTCTATGTCGTCAGTGTCGTAAATGTCGTCAATATCGTCTATGTCATCTATGTCGCCTATGTCGTCTATGTCGTCAATGTCGTCAATATCGTATATGCCGTCAATATTGTCAATGTCGTCAAAGTCGTCAATATCGTCTCTGTCGTCTATGTCGTCAATGTCGTAAATGTCGTCTATGTCGTCAATGTCGTCAATGTCGTCTCTGTCGTCAATGTTGTCAATGTCGTCAATGTCGTCAAAGTTGTCAATATCGTCAATGTTGTCTATGTCGTCAATGTCGTTAATGTCGTCAAAGTCGTCTATGTCGTCAATGTCGTCAATGACGTCAATGTCGTCATTGTCTTCAAAGCTGCCAATGTTGTCAATGGCATACATGTTGTCTATGTCATCTATGTCATCAATGTCGTCAAAGTCGTCAATGTCATCAATATCGTCAATGTCGTCAATGTCCTCAATATCGTCTATGTCATCAATGTCGTTTATGTCGTCTATGTCGTCTATGTCGTCAATGTTGTCTATGTCGTCCATGTCGTCAATGTCGTGAATCTCGTGAATAACGTAAATGTCGTCAATGTCGTAAATGTCGTCAATATCGTCTATGTCATCTATGTCGTCAATGTCGTCAATATCGTCTATGTCGTCATTGTCGTCAATGTCATTGTCGTCAATATCGTCAATGTCGTCATAATCGTCAATATCGTCTCTGTCGTCTATGTCGTCAATGTCGCCAATGTCGTCAATGTCGTCTCTGTCGTCAATGTTGTCAATGTCGTCAAAGTTTTCAATATCATCAATGTTGTGAAAGTCGTCAATATCGTCTTTGTCTTCCAAGTCGTCAATGTCGTCAATGTCGTCAATGTCGTCTTTGTCGTCAATGTCGTCAAAGTCGTCAATATCGTTTATGACGTGTATGTCGTCAATGTCGTCAATGTCGTCAAAGTCGTCTATGTCGTCAATGTCTTCAATGACGTCAATGTCTTCAATGTCATCAATGCTGTCAATGTTGTCAATTTCATACATGTTGTCTATGTCTTCTATGTCGTTAATTTCGTCAAAGTCGTAAATATCGTCTATGTCGTCTATGTCGGCAATGTCGTTGTGTCGTCAATGTCGTCAATGTCGTCAAAGTCGTCGATGTCGTCAATGTCGTCAAAGTTGTAAATATCGTCTATGTCGTCAATGTCGTCTATGTCGTCTATGTTGTCTATGTCGTCAATATTGTCTTTGTCGTCAATGTCGTCAATGTCGTCAATGTCATCAATATCGTCAATGTCGTCTATGTCGTCAATGACGGTTATGTCGTCAATGTCGTCAATATTGTCTATGTCGTCAATGTTGTCAATGTCGTCTATGTTGTCAATGTCGTCAATGTCGTAAAAATGTCAATGTCGTCTCTGTCGTCAATGTTGTAAATGTCGTCAATGTGGTCATTAACGTCTATGTCATCTATGTCGGCAATGTCGCTATTTCGTCTATGTCGTCAATGTCGTCAATGGCGTCTATGTCTTTAATATCGTCAATGTCGTCAATGTCGTCATAGTTGTCAACATCGTATATGTCGTCTATGTCGTCAATGTCGTCCATGTCGTCAATGTCGTCAATGTCGTAAATGTCGTCAATATCGTCTATGTCATCTATGTCGTCAATGACGTCAATATCGTGTATGTCGTCAATGTCGACAATGTCGTCAAAGTCGTCTATGTCGTCCATGTCGTCAATGACGTCAATGTCGTCAATGTCTTCAAAGCTGTCAATGTTGTCAATGTCATACATGTTGTCTATGTCATCTTTGTCGTCAACGTCGTCAAAGTCGTAAATATCGTCTATGTCGTCTATGTCGTCAATGTCGTCTGTGTCGTCAATGTCGTCAATGTCATCAATATCGTCAATGTGGTCAAAGTCGTCAATATCGTCTATGTCGACAATGTCGCCTATATCGTCTATGTCGTCAGTGTAGTCAATGTCGTCTATGTCGTCAAGGTCGTTAATGTCGTCAATATCGTCAATGTCGTCAATGACGTCTAAGTCGTCAATGTCGTTAATGTGGTCAATGTCGTCAATATCGTCTAAGTCGTCTATGTCGTCAATGTTGTCCATGTCGTCAATGTCGTCAATGTCGTCAATATCGTCTATGTCGTCAATATCGTCAATGTCGTCAAAGTCGTCAATATCGTCTCTGTCGTCTATGACGTCAATGTCGTCAATGTCGTCTATGTTGTCAATGTCGTCAATGTCGTCTATGTCGTCAATGTTGTCAATGTCGTCAATATCGTCAAAGTTGTCAATATCGTTAAAGTTGTCTATGTCGTCAATGTCGTCAAAGTCGTCTATGTCGTCAATGTCGTCAATGACGTCAATGGCGTCAATGTCTTCAAAGCTGTCAATGTTGTCAATGTCATACATGTTGTCTATGTCATATATGTCGTCAAAGTCTTAAATATCGTCTATGTCGTCTATGTCGTCAAAGTCGTCTTTGTCGTCAATGTCGTCAAAGTCGTCAATGTCGTCAATGTCGTCAATGTCATCAATATCGTCCATGTCGTCAATGTCCTCAATATCGTCTATGTCGTCAAAGTCGTTTATGTCGTCTATGTCGTCTATGTCGTCAATGTCGTCTATGCCGTCAATGTCGTCAATGTCGTCAATGTCGTCAATATCGTCAATGTCGTCAATATCGTCAATATCGACATTTTCGTCAATGTCGTCAATGTCGTCCATATCGTCAATATCGTCTATGTAGTCTAAGTTGTCAATGTCACCTTTGCCGTCAATATCGTCAAAGTCGTCAATATCGTCTATGTCGTGTATGTCGTCAATGTCGTCAATGTCGTCAATCTCGTCAAAGTCGTCTATGTCGTCAATGTCGTCAATGACGTCAATGTCTTCAATGACTTCAATGCTGTCAATGTTGTCAATGTCATACATGTTGTCTATGTCTTCGATGTCGTCATTGTCGTCAAAGTCGTAAATATCGTCTATGTCGTCTATGTCGGCAATGTCGTTGTGTCGTCAATGTCGTCAATGTCGTCAATATAGTATATGTCGTCAATATCGTCAATATCGACATCTTCGTAAATGTTGTCAATGTCGTCCATATCGTCAATATCGTCTATGTCGTCTATGTCGTCAATGTCGTCTGTGTCTTCAATGTCGTCAATATCGACATTTTCGTCAATGTCATCAATGTCGTCAATATCGTCAATATCGTCTATGTCGTCTATGTCGTCAATGTCGTCTATGTCGTCAATGTCGTCAATGTCGTCAATATCGTCTATGTCATCAATATCGTCAATATCGACATTTTCGTCATTGTCGTCAATGTCGTCAATATCGTCAATATCGTCTATGTCGTCTATGTCGTCAATGTCGTCTATGTCGTCAATGTCGTTAATGTTGTCAATGTCGTCAATATCGTCTAAGTCGTCTATAGCGTCAATGTCGTCCATGTCGTCATGTCGTCAATGTCGTGAATGTCGTGAATATCGTGAAAGTCGTCTATGTCGTCAATGTCGTAAATATCGTCAAAATCGTCTATGTCATCTATGTCGTCAATGTCGTCAATGTCTATGTCGGCAATATCGTCAATGTCGTCAAAGTCGTCAATATCGTCTCTGTCATCTATATCGTCAATGTCGTCAAAGTCGTCAATATCGTTTATGTCGTGTATGTCGTCAATGTCGTAATGTCGTCAAAGTCGTCAAAGTCGTCTATGTCGTCAATGTCGTCAATGACTTCAATGTCTTCAATGTCTTCAATGCTGTCAATGTTGTCAATTTCATACATGGTGTCTATGTCTTCTATGTCGTCAATGTCGTCAAATTCGTAAATATCGTCTATGTCGTCTATGTCGGCAATGTCGTTGTGTCGTCAAAGTCGTCAATGTCGTCTATGTCGTCGATGTCGTCAATGTCGTCAAAGTTGTAAATATCGTCTATGTCGTCAATGTCGTCTATGTTGTCTATGTCGTCAATATTGTCTATGTCGTCAATGTCGTCAATGTCGTCAATGTCATCAATGTCGTCAATGTCGTCTATGTCGTCAATGACGTTTATGTCGTCAATGTCGTCAATATTGTCAATATCGTCTATGTCGTCAATGTCGTCTATGTCGTCAATGTCGTCAATGTCGTCAAAGTCGTCAATATCGTCAATGTCGTCTATGTCGTCAATGTTGTAAATGTCGTCAATGTTGTCAATAACGTCTATGTCATCTATATCAGCAATGTCGTCTATGTCGTCTATGTCGTCAATGTCGTCAATGGCGTCTATGTCTTTAATATCGTCAATGTCGTCAAAGTCGTCAACATCGTATATGTCGTCTATGTCGTCAATTTCGTCCATTTCGTCAATGTCTTCAATGTCATCAATATCGTCATTGTGGTCATAGTCGTCAATATCGTCTATGTCGACAATGTCGCCTATATCGTCTATGTCCTCTATGTTGTCAATGTCGTCTATGTCGTCAATGTCGTTAATGTCGTCAATATCGTCAATGTCGTCAATGTCGTCTAAGTCGTCTATGTCGTCAATGTTGTCCATGTCGTCAATGTCGTGAATGTCGTGAATATCGTGAAAGTCGTCTATGTCGTCAATGTCGTAAATGTCGTCAATATCGTCTATGTCATCTATGTCGTCAATGTCGTCAATGTCGTCTATGTCGTCAATGTCGTCAATATCGTCTATGTCGTCAATATCGTCAATGTCGTCAAAGTCGTCAATATCGTCTCTGTCGTCTATGTCGTCAATGTCGTCAATGTCGTCAATGTCGTCAATGTCGTCTATGTCCTCAATGTTGACAATGTCGTCAATGTCGTCAAAGTTGTCAATATCGTCAATGTTGACTATGTCGTCAATGTCGTCAATGTCGTCAAAGTCGTCAAAGTCGTCTATGTCGTCAATGTCGTCAATGACGTCAATGTCGTCAATATCTTCAAAGCTGTCAATGTTGTCAATGTCATACATGTTGTCTATGTCATCTATGTCGTCAACGTTGTCAAAGTCTTAAATACCGTCTATGTCGTCTATGTCGTCAAAGTTGTCTATGTCGTCAATGTCGTTTGTGTCGTCAATGTCATCAATATCGTCAATATTGTTAATGTGGTCAAAGTCGTCAATATCGTCCATGACGACAATATCACCTATATCGTCTATGTCGTCTATGTTGTAAATGTCGTCTATGTCGTCAATGTCTTTCAAGTCGTCAATATCGTCAATGTCGTCAATGTCGTCTATGTCGTCAATGTCATTAATGTTGTCAATGTCGTCAATATCGTCTAAGATGTCTATGTCGTCAATGTCGTCTATGTCGTCATGTCGTCAATGTCATGAATGTCGTGAATATCGTGAATGTCGTCTCTGTCGTCAATGTCGTAAATGTCGTCAATATTGTCTATGTCATCTATGTCGTCAATGTCGTCTATGCCGTCAATGTCGTCAATATCGTCTATGTCGTCAATATCGTCAATGTCGTCAAAGTCGTCAATATCGTCTCTGTCGTCTATGTCGTCAATGTCGTCAATGTTGTCAATGTCGTCAATATCGTCAAAGTCGTCTATGTCGTCAAAGTCGTCTATGCCGTCAATGTCGTCAATGACGTCAATGTCGTCAATGTCTTCAAAGCTGTTAATGTTGTCAATGTCATACATGTTGTCCATGTCATCTACGCCGTCAATGTCGACAAAATCGTAAATATCGTCTATGTCGTCTATGTCGTCAATGTCGTCTGTGTTGTCAATGTCGTCAATGTCGTCAATATCGTCAATGTGGTCAAAATCGTCACTGTCGCGTATATCGTCTATGTCGTATATGTCGTCTATGTCGTCTATGTCGTCAAAGTCGTCTATGCCGTCTATGTCGTCAATGTTGTCTGTGTTGTCAATGTCGTCAATGTCGTCAATATCGTCAATGTGGTCAAATTCGTCAATATCGTCTATGTCGTCAATGTCGCCTATATCGTCTATGTCGTCAGAGTCGTCTAAGTCGTCAATGTCGTGAATGTCGTCAATATCGTCAATGTCGTCAATGTCGTCAATGTCGTTAATGTTGTCAATGTCGTAAATATCGTCTAAGTCGTCTATAGCGTCAATGTCATCCATGTCGTCAATGTCGTGAATGTCGTGAATATCGTGAATGTCGTCTATGTCGTAAATGTCGTAAATGTCGTCAATATCGTCTATGTCGTCTATGTCGTCAATGTCGTCTTTGTCGTCAATGTCGTCAAAATCGTCAATGTCGTCAAAGTCGTCAATGTCATCAATATCATTAATGTCGTCAATGTCGTCTATGTCGTCTATGTCGAAAATGTCGTCTATGTCGTCAATGTCTTCAATGTCTTCATTGCTGTCAATGTTATCAATTTCATACAAGTTGCCTATGTCTTCTATGTCGTCAATGTCGTCAAAGTCGTAAATATCGTCTATGTCGTCTATGTCGGCAATGTCGTTGTGTCGTCAATGTCATCAATGTCGTCAATGTCGTCAATGTCGTCAATGACGTCAAAGTTGTAAATATCGTCTATGTCGTCCATGTCGTCTATGTTTTCTATGTCGTCAATGTTGTCTATGTCGTCAATGTTGTCAATGTCATCAATGTTGTCAATGTCGTCTATGTCGTCAATGACGTTAATGTCGTCAATGTCGTCAATATTGTCTATGTCGTCTATGTCGTCAATGTCGTCTATGTCGTCAGTGTCGTCAATGTCGTCAAAGCGTTAATGTCGTCAATGTTGTCTATGTCGTCAATGTTGTTAATGTCGTCAATGTGGTCAATAACGTCTATGTCGGCAATGTCCTCTATGTCGTCTATGTTGTCAATGTCGTCAATGGCGTCTATGTCTTCAATATCGTCAATGTCGTCAATGTCGTCAACATCGTCTATGTCGTCTATGTCGTCAATGTCGTCCATGTCGTCAATGTCGTCAATGTCGTGAATGTTTGAATATCGTGAATGTCGTCTATGTCGTCAATGTCGTCAATGTCGTCAATATCGTCTATGACAGCTATGTCGTCAATGTCGTCAATGTCGTAAATATCGTCAATATCGTTTATGTCATCTATGTCGTCAATGTCGTCAATGTCGTCAATGTCGTCTATGTCGTGAATGTCGTCAATGTCTATGTCGTCAATATCGTCACTGACGTCAACGTCGTCAATATCGTCTCTGTCGTCTATGTCGTCAATGTCGTCAATGTCGTCAATGTCGTCAACGTCGTCAATATCGTCTCTGTCGTCTATGTCGTCAATATCGTCAATGTCGTCCATGTCGTCAATGTCGTCAATGTCGTCAAAAATGTCAATATCGTCAATGTTGTCTATGTCGTCAATGTCGTCAAAGTCGTCTATGTCATCAATGTCGTCAATAATGTCAATGTCGTCAATGTCTTCAAAGCTGTCAATGTTGTCAATGTCATACATGTTGTCTATGTCATCTATGTCGTCAACATCGTCAAAGTCGTAAATATCGTCTATGTCGCCAATGTCGTCTTTGTCGTCAATGTCGTCAAAGTCGTCAATGTCGTCAAAGTCGTCAATGTCATCAATATTGTCAATGACGTCAATGTCCTCAATATCGTCTATGTCGTCAGTGTCGTCTATGTCGTCTATGACGTCTATGTCGCCAATGTCGTCAATGTCGTCAATTTCGTCCTTGTCATCAATGTCGTCAATATCGTCAATGTCGTCAATATCGTCAATATGGACATTTTCGACAATGTCGTCAATGTCGTCCATGTCGTCAATATGATCTATTTCGTCTATGTCGTCAATGTCGTCTTTGTCGTCAATGTCGTCAAAGTCGTCTATGTCGTCAATGTCGTCGATGACGTCAATGTCTTCAATGTCTTCAATGCTGTCAATGTTGTCAATTTCATACAAGTTGTCTATGTCTTCTATGTCGTCAATGTTGTCAAAGTCGTAAATATCGTCTATGTCGGCAATGTCGCTGTGTTGTCAATGTCGTCAATGTTGTCAATGTCGTGAATGTCGTGAATATCGTGGAAGTCGTCTATGTCGTCAATGTCGTAAATGTCGTCAATATCGTCTATGTCATCTATGTCGTCAATGTCGTCAATATCGTCTAAGTCGTATATGTCGTCAATGTCGTCCATGTCGTGAATGTCGTCAATGTCGTGAATGTCGTGAATATCGTGAATGTCGTCTATGTCGTCAGTGTCGTAAATGTCGTCAATATCGTCTATGTCATCTATGTCGCCTATGTCGTCTATGTCGTCAATGTCGTCAATATCGTATATGCCGTCAATATTGTCAATGTCGTCAAAGTCGTCAATATCGTCTCTGTCGTTTATGTCGTCAATGTCGTCAAAGTCGTCTATGTCGTCAATGTCGTCAATGTCGTCTATGTCGTCAATGTTGTCACTGTCGTCAATGTCGTCAAAGTTGTCAATATCGTCAATGTTGTCTATGTCGTCAATGTCGTTAATGTCGTCAAAGTCGTCTATGTCGTCAATGTCGTCAATGACGTCAATGTCGTCAGTGTCTTCAAAGCTGTCAATGTTGTCAATGTCATACATGTTGTCTGTGTCATCTATGTCGTCAACGTCGTCAAAGTCGTAAATATCGTCTATGTCGTCTATGTCGTCTATGTCGTCAATGTCCTCTTTGTCGTCAATGTCGTCAAAGTCATCAATGTCGTCAAAGTCGTCAATGTCATCAATATCGTCAATGTCGTCAATGTCCTCAATATCGTCTATGTCATCAATGTCGTTTATGTCGTCTATGTCGTCTATGTCGTCAATGTTGTCTATGTCGTCAATGTCGTCAATGCCGTCAATGTCGTCAATGTCGTCAATGACGTCAAAGTTGTAAATATCGTCTATGTCGTCCATGTCGTCTATGTTTTCTATGTCGTCAATGTTGTCTATGTCGTCAATGTCGTCAATGTTGTCAATGTCATCAATGTTGTTAATGTCGTCTATGTCGTCAATGACGTTAATGTCATCAATGTCGTCAATATTGTCTATGTCGTCTATGTCGTCAATGTCGTCTATGTCGTCAGTGTCGTCAATGTCGTCAAAGCGTCAATGTCGTCAATGTTGTCTATGTCGTCAATGTTGTTAATGTCGTCAATGTGGTCAATAACGTCTATGTCGGCAATGTCCTCTATGTCGTCTATGTTGTCAATGTCGTCAATGGCCCCTATGTCTTCAATATCGTCAATGTCGTCAATGTCGTCAACATCGTCTATGTCGTCTATGTCGTCAATGTCGTCCATGTCGTCAATGTCGTCAATGTCGTGAATGTTTCAATATCGTGAATGTCGTCTATGTCGTCAATGTCGTCAATGTCGTCAATATCGTCTATGTCAGCTATGTCGTCAATGTCGTCAATGTCTTCAATGTCGTATATGTCGTCAATATCGTCTATGTCATCTATGTCGTCAATGTCGTCAATGTCGTCAATGTCGTCTATGTCGTGAATGTCGTCAATGTCTATGTCGTCAATATCGTCACTGACGACAACGTCGTCAATATCGTCTCTGTCGTCTATGTCGTCAATATCGTCAATGTCGTCAATGTCGTCAACGTCGTCAATATCGTCTCTGTCGTCTATGTCCTCAATGTCGTCAATGTCGTCCATGTCGTCAATGTCGTCAATGTCGTCAAAAATGTCAATATCGTCAATGTTGTCTATGTCGTCAATGTCGTCAAAGTCGTCTATGTCATCAATGTCGTCAATGACGTCAATGTCGTCAATGTCTTCAAAGCTGTCAATGTTGTCAATGTCATACATGTTGTCTATGTCATCTATGTCGTCAACATCGTCAAAGTCGTAAATATCGTCTATATCGTCTATGTCGTCAATGTCGTCTTTGTCGTCAATGTCGTCAAAGTCGTCAATGTCGTCAAAGTTGTCAATGTCATCAATATTGTCAATGACGTCAATGTCCTCAATATCGTCTATGTCGTCAATGTCGTCAATGTCGTAAATGTCGTCAATATCGTCTATGTCATCTATGTCGTCAATGTCGTCAATGTCGTCTATGTCGTCAATGTCGACAAAATCGTAAATATCGTCTATGTCGTCAATGTCGTCTGTGTCGTCAATGTCGTCTGTGTCGTCAATGTCGTCAATGTCGTCAATATCGTCAATGTGGTCAAAGTAGTCAATATCGTCTATGTCGTCAATGTCGCCCATATCGTCTATGTCGTCTATGTTGTCAATGTCGTCTATGTCGTCAATGTCGATAATGTCGTCAATATCGTCAATGTCGTCAATGTCTCTATGTCGTCAATGTCGTTAATGTTGTCAATGTCGTCCATATCGTCTAAGTCGTCTATGTCGTCAATTTCGTCCATGTCGTCAATGTCGTCAATGTCGTGAATGTCGTCAACATCGTACATGTCGTCTATGTCGTCAATTTCGTCAATGTCGTCAATGTCATCAATATCGTCATTGTGGTCATAGTCGTCAATATCGTCTATGTCGACAATGTCGCCTATTTCGTCTATGTCGTCTATGTTGTCAATGTCGTCTATGTCGTCAATGTCGTTAATGTCGTCAATATCGTCAATGTCGTCAATGTCGTCTAAGTCGTCTATGTCGTCAATGTTGTCCATGTCGTCAATGTCGTGAATGTCGTGAATATCGTGAATGTCGTCTATGTCGTCAATGTCGTAATGTCGTCAATATCGTCTATGTCATCTATGTCGTCAATGTCGTCAATGTCGTCTATGTCGTCAATGTCGTCAATATCGTCTATGTCGTCAATATCGTCAATGTCGTCAAAGTTGTCAATATCGTCTCTGTCGTCTATGTCGTCAATGTCGTCAATGTCGTCAATGTCGTCAATGTCGTCAATGTTGTCAATGTCGTCAATGTCGTCAAAGTTGTCAATATCGTCAATGTTGACTATGTCGTCAATATCGTCAATGTCGTCAAAGTCGTCAATGTCGTCAAAGTAGTCAATGTCATCAATATCGTCAATGTCGTCAATGTCCTCAATATCGTCTATGTCGTCAATGTCGTTTATGTCGTCTATGTCGTCTATGTCGTCAATGTCGTCTATGTCGTCAATGTCGTCTATGTCGTCAATGTCGTCAATGTAGTCAAAGTCGTCAATATCGTCAATGTCGTCAATGTTGTAAATGTCGTCAATATGGTCAATAACGGCTATGTCATCTATGTCAGCAATGTCGTCTATGTCGTCTATGTCGTCAATGTCGTCAATGGCGTCTATGTCTTTAATATTGTAATGTCGTCAAAGTCGTCAACATCGTATATGTCGTCTATGTCGTCAATTTCGTCCATGTCGTCAATGTCTTCAATGTCATCAATATCGTCATTGTGGTCATAGTCGTCAATATCGTCTATGTCGACAATGTCGCCTATATCGTCTATGTCGTCTATGTTGTCAATGTCGTCTATGTCGTCAATGTTTTTAATGTCGTCAATATCGTCAATGTCGTCAATGTTGTCTAAGTCGTCTATGTCGTCAATGTTGTCCACGTCGTCAATGTCGTGAATGCCGTGAATATCGTGTATGTCGTCTATGTCGTCAATGTCGTAAATGTCGTCAATATCGTCTCTGTCGTCTATTTCGTCAATGTCGTCAATGTCGTCAATGTCGTCAATGTCGTCTATGTCGTCAATGTTGTCAATGTCGTCAATGTCGTCAAAGTTGTCAATATCGTCATTGTTGACTATGTCGTCAATGTCGTCAATGTCGTTAAAGTCGTCAAAGTCGTCTATGTCGTCAATGTCGTCAATGACGTCAATGTCATCAATGTCTTCAAAGCTGTCAAAGTCGTCTTTGTCGTCAATGTCGTCAAAGTCGTCAATGTCGTCAAAGTCGTCAATGTCATCAATATCGTCAATTTCGTCAATGTCCTCAATATCGTCTATGTCGTCAATGTCGTCAATGTCGTTTATGTCGTCTATGTCGTCAATGTCGTCTATGTCGTCAATGTCGTCAAAGTCGTCAATATCGTCTATGTCGTCAATATCGTCAATATCGACATTTTCGTCAATGTCGTCCATGTCGTCAATATCGTCAATATCGTCTATGTCGTCTATGTCGTCAATGTCGTCTTTGTCGTCAATGTCGTCAAAGTCGTCAATATCATCTATGTCGTCTAAGACTTCTATGTCGTCAGTGTCGTCAATGTCGTCAAAGTTGTCCATGTCGTCAATATCGGTAATGTCGTCTATGTCGTCAATGACGTCAATGTCGTCAAAGTTGTCAATATCGTCAATGTCGTCAATGTCGTCAAAGTCGTCAATATCGTCTATGTCGACTATGTCGTCTATGTCGTCAATGTCGTCAAAGTCATCTATGTCATCAATGTCGTCAATGACGTCAATGTCGTCAATGTCTTCAATGCTCTCAATGTCTTCAATGCTGTCAATGTTGTCAATATCATACATGTCATCTATGTCGTCAATGTCGACAAAATCGTAAATATCGTCTATGTCGTCTATGTCGTCAATGTCTTTTGTGTCGTCAATTTCGTCAATGTCGTCAATATCGTCAATGTGGTCAAATTCGTCAATATCGTCTATGTCGTCAATATCGCCTAAATCGTCTATGTCGTCTATGTCGTCAATGTCGTCTATGTCGTCAATGTCGTTAATGTCGTCAATATCGTCAATGTCGTCTATGTCGTCAATGTCGTTAATGTTGTCAATGTCGTCAATATCGTCTAAGTCGTCTATAGCGTCAATGTCGTCCATGTCGTCAATGTCGTCAATGTCGTCAATGTCGTGAATGTCGTGAATATCGTGAATGTCGTCTATGTCGTAAATGTTGTAAATGTCGTCAATATCGTCTATGTCATCTATGTCGTCAATGTCGTCAATGTCATGAATGTCGTGAATATCGTGAATGTCGTCTATGTCGTAAATATCGTCTTATTTTTTTATTTATTTTTTATTTATTTATTTATTCTGTTCCATAGGACCCACTTCAGGAGTAAGACTCCATGGTCATGGAACAAGTCAATACATTAATTGTTACACAATAATGGTAATAGAAAAAGTGAAAAGAATCAATAAAGAAAAAATAAATTAGCTTAATTGTTTAACTTTTCTAGGAGTTCCTCGACAGAATAAAAGGAGTGAGCTACGAGGTAACTCTTCAATTTAGATTTGAAAGCATGTGGATTAGTGCTAAGATTCTTAAGTTCTTGTGGCAGCTTATTGAAAATGGATGCCGCAGAATACTGCTCCCCTTTCTGCACAAGTGTTAAGGTGGTGTGGTGCAAATGTAGATTAGACATCTGTCTAGTAGTCACCGAGTGAAAGCTACTAACTCGTGGAAATAAGCTGATATTATTAACAACAAACGACATTAAAGACAAAACGTATTGTGACGCCAGAGTCAAAATTCCCAGACTACTGAAAAGGGGTCGACATGACGTTCGCGAACTTACACCAGATATTGTTCGAACCGCCCGTTTTTGAGCCAGAAATATCCTTTTTGCATCAGGCGAGTTACCCCAAAAAACAATGCCGTACGTCATAAGTGAGTGAAAGTAAGCGAAATAGACTACTTTTCGTGTTGAAAAATCACTTATCTCAGATATTGTTCTAATGGTAAATATAGCAGAATTTAGTTTTGGAACAAGATCCTGAACATGGGCTTTCCATGACAGCTTACTGTCTATATGAACACCTAGAAATTTGAACTGTTCAGTCTCACTTATCTCATGCCCATTATGTGTAATCATAATGTCAGATTTCGTCAAATTATGTGTTAGAAATTGTAAGAACTGAGTTTTACTGTGATTTAACATCAACTTGTTTTCTATTAGCCATGAACTTATCTCTTGAACTGCATTATTTGATACTGTGTCAATATTACGGGCAACATCCTTCACTACCAAGCTGGTATCATCAGCAAACAAAGATATTTTACAATCACCTGTTATACTCGAAGGCATATCATTTATATAAATAAGAAACAGCAATGGTCCCAAAACAGACCCCTGGGGCACCCCATACTTAATTATGCCCCATTGGGATTGCACGTCATAGCCATTTTCTACATTGCGGAGAATTACCTTCTGTTGTCTATTATTAAAGTAAGAGGTGAACCAGTTGTGGGCTACTCCCCGTATTCCATAATGTTCCAACTTCTGCAACAATATTTTGTGATCAACACAATCAAACGCTTTTGTTAAATCAAAGAAGACGCCTAATGTCCGTAGCCTCTTATTTAACCCATCAAGTGCCTCACAGAGAAACGAAAATATAGCGTTTTCGGTCGTTAAACCACTTCTAAAACCAAACTGTACGTTTGACAGGAAATTATGTGAACTGAAATGATCAATTAATCTTGAATATACAGCCTTTTCAATAACTTTGGAAAAAACCGATGGCATAGAAATAGGTCTATAGTTGTCTACATTATCCCTTTCACCTTTTTTATAAAGCGGTTTCACTACTGAGTACTTTAATCTGTTAGGAAACTGACCATTCCGAAAGGAAAAATTACAAATATGGCTTAGTACTTGGCTAACATATGGAGAACAGTACTTTAGAATTCTGCTAGATACCCCATCATATCCACAAGAGTCCTTAGTCTTTAGTGATTTAATTATTGACTCAATCTCACCTATGGAAGTATCATGAAGGATCATTTCAGGCAACAGCCTCGGAAACGCATTTTCTAAAAACGTTATATGATTACCTGTAGAAACTAGAGTTTTGTTTAGTTCCTCTACTATATTCAGAAAGTGATTATTGAATATTGCACATATATCTAACTTGTCAGTAACAGAAACATTCCTACTACGCACTGACGTTATATCTTCTACCTGCTGCTCCTGACCAGACACTTCCTTCACGACTGACCAGATAGTTTTAATTTTATCCCGAGAGTTTGCTATTCTTATTGCGTACCACATACTTTTTGCATTCTTAATGACATTTTTCAGAACCTTACAGTACTGTTTGTAATGAGCTACTGCATCTTCATTCTGACTGCTTCTAACATTTTGATACAACTCCCACTTAGTTCTACATGATACTCTTATCCCCTTTGTCATCCACCCTGGCTGTCTGTTACTGAAAGTACCCTGCTTTGAGCGTTCTAGCGGAAAGCAACTTTCAAACAGCATAATAAATGTGTTCAGAAAAGCATTATATTTATCATCTGCATTATCAGCACTATAAACATCCTGCCATTCTTGTTCCTTAATTAGGCTTAAAAAGGTCTCAATTGCAACTGGATTAACTTTTCTGAGTAGTTGATATTTATGTTTAACATTTGTTTGAGAACAAATACTTTTTAGAATTAAAAGTTGGGCATCGTGGTCTGATAGGCCATTTACTATTCTGCTGACAGAGTGCCCCTCTAATAATGAAGAATGAACAAAAATATTGTCAATGGTAGAACTGCTATTTCCTTGCACTCTCGTTGGAAAAAATACTGTTTGCATCATGTTATAGGAATTAAATAGATCTAACAGCTGACGTTTCCTTGAGCTATCACCTACACAATTAATGTTGAAATCTCCACACACAATTAAATTTTTATACTTCCTATACAGTGAACCCAGAACCAATTCCAGCTTGGGCAGAAACATTTTAAAATCTGAGTCAGGGGATCTATAAATAACAACTATTACTAGTTTAGTTCCATTAACATTAACAATTCCTGCACAACATTCAAATATCTGTTCTGTGCAGTGTTTAGAAAAATCGATTGACTCCGATGAAAAATCGTTTTTTACATACATGGCCACTCCCCAACACTGCAAGGAACTCCTAGAGTAAAAGGCAGCTAACCTGTATCCTGGCAAAGGAAGTCTCTGAATTGTCACACCACTTAAAAAGTGCTCTGAAATACCAATAATGTCAGAATCAGTATCAATAAGCATTTCATTAACTTTATCTCTGATGCCCTGTATATTTTGATGAAAAACAGTAATTCCCTTATTACTTATATTCTTAGACTTTGTCAAAGGTGGTTCATTTCTTAGAGGGAATTCCTTTAAGCAGGAATATCTATCAGCTGTCTTCAGTCTTAAAAAGGTGCAGCCCTAACACCAACTACTACAGGAATTTTTCCATGAGTAAAACCCCCACCCCCTACTACACTGTCACCTATGAGCTTTGCCAGCCTCCCCTTCCCATACCTATTGAGGTGCAGACCGTGCCTAGTAAAAACCGACCTTTGGATAGTTGCAACTGGCACCACTGCAATGTGATCCATGCCCTCCGTCATCAGCGCCCTTTCAAGCCCCATGTTAAGACGGCTGACAGCCGTATTAAGAAAAGGCCTATCATGACGCTGAAACAGCTGCACGAAATGCAAATTCGTGCCACCAGTTTCATTTGCTATCAATATCGTCTATGTCATCTATGTCATCAATGACGTTAATGTCGTCAATATCGTCAATGTCGTCAATGTCGTCTATGTCGTCAATGTCGTTAATGTTGTCAATGTCGTCAATATCGTCTAAGTCGTCTATGTCGTAAATGTCGTCCATGTCGTCATGTCGTCAATGTCATGAATGTCGTGAATATCGTGAATGTCGTCTCTGTCGACAATGTCGTAAATGTCGTCAATATTGTCTATGTCATCTATGTCTTCAATGTCGTCAATGTCGTATATGTCGTCAATGTCGTCAATATCGTCTATGTCGTCAATATCGTCAATGTCGTCAAAGTCGTCAATATCGTCTTTGTCGTCTATGTCGTCAATGTCGTCAATGTCGTCTATGTCGTCAATGTTGTCAATGTCGTCAATGTCGTCAAAGTTGTCAATATCGTCAATGTTGTCTATGTCGTCAATGTCGTCAAAGTCGTCTATGTCGTCAATGTCGTCAATGACGTCAATGTCGTCATTGTCTTCAAAGCTGTCAATGTTGTCAATGTCATACATGTTGTCTATGTCATCTATGTCGTAAACGTCGTCATAGTCTTAAATATCGTCTATGTCGTCTATGTCGTCTATGTCGTCAATGGCGTCTTTGTCGTCAATGTCGTCAAAGTCGTCAATATCGTCAAAGTCATCAATGTCATCAATATCGTCAATGTCGTCAATGTCCTCAATATCGTCTATGTCGTTAATGTCGTTTATGTCGTTTATGTCGTCTATGTCGTCAATGTCGTCTATTTTGTCAATGTCGTCAATGTCGTCAATATCGTCTATGTCGTCAATATCGTCAATATCGACATTTTCGTCAATGTCTTCAATGTCGTCCATATCGTCAATATCGTCTATGTAGTCTATGTCGTCAATGTCGTCTTTGTCGTCAATGTCGTCAAAGTCGTCAATATCGTCTATGTCGTGTATGTCGTGTATGTCGTGTATGTCGTCAAGGTGCAGCCCTAACACCAACTACAACAGGAATTTTTCCATGAGTGAAACCCCCACCCCCTACTACACTGTCACCTATGAGCTTTGCCAGCCTCTCCTTCCCATACCTATTGAGGTGCAGACCATGCCTAGTAAAAACCGACCTTTGGATAGTTTCAACTGGCACCACTGCAAAGTGATCCATGCCCTCCGTCATCAGCGCCCTTTCAAGCCCTATTTTAAGACGGCTGACAGCCGTATTAAGACAAGGCCTACCATGACGCTGAAACAGCTGCACGAAATGCACATTCGTGCCACCAGTTTCATTTGCTATCAATATCGTCTATGTCATCTATGTCGTCAATGTCGTCAATGTCGTCTGTGTCGTCAACGTCGACAATGTCGTCAAAGTCGGCTATGTCGTCAATGTCGTCAATGACGTCAATGTTGTCAATGTCATACATGTTGTCAATGTCATCTATGTCGTCAAAGTCGTAAATATCGTCTATGTCGTCTATGTCCTCAATGTCGTCTGTGTCGTCAATGTCATCAATGTCGTCAATATTGTCAATGTGGTCAAAGTCGTCAATATCGTCTATGTCGACAATATCGCCTATATCGTCTATGTCGTCTATGTTGTAAATGTCGTCTATGACGTCAATGTCGTTAATGTCGTCAATATCGTCAATGTCGTCAATGTCGTCTATGTCGTCAATGTCGTTAATGTTGTCAATGTCGTCAATATCGTCTAAGTCGTCTATGTCGTAAAAGTCGTCCATGTCGTCATGTCGTCAATGTCATGAATGTCGTGAATATCGTGAATGTCGTCTCTGTCGTCAATGTCGTAAATGTCGTCAATATTGTCTATGTCATCTATGTCTTCAATGTCATCAATGTCGTCTATGTCGTCAATGTCGTCAATATCGTCTATGTCGTCAATATCGTCAATGTCGTCAAAGTCGTCAATATCGTCTCTGTCGTCTATGTCGTCAATGTCGTCAATGTCGTCTATGTCGTCAATGTTGTCAATGTCGTCAATGTCGTCAAAGTTGTCAATATCGTCAATGTTGTCTATGTCGTCAATGTCGTCAATGTCGTCAAAGTCGTCTATGTCGTCAATGTCGTCAATGACGTCAATGTCGTCAATGTCTTCAAAGCTGTCAATGTTGTCAATGTCATACATGTTGTCTATGTCATCTATGTCGTCAACGTCGTCATAGTCTTAAATATCGTCTATGTCATCTATGTCGTCTATGTCGTTAATGTCGTTTATGTCGTCTATGTCGTCAATGTCGTCTACTTTGTCAATGTCGTCAATGTCGTCAATATCGTCTATGTCGTCAATATCGTCAATATAGACATTTTCGTCAATGTCTTCAATGTCGTCCATATCGTCAATATCGTCTATGTAGTCTATGTCGTCAATGTCGTCTTTGTCGTCAATGTCGTCAAAGTCGTCAATATCGTCTATGTCGTGTATGTCGTCAATGTCGTCAAAGTCGTCTATGTCGTCAATGTCGTCAATGACGTCAATGTTGTCAATGTCATACATGTTGTCAATGTCATCTATGTCGTCAAAGTCGTAAATATCGTCTATGTCGTCTATGTCGTCAATGTCGTCTGTGTCGTCAATGTCATCAATGTCGTCAATATTGTCAATGTGGTCAAAGTCGTCAATATCGTCTATGTCGACAATATCGCCTATATCGTCTATGTCGTCTATGTTGTAAATGTCGTCTATGTCGTCAATGTCGTTAATGTCGTCAATATCGTCAATGTCGTCAATGTCGTCTATGTCGTCAATGTCGTTAATGTTGTCAATGTCGTCAATATCGTCTAAGTCGTCTATGTCGTAAAAGTCGTCCATGTCGTCATGTCGTCAATGTCATGAATGTCGTGAATATCGTGAATGTCGTCTCTGTCGTCAATGTCGTAAATGTCGTCAATATTGTCTATGTCATCTATGTCTTCAATGTCATCAATGTCGTCTATGTCGTCAATGTCGTCAATGTCGTCAATATCGTCTATGTCGTCAATATCGTCAATGTCGTCAAAGTCGTCAATATCGTCTCTGTCGTCTATGTCGTCAATGTCGTCAATGTCGTCTATGTCGTCAATGTTGTCAATGTCGTCAATGTCGTCAAAGTTGTCAATATCGTCAATGTTTTCTATGTCGTCAATGTCGTCAATGTCGTCAAAGTCGTCTATGTCGTCAATGTCGTCAATGACGTCAATGTCGTCAATGTCTTCAAAGCTGTCAATGTTGTCAATGTCATACATGTTGTCTATGTCATCTATGTCGTCAACGTCGTCATAGTCTTAAATATCGTCTATGTCATCTATGTCGTCTATGTCGTCAATGTCGTCTTTGTCGTCAATGTCGTCAAAGTCGTCAATATCGTCAAAGTCATCAATATCATCAATATCGTCAATGTCGTCAATGTCCTCAATATCGTCTATGTCGTTAATGTCGTTTACTTCGTCTATGTCGTCAATGTCGTCTATTTTGTCAATGTCGTCAATGTCGTCAATATCGTCTATGTCGTCAATATCGTCAATATCGACATTTTCGTCAATGTCTTCAATGTCGTCCATATCGTCAATATTGTCTATGTAGTCTATGTCGTCAATGTCGTCTTTGTCGTCAATGTCGTCAAAGTCGTCAATATCGTCTATGTCGTGTATGTCGTCAATGTCGTCAATGTCGTCAAAGTCGTCGATATCGTCAATATCGTCAATGACGTCAATGTCTTCTATGTCTTTAATGCTGTCAATGTTGTCAATGTAATACATGTTGTCTATGTCTTCTATGTCGTCAATGGCATCAAGTCGTAAATATCGTCTATGTCGTCTATGTCGGCAATGTCGTTGTGTCGTCAATGTCGTCAATGTCGTCTATGTCGTCAATATCGTCAAAATCGATATTTTCTTCAATGTCGTCAATGTCGTCCATATCGCCAATATCGTCTATGTAGTCTATGTCGTCAATGTCGTCTTTGTCGTCAATGTCGTCAAAGTCGTCAAAATCGTCTATGTCGTGTATGTCGTCAATGTCGTCAATGTCGTCAATGTCGTCAAAGTCGTCTATGCCGTCAATGTCGTCAATGACGTCAATGTCGTCAATGTCTTCAAAGCTGTCAATGTTGTCAATGTCATACATTTTGTCTATGTCATCTACGTCGTCAATGTCGACAAAATCGTAAATATCGTCTATGTCGTCTATGTCGTCAATGTCGTCTGTGTTGTCAATTGTCGTCAATGTCGTCAATATCGTCAATGTGGTCAAAATCGTTAATATCGTCTATGTCGTCAATGTCGCCTATATCGTCTATGTCGTCTATGTCGTCAAAGTCGTCTATGTCGTCAATGTCGTTAATGTCGTCAATACCGTCAATGTCGTCTATGTCGTCAATGTCGTTAATGTTGTCAATGTCGTCAATATCGTCTAAGTCGTCTATAGCGTCAATGTCGTCCATGTCGTCAATGTCGTCAATGTCGTGAATGTCGTGAATATCGTGAATGTCGTCTATGTCGTAAATGTCGTAAATGTCGCCAATATCGTCTATGTCATCTATGTCGTCAAAGTCGTCAATGTCGTCAATGTCATCTATGTCGTCAATGTCGTCAATGGCAATGTCGTCAATATCGTCACTGACGTCAACATCGTCAATATCGTCTCTGTTGTCTATGTCGTCCATGTCGTCAATGTCGTCAATGTCGTCAAAGTCGTCAAATGTTTCAAATGTTTGTTAAGCTTATGGGACTTAACTACGGGGTCATCAGTCCGTAAACTTACAAACTACTTATCAACTACTTACGAACTAGGACGGCACAAATATCCATGCCCGAGGGGGGATTCGAACCCCCGACCGTAGTGGCCGTGCTGACCGTGACTGGAGCGCCTCAGTCACCTCGGCCACCGCGGCCGGCTCAAAGTCGTCAATATCGTCTCTGTCGTCTATGTCCTCAATGTCGTCAATGTCGTCTGTGTCGTCAATGTTGTCAATGTCGTCAAAGATGTCAATATCGTCAATGTTGTCTATGTCGTCAATGTCGTCAAAGTCGTCCATGTTGTCAATGACGTCAATGACGTCAATGTCGTCAATGTCTTCAAAGCTGTCAATGTTGTCAATGTCATACAAGTTGTCTATGTCATCTATGTCGTCAACTTCATCAAGGTCGTAAATATCGTCTATGTCGTCTATGTCGTCAATGTCGTCTTTGTCGTCAATGTCGTCAAAGTCGTCAATGTCGTCAAAGTCGTCAATGTCATCAATATCATCAATGTCGTCAATGTCCTCAATATCGACTATGTCGTCAATGTCGTCTATGTCGTCTATTTCAAAAATGTTGTCTATGTCGTCAACGTCGTCAATGTTGTCAATGTCGTCAATTTCATGTATGTCGTCCCTATCGTCAATATCGTCTATGTCGTCTATGTCGTCAATGTCGCCTTTGTCGTCAAAGTCGTCTATATCGTCAATGTCGTGTATGTCGTCAATGTCGGCAATGTCAATGTCGTCAAAGTCGTCTATGTCGTCAATGTTGTCAATGACGTCAATGGCTTCAAAGTCTTCATTGCTGTCAATGTTGTCAATTTCATACATGTTGTCTATGTCTTCTATGTCGTCAATGTCGTCAAAGTCGTAAATATCGTCTATGTCGTCTATGTCGGCAATGTCGTTGTGTCGTCAATGTCGTCAATGTTGTCAATGTCGTCAATGTCGTCAATCTCGTCAAAGTTGTAAATATCGTCTATGTCGTCAATGTCGTCTATGTCGTCTATTTTGTCTATGTCGTCAATATTGTCTATGTCGTCAATGTCGTCAATGTTGTCAATGTCATCAATGTCGTCAATGTCGTCTATGTCGTCAATGACGTTAATGTCGTCAATGTCGTCAATATTGTCTATGTCGTCTATGTCGTCAATGTCGTCTATGTCGTCAGTGTCGTCAATGTCGTCAAAGTCGTCAATGTCGTCAATGTCGTCTATGTCGTCAATGTTGTTAATGTCGTCAATGTGTTCAATAACGTCTATGTCGTCTATGTCGGCAATGTCTTCTATGTCGTCTATGTCGTCAATGTCGTCAATGGCGTCTATGTCTTCAATATCGTCAATGTCGTCAAAGTCGTCAACATCGTCTATGTCGTTTATGTCGTCAATGTCGTCCACGTCGTCAATGTCGTCAATGTCGTCAATGTCGTCAATGAAGTCAAATTCGTCAATATCGTCTATGTCGTCAATGTCGCCTATATCGTCTATGTCGTCTATGTCGTCAAAGTCGTCTATGTCGTCAATATTGTGAATGTCGTCTGTGTCGTCAATGTCGTAAATGTCGTCAATATCGTCTATGTCAGCTATGTCGTCAATGTCGTCTATGTCGTCAATGTCGACAAAATCGTAAATATCGTCTATGTCGTATATGTCGGCATTGTCGTCTGTGTCGTCAATGTCGTCAATGTCTTCAAAGCTGTCAATGTTGTCAATGTCATACATGTTGTCTATGTCATCTATGTCGTCAACGTCGTCAAAGTCGAAAATATCGTCTATGTCGTCTATGTCGTCAATGTCGTCTGTGTCTTCAATGTCGTCAAAGTCGTCAATGTCGACAAAGTCGTCAATGTCATCAATATCGTTAATGTCGTCAATGTCCTCAATATCGTCTATGTTGTCAATGTCGTTTATGTCGTCTATATCGTCTATGTCGTCAATGTCGTCAATGTCATTGTCGTCAATATCGTCTATGTCGTCAATATCGTCAATATCGACATTTTCGAAAATGTCGTCAATGTCATCAATATCGTCAATATCGTCAATATCGTCTATGTCGTCAATGACGTCAATGTCGTCAAAGTTGTCAATATCGTCAATGTTGTCTATGTCGTCAATGTCGTCAATGTCGTCAAAGTCGTCTATGTCGTCAATATCGTCAATATCGACATTTTCGTCAATGTCGTCAATGTCTTCAATATCGTCTATGTCGGCAATGTCGTCTTTGTCGTCACTGTCGTCAAAATCGTCAATATCGTCTATGTCGTCAATGTCGTCAATGTCGTCAATGTCGTCAAAATCGTCTATGTCGTCAATGTCGTCAATGTCGTCAATGTCCTTAATGCTGTCAATGTTGTCAATGTCATATATGTTGTCTTTGTCATCTATGTCGTCAATGTCGTCAAAGTCGTAAATATCGTCTATGTCGCTTATGTCGTCAATATCGTCTATGTCGTCAATGTCGTCAAAGTCGTCAATATCGTTTATGTCGACTATGTCGTCAATGTCGTCAATGTCGTCAAAGTCAACTATGTCATCAATGTCGTCAATGACGTCAATGTCGTCAATGTGTTCAATGCTGTCAATGTCTTCAATGCTGTCAATTTTGTCAATGTCATACAAGTTGTCTAAGACAACTATGTCGTTAACTTCATCAAAGTCGTAAATATCGTCTATGTCGTCAATGTCGTCTTTGTCGTCAATGTCGTCAAAGACGTCAATGTCGTCAAAGTCGTCAATGTCATCAATATCATCAATGTCGTCAATGTCCTGAATATCGTCTATGTCGTCAATGTCGTCTATGTCGTCTATGTCGTCTATGTCGAAAATGTCGTCTATGTCGTCAAAGTCGTCAGTGTCGTCAATGTCGTCAAAGTTGTAAATATCGTCTATGTCGTCCATGTCGTCTATGTCGTCTATGTTGTCTATGTTGTCTATGTCGTCAATATTGTCTATGTCGTCAATGTTGTCTATGTCATCAATGTCGTCAATGTCGTCTATGTCGTCAATGTCGTCAATGTCGTCAATGACGTCAATGTCGTCAATGTCGTCAATGTCTTCAAAGCTGTCAATGTTGTCAATGTCATACATGTTGTCTATGTCATCTATGTCGTCAACATCGTCAAAGTCGTAAATATCGTCTATGTCGTCTATGTCGTCAATGTCGTCTTTGTCGTCAATGTCGTCAAAGTCGTCAATATCGTCTATGTCGTGTATGTCGTCAATGTCGTCAAAGTCGTCTAAGTCGTCAATGTCGTCAATGACGGCAATGTCGTCAATGTCTTCAGTGCTGTCAATGTTGTCAATGTCATATATGTTGTCTATGTCATCTATGTCATCAATGTCGTCAAAGTCGTAAATATCGTCTATGTCGTCTATTTCGTCAATGTCCTCAATGTCGTCTATGTCGTCAATGTCGTCAATGTCGTCTATGTCGTCAATGTTGTTAATATCGTCAATGTCGTCAATATCGTCTATGTCGTCTATGTCGTCAATATTGTCAATGTCGTCTATGTCCTCAATGTCGTCTATGTCGCCAATATCGTCAATGTCGTCAATGTCAAAATCGTCAATATCGTCTATGTCGTCTATGTCGTCTATGTCGTCAATGTCGTCAATGTCGTCAAAGTCGTAATTATCGTCTTTGTCGTCTATGTCATCAATGTCATCAATGTCGTCAAAGTCGTCTCTGTCGTCAATGTCGTCAATGACGTCAATGTCGTCAATGTCTTCAAAGCTGTCAATGTTGTCAATGTCATACATGTTGTCTATGTCATCTATGTCGTCAATGTCGTCAAAGTCGTAAATATCGTCTATGTCGTCTATGTCGTCAATGTCGTCTGTGTCGTCAATGTCATCAAAGTCGTAAATATCGTCTATGTCGTCAATATCGACATTTTCGTCAATGTCGTCAATGTCGTCAATGTCGTCTATGTCGGCAATGTCGTCTTTGTCGTAACTGTCGTCAAAATCGTCAATATCGTCTATGTCGTCAATGTCGTCAATGTCGTCAATGTCGTCAAAATCGTCTATGTCGTCAATGTCGTCAATGACGTCAATGTCGTCAATGTCTTCAATGCTGTCAATGTTGTCAATGTCATATATGTTGTCTTTGTCATCTATGTCGTCAATGTGTTCAAAGTCGTAAATATCGTCTATGTCGTCTATGTCGTCAATGTCGTCAATGTCGTCAATGTCGTCTATGGCGTCAATGTCGTCAATGTCGTCAATGTCGTCAAAGTCAATATCGTCTATGTAGTCTATGTCGTCAATGTCGTCAATGTCGTCAAAGTCGTCCATGTCGTCAATGTCGTCAATGACGTCAATGTAGTCAATGTCTTCAATGCTGTCAATGTTGTCAATGTCATACATGCTGTGTATGTCATCTATGTCGTTAATGTCGTCAAAGTCGTAAATATCGTCTGTCGTCTATTTCGTCAATGTCGTCTATGGCGTCAATGTCGTCAATGTCTTCAATGTCGTCAATGTCGTCAAAGTCGACAATATCGTCTATGTCGTCTATGTCGTCAATGTCGTCAATGTCGTCAAAGTTGTCTATGTCGTCAATGTCGTCAATGTCGTCAATGTCTTCAATGCTGTTAATGTTGTCAATGTCCTACATGTTGTCTATGTCAACTATGTCATCAATGTCGTCAACGTAGTAAATATCGTCTATGTCGTCGATCTCGTCAATGTCGTCTGTGTCGTCAATGTCGTCAATGTCGTCAATGTCGTCAAAGTCGTCAATATCGTCTATGTCGTCAATATCGTCTGTGTCGTCTATGACGTCTATGTCGTCAATATCGTCAATGTCGTCAATGTCGTCAATGTCGTCTATGTCGTCAAAGTCGTTAATGTCGTCAATGTTGTCAATATCGTCTATGTGGTCTATGTCATCAATGTCGTCAATGTCGTCAAAGTCGTCAATGTCGTCAATGTCTATGTCTTCAATGTCGTTAATGTCGTCAATGTCGTTAATATCGTTTATGTCGTCTATGTAGTCAATGTCGTCCATGTTGTCTATGTCGTCTATGTCGTCAATGTCGTCAATGGCGTCAATGTCGTCAAAGTCGTCAATATCGGTTATGTCGTCTATGTCGTCAATGTCGTCAATGTCGTCTATGTCGTCAACGTCGTCCATGTCGTCAATGTCGTCCATGCCGTCTATGTCGTCAATGTCGTCTATGTCGTCAATATCGTCAATGTCGTCAATGTCGTCAAAGTCGTCAATATCGTCTATGTCGTCAATGTCGTCTATGTCGGCAATGTCGTCTATGTCGTCAATATCGTCAATGTCGTCAATGTCGTCAAAGTCGTCAATATCGTCTATGTCGTCAATGTCGTCAATGTCGTCAATGTCGTCTATGTCGTCATTGTCGTCAATGACGTCTATGTCGTCAATGTCGTCAATGTCGTCAATATCGTCAATGTCGTCAATGTCGTCAAAGTCGTCTATATCGTCTATGTCGTCAATGCCGTCAATGTCGTCTATGTCGTCTATGTCGTCAATATCGTCAATGTTGTCTATGTCGTCGATGTCGTCAATGTCTTCTATGTCGTCAATGTCGTTAATGTCGTCAATGTCGTCAATATTGTCTATGTCGTCTATGTCGTCAATGTTGTCAAAGTCGTCTATGTCGTCAATGTCGTCAATGACGTCAATGTCGGCAATGTCTTCAAAGCTGTCAATGTTGTCAATGTCATACATGTTGTCTTTGTCATCTAAGTCGTCAATGTCGTCAAAGTCGTAAATATCGTCTATGTCGTCTATGTCGTCTATGTCGTCAATTTTGTGTCCCAACTTCGTCGCCGCTTTTGTGTCCCAGCCTCGTCGTAGGTGTCGGTGGCCGAGTGGCATGAGACCGACATGCTGGTGCAGGTACGGAGGGGAGCAACCCGAAACTATAAACACTAGAGTAAATTAGAAAGAGATATATATTGCACAGAATGTAACAATAATTAACTTTTACATAGTACTGCAGAATGTTGATACATAGTTGTTTGAGGCCTGCCTAGTGCCTGTAAAATAGCAAAGTCTTCACTGGTGCCTATCTGATTACGAAGGTCCTAACTCTTTGCTATCTCAGTCCGAAGTGCCAGTCCTTCAGTGGTGGCCACGAGCGGCGTTGTCGCAGAGGGCGCTCTTGGCTGTTGTCGTAAGAACGCCGCGCCGTGTGTGCATGGCGGCGCGCGGCGAAAGTAGGTGGCGCGCACTTTGTACTTGTGTGGCACCACACCCCTCCCCCCAAACCGCCGCGCCGTCGTGGCGTAGGGCTGAGGGCCACGGCGACGGCACTGGGAGGAGGGCCTGGGCGGGGGCGTTACTGGTGGGACGGGCGTCGTAGCTGAGGCTGGGATGGAGACGCCGTCCGCGCCCCGGCATCCGCCTTGCGATCCTCCAGGGAACCCACCGAAACCTGGGGATGGGCGCACCCCCCCCCCGCCCAGAGGGAGCAGGTCATCTTCTTCTGAGGTGCGTGGCCCAGGCGGCGGCGGCACGCACGGTCCCGTAGTCCCTCTTGGTGACGCTGTCATCTGCGGCGGCGACAGCGGCGGCGACGCGTCGATCTCCATCGGGACGATCTCGTAGTCCGGGGACGAACGATATGGTTGTGCTCCCTGGCGGTGAACTGGGTCTGGAATCAAGAAACTGGAGACAGGATCGCGCGGCCTGTGCAGGCGCAATTGGTTTGCGTGGCGCCGCAGCTCCGACCCTATGGAAGAACGTACCACATACCTATTGCTACCGAGCACGCGCTGAATGGTGCCCGGCCGCCATGTCTTCTTGTTTCCAGCAAACACCCTGTACAGCACCGGCGTAGAAACCTGAAAACGCGTAGCGCCATACGAACCGACTCGGTGCGTGGGAGGCTGCAGCAGGTGAAGGAGAGTGCGGTGACGGCGGCCGTGTAGCAGCTCGGCAGAAGACGGGCCGTCACGTGGCATGCACCGATACGTAGACAGGAAAATTTGAAGAGCTTGCTGCCTGGAGTGCTGACCTTTCATCTTCTCCATGTGAGACTTGAATGTTCGAACGAAACGTTCTGCTTCACCATTGGACTGAGGGTGAAAAAGTGCAGTGGTAATATGCTGAATACCATTCACACGACAAAACTGTTGAAATTCCGCACTAACAAACTGAGGTCCATTGTCACTGACGATAGTTTCAGGCAAGCCTTCGATGCAAAACACTGATGTTAAGGCACTGATTGTACTAGACGCCGTCGTTGAGTTCATGGCAATCACAAAAGGAAACTTGCTGAAAGCGTCTACAACAATTAACCAGCGCGTATTCCAGAAAGGTCCGGCAAAGTCAATATGTAAACGTTGCCATGGTCCCTTGGGGCGTGGCCAGTCTGAGAAACGCTGTGGAGGAGCCGCCTGATGCTCCGCACAAACTGTACACTGTGATGTCATGCTCTCTATATGAGCGTCCATACCAACCCAGGTACTATGACGTCTGGCCAGTTGCTTTGTCCTAACAATGCCCCAATGTCCTTGATGCAGGAGGCGTAACACTTCTCGTTGCAGGGAACAGGGAACTATCACTCTTGTTTGGTCGTTGTCTGTATGTAACAACAGAACACCCTGACTTAAAGACAATGCATGACGTTGTGCAAAATAACGTCGAACCAGAGGCCGATCAATGTCTTTGGCTCTGGCAGGCCACCCTGAGCGAACAAAACGTGCTACCATACTTAGGTCTGCATCCGCAACTGTTTCCTGTGCAACCCGACGAGAGTTCAAAGGAAAGTCTGCGACAGCGGAAGCATCTCTGGAGTCTATCTGACAAAACGCCATTTCTGAAGAATCAAACGACACATCCTGGCCAACCGGAAGTCGGGAAAGAGTGTCCGCGTTGGCGTGTTTAGTGGTAGGTCGGTACAAAATCTCATACTGATAATTAGACAGTATTAAGGACCATCTCTGAAGCTTTTGTGCCGTACGTGGCGGAATTGGCTTTGTGGGTGAGAACAACGACGTGAGATGCTTGTGGTCTGTCAACAAATAGAATTTTCTGCCATAGAGATAATGATGAATCTTTGTGACGCCGTAAATGATTGCTAAGGCCTCCTTTTCTATCTGACTGTAATTCTGTTGCGTTGGCGTCAGTAGCTTGGATGCAAAGGCAATAGGACGATCGTGAGATCCAATGCTATGTGAGATTACCGCGCCCAGACCGTACGATGAGGCGTCAACTGCTAGCACTACAGGCTTCTGTGGGTCAAAGGGAATCAAACATGCATCACTGAGTAGTGCAGACTTTAGTTTGTTAAAGGCAACCTGACAATCTTTAGACCATACAAAAGGAACATTCTTCCTACGTAAGTGATGCAGTGGAGCTGCAATCTGAGAGGCATTGGGAATAAACCTGAAATAATAGTTAAGCTTTCCCATTACTGCTTGCAATTCATGCACATTCTTAGGAGGAGGCAAGTCTTTGATTGCTCGAAGATGTGACTGTAAGGGATGTATTTCTTGGGCATTAATCACATGGCCTAGGTACTCTACTTCAGTTTGAAAAAACGAACACTTTGCTTTATTGCAACGTAGACCTGCTGCAGTCAACACTTTGAAAAGACACTCCATGTTTGCTAAATGTTCTTCAACTGTACGTCCGGATACCACAATATCATCTAAATAGTTCGAGCAACACGGTACAGAAACTGTCAGCTGTTCCAAAAAACGCTGAAAAATAGCGGGAGCGGAAGAACTGCCAAAGGGTAGGCGTTGATATTGAAAAAGGCCCATGTGAGTATTAATGACGAAAAACTTTTTTGACTCGTCATCAAGTGGAATCTGTAAGTATGCCTCTGCTAAATCAATCTTAGAAAAGAAACGAGACTGTCCTAATTTGTCCATTAGTTCGTCAGGTCTGGGCAGGGGATAAGTGTCTACAATTGTTTGACTGTTCACTGTTGATTTAAAGTCCGCACAGAGACGAAGTTTTCCTGACGGCTTGGGTATAATTACTAAAGGCGAGGCCCACTGACTCGCAGAAACAGGAGAAATCACCCCACTATCTTGCCAACGTTTAAGTTCTTCGGCAACTGTATCCCGCATTGCGATAGGCACTGGTCTAGCTTTATGAAATTTTGGAACTGCAGATTCTTTTAAAGTTACATGTGCCACGAAATCTTTTGCACAACCTAGTTCCGGCGAAAACAAGTCACTATATTTGTCACACAATGCATTGATTTTATCCTGAGGCACTATTGACGAAATTTGAAGCACATCTCTTTGAATTGATAAACCAAACAAGTCAAAAGCATCTAGTCCAAAAATGTTCTGTGTCGATTTGGCCTGAAGAACTACGAAAGCAACTGTTTTTGTTACACCTTGAAAAGAGGCGGGCAGGCTACATGTTCCTAGCACGGGAATATTTTCACCTGTGTACGCTGTTAGCACTTGCTGTGACGGCGACAATTTTGGCGAACCCAGAAGTTCATAAGTATCTTTATTAATTAAGGTAACAGCGGCGCCAGTGTCGAGCTGAAATTGCACAGTCTTATTGTCAATGGAAAGATTCACAAAAAGTTTTTGCTTGCGGCGCTCGACAGGTGCGCGAATGTGGGCAACGTCTACTACGGTTTGTTTACTGCACTTGCGCGGGCCGCGTAGTGAAGGAAGCGGCGCAGACTCGGCACGCAGCGGATTAACAACACTGTCACTAGCTGACACTACCGCCGGATCGGCGTCCGCGCAATGCGAAGCTACTCCAGATGTACTAACTACTGCACTACACTTTTGAGTAGCTACTTGGTGTCTACTGTCACTAGCTACACAGTACTGGGCACTATTACAAGGAGCAGTTGCAGAAGGCACTATTTTCACTACAGGAATGCACTGTTCATAGTCATTTTGCTTGTCCCGAACCCTTGTCCGTTGCACTGTTTTATGCGCTCGTCGGCGCTTGCTACGTGGTGCACTATATAGTTTTGCCATAGGCGCAGAACTACCATCGAATCCCCCCGACTGTAGATATTGCCGGGCTGATCTCGGCTACTTCAGTTGGTTCCCTGTTCCCGCTACTTCCTTCCGTTCCTGCTTTGCGCCGCCGCCGCCGCCGCCGCCCAGGCCCCGCACCTGGTCCTCCACCGCCGCCGCCACCGCCACCGCCGCCGCCGCCCAGGCCCCGCACCTGGTCCTCCTCCTCCGCCGCCGCCGCCCAGGCCCAGCCCCTGGCCCGCCGCCGCCGCCGCCGCCGTCGTAGCAGCACCAACGTCCACGCTGCCGCCGCCGTCGCCGCCGTCATCGCTGCCGCCCTGCCGGTCTCCGCTCGTCGCCCTGGACTGCGCCCCTGTCGTAAGAGCTGCCCATGGCGACCTCATCGTCCACCCCGTCAACTTCCTCCTCCCTTTCTGCAGTTTCCACAATAACCCTCCCTCCTGTCCATACTGCACCCATCATTCTTACTACCACCCCCTCCCTCGCCTCCACAACAATCACCTGGAGCCCCTCCAGCCTTCCCCAAACTACTCTCCCGCTCCATGTCATCCTCTCCGCTTCACCATCCCATGAGGTCCCCCCTCCCATTCCGATCTACCTCCCCCTCACCACCCCCTACACTGCACCGGTCAGCCCCGCCCATGTGACGCACCGCCGAGCCACGGTGGCAGATACGCCGCTGTGGCCCCCACCCCCTTCTCACCTTCTACCCCACCATCCGCCTCCCATCGAAATCCCATTTGATCGTGTTTCCCTCCCAGCCCCTCGTACCTATGCCTCCGTCACAACCTCTGCTCCAGCATCTCTACCTGCCTCTACTGGCGCCATCCCCAAGCGCACCCAGAAACGAGGAAGTGCGGACCCTTCCCCCGCCTCCACCAAATCGAAGAAAGCTCCCCCCCCTTCCCCGCCCCCTCCTCCTCCCCCTCTTACCGACCCTATGGACACCGCCCCCATTCTCCCACGCCCCCAACCCGACCTGTTCACATATGTACTGCCCCATCCTGATCCCCGATTCCTTGAACATAAAAACCTCTCCCTCCAAATTCGGAAGTATTTCCCCTCCGCCCCCATCACCCAAATTATTCCCCGCCGAGACTCTGTCCTCCTGAAGTCCCCCAGCCCCACCCTCCACACAGACATCCTCGCTCACATCCCCAAGGTCCTTTTCGGCCCTCATGCCATCCTCACCCCCTACTATACAGCCTCCTCTGCCCGCCAACCACCTCCCCCCCGCCGCCCTCCGACCCTCACCGCCGTGATCACAAGGCTTAGTCTTTTGATTACGGAGGAAGAGGTGTTGGAGCAACTCAACTCTCACCCCGACATCTCCATCCGTTCCGCCAAGCGGATCAACAGTGAATCTGGCCCCAACCGTTTGATGCGGATATTTACTGAATCTGCATCTTCCCTTGACCACCTCTTCCTCGAGGGTGCGCTGATATACGATCGCCGCCACACGGTAAAACCCTCCCGATACCCCCCGCAAGCCTACCGCTGCGCCAGGTGCCTCGTTTATAATGATCACCTGACGCAGAACTGCAAAAACCCTCCCACCTGTCCCCACTGCAAAGACTCCCACCTCCATAAACACTGTCCCAACCTCACCTCTCCTCCCTCCTGCAACACCTGTGGCGGCCCTCACCCTACCTACTCCTACAAGTGCAAATCCGTCCCTCCACCTGCTCCCTCCAAACCCGAACTCACCGTCCCCATCCGCCCCATAGATCCTCCCATGCACCCCAATCAATCCTTGGTCCCTCCCCCCACCGCCGAAGACGTTATCCGGTTCGTCACCACCGTCCTCGCCAACATCCACCCCTTCCAACGTCCCCACACCCTCCAACAGATTGCACTGGCCGCCAGGTCCGTGTTCAATCTGGACACCTTTGCAACCTTCTCCCGTGCCCACTCCCACTTCGCCTTTTCCCGCCTCGAGACCCAAGTTTAAGTCCCTCCGGTCCCCTTCCTTTCCCCACCCCTCCTCTACCCTCCCCAACCCTCCCTCTACCCCATCATGGCAGGCCCATCCTATACCCTTCTCTACCACAACATCCGCTCCCTCCCAGCCAATAAGAACCTCATCCTCCACACTCTCTCCCAACACCGCGTGGATGCCTTCCTACGCAACGAGACCTTCCTGCAACCCCGCCGACCAGTCAACACCAATCCTTACCTTCTCCACCGCACCGACGGACCCCCACCCCTCGCCCGAGGCGGAGTGGCGATCGGCCATCTCCGTCACCACCCTGTCCGGCTACACCCTCTCCTCAATGACCCCACTGAACACTTGATCCTCAGCCTCTTTCTTCCCTCCCTCACTGTCACTCTTGCCACCATTTACATTCGCTCCACCTCTCCTCTCCCGTACGATTTCCTCTCCCATATCGACCGCACCTTCCCGACCTATGTCATTGCTGCTGACCTCAACCTTCATTCCCGTCACCCCGCTGAACTCCGGCGGTGGCGTCAGTTCGTCACCGCCTCGCTCCGGGGCGACATTCTTCCCCTTCCCCGCCCAACCCGCCCTGAAAGCAACACTACACCCGATGCAGTACTGGTGTCTCCCAACCTCCTGGGGCGCATCACGGCGGACGTCCTAGACCTAATTGGCAGTGACCACGCCCCTGTCCTACTTACCTTTGACCACCGCCCCCGCCCTGCCCGCGCTCCTCTTCCCATGCCCCCTCCCAAACTCGTCCATGATTATTCCCGTGACGACTGGGATGCCTACCGTCGCTCCATCGACACCTCGGTCGAAAGCCACCCATTACCCCTCCATACTCCCGCCGATATTGACCATGCCTCCTCCTTTCTCCAGCAGACCGTTGCTGACGCGGTCCATGCCCACATCCCTACCCGGGCGATCTATCCTCACCGCCCTACCCTTCCTCCACAGGCCGTCCTTCTCGTCCGCGAATCCTGCCGTCTGTACCGCTCCTTTCTCTGGACCCGTGACCGGGATACTCTCCAACGCCACCGGCAACTCCAACGACACATAAGAAACCTTTTGACCGCGAAGAAACGCCGGGACTGGCGTCAGACATGCACCCGCCTTAACTCGCTCCTCCCGGTCTACTCCGCCAAGTACTGGCGTGCCTTCCGCCGCCTTACTGGCAGTCACTCCTCCCCCCACTACCCACTTCTCAATGATGATCGTCCTTTCCCTGACAACGCCAGTAAGGCAGAACATTTTGCCTCCTACCTTTCTGATGTATTTTCCATTCCTGATGATCCCCTTTTTGACTACTCTCTCTTCCCAGATGTCCATGAGCGCACCGACACCTCCTCTCCTCCGCTCGCCCCTGGCTTCCAGTACTTGGACCGCATTCCTCCCTCAGAATTGAACACTCCCATTACTGCCCGTGACATAATAGACACTCTTCGCATGAAACGAAACACCGCCCCCGGTCACGACCGGCTAACCTACCGCCACCTTCGCGCATGCCCCCTCTCATTTCATGAAGTCCTTGCCAAACTCTACAACATCATCCTTTACACTGGCTTCTACCCCGACCTGTGGAAAACCTCCCGTATTCTCATGTTCCTCAAGCCCAACAAGCCCCCATCCCAGACCTCATCCTACCGTCCCATCAGTCTTACCTCCATGTTCAGCAAGGTCCTGGAAACCATCCTTTCTCGTCGAATCCACCAGCACCTCCACCGCCACCAGTTTCTCCCCCCCTCCCAATGTGGCTTCCGACCCTCCTTCTCCGCCGACGACCAGCTCCTTCGCCTGACTCATCTCCTCTCCGTCCAACTCAACACCCGTCGCTCCGCAATTTTTGTATCCCTCGACATCCAAAAAGCCTACGACCGAGTATGGCATTCCGGTCTCCTCTTCAAGATCCAGCTCTACGCCCTTCCCATTAATTACGTCCACCTCATCGCTTCCTTCCTTACCCGCCGCCCCTCCTACGTCACTGTCTGCAACTCCAACTCCCGTATTTCCTACCCCTCCGCCGGGGTGCCCCAAGGCTCAGTCCTCTCTCCCCTCCTCTATCTCCTCTACTCTGCCGACATGCCTCAACCCAAACCTCCCGTCTATCTCCTCCAATATGCTGACGACACCGCCTTCCTGGCCCTTGCCCCCTCCCTTGCCCGTTCCCAGGTTTTGCTCCAGTCCCACCTCACCGAGTTCGCCTCCTGGTGTAACCGGTGGCTCCTCTCCGTCAATCCCGACAAATCCCAGGCTATAGTCATAGGTCGTACTACCCGCACCTTCCGCCTCCACGATTTCTATCTTACCCTTCACAACCGACCCATCCGTCACACTCCCAACCTCAAGTACCTTGGCCTTACCCTTGACCGCCAACTGTCCTGGACTCCATACCTCAAATCCCTCCGTGAGAAAGCTCTGTCCCGCCTCAACCTCCTAAAACTCCTTACTGGCCGGACGTGGGGCCTCCACCCTTCCACTGTCCTTCACACCTACAAATCAATCATGCGCCCCGTCCTTTGTTCCTTCCACCCCGCCTGGATATCAGCCCCTCCTACTTTCTACAAGTCCCTCCAGATTCTAGAACGCCACGCCCTCCGCCTCGCATACCGTATCAGACTCCCTTCCCCCACGCAGATCCTCTATGACCTCATCCCCTTCCCTCCTCTCCTACAACACCTTGAACATCTCCGGCTCCTTTACACATCCCGCAAAATAGAGTCCCAAAACCCTTTGGTCTACCCTATTCTTACAAATCCCGGGCCTCTGCCACGCCTCCGCCAAACCGTCCCTCCCGGCCTTCACCTCCATACGCTCCGTATCCTCTCCCAAGGCAATTTCCGCACCCTTCCTCTACCGGATACCGAACTTCGGCCCGATATCTACCCCTCCTACCAACTCTGATCCCTTCCCCGTAGCATCAGCACCCGTCCCCTCTCTCCCGTCCCTTTTCCTTCCCGCCCGCTTGGCTACCCCTCTCCCATGCCCAGAGTCTCGTCACTCCTTCCCTCCTTACGCTCTCTTCCCTCCCCTTCTCCCCCTCCCCCGCACTTCCCCCGTCCCTGCCCCACCTCCCCCCCTCCGTCCCCTCCCCACTCCCTGTGGGGGCGTCTCGACTTTTTATCTACGTGTTCAGTGCCAGTGTCTCCAGTGTCGTGTGTTTTACTCAGTGCCTCCATAATCGCCGTCCCCATGTTTTATTCTATACGCCGTCAGCTGTCTCCATGTGTGAACTTCGTGTCTCCGCAATGTACTTTTAAACTTGTCACCGTGGCCGGTTGTTTTTACTGACTGTGTGTGTGTTTTATCACTACTCGTCTCTTTTTTGTTCTCTGCCATATGTTTTGTCCCCTTTATACATGTCCGTTTTAGTCTGTCGAAAACTCTGTCTGTCAATGTTTTTAATTTCCGCAATTTTGTTCATCTTTTTTATATTTTATCTCTTCTTTGTCAAATGTTTGTATATCACATGGCTGAAGAGCAGCCACCGCAGCTGCTGCCAGCCTGCCAGCTGTTTCTATGGCTGGCTTTAAAACAACAATAAAGGGAAAAAAAGCAGAACTACTTTCTTGCAATGGAGATCCAAGGAAAGCACTGTTCAAGTTTACAGCGTGTATGACATTTACAGAATTAACTGTTCTAACACTCCGCGAAGCACTGATTCTAACGTTACTGTTCTTTCAGTTTTTAATTTGCATACACACAGACTGCACATGTCCCGATTTGCCACATTGATAACAGGTTGCGTTGCGACTAGGGCAATGAGCACGATTGTGGCGAGACACACATTGGAGGCAAGATTTACGTACATTTTTCTGAAATGAGCGTTGGCGCCCGTTATGCAAATTACTGTGTCCAACACTACGGGGCGACCTTTGCGTCGCACTTTTACTCTGGCTACTGTTCACTGTCTGTTCAGCACGGCCGGTAGAAAAATAAGAATCACTAGTGCTATACTGATAACTACGGCTAGGAAAGCGTCCGTTGTGGCGCACTGAATTTACACTATGGCTTTGCATTTCTACTTCAGCTAAGTCAAAAGTATCATGCGCTTCTATAAGCTGCAGTACACTGTCTAATGAGGGGTCAGATTGTTTCAGAATTGCTGCTCGAATTCTGGGGTCCTGAATGTTCTGCGTAATCGCATCCCTCAACATCACGTCACTATACGAAAGTCCACAAGAGCAAGTAAATTTACATGTGCGGGTTAAGCCCTTCAATTCCGTAATCCACTCTTGGTGTGACTGTTCCGGTAATTTTTTCAGTCTGAAAAATCGGTACCGTGCAGCAGCTACGAGAACTTTTCTCTCATAATGAGCATTTAGTGCCTCTACTATTTGTTCAAAGTCTACATCACGAGGAGATGCTTGCGGGAATAGTTTCTGCAGTAATACGAAGGTTTTGGGGCCCACCACGGACAATAAAAGATGCTTAACAGTCTGACCTGTAATTTGATGAGCCGCGACGAGTTCTTGAAACTGTGCGAAATAGTCGCTCCATTCTTCCTCACGTTCGTTGTACTGGCGGAACGTAGGAAGCGTTACGGCGGCAGGTGTGGGCTGCTGAAGCGGCGGCTGTTGTTGTTGTTGGTTGGCTGCTTGCGCTGTGAGCTGGGACACAGCCTGTAGGAGTTGCGTTATTTGCGCCGTCTGTAACTGAATAATTTCCATTAAGTTTGGGTTCGGGGTAGTGGCCATGCTGACCGATTAGGCACAGCGTATACAAGTAACTTATAACAAAACACAAATGCAATATGAAAGAGGACGCTCTGCAACAAAAAGGTCCACAAAACACGTAACAAAATATCTTCCCCCAAAATTCTTATAATAAGGGTGGGTGGGTGGGAGCAATTTTTGCGTGCTCCAACTGCTGCTGTCTGGCTGCTGTAAGCGGGCTGGTCCAAGGTTCTATCCCATCCTCGTCGCCACTTTTGTATCCCATCCTCGTCGCCACTTTTGTGTCCCAACTTCGTCGCCGCTTTTGTGTCCCAGCCTCGTCGTAGGTGTCGGTGGCCGAGTGGAATGAGACCGACACGCTGGTGCAGGTACGGAGGGGAGCAGCCCGAAACTATAAACACTAGAGTAAATTAGAAAGAGATATATATTGCACAGAATGTAACAATAATTAACTTTTACATAGTACTGCAGAATGTTGATACATAGTTGTTAGAGGCCTGCCTAGTGCCTGTAAAATAGCAAAGTCTTCACTGGTGCCTATCTGATTATGAAGGTCCTAACTCGTTGCTATCTCAGTCCGAAGTGCCAGTCCTTCAGTGGTGGCCACGAGCGACGTTTTCGCAGAGGGCGCTCGTGGCTGTCGTCGTAAGAACGCCGTGCCGTGTGTGCATGGCGGCGCGCGGCGAAAGTAGGTGGCGCGCACTTTGTACTTGTGCAACACCACAGTCAATGTCGTCAATGACGTCAATGTCGTCAATGTCTTCAATGCTGTCAATGTTGTCAATGTCATACATGCTGTCTATCCCATCTATGTCGTTAATGTCGTCAAAGTCGTAAATATCGTCTATGTCGTCTATTTCGTAATGTCGTCAATGTCGTCTATGTCGTCAATATCGTCTTTGTCTTCAATGTCGTCAATGTCGTCAAAGTCGACAATATGGTCTATGTCGTCTATGTCGTCAATGTCGTCAATGTCGTCAAAGACGTCTATGTCGTCAATGTCGTCAATGACGTCAATGTCGTCAATGTCTTCAATGCTGTCAATGTTGTCAATGTCCTACATGTTGACTATGTCAACTATGTCATCAATGTCGTCAAAGTAGTAAATATCGTCTATGTCGTCTATGTCGTCAATGTCGTCTGTGTCGTCAATGTCGTCAATGTCGTCTATGTCGTCAATGTCGTCAATGTCTTCAATGTCGTCAATGTCGTCAATGTCGTCTATGTCTTCAATATCGTTATTGTCGTCAATGTCGTCAATATAGTTTATGTCGTCTATGTAGTCAATGTCGTCAATGTTGTCTATGTCGTCTATGTCGTCAAGGTCATAAATGGAGTCAATGTCGTCAAAGTCGTCAAAATCGGTTATGTCGTCTATGTCGTCAATGTCGTCTATGTCGTCAATGTCGTCTATGTTGTCGATGTCGTCAATGACGTCCATGCCGCTATGTCATCAATGTCGTCAATGTCGTCAATGTCTTCAATGTCGTCAATGTCTATGTCGTGAATGTCGTTAATGTCGTCAATGTCGTCAATATCGTCAATATCGTCTATGTGGTCCATGTCGTCAATGTCGTCAATGTCGTCTATGTCGTCAATGTCGTCAATGTCGTCTATGTCGTCAATATCGTCAATGTCGTCAATGTCGTCTAAGTTATCAATATCGTCTATGTCGTCTATGTCGTCTATGTCGTCAATGTCGTCAATGTCGTCTATGTCGTCAATGTCGTCAAAGTCGTCAATATCGTCAAAGTCGTCTATATCGTCTATATCGTCAATGCCGTCTATGTCATCTATGTCGTCTATGTCGTCAATATCGTCAATGTTGTCAATGTAGTCAATGTCGTCAATGTTTTCTATGTTGTCAATGTCGTTAATGTCATCAAGGTCGTCAATATCGTCTATGTCGTCTATGTCGTCAATGTCGTCAAAATCGTCAATGTCGTCAATGTCGTCAATGTCGTCAATGTCGTCAAAGTCGTCAATATCGTCTATGTCGTCAATGTCGTCAATGTCGTTAATTTCGTCAATTTCGTCAATATCGTCTATGTCGTCTATGTAGTCAATGTCGTCAAAGTGATCTATGTTGTCTAGTTCGTCAATGTCATCAATGGCATCTTTGTCGTCAATATCGTCAATGTCGTCAAAGTCGTCAATATCGGTTATGTCGTCTATGTCGTGAATGTCGTCTATGTCGTCAGTATCGTCAATGTCGTCTATTTCGTAAATGTCCTTAATGTCGTCAAAGTAGTCTATGTCGTCAATGTCGTCAATGACGTCAATGTCATCAATGTCTTCAATGCTGTCAATGTTGTCAATGTCATACATGTTGTGAATGTCATCTATGTCGTCAATGTCGTCAAAGTCGTAAATATCGTCTATGTCGTCTATGTCGTCAATGTCGTCTGTGTCGTCAATGTCGTCAAATTCGTCAATGTCGTCAATATCGTCAATGTCGTCAATGTCGTCAATACCGTCTATGTCGTCTAAGTCGTCAATGACGCTAATATCGTCAATGTCTTCAATGCGGTCAATGTCTTCAATGCTGTCAATGTTGTCAATGTCATACATGTTGTCTATGGCATGTATGTCGTCAATGTCGAAAAAAGCGTAAATATCGTCAATATCGTCTATGTCGTCAATGTCGTCTGTGTCGTCAATGTCGTCAATGTCGTCAATATCGCAAATGTGGTCAATGTCGTCAATATCGTCTATGTCGTCAATGTCGTCTATGTCGTCAATGTCGTCAATGTCGTCTATGTCGTCAATGTCGTTAATGTCGTCAGTATCGTCTAAGTCATAGATTTCGTCAATGTCGTCTATGTCGTCAATGTCGTCAATGTCGTCTATGTCGTCCATGTCGTCAATGTCGTTAATGTAGTCAATGTCGTCAATATCGTCTATGTCGTCTATGTCGTCAATGTCGTCCTTGTCGTCAATGTCGTAAATGTCGTGAATGTGAATGTCGTGAATGTCGTCTATGTCGTCAATGTCGTCAATGTCGTCAATATCGTCTAAGTCATCTATGTCGTAAATGTAGTCAATGTCGTCTATGTCGTCAATATCGTCAATGTCGTCAAAGTCGTCAATATCTTCTATGTCGTCTATGTCGTCAATGTCAATGTCGTCAATGTCATCTATGTCGTCAATATTGTCAATGTCGTCAAAGTTGTCAATATCGTCAATGTCGTCAAAGTCGTCTATGTCGTCAGTGTCGTCAATGACGTCAATGTCGTCAATGTCTTCAAAGCTGTCAATGTTGTCAATGTCATACATGTCGTCTATGTCATCTATGTAGTCAACGTCGTCAAAGTCGTAAATATCGTCTATGTCGTCTATGTCGTGAATGTCGTCTGTGTCTTCAATGTCGTCAAAGTCGTCAATGTCGACAAAGTCGTCAATGTCATCAATATCGTCAATGTCGTCAATGTCCTCAATATAGTCTATGTTGTCAATGTCGTCTATGTCGTCTATATCGTCTGTGTCGTCAATGTCGTCTATGTCGTCAATGTCGTCAATGTTGTCAATGTCGTCTATGTCGTCGTGTCGTCAATGTCGTCAATGTCGTCAAAGTCGTCAATATCGTCTATGTCGTCTATGTCGTCAATGTCGTCAATGTCGTCAATGTCGTCAAAGTCGTCAATGTTGTCAATGTCGTCAATGACGTCATGTCGTCAATGTCTTCAATGCTGTCAATGTTGTCAAGTCATACATGCTGTCTATATCATCTATGTCGTTAAGTCGTCAAAATCGTAAATATCGTCTATGTCGTCTATTTCGTCAATGTCGTCTATGTCGTCAATGTCGTCAATGTCTTCAATGTCGTCAATGTCGTCAAAGTCGACAATATCGTCTATGTCGTCTATGTCATCAATGTCGTCAAAGTCGTCTATGTCGTCAATGTCGTCAACGACGTCAATGTCGTCAATGTCTTCAATGCTGTCAATGTTGTCAATGTCCTACATGTTGTCTATGTCAACTATGTCATCAATGTCGTAAAAGTAGTAAATATCGTCTTTGTCGTCTATGTCGTCAATGTCGTCTGTGTCGTCAGTGTCGTCAATGTCGTCAATGTCGTCATTATTGCCAATGTCGTCAATGTAGACAAAGTCGTCAATATCATCAATGTCGTAGAAGTCGTCAATATCGTCTATGTCGTCAATATCGTCTGTGTCGTCTACGTCGTCCATGTCATCAATGTCGTCGATGTCGTCAATGTTGTCAAAGTCGTCAATGTCCTCTATGTCCTCTATGTCGTCAATGTCGTTAATGTCGTCAATGTCGTCAATATCGTCTACGTCGTCAATGTCGTCAATGTCGTCAATTTCGTCAATGTCTATGTCGTGAATGTCGTTAATGTCGTCAATGTCGTCAATATCGTCAATATCGTCTATGTAGTCCATGTTGTCAATGTCGTCAATGTCGTCTATGTCGTCAATGTCGTCAATGTCGTCTATGTCGTCAATATCGACAATGTCGTCATTTTCGTCTAAGTCGTCAATATCGTCTATGTCGTCTATATCGTATATGTCGTCTATGTCGTCAATGTCGTCAAAGTCGTCAATGTCGTCAATGTCGTCAATGTCGTCAATATCGTCAAAGTCGTCTATATCGTCTATATCGTCAATGCCGTCTATGTCATCTATGTCGTCTATGTCGTCAATATCGTCAATGTCGTCAGTGTAGTCAATGTCGTCAATGTTTTCTATGTTGTCAATGTCGTTAATGTCGTCAAGGTCGTCAATATCGTCTATGTCGTCTATGTCGTCTATGTCGTCAATGTCGTCTAAGTCGTCTATGTCGTCAATGTCGTCAAAATCGTCAATGTCGTCAATGTCGTCAATTTCGTCAAAGTCGTCAATATCGTCTATGTCGTCAATGTCGTCAATGTCGTCAATGACGCCAATGTCGTCAATGTCTTCAATGCTATCAGCATTTTCAATGTCATACATGTTGTCTATGTCATCTATGTCGTCATTGTCGTCATTGTCGCCTATGTCGTCAATGTCGTTAATTTCGTCAATTTCGTCAATATCGTCTATGTCGTCTATGTAGTCAATGTCGTCAAAGTGATCTATGTTGTCTAGTTCGTCAATGTCATCAATGGCATCTTTGTCGTCAATATCGTCAATGTTGTCAAAGTCGTCAATTTCGGTTATGTCGTCTACGTCGTGAATGTCGTCTATGTCGTCAATATCGCCAATGTCGTCTATGTCGTCAATGTCGTCAAAGTCGTCAATATCGTCAATGTCGTCTAAGTCGTCAATGTCCTCAATGTCGTCAAAGTAGTCTATTTCGTCAATGTCGTCAATGACGTCAATGTCATCAATGTCTTCAATGCTGTCAATGTTGTCAATGTCATACATGTTGTCTATGTCATCTTTGTCGTCAATGTCGTCAAAGTCGTAAATATCGTCTATGTCGACTATGTCGTCAATGTCGTCTGTGTCGTCAATGTTGTCAAATTCGTCAATGTCGTCAATATCGTCAATGTCGTCAATGTCGTCAATACCGTCTATGTCGTCAATGTCGTCAATGACGCTAATATCGTCAATGTCTTCAATGCGGTCAATGTCTTCAATGCTGTCAATGTTGTCAATGTCATAGATGTTGTCTATGGCATCTATGTCGTCAATGTCGACAAAATCGTAAATATCGTCAATATCGTCTATGTCGTCAATGTCGTCTGTGTCGTCAATGTCGTCAATGTCGTCAATATCGTAAAGGTGGTCAATGTCGTCAATATCGTCTATGTCGTCAATGTCGTCTATGTCGTCAATGTCGTCTATGTCGTCAATGTCGTTAATGTCGTCAGTATCGTCTAAGTCATCTATATCGTCAATGTCGTCAATGTCGTCTATGTCGTCAGTGTCGTCAATGTCGTCTATGTCGTCCATGTCGTCAATGTCGTTAATGTAGTCAATGTCGTCAATATCGTCTATGTCGTCTATGTCGTCAATGTGGTCCATGTCGTCAATGTCGTAAATGTCGTGTATGTCGTGAATGTCGTCTATGTCATCAATGTCGTCAATGTCGTCAATATCGTCTAAGTCATCTATGTCGACAATGTAGTCAATGTCGTCTATTTCGTCTGTGTCGTCAATATCGTCAATGTCGTCAAAGTCGTCAATTTCTTCTATGTCGTCTATGTCGTCAATGTCGTCAATGTCGTCAAGGTCATCTATGTCGTCAATATTGTCAATGTTGTCAAAGTTGTCAATATCGTCAATGTTGTCTATGTCGTCAATGTCGTCAAAGTCGTCTATGTCGTCAGTGTCGTCAATGACGTCAATGTCGTCAATATCTTCAAAGCTGTCAATGTTGTCAATGTCATACATGTCGTCTATGTCATCTATGAAGTCAACGTCGTCAAAGTCGTAAATATCGTCTATGTCGTCTATGTCGTGAATGTCGTCTGTGTCTTCAATGTCGTCAAAGTCGTCAATGTCGAAAAAGTCGTTAATGTCAACAATATCGTCAAGCTCGTCAATGTCCTCAATATAGTCTATGTTGTCAATGTCGTCTATGTCGTCTATATCGTCTATGTCGTCAATGTCGTCTATGTCGTCAATGTCGTCAATGTCGTCAATGTCGTCAATATCGTCTATGTCGTCAATTTCGTCAATATCGACATTTTCGTCAATGTCGTCAATGTCGTCAATATCGTCAATATCGTCTATGTCGTCTATGTCTCCAATGTCGTCTTTGTCGTCAATGTCGTCAATGTCGTCAATATCGTCAATGTCGTCTATGTCATCTATGTCGTCAATGTCGTCAATGTCGTCAAAGTCGTCTATGTCGTCAATGTCGTCAATATCGGTTATGTCGTCTATGTCGTCATTGTCGTCAATGTCGTCTATGTCATCAATGTCGTCAATGTTGTCTATGTCGTCTATGTCGTCAATATCGACAATGTCGTCAAAGTCGTCAATATCTTCTATGTCGTCTATGTCGTCAATGTCGTCAATGTCGTCAATATCGTCTATGTCAATGTCGTCAATGTCGTAATGTTGTCAATATCGTCAATGTTGTGTATGTCATCAATGTCGTCAAAGTCGTCTATGTCGTCAATGTCGTCAATGACGTCAATGTCGTCAATGTCTTCAAAGCTGACAATGTTGTCAATGTCATACATGTTGTCTATGTCATCTATGTCGTCAAAGTCGTCAAAGTCGTATATATCGTCTATGTCGTGAATGTCGTCTGTGTCTTCAATGTCGTCAAAGTCGTCAATGTCGACAAAGTTGTCAATGTCATCAATATCGTCAATGTCGTCAATGTCCTCAATATCGTCTATGTTGTCAATGTCGTCTATGTCGTCTATATCGTCTATGTCGTCAATGTCGTCTATGTCGTCAATGTCGTCAATGTCATCAATGTCGTCAATATCGTCTATGTCGTCAATATCGTCAATATCGACATTTTCGTCAATGTCGTCAATGTCGTCAATATCGTCAATATCGTCTATGTCGTCTATGTCGTCAATGTCGTCTTTGTCGTCAATGTCGTCAAAGTCGTCAATATCGTCTATGTCGTCTATGTCGTCAATGTCGTCAATGTCGTCTATGTCGTCAATGTCGTCAATGTCGTCAAAGTCGTCATTATCTTCTATGTCGACTATGTCGTCAAAGTCGTCAATGTCGTCAAAGTCATCTATGTCATCAATGTCATCAATGACGTCAATGTCGTCAATGTCTACAATGCTGTCAATGTCTTCAATGCTGTCAATGCTGTCAATGTCATACATGTTGTCAATGTTGACAAAATCGTAAATATCGTCTATGTCGTCTATTTCGTCAATGCAGTCTGTGTCGTCAATGTCGTCAATGTCGTCAATATCGTCAATGTGGTCAAAGTCGTCAATATCGTCTATGTCGTCAATGTCGCCTATATCGTCTATGTCGTCGATGTCGTCAAAGTCGTCTATGTCGTCAATGTCGTTAATGTCGTCAATATCGTCAATGTCTTCTATGTCGTCAATGTCGTTAAAGTCGTCAATATCGTCAATGTCGTCTATGTCGTCAATGTCGTTAATGTTGTCAATGTTGTCAATATCGTCTAAGTCGTCTATAGCGTCAATGTCCTCCATGTCATCAATGTCGTTAATGTCGTGAATTTCGTGAATATCGTGAATGTCGTCTATGTCGTCAATGTCGTGAATGACGTCAATATCGTCTATGTCATCTACGTCGTCAATGCGTCAATGTCGTCAATGTCGTCTATGTCGTCAAAGTTGTCATTGTCGTCAATGTCGTCAAAGTTGTCAATATCGTCAATGTTGTCTATGTTGTCAATGTCGTCAAAGTCGTCTATATCGTCAATGTCGTCAATGACGTCAATTAATAATAGACAACAGATGGTAATTCTCCGCAGTGTAGAAAATGGCTATGACGTGCAATCCCAATGGGGCACAAATAAGTATGGGGTGCCTCAGGGGTCTGTTTTGGGACCATTGCTGTTTCTTATTTATATAAATGATATGCCTTCGAGTATAACAGGTGATTGTAAAATATTTTTGATTGCTGATGATACCAGCTTGGTAGTGAATGATGTTGCTCGTAATATTGACACAGTATCAAATAATGCAGTTCAAGAGATAAGTTCATGGCTAATAGAAAACAAGTTGATGTTAAATCACAGTAAAACTCAGTTTTTACAATTTCTAACACATAATTTGACAAAATCTGACATTATGATTACACATAATGGGCATGTGATAAGTGAGACTGAACAGTTCAAATTTCTAGGTGTTCATATAGACAGTAAGCTGTCATGGAAAGCCCATGTTCAGGATCTTGTTCCAAAACTAAATTCTGCTATATTTACCATTAGAACAATATCTGAGATAAGTGATTTTTCAACACGAAAAGTAGTCTATTTCGCTTACTTTCACTCAGTTATGACGTACGGCATTGTTTTTTGGGGTAATTCGCCTGATGCAAAAAGGATATTTCTGGCTCGAAAACGGGCGGTTCGAGCAATATCTGGTGTAAGTTCGCGAACTTCATGTCGACCCCTTTTCAGTAGTCTGGGAATTTTGACTCTGGCGTCACAATACGTTTTTTCTTTAATGTCGTTTGTTGTTAATAATATCAGCATATTCCCACGAGTTAGTAGTTTTCACTCGGTGAATACTAGACAGATGTCTAATCTACATTTGCACCACACCACCTTAACACTTGTGCAGAAAGGGGTGCAGTATCCTGCGGCATCCATTTTCAATAAGCTGCCACAAAAAGTTAAGAATCTTAGCACTAATCCACATGCTTTTAAATCTAAATTGAAGAGTTACCTCGTGGCTCACTCCTTTTATTCTGTTGAGGATCTCCTAGAAAAGTTAAACAATTAAGCTAATTTATTTTTTCTTTATTGAATCTTTTCACTTTGTCTTAAGATTGTCATGTGCAAAGGACTACTTAAAATTTTTCTATTACCATTATTGTGTAACAATTAATGTATTGACTTGTTCCATGACCATGGAGTCTTACTCCTGAAGTGGGTCCTATAGAACAGAAAAAACAAATAAATAAATAAAATAAATAAATAAATAAATGTCTTCAAAGCTGTCAATGTTGTCAATGTCATACATGTTGTCTATGTCATCTATGTCGTCAACATCGTCAAAGTCGTAAATATCGTCTATGTCGTAAATGTCGTCTTTGTCGTCAATGTCGTCAAAGTCGTCAATGTCGTCAAAGTCGTCAATGTCATCAATATTGTCAATGCCGTCAATGTCCTCAATATCGTCTATGTCGTCAATGTCGTCTATGTCGTCTATGACGTCTATGTCGTCAATGTCGTCTATGTCGTCAATTTCGTCAATGTCATCAATGTCGTCAATATCGTCAATGTCGTCAATATCGTCAAAATGGACATTTTCGACAATGTCGTCAATGTCGTCCATATCGTCAATATGATCTATGTCGTCTATGTCGTCAATGTCGTCTTTGTCGTCAATGTCGTCAAAGTCGTCAATATCGTCTATGTGGTGTATGTCGTCAATGTCGTCAATGTCGTCAAAGTCGTCTATGTCGTCAATGTCGTCAATGACGTCAATGTCTTCAATGTCTTCAATGCTGTCAATGTTGTCAATTTCATACAAGTTGTCTATGTCTTCTATGTCCTCAATGTTGTCAAAGTCGTAAATATCGTCTATGTCGTCTATGTCGGCAATGTCGTTGTGTTGTCAATGTCGCCAATGTCGTCAAATCGTGAATGTCGTGAATATCGTGAAAGTCGTCTATGTGGTCAATGTCGTAAATGTCGTCAATATCGTCTATTTCATCTATGTCGTCAATGTCGTCAATGTCGTCTATGTCGTCAATGTCGACAAAATCGTAAATATCGACTATGTCGTCTATGTCGTCAATGTCGTCTGTGTCGTCAATGTCGTCAATGTCGTCAATATCGTCAATGTGGTCAAAGTAGTCAATATCGTCTATGTCGTCAATTCGCCCATATCGTCTATGTCGTCTATGTTGTCAATGTCGTCTATGTCGTCAATGTCGATAATGTCGTCAATATCGTCAATGTCGTCAATGTCGTCTATGTCGTCAATGTCGTTAATGTTGTCAACGTCGTCAATATCGTCTAAGTCGTCTATGTCGTCAATGTCGTCCATGTCATCAATGTCGTCAATGTCGTGAATGTCGTGAATATCGTGAATGTCGTCTATGTCGTCAGTGTCGTAAATGTCGTCAATATCGTCTATGTCATCTATGTCGTCAATGTCGTCTATGCCGTCAATGTCGTCAATATCGTCTATGTCGTCAATATTGTCAATGTCGTCAAAGTCTTCAATATCGTCTCTGTCGTCAATGTCGTTGATGATGATGATGATGATGATTGGTGTTTTAGGGCGCTCAACAGCGAGGTTATCAGCACCCGTATGCTAACGTAAGGAGATGAGAAGAAAATGGGTCCAGTCGTATGGACATTTAACTTCAATTGTACATTAAAAATTTAAAAGACGGTTCAAAGGAAAGGACTGCATAAAAGGGATAAAAGGTTGATAGATGTATGGGGCCCGGTGACTACTTAAAGAGTGACCGAGCCACACTGTCACACATTAAAATCGAACACCCAATATTTTGGGAAGAAGTCCAGATGCTGCACAAAATCTTAGGACACAATCCACGGACGCTTCATCATCTCCTAAAATAGATTTCAGGTCCTGTGAGAGACCTAAATTTGTCCTCACACCAGCGTATAAATAGCATTCTGTGAAAATATGTCGTATCGACAATTGTGTCCGACATCTGTTACACTCTGGCGGTTCCTCACGACGCAAAAGAAAGCCATGCGTTAGTGGGCAGTGTCCAATTCTAAGGCGAGTAAGGGCGACTTCCTCAGCTCTTCGAGAGCGGAAGGAAGTACGCCATGGACGTACTGAAGATTTTAGGGCGCGTAACTTGTTATCCGCCACATCCAACCACTGATCCTCCCACAAAACCATGGCTTTCCTTGTCACAAAAGAGGTAACAGCCTGCAGTGGGACAGAACAGCGTACAGCAGGGGGGAGGGAGCAAGCCTCCTTAGCCGCCACATCGGCAAGCTCGTTTCCCTGGATCCCAGTATGCCCAGGAACCCAACAGAAGATGATCTCCTTGTTTCGTTGTTGCAGTGCAAGGAGAGCGTCCTGTATATCCTGCACCATCCGATCTGATGGGTACATTTGGTCAATAGTCAGGAGGGCACTTTGGGAGTCTGAACAGATCATGAACTTCACTCCATGATGTCTTCTTATCTGTTCTAGTGCCCTCAGGATAGCAAACAGTTCCGCGTAATAAACGGTAAACTGTTCTGGGAGCCCTATCCGAAGGACAACATCGGGGAACACGACAGAGCAACCAATATGATCACCTTGCTTGGACCCATCCGTGTAGACCGTGACAAAATCAGAATGGTGACTTAAAATTTCGAGAAATTTACTTTTATAAAAGGTATCTGAAGTAAAAGCCTTCCTGTAGAGAGTCAACTCTAAAAGCACCCTGGGCCTCTGAAGTAGCCAGGGACATCCCCTACTCCACCCCTGGCGTTGGACCTGAATGCCTTGCGCCTGTAGCAAATTGAGGCTGTCCCTTGCACGGAACCAAAAGGGCCTTGTTGCCTGCGGACGGTTACGGAACAAGCGTACCAATGATTGTTGATTAGCATTGGAAGTCGCTAGGGAATTTGGAGTTGACATAGATCGGTACGCTTGACGTGCAGTGAGTAGAAGGCGACGAATAGAAAGCGGAGGCTCACCAGCTTCTGCACAGAGACTAACAACCGGACTTGTGCGGTATGCACCCGTGGACAACCTGATACCTTCATGGTGTATGGAGTCCAGCATTTTCAAATAAGAGGGTCTCGCGGACCCATAAACTTGACACCCATAGTCGAGGCGGGGTCGCACAAATGACCTGTAAAATTGGAGGAGACGTGCCCTGTCAGCTCCCCAGGCCCGATGGCTAACACACTTAAGGAGATTTAAAGCCTTGATGCATCGTAATTTTAGTTCCTTAAGGTGTGGCAACCAAGTGAGCTTTTCATCAAAAGTGAGACCTAGGTATTTCACCTTCTCCTTAAAAGTGAGAGCAGTCCCCGCTAGTTTGAGAACTGGGTAATTAAAAAGGGAACGGGAGCGATTAAAATCAACACAAACGGTCTTCTCCAACGAAAATTTAAAACCTGTTCTGTTGGACCATTCCTCCAACCGCCTGATCGTCAGATGTAATTGACGAGCAGCAGTTGCGACGGAGGAGGACGCACAGAAAACGGAGAAATCGTCCACAAAGAGGGAACACTGTACTGGACTTCGTACAGTGGACGTAATACTATTGATAGCAATGGCGAAGGCCGTCACACTTAAAACACTTCCTTGGGGGATACCGTTCTCTTGATGAAAACGGTCAGACAATACGCTCCCGACCTTGTATCTAAAATACCGATCCGAAAGGAAAGACTGAATAAAAATGGCTAGACGACCACGAAAACCCCACTCATGGAGCTGCTGTAAAACATTACGCCTCCAGGTAGTATCGTAGGCTTTTTCGAGATCAAAGAACACACCTATCAGGTGTTGCTTACGTAGGAAAGCTTGTTGGATTTCCCGGTCAAGCAAGATCAAGTTGTCAAGCGTTGAACGGTACCTTCTGAAGCCACATTGGGAGCGGCTGAGTAGGGACCTGCTTTCTAGGACCCAGACTAGGCGTCGGTTAACCATACGCTCCAATGTCTTTCCTACACAGCTGGTGAGACTTATGCTACGATAACTACCAGCGTCAGTCCGATCTTTCCCTGGTTTTAAAATAGGTATTAAAACAGACTCTTTCCACGAGCGCGGAAAGTTTCCCGTGGACCAGATTTGGTTAAAAAGCTGAAGGAGGACATGCTTCGATTGCGGTTCCATGTGTTTGAGCATGCTGTACGTTATGTCATCGACGCCAGGGGCAGTATCACAAGGTACTGTTAATGCAGTCTCCAGCTCCCACAGTGAGAACGGTTGGTTATATTCCTCAGCATTTGAGGACCGGAAATCAAAACCAACCCTCTCCTGTATAGCCCGGTGCTGCCGAAAGGCTGCATTCTGGCTAGAATCCGATGTAATGGTGTAAAATGATTCTGCCATTACCTGAGCAATGTCTCGTGGCGAAGTCAGGAGAAGTCCTTGCCCTTGTACAGCTGCTATTGGTGGTCGGGAATTCCGCCTCGAGATCCTCCTAATGGCTTCCCATACTCTGCTTGCTGATGTGAACCTATTGATAGAATTCAGGAACTCTTGCCAAGACCTCTCCTTGCTCTCTCGAATAATACGTCTTGCCCGTGCCCTCGCCACGCGAAAGGTTGCAAGATTGTGATCAGTAGGGCGCCTGTGGAATCGTCGGAGAGCTGCCCTCCTGTTTTGGATTGCAGACCGACACTCCTCGTTCCACCAAGGAACAGGCTGCCTCTTAAAGTTGCCCTTCGATTTGGGGATCGACCCATCGGCAGCGGCGCGAATCACGGCTGTAGTGTGATCCACCCAGTTCTGAACGCCTTCATGCCTTTCCAAAGCAGCCAACTGTTTAAAAAGCTGCCAATCAGCTTTCTTAATAAGCCATCTCGGCTGCCGTCGAGCATGATCCATTCCATCTGGCAGAGTTACCCAGATAGGGTAGTGATCACTGCCATGGAGGTCGTCGTCTGCATCCCACTGGGCAATGTCTGCAAGAGCTGGCGAACAGAAGGAGAGGTCAATGGCGGAAGACGTACCTGTAGCAACGCTGAAGTGTGTGGCCTTACCCGTGTTCAGCAAAATCACCGATGTCGACTGTAACACACGCTCAACCATTCGACCCCTGGGGCAAGTGGTGTTAGATCCCCATAAAGCATTATGAGCATTGAAATCTCCTAAAATGAGAAAAGGGCGAGGAAGGTCATCGAGAAGCTGTGTCAAGAGTACAACATCGAGAGGCTCTCCAGGTGGTAAATACAGAGAACACACTGTAAGCTCAGTGTGTGCCAACACACGGACTGCAACTGCCTGTAGCGTCGTAGTTAGTTGCACAGGCGTAGAATGGAATGTGTCCTTGATGAACACTGCCACACCGCCTTGCGCCCTATCGCCAGTCAGGTCGTCTTTTCTGTAGAGGTGATAGCCTCTAAGTACAGGTGCGTCACACTGCTTGAAATGTGTCTCCTGAAGGGAGACACAGAATGGTCTGTTCTGCAGAATAAGACGTAATTCGTCCAAACGAGCCCTGAATCCGTTCATGTTCCATTGGAGTATGGTTCCCATGTCAGCGGTGTGGTTGTAGTTTCCCCCTATCCTTGTGCCTAGACGGTGAGGCACTGTTTGATCGGGCAGCGGCATTAGGGCTGACTGATTCCGGTGATGAGGTATCCAGGTCCATTATGATATCCTCGTCATCGGTTAAGGCTGCCAGAACGACATTCGATGGTGCCTGGGGGAGGCTTTCTATCGAATGCCGAGGCGCCTTCTTTGGTTTCTTCTTCTCTGAAGAAGATGAAGGAAGGGCGTGTTGCTGAGCACTCTGCTTTCGGGAAGCACTCTGCTTCTGGGGGGCCACCTGCTTCTGGGCAGCTCCCTGCTGTTGAGGAACGCGTTCTGTTGGAACGGCACGTTCCTGTGGGATGGTACTCTCCTTTTGAGGTGTCTTCTCAATGATTACTGCAGCTATCTCGTCCTTCACATTCATTGGGTCGGCCTGTATTCCGATATCTCGACTAATCGAAGTTTGGCATGTACAAATGCAGGTGCAAGTTTCGCTGGTGGAAATGGGGATGGTCTGTGTCGATGCATCAACAGTGGGCGTGGGTTTCTGGAGTAGTGAGGCATAGGAGGTCGGAAACACCGGAGGCTGTGTCGCCTTATATTCTTTTTTGGCCTCCACATATGGAATACGTTTGCGCACTTTTATCTCCTGTATTTTTTGTTCTTCAACAAAGACAGGGCAATCACGACTCCATACAGGGTGGCCTCCTGAGCAGTTTAGACACGTTGCTGGGGAAGGACTGTCAACCCCAGAGTCGTGAGCTGCCTGTCCACACCTCCCACAGGTTGGTTTGCCTCCACAATTCTGTGTGGTATGACCGAAACGCTGGCATGTGAAACACCTCATAGGGTTCGGTATAAAGGGCCTAACTTTCAGACGGAGAAACCCTGCCATAAGATGTTCTGGCAACGATGGGGAATTGAAGGTAACAATGAAGGTAGGGGTTTTCTCTATCACTCCATTGTTCCTGCGGGTCCTTTGCTCAACGTCAATGATACCCTGTGACGCCCACTCCTGTTTTAATTCTGCCGTTTCGATGTCCACAATGTCACGGCATGTGACCACTCCTTTGCTGGAATTTAGCGTGTTGTGTAATTCTACATCAATGTCATATTCCCCTAGCTTTGCTGAATTCAGGAGGAGGTCCACCTGCTTTGCTCTGGCCGTCTCAACTAACAAAGCACCATTCCGCAGCCTCTTAATTGATTTCAAAGAACCTGCAAGTCCTTCCAGCCCCTTATTAATGTAGAAAGGGAAGACCTTTTCAAAGGTACCCTCTTTCCTCTTAATAACTACGAAAACATTATTATTAATGACTCCTTGAGCCCTGTTACTATGACTAGATTGTGTCTCAGGAGGACTGGCCTCCCTCAACCGCTTAGATGACTGGGTGCGAGTGCCCCCTGACGGTACACCCATCCCACCGGGGTTAGAAACATGTGAGGACTCCATCTCGGTCCCACGAGCAGCTAGGGAAGGGACGGTCCACCCAGGCAGAGCCCTGCTTGTCTGGGTAAGCCTTTTACAACTGAGGTGCGGCAGGTTCCTCAGAGGTCGCTCGCTATCGACTGTTCAACCTCAACAGCCATGCATCCCATCAGCACGCAGCACACCTTAGGATTGAGGGTTTTTTTATAGAGGTTTTTTCCATCCTCACGATCCGGGCAATAAAGCCGAGATCCCCGCTCCCTGTAACACACAACATTCCACCGCTGCGCCATGCGGTGGTCGCTGAAGCATGTCCAGGGCTTACGGTCTGGAGGACTGGCGGCGCTTACCAGTCCTCAGCTCAGGACCCCGGGTTCGCCAAGCCCGTACTCAGCAAATTAATGCAGAGCCCCTGAGGGGGTCAATGTCGTCAATGTCGTCAATGTCGTCATTGTCGTCTATGTCGTCAATGTTGTCAATGTCGTCAATGTCGTCAAAGTTGTCAATATCGTCAATGTTGTCTATGTCGTCAATGTCGTTAATGTCGTCAAAGTCGTCTATGTCGTCTATGTCGTCAATGACGTCAAAGTCGTCAGTGTCTTCAAAGCTGTCAATGTTGTCAATGTCATACATGTTGTCTATGTCATCTATGTCGTCAACGTCGTCAAAGTCGTAAATATCGTCTATGTCGTCTATGTCGTCTATGTCGTCAATGTCGTCTTTGTCGTCAATGTCGTCAAAGTCATCAATGTCGCCAAAGTCGTCAATGTCATCAATATCATCAATGTCGTCAATGTCCTCAATATCGTATATGTCACCAATGTCGTTTATGTCGTCTATGTCGTCTATGTCGTCAATGTCGTCTATGTCGTCAATGTCGTAAATGTCGTCAATGTCTTCAATATCGTCTATGTCGTCAATATCGTCAATATCGACATTTTCGTCAATGTCGTCAAAGTCGTCCATATCGTCAATATCGTCTATGTAGTCTATGTCGTCAATGTCGTCTTTGTCGTCAATGTCGTCTAAGTCGTTAATATCGTCTGTGTCGTGTATGTCGTCAATGTCGTCAAAGTCGTCTATGTCGTCAATGTCATCAATGACATCAATCTCTTCAATGTCTTCAATGCTGTCAATGAGGTCAATGTCATACATGTTGTCTATGTCTTCTATGTCGTCAGTGTCGTCAAAGTCGTAAATATCGTCTATGTCGTGTATGTCGTCAATGTCGTCAATGTCGTCAATATCGTATATGTCGTCAATATCGTCAATATCGACATTTTCGTCAATGTCGTCAATGTCGTCCATATCGTCAATATCGTCTATGTAGTCTATGTCGTCAATGACGTCTTTGTCGTCAATGTCGTCAAAGTCGTCAATATCGTCTATGTCGTGTATGTCGTCAATGTCGTCAATGTCGTCAATGTCGTCAATGCGGTCAAATTCGTCTATGTCGTCAATGTCGTCAATGACGTCAATGTCGTCAATGTCTTCAAAGCTGTCAATGTTGTCAATGTCATACATGTTGTCTATGTCATCTATGTCGTCAATGACGTCAAAGTCGTAAATATCGTCTATTTCGTCTATGTCGTCAATGTCGTCTGTGTCTTCAATGTCGTCAAAGTCGTCAATGTCGACAATGTCGTTAATGTCATCAATATTATCAATGTCGTCAATGTCCTCAATATCTTCTATGTTGTCAATGTCGTCTATATCGTCTATATCGTCAATGTCGTCTATGACGTCAATGTCATCAATGTCGTCAATGTTGTCAATATCGTCTATGTCGTCAATATCGTCAATATCGACATTTTCGTCAATGTCGTCAAAGTGGTCAATATCGTCTATGTCGTCTATGTCGTTTATGTCGTCGGTGTCTTCAATGTCGTCAAAGTCGTCTATGTCGTCAATGTCGTCAATATCGGTTATGTCATCTATGTCATCAAGGACGTCAATGTCATGAATGTCTTCGATGCTGTCAATGTTGTCAATGTCATACATGTTATCTATGTCATCTGTGTCGTCAATGTCGTCAAAGTCGTAAATATCGTCTATGTCGTTTATGTCGTCGATGTCGTCAATGTCGTCTATGTCGTCAATGTCGTCAATGTCGTCAAAGTCGTCAATATCTTCTATGTCGACTATGTCGTCAATGTCGTCAATGTCGTCAAAGTCATCTATGTCATCAATGTCGTCAATGACGTCAATGTCGTCAATGTCTTCTATACTGTCAATGTCTTCAATGCTGTCAATTTTGTCAATGTCATACATGTCATCTATGTCGTCAGTGTCGACAATATCGTAAATATCGTCAATGTCATCTATGTCGTCAATGTGGTCTGAGTCGTCAATGTCGTCAATGTCGTCAAATCGTCAATGTGGTCAAATTCGTCAATATCGTCTATGTCGTCAATGTCGCCTATATCGTCTATGTCGTCTATGTCGTCAATGTCGTCAATGTCGTCTATGTCGTCAATGTCGTCAATGTCATTGTCGTCAATATCGTCAATGTCGTCAAAGTCGTCAATATCGTCTCTGTCGTCTATGTCGTCAATGTCGTCAACGTTGTCAATGTCGTCTATGTAGCCAATGTCGTCTTTGTCGTCAATGTCGTCAAAGTCATCAATGTCGTCAAAGTCGTCAATGTCATCAATATCGTCAATGTCGTCAATGTCCTCAATATCGTCAATGTCGTCAATGTCCTCAATATCTTCTATGTTGTCAATGTCGTCTATGTCGTCTATATCGTCTATATCGTCAATGTCGTCTATGACGTCAATGTCGTCAATGTCGTCAATATCGTCTATGTCGTCAATATCGTCAATATCGACATTTTCGTCAATGTCCTCAAAGTCGTCCATATCGTCAATATCGTCTATGTAGTCTATGTCGTCAATGTCGTCTTTGTCGTCAATGTCGTCAATGTCGTCAATGCAGTCAAATTCGTCAATGTCGTCAATGTCGTCAATGACGTCAATGTCGTCAATGTCTTCAAAGCTGTCAATGTTTTCAATGTCATACATGTTGTCTATGTCATCTATGTCGTCAACGACGTCAAAGTCGTAAATATCGTCTATTTCGTCTATGTCGTCAATGTCGTCTGTGTCTTCAATGTCGTCAAAGTCGTCAATGTCGACAATGTCGTTAATGTCATCAATATCATCAATGTCGTCAATGTCCTCAATATCATCAATGTCGTCAATGTCCTCAATATCTTCTATGTTGTCAATGTCGTCTATGTCGTCTATATCGTCTATATCGTCAATGTCGTCTATGACGTCAATGTCGTCAATATCGTCAATATCGTCTATGTCGTCAATATCGTCAATATCGACATTTTCGTCAATGTCGTCAATGTCATCAATATCGTCAATATCGTCTATGTCGTCTATGTCGTCAATGTCGTCTTTGTCGTCAATGTCGTCAAAGTGGACAATATCGTCTATGTCGTCTATGTCGTCAATATCGGTTATGTCGGCTATGTCATCAATGACGTCAATGTCGTGAATGTCTTCAAAGCTGTCAATGTTGTCAATGTCATACATGTTGTCTATGTCATCTATGTCGTCAATGTCGTCAAAGTCGTAAATATCGTCTATGTCGTTTATGTCGTCGATGTCGTCAATGTCGTCTATGTCATCAATGTCGTCAATGTCGTCAAAGTCGTCAATATCGTCTATGTCGACTATGTCGTCAATGTCGTCAAAGTCATCTATGTCATCAATGTCGTTAATGACGTCAATGTCGTCAATGTCTTCAATGCTGTCAATGTCTTCAATGCTGTCAATGTTGTCAATGTCATACATGTCATCTATGTCGTCAATGTCGACAAAATCGTAAATATCGTCAATGTCATCTATGTCGTCAATGTGGTCTGAGTCGTCAATGTCGTCAATGTCGTCAATATCGTCAATGTGGTCAAATTCGTCAATATCGTCTATGTCGTCAATGTCGCCTATATCGTCTATGTCGTCTATGTCGTCAATGTCGTCTATGTCGTCAATGTCGTAAATATCGTCAATGTCGTCTATGTCGTCAATGTCGTTAATGTTGTCAATGTCGTCAATATCGTCTCTGTCTTCTAAGTCGTCAATGTCGTCAATGTCGTCTTTGTCGTCAATGTCGTCAAAGTCGTCAATATCGTTTATGTCGTGTATGTCGTCAATGTCGTCAATGTCGTTAAAGTCGTCTATGTCGTCAATGTCGTCAATGACGTCAATGTCTTCAATGTCTTCAATGCTGTCAATGTTGTCAATTTCATACATGTTGTCTATGTCTTCTATATTGTTAATGTCGTGAAAGTCGTAAATATCGTCTATGTCGTCTATGTCGGCAATGTCATTGTGTCGTCAATGTCGTCAATGTCGTCGATGTCGTCAATGTCGTCAATGTCGTCGATGTCGTCAATGTCGTCAAAGTTGTAAATATCGTCAATGTCGTCAATGTCGTCTATGTCGTCTATGTTGTCTATGTCGTCAATATTGTCTATGTCGTCAATGTCGTCTATGTCGTCAATGTCGTCAATGTCGTCAATGTCGTGAATATCGTGAATGTCGTCTATATCGTAAATGTCGTAAATGTCGTCAATATCGTCTATGTCATCTATGTCGTCAATATCGTCAATGTCGTGAATGTCTTGAATATCGTGAATGTCGTCTATGTCGTCAATGTCGTAAATATCGTCAATATCGTCTATGTCAATTATGTCGTCAATGTCGTCTATGTCGTCAATGTCGTCAATGTCTATGTCGTCAATATCGTCAATGTCGTCAAAGTCGTCAATATCGTCTCTATCATCTATGTCGTCAATGTCGTCATTGTCGTCAATGTCGTCTATGTCGTCAATGTCGTCAATGTCGTCTCTGTCGTCTATGTTGTCAATGTCGTCAAAGTTGTCATTATCGTCAATGTCTTCAAAGTCGTCAATATCGTCTCTGTCGTCCAAGTCGTCAATGTCGTCAAAGTCGTCAAAGTCGTCTATGTCGTCAATGTCGTCAATGACGTCAATGTCTTCAATTTCTTCAATGCTGTCAATGTTGTCAATGTCATACATGTTGTCTATGTCTTCTATGACGTCAATGTCGTCAATGTTGTGAATATCGTGAATGTCGTCTATGTCGTCAATGTCGTAAATATCGTCAATATCGTCTATCTCAATTATGTCGTCAATGTCGTCAATGTCGTCTATGTCGTCAATGTCGTCAATGTCTATGTCGTCAATATCGTCAAAGTCGTCAATATCGTCTCTGTCATCTATGTCGTCAATGTCGTCATTGTCGTCAATGTCGTCTAAGTCGTCAATGTCGTCGATGTCGTCAATGTTGTCAAAGTTCTAAATATCGTCTATGTCGTCAATGTCGTATATGTCTTCTATGTTGTCTATGTCGTCAATATTGTCTATGTCGTCAATGTCGTCAATGTCGTCAATGTCATCAATGTCGTCAATATCTTCTATGTCGTCAATATCGTCAATGTGGTCAAAGTCGTCAATATCGTCTCTGTCATCTATGTCGTCAATGTCGTCAATGTCGTCAATGTCGTCCATGTCGTCAATGTCGTCAATGTCGTCAATGTTGTCAATGTCGTCAATGTCGTTAAAGTTGTCAATATCGTCAATGTTGACTATGTCGTCAATGTCGTCAAAGTCGTCTATGTCGTCAATGTCGTCAATGACGTCAATGTCGTCAATGTCTTCAAAGCTGTCAATGTTGTCAATGTCATACATGTTGTCTATGTCATCTTTGTCGTCAACGTCGTCAAAGTCTTAAATATCGTCTATGTCGTCTATGTCGTCTATGTCGTCAAAGTCGTCTTTGTCGTCAATGTCGTCAAAGTTGGCAATGTCGTCAAAGTCGTCAATGTCATCAATATCGTCAATGTCGACAATGTCCTCAATATCGTCTATGTCGTCAATGTCGTTTATGTCGTCTATGTCGTCAATGTCGTCAATGTCGTCTATGTCGTCAATGTCGTCAATGTCGTCAATGTCGTCAATATCGTCAATGTCGTCAATATCGTCAATATCGACATTTTCGTCAATGTCAATGACGTCCATATCGTCAATATCGTCTATGTAGTCTATGTCGTCAATGTCGTGAATGTCGTGAAAGTCGTCAATATCGTCTATGTCGTGTATGTTGTCAATGTCGTCAATGTCGTCAAATTCGTCTATGTCGTCAATGTCGTCAATGACGTCAATGTCTTCAATGTCCTCAATGCTGGCAATGTTGTCAATGTCATACATGTTGTCTATGTCTTCTATGTCGTCAATGTCGTCAAAGTCGTAAATATCGTCTAGACGTGTATGTCGGCAATGTCGTTGTGTCGTCAATGTCGTCAATATCGTCTATGTTGTCAATATCGTCAATATCAACATTATCGTCAATGTCGTCAATGTTGTCCATATCGTCAATATCGTCTATGTAGTCTATGTCGTCAATGTCGTCTTTGTCATCAATGTCGTCAAAGTCGTCAATATCGTCTATGTCGTCAATGTCGTCTGTGTCTTCAATGTCGTCAAAGTCGTCAAAATCGTCAATGTCATCAATATCGTCAATGTCGTCAATGTCCTCAATATCGTCTATGTTGTCAATGTCGTCTATGTCGTCTATATCGTCTATGTCGTCAATGTCGTCAATGTCGTCAATGTCGTCAATATCGTCTATGTCGTCAATATCGACATTTTCGTCAATGTCGTCAAAGTCGTCTATGTCGTCAATGTCGTCAATATCGGTTATGTCGTCTATGTCGTCAATGACGTCAATGTCAAAAAAGGTGTCTATATCGTCAATGTTGACTATGTCGTCAATGACGTCAATGTCGTGAATGTCTTCAATGCTGTCAATGTTGTCAATGTCATACATGTTGTCTATGTCATCTATGTCGTCAATGTCGTCAAAGTCGTAAATATCGTCTATGTCGTTTATGTCGTCAATGTCATCTATGTCGACAATGTCGTCAATGTCGTCAAATACGTCAATATCGTCTATGTCGATTATGTCGTCAATGTCGTCAAAGTCATCTATGTCATCAATGTCGTCAATGACGTCAATGTTGTCAATGTCTTCAATGCTCTCAATGTCTTCAATGCTGTCAATGTTGTCAATGTCATACATGTCATCTATGTCATCAATGTCGACAAAATCGTAAATATCGTCTATGTCGTCTATGTCGTCAATGTCGTCTGTGTCGTCAATGTCGTCAATGTCGTCAATATCTTCAATGTGGTCAAATTCGTCAATATCGTCTATGTCGTCAATGTCGCCTATATCGTCTATGTCGTTTATGTCGTCAATGTCGTCTATGTCGTCAATGTCGTTAATGTCGTCAATATCGTCAATGTCGTCTATGTCGTCAATGTCGTTAACGTTGTCAATGTCGTCAATATCGTCTAAGTCGTCTATAGCGTCAATGTCGTCAATGTCGTCAATGTCGTGAATGTCGTGAATATCGTGAATGTCGTCTATATCGTAAATGTCGTCAATATCGTCTATGTCATCTATGTCGTTAATGTCGTCAATGTCATGAATGTCGTGAATATCATGAATGTCGTCTATGTCGTAAATGTCGTCAATCTCGTCTATGTCATCTATGACGTCAATTTCGTCAATGTCGTCTATGTCGTCAACGTCGACAATGTCGTCAAAGTCGTCTATGTCGTCAATGTCGTCAATGACGTCAATGTCGTCAATGTCTTCAAAGCTGTCAATGTTGTCAATGTCAGACATGTTGTCTATGTCATCTATGTCGTCAACGTCGTCAAAGTCGTAAATATCGTCTATGTCGTCAATGTCGTCTCTGTCGTCAATGTCATCAATGTCGTCAATATTGTCAATGTGGTCGAAGTCGTCAATATCGTCTATGTCGACAATGTCGCCTATATCGTCTATGTCGTCTACGTTGTAAATGTCGTCTATGTCGTCAATGTCGTCAATGTCGTCAATATCGTCAATGTCGTCAATGTCGTCTATGTCGTCAATGTCGTTAATGTTGTCAATGTCGTCATTATCGTCTAAGTCGTCTATGTCGTCAATGTCGTCCATGTCGTCACGTCGTCAATGTTATGAATGTCGTGAATATCGTGAATGTCGTCTCTGTCGTCAATGTCGTAAATGTCGTCAGTATTGTCTATGTCATCTAAGTCGTCAATGTCGTCAGTGTCGTCTATGTCGTCAATGTCGTCAATATCGTCTATGTCGTCAATAACGTCAATGTCGTCAAAGTCGTCAATATCGTTTCTGTCGTCTATGTCGTCAATGTCGTCAATGTCGTCTATGTCGTCAATGTCGTCAATGTCGTCTATGTCGTCAATGTTGTCAATGTCGTCAAAGTCGTCAAAGTTGTCAATATCGTCTATGTTGTCTATGTCGTCAATGTCGTCAATGTCGTCAAAGTCGTCTATGTCGTCAATGTCGTCAATGACGTCAATGTCGTCAATGTCTTCAAAGCTGTCAATGTTGTCAATGTCATACATGTTGTCTATGTCATCTATGTCATGAACCTCGTCAAAGTCTTAAATATCGTCTATGTCGTCTATGTCGTCAATGTCGTCTTTGTCGTCAATGTCGTCAAAGTCGTCAATGTCGTCAAAGTCGTCAATGTCATCAATATCGTCAATGTCATCAATGTCCTCAATATCGTCTATGTCGTTAATATCGTCAATATCGACATTTTCGTCAATATCTTCAATGTCGTCCATATCGTCATCATCGTCTATGTAGTCTATGTCGTCAATGTCGTCTTTGTCGTCAAAGTCGTAAATATCGTCTATGTCGTCTATGTCGGCAATGTCGTTGTGTCGTCAATGTCGTCAATGTCGTCAATATCGTCTATGTCGTCAATATCGTCAAAATCGATATTTTCTTCAATGTCGTCAATGTCGTCCATATCGCCAATATCGTCTATGTAGTCTATGTCGTCAATGTCGTCTTTGTCGTCAATGTCGTCAAAGTCGTCAATGTCGTCTATGTCGTGTATGTCGTCAATGTCGTCAATGTCGTCAAAGTCGTCAAAGTCGTCTGTCGTCCATATCGTCAATGACGTCAATGTCGTCAATGTCTTCAAAGCTGTCAATATTGTCAATGTCATACATGTTGCCTATGTCATCTATGTCGTCAACATCGACAAAGTCGTAAATATCGTCTATGTCGCCTACGTCGTCAATGTCGTCTGTGTCTTCAATGTCGTCAAATTCGTCAATGTCGACAAAGTCGTCAATGTCATCAATATCGTCAATGTCGTCAATGTCCTCAATATCGTCTATGTTGTCAATGTCGTCTATGTCGTCTATATCGTCTATGTCGTCAATGTCGTCAATGTCGTCATTGTCGTCAATATCGTCTATGTCATCAATATCGTCAATGTCGTCAATGTCGTCAATATCGTCAATATCGTCTATTTCGTCTATGTCGTCAATGTCGTCTTTGTCGTCAATATCGTCTATGTCGTCTATTTCGTCAGTGTCGTCAATGTCGTCAAAGTCGTCTATGTCGTCAATGTCGTCAATATCGGTTAAGTCGTCTATGTCGTCAATGACGTCAGTGTCGTCAAAGTTGTCAATATCGTCAATGTTGTCTATGTCGTCAATGTCGTCAATGTCGTCAATAACGTCAAAGTCGTCTATGTCGTCAATGTCGTCAATGACGTCAATGTCGTGAATGTCTTCAATGCTGTCAATGTCTTCAATGCTGTCAATGTTGTCAATGTCATACATGTCATCTATGTCGTCAATGTCGACAAAATCGTAAATATCGTCTATGTCGTCTATGTCGTCAATGTCGTCTGTCTCGTCAATGTCGTCAATGTCGTCAATATCGTCAATGTGGTCAAATTCGTCAATATCGTCTAAGTCGTCAATGTCGCCTATATCGTCTATGTCGTCTATGTCGTCAATGTCGTCTATGTCGTCAATGTCGTTAATGTCGTCAATATCGTCAATGTCGTCTATGTCGTCAATGTCGTTAATGTTGTCAATGTCGTGAATGTCGTGAATATCGTGAATGTCGTCTATGTCGTAAATGTCGTAAATGTCGTCAATTTCGTCTATGTCATCTATGTCCTCAATGTCGTCAATGTCGTCAAAGTCGTCAATATCGTCTCTGTCGTCTATGTCCTCAATGTCGTCAATGTCGTCCATGTCGTCAATGTTATCAATGTCGTCAAAGATGTCAATATCGTCAATGTTGTCTATGTCGTCAATGTCGTCAAAGTCGACAATGTCATCAATATCATCAATGTCGTCAATGTCCTCAATATTGTCTATGTCGTCAATGTCGTCTATGTCGTCTATGTCGAAAATGTCGTCTATGTCGTCAATGTAGTCAATGTCGTCAATATCGTGTATGTCGTCAATATCGTCAATATCGACATTTCGTCAATGTCGTCCTTATCGTCAATATCGTCTATGTCGTCAATGTCGCCTTTGTCGTCAAAGTCGTCAATATCGTCAATGTCGTGTATGTCGTCAATGTCGTCAATGTCGTCAATGGCGTCAATGGCTTCAATGTCTTCATTGCTGTCAATGTTGTCAATTTCATACATGTTGTCTATGTTATCTATGTTGTCAATGTCGTCAAAGTCGCAAATATCGTCTATGTCGTCTATGTCGGCAATGTCGTTGTGTCGTCAATGTCGTCTATGTCGTCATGTCGTCCATGTCGTCAGTGTCGTCAATGTCGTCAATGTCGTCAATGTCGTCTATGTCGTCAATGTTGTTAATGTCGTCAATGTGGTCAATAACGTCTATGTCGTCTATGTCGGCAATGTCGTTTATGTCGTCAATGTCGTCAATGGCGTCTATGTCTTCAATATCGTCAATGTCGTCAAAGTCGTCAACATCGTCTATGTCGTCTATGTCTTCAATGTAGTCTATGTCGTCAATGTCGTAAATGTCGTCAATATCGTCTATGTCAGCTATGTCGTCAATGTCGTCAATGTCGTCTATGTCGTCAATGTCGACAAAATCGTAAATATCGTCTATGTCGTCTATGTCGGCATTGTCGTCTGTGTCGTCAATGTCGTCAATGTCTTCAAAGCTGTCAATGTTGTCAATGTCATACATGTTTTCTATGTCATCTATGTCGTCAACGTCGTCAAAGTCGTAAATATCGTCTATGTCGTCTAAGTCGTCAATGTCGTCTGAGTCTTCAATGTCGTCAAAGTCGTCAATGTCGTCAATGTCATCAATATCGTCAATGTCGTCAATGTCCTCAATATCGTCTATGTTGTCAATGTCGTCTATGTCGTCTATATCGTCTATGTCGTCAATGTCGTCAATGTCGTCAATGTCGTCAATATCGTCTATGTCGTCAATATCGTCAATATCGACATTTTCGTCAGTGTCGTCAATGTCGTCAATATCGTCAATATTGTCTATGTCGTCAATGTCGTCTTTGTCGTCAATGTCGTCAAAGTCGTCAATATCGTCTATGTCGTCTATGTCGTCAGTGTCCTCAATGCCGTCAAAGTCGTCTATGTCGTCAATGTCGTAAATATCGTCTATGTCGCTTATGTCGTCAATGTCGTCTATGTTGTCAATGTCGTCAATGTCGTCAATATCGTCAAAGTCGACAATATCGTTTATGTCGACTATGTCGTCAATGTCGTCAATGTCGTCAAAGTCAACTATGTCATCAATGTCGTCAATGCTGTCAATGTTGTCAATGTCATACATGTCATCTACGTCGTCAATGTCGACAAAATCGTTAATATCGTCTATGTCGTCAATTTCGTCTGTGTTGTCAATGTCGTCAATGACGTCAATATCGTCAATGTGGTCAAATTCGTCAATATCGTCTATGTCGTCAATGTCGCCTATATCATCTATGTCGTCTATGTCGTCAAAGTCGTCTAAGTCGTCAATGTCGTTAATGTAGTCAATATCGACAATGTCGTCTATGTCGTCAATGTCGTTAATGTAGTCAATGTCGTCAATATCGTCTAAGTCGTCTATAGCGTCAATGTCATTCATGTCGTCAATGTCGTCAATGTCGTGAATGTCGTGAATATTGTGAATGTCGTCTATGTCGTAAATGTCGTAAATGTCGTCAATATCGTCTATGTCGTCTATGTCGTCAATGTCGTCTTTGTCGTCAATGTCGTCAAAGTCGTCAATGTCGTCAAAGTCGTCAATGTCATCAATATCGTCCATGTCGTCATGTCGTCTATGTCGTCTATGTCGAAAATGTCGTCTATGTCGTCAATGTCGTCAATGTCGTCAATATTGTCAATATCGACATTTCGTCAATGTCGTCCATATCGTCATTATCGTCTATGTCGTCTATTTCGTCAATGTCGTCTTTGTCGTCAAAGTCGTCAATATCGTCAATGTCGTGTATGTCGTCAATGTCGTCAATGTAGTCAAAGTCGTCTATGTCGTCAATGTCGTCAATGTCGTCAATGTCTTCAATGTCTTCATTGCTGTCAATGTTATCAATTTCATACAAGTTGTCTATGTCTTCTATGTCGTCAATGTCGTCAAAGTTGTAAATATCGTCTATGTCGTCCATGTCGTCTATATTGTCTATGTCGTCAATATTGTCTATGTCGTCAATGTCGTCAATGTTGTCAATGTCATCAATGTTGTCAATGTCGTCTATGTCGTCAATGACGTTAATGTCGTCAATGACGTCAATATTGTCTATGTCGTCTATGTCGTCAATGTCGTCTATGTCGTCAGTGTCGTCAATGTCGTCAAAGTCGTCAATGTCGTCAATGTTGTCTATGTCGTCAATGTTGTTAATGTCGTCAATGTGGTCAATAACGTCTATGTCGTCTATGTCGGCAATGTCCTCTATGTCGTCTATGTTGTCAATGTCGTCAATGGCGTCTATGTCTTCAATATCGTCAATGTCGTCAATGTCGTCAACATCGACTATGTCGTCTATGTCGTCAATGTCGTCCATGTCGTCAATGTCGTCAATGTCGTGAATGTTTCAATATCGTGAATGTCGTCTATGTCGTCAATGTCGTCAATGTCGTCAATATCGTCTATGTATCTATGTCGTCAATGTCGTCAATGTCGTAAATGTCGTCGATATCGTCTATGTCATCTAGGTCGTCAATGTCGTCAATGTCGTCAATGGCGTCTATGTCGTCAATGTCGTGAATGTCTATGTCGTAAATATCGTCACTGACGTCAACGTCATCAATATCGTCTCTGTCGTCTATGTCCTCAATGTCGTCAATGTCGTCCATGTCGTCAATGATGTCAATGTCGTAAAAGATGTCTATATCGTCAATGTTGTCTATGTCGTCAATGTCGTCAAAGTCGTCTATGTCATCAATGTCGTCAATGACGTCAATGTCGTCAATGTCTTCAAAGCTGTCAATGTGTCATTGTCATACATATTGTTTATGTCATCTATGTCGTCAACATCGTCAAAGTCGTAAATATCGTCTATGTCGTCTATGTCGTCAATGACGTCTTTGTCGTCAATGTCGTCAAAGTCGTCAATGTCGTCAAAGTCGTCAATGTCGTCAAAGTCGTCAATGTCATCAATATTGTCAATGTCGTCAATGTCATCAATATCGTCAATGTCGTCAATGTCCTCAATATCGTCTATGTCGTCTATGTCGTCTATGTCGTCTATGACGTCTATGTCGTCAATGTCGTCTATGTCGTCAATTTCGTCAATGTCATCAATGTCGTCAATGTCGTCAATGTCGTCAATATCGTCAATATGGACATTTTCGACAATGTCGTCAATGTCGTCCATATCGTCAATATGATCTATGTCGTCTATGTCGTCAATGTCGTCTTTGTCGTCAATGTTGTCAAAGTCGTCAATATCGTCTATGTCGTGTATGTCGTCAATGACGTCAATGTCGTCCATGTCGTCAAAGTCGTCTATGTCGTCAATGTCGTCAATGACGTCAATGTCTTCAATGTCTTCAATGCTGTCAATGTTGTCAATTTCATACAAGTTGTCTATGTCTTCTATGTCGTCAATATTGTAAAAGACGTAAATATCGTCTATGTCGTCTATGTCGTCAATGTCGTCTGTGTCGTCAATGTCGTCAATGTCGTCAATATCGTCAATTTGGTCAAAGTAGTGAATATCGTCTATGTCGTCAATGTCGCCCATATCGTCTATGTCGTCTATGTTGTCAATGTCGTCTATTTCGTCAATGTCGATAATGTCGTCAATATCGTCAATGTCGTCAATGTCGTCTATGTCGTCAATGTCGTTAATGTTGTCAATGTCGTCAATATCGTCTAAGTCATCAATGTCGTCAAAGTCGTGAATGTCGTGAATATCGTGAATGTCGTCTATGTCGTCAGTGTCGTAAATGTCAATATCGTCTATGTCATCTATGTCGTCAATATCGTCTATGTCGTCTATGTCGTCAATGTCTTCAATATCGTCTATGCCGTCAATATTGTCAATGTCGCCAAAGTCGTCAATATCGTCTCTGTCGTCTATGTCGTCAATGTCGTCAATGTCGTCTATGTCGTCAATGTCGTCAAGGTCGTCTATGTCGTCAATGTTGTCAATGTCGTCAATGTCGTCAAAGTTGTCAATATCGTCAATGTTTTCTATGTCGACAATGTTGTTAATGTCGTCAAAGTCGTCTATGTCGTCAATGTCGTCAATGACGTCAATGTCGTCAGTGTCTTCAAAGCTGTCAATGTTGTCAGTGTCATACATGTTGTCTATGTCATCTTTGTCGTCAACGTCGTCAAAGTCGTAAATATCGTCTATGTCGTCTATGTCGGCAATGTCGTTTCGTCGTCAATGTCGTCAATGTCGTCAATATCGTCTATGCCGTCAATATCGTCAATATTGACATTTTCGTCAATGTCGTCAATGTCGTCAATATCGTCTATGTCGTCAATGTCGACAATGTCGTCAAAGTCGTCTATGTCGTCCATGTCGTCAATGACGTCAATGTCGTCAATGTCTTCAAAGCTGTCAATGTTGTCAGTGTCATACATGTTGTCTATGTCATCTTTGTCGTCAACGTCGTCAAAGTCGTAAATATCGTCTATGTCGTCTATGTCGTCAATGTCGTCTGTGTCGTCAATGTCGTCATTGTCGTCAATATCGTCAATGTGGTCAAAGTCGTCAATATCGTCTATGTCGACAATGTCGCCTATATCGTCTATGTCGTCTATGTAGTCAATGTCGTCTAAGTCTTCAATGTCGTTAATGTGGTCAATGTCGTCAATATCGTCTAAGTCGTCTGTAGCGTCAATGTTGTCCATGTCGTCAATGTCGTTAATGTCGTGAATGTCGTGAATATCGTGAATGTCGTCTATGTCGTCAATGTCGTAATTATCGTCAAAACGTCTATGTCATCTATGTCGTCAATGTCGTCAGTGTCGTCTATGTCGTCAATGTCGTCAATGTCTATGTCGGCAATATCGTCAATGTTGTCAAAGTCGTCAATATCGTCTCTGTCATCTATGTCGTCAATGTCGTCAAAGTCGTCAATATCGTTTATGTCGTGTATGTCGTCAATGTCGTAATGTCTTCAAAGTCGTCAAAGTCGTCTATGTCATCAATGTCGTCAATGACGTCAATGTCTTCAGTGTCTTCAATGCTGTCAATGTTGCCATTTCATACATGTTGTCTATGTCTTCTATGTCGTCAATGTCGTCAAATTCGTAAATATCGTCTATGTCGTCTATGTCGGCAATGTCGTTGTGTCGTCAAAGTCGTCAATGTCGTCAATGTCGTCGATGTCGTCAATGTCGTCAAAGTTGTAAATATCATCTATGTCGTCAATGTCGTCTATGTCGTCTATGTTGTCTATGTCGTCAATATTGTCTATGTCGTCAATGTCGTCAAAGTCGTCAATGTCATCAATGACGTCAATGTCGGCTATGTCGTCAATGACGTTTATGTAGTCAATGTCGTCAATATTGTCTATGTCGTCTATGTCGTCATTGTCGTCTATGTCGTCAATGTCGTCTATGTCGTCAATGTCGTCAATGTCGTCAAAGTCGTCAATATCATCAATGTCGTCTATGTCGTCAATGTTGTAAATGTCGTCAATATTGTCAATAACGTCTATGTCATCTATATCGGCAATGTCGTCTATGTCGTCTATGTCGTCAATGACGTCAATGGCGTCTATGTCTTTAATATCGTCAATGTCGTCAAAGTCGTCAACATCATATATGTCGTCTATGTCGTCAATTTCGTCCATGTCATCAATGTCTTCAATGTCATCAATATCGTCATTTTGGTCATAGTCGTCAATATCGTCTATGTCGACAATGTCGCCTATATCGTCTATGTCCTCTATGTTGTCAATGTCGTCTATGTCGTCATTGTCGTTAATGTCGTCAATATCGTCAATGTCGTCAATGTCGTCTAAGTCGTCTATGTCGTCAATGTTGTCCATGACGTCAATGTCGTGAATGTCGTGATATCGTGAATGTCGTCTATGTCGTCAATGTCGTAAAAGTCGTCAATATCGTCTATGTCATCTATGTCGTCAACGTCGTCAATGTCGTCTATGTCGTCAATGTCGTCAATATCGTCTATGTCGTCAATATCGTCAATGTCGTCAAAGTCGTCAATATCGTCTCTGTCGTCTATGTCGTCAATGTCGTCAATGTCTTCAATGTCGTCCATGTCATCAATGTCGTCTATGTCGTCAATGTTGTCAATGACGTCAATGTCGTCAAAGTTGTCAATATCGTCAATGTTGACTATGTCGTCAATGTCGTCAATGTCGTCAAAGTCGTCAAAGTCGTCTATGTCGTCAATGTCGTCAATGACGTCAATGTCGTCAATGTCTTCAAAGCTGTCAATGTTGTCAATGTCATACATGTTGTCTATGTCATCTATGTCGTCAACGTCGTCAAAGTCTTAAATTTCATCTATGTCGTCTATGTCGTCAAAGTTGTCTTTGTCGTCAATGTCGTCAAAGTCGTCAATGTCGTCAAAGTCGTCAATGTCAACAATATCGTCAATGTCGTCAATGTCCTCAATATCGTCTATGTCGTCAACGTCGTTTATGTCGTCTATGTCGTCTATGTCGTCAATGTCGTCTTTGTCGTCTATGTCGTCAATGTCGTCAATGTCGTCAATGTCGTCGATATCGTCAATGTCGTCAATATCGTCAATATCGACATTTTCGTCAATGTCGTCAATGTCGTCCATATCGTCAATATCGTCTATGTAGTCTATGTCGTCAATGTCGTCTTTGTCGTCAATGTCGTCAAAGTCGTCAATATCGTCTATGTTGTGTATGTCGTCAATGTTGTCAATGTCGTCAAAGTCGTCGATGTCGTCAATGTCGTCTATGACGTCAATGTCTTCTATGTCTTTAATGCTGTCAATGTTGTCTATGTCATACATGTTGTCTATGTCGTCTATGTCGTCAAAGTCGTCTATGTCGTCAATGTCGTTAATGTCGTCAATATCGTCAATGTCGTCTATGTCGTCAATGTCGTCAATGTTGTCAATGTCGTCAATATCATGTATGTTGTCAATATCGTCAATATCAACATTTCGTCAATGTCGTCCATATCGTCAATATCGTCTATGTCGTCTATGTCGTCAATGTCGCCTTTGTTGTCAAAGTCGTCTATATCGTCAATGTCGTGTATGACGTCAATGTCGTCAATGTCGTCAATGTCGTCAAAGTCGTCTATGTCGTCAATGTCGTCAATGACGTCAATGGCTTCAATGTCATCATTGCTTTCAATGTTGTCAATTTCATACATGTTGTGTATGTCTTCTATGTCGTCAATGTCGTCAAAGTCGTAAATATCGTCTATGTCGTCTATGTCGGCAATGTCGTTGTGTCGTCAATGTCGTCAATGTTGTCAATGTCGTCAATGTCGTCAATGTCGTCAAAGTTGTGAATATCGTCTATGTCGTCAATGTCGTCTATGTCGTCTATGTTGTCTATGTCGTCAATATTGTCTATGTCGTCAATGTCGTCAATGTTGTCAATGTCATCAATGTCGTCAATGTCGTCTATGTCGTCAATGACGTTAATGTCGTCAATGTCGTCAATATTGTCAATGGCGTCTATGTCGTCAATGTCGTCTATGTCGTCAGTGTCGTCAATGTCGTCAAAGTCGTCAATGTCGTCAATGTCGTCTATGTCGTCAATGTTGTTAATGTCGTCAATGTGGTCAATAACGTCTATGTCGTCTATGTCGGCAATGTCGTCTATTACGTCTATGTCGTCAATGTCGTCAATGGCGTCTATGTCTTCAATATCGTCAATGTCGTCAAATTCGTCAACATCGTCTGTGTCGTCTATGTCGTCAATGTCGTCCATGTCGTCAATGTCGTCAATCTTGTCAATGTCGTCAATGTGGTCAAATTCGTCAATATCGTCTATGTCGTCAATGTCGCCTATATCGTCTATGTCGTCAAAGTCGTCTATGTCGTCAATATCGTGAATGTCGTCTGTGTCGTCAATGTCGTAAATGTCGTCAATATCGTCTATGTCAGCTATGTCGTCAATGTCGTCTATGTCGTCAATGTCGACAAAAACGTAAATATCGTCTATGTCGTCTATGTCGGCATTGTCGTCTTTGTCGTCAATGTCGTCAATGTCTTCAAAGCTGTCAATGTTGTCAATGTCATACATGTTGTCTATGTCATCTATGTCGTCAACGTCGTCAAAGTCGAAAATATCGTCTATGTCGTATATGTCGTCAATGTCGTCTGTGTCTTCAATGTCGTCAAAGTCGTCAATGTCGACAAAGTCGTCAATGTCATCAATATCGTCAATGTCGTCAATGTCCTCAATATCGTCTATGTTGTCAATGTCGTTTATGTCGTCTATATCGTCTATGTCGTCAATGTCGTCAATGTCGTCATTGTCGTCAACATCGTCTATGTCGTCAATATCGTCAATATCGACATTTTCGAAAATGTCGTCAATGTCGTCAATATCGTCAATATCGTCTATGTTGTCAATGTCGTCAATATCGGTTATGTCGTCTATGTCGTCAATGACGTCAATGTCGTCAAAGATGTCAATATCGTCAATGTTGTCTATGTCGTCAATGTCGTCAATGTCGTCAAAGTCGTCTATGTCGTCAATGTTGTCAATGACGTCAATGTCGTGAATGTCTTCAATGCTGTCAAAGTTGTCAATGTCATACATAAGGTCTATGTCATCTATGTCGTCAATGTCGTAAAAGTCGTCAATATCGTCTATGTCGCTTATGTCGTCAATGTCGTCTATGTCGTCGATGTCGTCAATGTCGTCTATATCGTCAATGTCGTCAATGTCGTCAAAGTCGTCAATATCGTCAATGTCGTCTATGTCGTCAATGTTGTAAATTTCATCAATGTGGTCAATAACGTCTATGTCATCTATGTCGACAATGTCGTCTATGTCGTCTATGTCGTCAATGTCGTCAATGGCGTGTATGTCTTTAATATCGTCAATGTCGTCAAGGTCGTCAACATCGTACATGTCGTCTATGTCGTCAATTTCGTCAATGTCGTCAATGTCTTCAATGTCATCAATATCGTCCTTGTGGTCATAGTCGTCAATATCGTCTATGTCGACAATGTCGCCTATATCGACTATGTCGTCTATGTTGTCAATGTCGTCTATGTCTTCAATGTCGTTAATGTCGTCAATATCGTCAATGTCTTCAATGTCGTCTAAGTCGTCTATGTCGTCAATGTTGTCCATGTCGTCAATGTCGTGAATGTCGTGAATATCGTGAATGTCGTCTATGTCGTCAATGTCGTAAATGTCGTCAATATCGTCTAAGTCATCTATGTCGTCAATGTCGTCAATGTTTTCTATGTCGTCAATGTCGTCATTATCGTCTATGTCGTCAATATCGTCAATGTCGTCAAAGTTGTCAATATCGTCTCTGTCGTCTATGTCGTCAATGTCGTCAATGTCGTCTATGTCGTCAATGTTGTCAATGTCGTCAATGTCGTCAAAGTTGTCAATATCGTCAATGTTGCCTATGTCGTCAATGTCGTCAAAGTCGTCAAAGTCGTCTATGTCGTCAATGTCGTCAATGACGTCAATGTCGTCAATGTCTTCAAAGCTGTCAATGTTGTCAATGTCATACATGTTGTCTATGTCATCTATGTTGTCAACGTCGTCAAAGTCTTAAATATCGTCTATGTCGTCAAAGTCGTCTTTGTCGTCAATGTCGTCAAAGTCGTCAATGTCGTCAAAGTCGTCAATGTCATCAATATCGTCAATGTCGTCAATGTCCTCAATATCGTCAATGTCGTTTATGTCGTCTATGTCGTCTATGTCGTCAATGTCGTCAATGTCGTCTATGTCGTCAATGTCGTCAATGTCGTCAATGTCGTCAATATCGTCAGTGTCGTCAATATCGTCAATATCGACATTTTCGTCAATGTCGTCAATGTCGTCCATATCGTCAATATCGTCTATATAGTCTATGTCGTCAATGTCGTCTTTGTCGTCAATGTCGTCAAAGTCGTCAATATCGTCTATGTCGTGTATGTTGTCAATGTCGTCAATGTCGTCAAAGACGTCAAAGTCGTCAATGTCGTCAAAGTCGTCAATGACGTCAATGTCTTCAATGTCTTCAATGCTGTCAATTTTGTCAATGTCATACATGTTGTCTATGTCTTCTATGTCGTCAATGTCGTCAAAGTCGTAAATATCGTCTATGTCGTGTATGTCGGCAAATTCGTTGTGTCGTCAATGTCGTCAATGTCGTCAATATCGTCTATGTTGTCAATATCATCAATATCGACATTTTCGTCAATGTCGTCAATGTCGTCCATATCGTCAATATCGTCTATGTAGTCTATGTCGTCAATGTCGTCTTTGTCGTCAATGTCGTCAAAGTCGTCAATATTGTCTGTGTCGTGTATGTAGTCAATGTCGTCAATGTCGTCAATGACGTCAAAGTCGTCTATGTCGTCAAAGTCGTCAATGACGTCAATGTTTTCAATGTCTTCAATGCTGTCAATTTTGTCAATGTCATACATGTTGTCTATGTCTCCTATGTCGTCAATGTCGTCAAAGTCGTAAATATCGTCTATGTCGTGTATGTCGGCAATGTCGTTTTGTCGTCAATGTCGTCAATGTCGTCAATATCGTCTATGTTGTCAATATCGTCAATATCGACATTTTCGTCAATGTCGTCAATGTCGTCCATATCGTCAATATCGTCTATGTAGTCTATGTCGTCAATGTCGTCTTTGTCGTCAATGTCGTCAAAGTCGTCAATATCGTCTATGTCGTGTAATTTGTCTATGTCGTCAATCTCGTCAATGTCGTCAAAGTCGTCTATGTCGTCAATGTCGTCAATGACGTCAATGTCATCAATGTCTTCAAAGCTGTCAATGTTGTCAATGTCATACATGTTGTCTATGTCATCTATGTTGTCACCGTCGTCAAAGTCGTAAATATCGTCTATGCCATCTATGTCGTAAATGTCGTCTGTGTCTTCAATGTCGTCAAAGTCGTCAATGTCGACAAAGTCGTCAATGTCATCAATATCGTCAATGTCCTCAATATCGTCTATGTTGTCAATGTCGTCTATGTCGTCTATATCGTCTATGTCGTCAATGTCGTCAATGTCGTCAATGTCGTCAATATCGTCTATGTCGTCTATGTCGTCTATGTCGTCAATGTCGTCTTTGTCGTCAATGTCGTCAAAGTCGTCAATATCATCTATGTCGTCTAAGTCTTCTATGTCGTCAGTGTCGTCAATGTCGTCAAAGTTGTCCATGTCGTCAATGTCGTCAATATCGGTTATGTCGTCTATGTCGTCAATGATGTCAATGTCGTCAAAGTTGTCAATATCGTCAATGTTGTCTATGTCGTCAATGTCGTCAATATTGTCAAAGTCGTCTATGTCGTCAATGTCGTCAATGACGTCTATGTCGTGAATGTCTTCAATGCTGTCAATGTTGTCAATGTCATACATGTTGTCTATGTCATCTATGTCGTCAGTGTCATCAAAGTCGTAAATATCGTCTATGTCGTTTATGTTGTCAAAGTCATCTATGTCATCAATGTCGTAAATGTCGTCAAAGTCGTCAATATCGTCTATGTCGACTATGTCGTCAATGTCGTCAATGTCGTCAAAGTCATCTATGTCATCAATGTCATCAATGACATCAATGTCGTCAATGTCTTCAATGCTCTCAATGTCTTTAATGCTGTCAATGTTGTCAATGTCATACATGTCATCTATGTCGTCAATGTCGACAAAATCGTAAATATCGTCTATGTCGTCAATGTCGTTTGTGTCGTCAATGTCGTCAATGTCGTCAATGTCGTCAATGTCGTCAATGTCGTCAATGTCGTCAATGTCGTGAATATCGTGAATGTCGTCTATGTCGTAAATGTTGTAAATGTCGTCAATATCGTCTATGTCATCTATGTCGTCAATGTCGTCAATGTCATGAATGTCGTGAATATCGTGAATGTCGTCTATGTCGTCAATGTCGTAAATATCGTCTTATTTTTTTTATTTATTTATTTATTCTGTTCCATAGGACCCACTTCAGGAGTAAGACTCCATGGTCATGGAACAAGTCAATACATTAATTGTTACACAATAATGGTAATAGAAACAGTGAAAAGAATCAATAAAGAAAAAATAAATTAGCTTATTTGTTTAACTTTTCTAGGAGTTCCTCGACAGAATAAAAGGAGTGAGCTACGAGGTAACTCTTCAATTTAGATTTGAAAGCATGTGGATTAGTGCTAAGATTCTTTACTTCTTGTGGCAGCTTATTGAAAATGGATGCCGCAGAATACTGCACCCCTTTCTGCACAAGTGTTAAGGTGGTGCGGTGCAAATATAGATTAGACATCTGTCTAGTATTCACTGAGTGAAAGCTACTAACTCGTGGGAATAGGCTGATATTATTAACAACAAATGACATTAAAGAAAAAACGTATTGTGACGCCAGAGTCAAAATTCCCAGACTACTGAAAAGGGGTCGACATGACGTTCGCGAACTTACACCAGATATTGCTCGAACCGCCCGTTTTTGAGCCAGAAATATCCTTTTTGCATCAGGCGAGTTACCCCAAAAAACAATGCCGTACGTCATAAGTGAGTGAAAGTAAGCGAAATAGACTACTTTTCGTGTTGAACAATCACTTATCTCAGATATTGTTCTAATGGTAAATATAGCAGAATTTAGTTTTGGAACAAGATCCTGAACATGGGCTTTCCATGACAGCTTACTGTCTATATGAACACCTAGAAATTTGAACTGTTCAGTCTCACTTATCACATGCCCATTATGTGTAATCATAATGTCAGATTTTGTCAAATTATGTGTTAGAAATTGTAAGAACTGAGTTTTACTGTGATTTAACATCAACTTGTTTTCTATTAGCCATGAACTTATCTCTTGAACTGCAATATTTGATACTGTGTCAATATTACGAGCAACATCCTTCACTACCAAGCTGGTATCATCAGCAAACAAAAATATTTTACAATCACCTGTTATACTCGAAGGCATATCATTTATATAAATACGAAACAGCAATGGTCCCAAAACAGACCCCTGGGGCACCCCATACTTAATTATGCTCCATTGGGATTGCACGTCATAGCCATTTTCTACATTGCGGAGAATTACCTTCTGTTGTCTATTATTAAAGTAAGAGGTGAACCAGTTGTGGGCTACTCCCCGTATTCCATAATGTTCCAACTTCTGCAACAATATTATGTGATCAACACAATCAAACGCTTTTGTTAAATCAAAGAAGACGCCTAATGTCCGTAGCCTCTTATTTAACCCATCAAGTGCCTCACAGAGTAACGAATATATAGCGTTTTCGGTCGTTAAAACCACTTCTAAAACCAAACTGTACGTTTGACAGGAAATTATGTGAACTGAAATGATCAATTAATCTTGAATATACAGCCTTTTCAATAACTTTGGAAAAAACCGATGGCATAGAAATAGGTTTATAGTTGTCTACATTATCCCTTTCACCTTTTTTATAAAGCGGTTTCACTACTGAGTACTTTAATCTGTTAGGAAACTGACCATTCCGAAAGGAAAAATTACAAATATGGCTTAGTACTGGGCTAACATATGGAGAACAGTACTTTAGAATTCTGCTAGATACCCCATCATATCCACAAGAGTCCTTAGTCTTTAGTGATTTAATTATTGACTCAATCTCACCTATGGAAGTATCATGAAGGATCATTTCAGGCAACAGCCTCGGAAACGCATTTTCTAAAAACGTTATATGATTACCTGTAGAAACTAGAGTTTTGTTTAGTTCCTCTACTATATTCAGAAAGTGATTATTGAATATTGCACATATATCTAACTTGTCAGTAACAGAAACATTCCTACTACGCACTGACGTTATATCTTCTACCTGCTGCTCCTGACCAGACACTTCCTTCACGACTGACCAGATAGTTTTAATTTTATCCCGAGAGTTTGCTATTCTTTTTGCGTACCACATACTTTTTGCATTCTTAATGACATTTTTCAGAACCTTACAGTACTGTTTGTAATGAGCTACTGCATCTACATTCTGACTGCTTCTAACATTTTGATACAACTCCCGCTTAGTTCTACATGATACTCTTATCCCCTTTGTCATCCACCCTGGCTGTCTGTTACTGAAAGTACCCTGCTTTGAGCGTTCTAGCGGAAAGCAACTTTCAAACAGCATAATAAATGTGTTCAGAAAAGCATTATATTTATCATCTGCATTATCAGCACTATAAACATCCTGCCATTCTTGTTCCTTAATTAGGCTTAAAAAGGTCTCAATTGCAACTGGATTAACTTTTCTGAGTAGTTGATATTTATGTTTAACATTTGTTTGAGAACAAATACTTTTTAGAATTAAAAGTTGGGCATCGTGGTCTGATAGGCCATTTACTATTCTGCTGACAGAGTGCCCCTCTAATAATGAAGAATGAATAAATATATTGTCAATGGTAGAACTGCTATTTCCTTGCACTCTCGTTGGAAAAAATACTGTTTGCATCATGTTATAGGAATTAAATAGATCTAACAGCTGACGTTTCCTTGAGCTATCACCTACACAATTAATGTTGAAATCTCCACACACAATTAAATTTTTATACTTCCTATACAGTGAACCCAGAACCAATTCCAGCTTGGGCAGAAACATTTTAAAATCTGAGTCAGGGGATCTATAAATAACAACTATTACTAGTTTAGTTCCATTAACATTAACAATTCCTGCACAACATTCAAATATCTGTTCTGTGCAGTGTTTAGAAAAATCGATTGACTCCGATGAAAAAACGTTTTTTACGTACATGGCAACTCCCCCACACTGCAAGGAACTCCTAGAGTAAAAGGCAGCTAACCTGTATCCTGGCAAAGGAAGTCTCTGAATTGTCACACCACTTAAAAAGTGCTCTGAAATACCAATAATGTCAGAATCAGTATCAATAAGCATTTCATTAACTTTATCTATGTCTTCAATGTCGTCAATGTCGTCTATGTCGTCAATGTCGTCAAAGACGTCTATGTCGTCAATGTCGCCAATGACGTCAATGTCGTCATTGTCTTCAAAGCCGTCAATGTTGTCAATGTCATACATGTTGTCTATGTCATCTATGTCGTCAACGTCGTCATAGTCTTAAATATCGTCTATGTCGTCTATGTCGTCAATGGCGTCTTTGTCGTCAATGTCGTCAAAGTCGTCAATATCGTCAAAGTCAACAATGTCATCAATATCGTCAATGTCGTCAATGTCCTCAATATTGTCTATGTCGTTAATTTCGTTTATGTCGTTTATGTCGTCTATGTCGTCAATGTCGTCTATTTTGTCAATGTCGTCAATGTCGTCAATATCGTCTATGTCGTCAATATCGTCAATATTGACATTTTCGTCAATGTCTTCAATGTCGTCCATATCGTCAATATCGTCTATGTAGTCTATGTCGTCAATGTCGTCTTTGTCGTCAATGTCGTCAAAGTCGTCAATATCGTCTATGTCGTGTATGTCGTCAATGTCGTCAATGTCGTCAAAGTCGTCGATGTCGTCAATGTCGTCAATGACGTCAATGTCTTCTATGTCTTTAATGCTGTCAATGTTGTCAATGTCATACATGTTGTCTATGTCTTCTATGTCGTCAATGGCGTCGAGTCGTAAATATCGTCTATGTCGTCTATGTCGGCAATGTCGTTGTGTTGTCGATGTCGTCAATGTCGTCAATGTCGTCAATATCGTCTATGTCGTCAATATCGTAAAATCAATATTTTCTTCAATGTCGTCAATGTCGTCCATATCGCCAATATCGTCTATGTAGTCTATGTCGTCAATGTCGTCTTTGTCGTCAATGTCGTCAAAGTCGTCAATATCGTCTATGTCGTGTATGTCGTCAATGTCGTCAATGTCGTCAAAGTCGTCAAAGTCGTCTATGCCGTCAATGTCGTCAATGACGTCAATGTCGTCAATGTCTTCAAAGCTGTCAATGTTGTCAATGTCATACATGTTGTCTATGTCATCTACGTCGTCAATGTCGACAAAATCGTAAATATCGTCTATGTCGTCAATGTCGTCTGTGTTGTCAATGTCGTCAATGTCGTCAATATCGTCAATGTGGTCAAAATCGTTAATATCTTCTATGTCGTCAATGTCGCCTATATCGTCTATGTCGTCTATGTCGTCAAATTCGTCTATGTCGTCAATGTCGTTAATGTCGTCAATATCGTCAATGTCGTCTATGTCGTCAATGTCGTTAATGTTGTCAATGTCGTCAATATCGTCTAAGTCGTCTATAGCGTCAATGTCGTCCATGTCGTCAATGTCGTGAATGTCGTGAATATCGTGAATGTCGTCTATGTCGTAAATGTCGTCATTATCGTCTATGTCATCTATTTCGTCAAAGTCGTCAATGTCGTCAATGTCGTCTATGTCGTCAATGTCGTCAATGGCTATGTCGTCAATATCGTCACTGACGTCAACGTCGTCAATATCGTCTTTGTCGTCTATGTCGTCCATGTCGTCAATGTCGTCAAGTCGTCAAAGTCGTCAATATCGTCTCTGTCGTCTATGTCCTCAATGTCGTCAATGTCGTCTGTGTAGTCAATGATGTCAATGTCGTCAAAGATGTCAATAACGTCAATGTTGTCTATGTCGTCAATGTCGTCAAAGTCGTCTATGTCGTCAATGACGTCAATGACGTCAATGTCGGCAATGTCTTCAAAGCTGTCAATGTTGTCAATGTCATACAAGTTGTCTATGTCATCTATGTCGTCAACTTCGTCAAGGTCGTAAATATCGTCTATGTCCTCTATGTCGTCAAAGTCGTCAATGTCGTCTATGGCGTCTATGTCGAAAATGTCGTCTATGTCGTCAATGTCGTCAATGTTGACAATGTCGTCAATATCATGTATGTCATCAATATCGTCAATATCGACATTTTGTCAATGTCGTCCATATCGTCAATATCGTCTATGTCGTCTATGTCGTCAATGTCGCCTTTGTCGTCAAAGTCGTCTATATCGTCAATGTCGTGTATGTCGTCAATGTCGGCAATGTCGTCAATGTCGTCAAAGTCGTCTATGTCGTCAATGTCGTCAATGACGTCAATGGCTTCAATGTCTTCATTGCTGTCAATGTTGTCAATTTCATACATGTTGTCTATGTCTTCTATGTCGTCAATGTCGTCAAAGTCGTAAATATCGTCTATGTCGTCTATGTCGGCAATGTCGTTGCGTTGTCAATGTCGTCAATGTTGTCAATGTCGTCAATGTCGTCAATGTCGTCAAAGTTGTAAATATCGTCTATGTCGTCAATGTCGTCTATGTCGTCTATGTTGTCTATGTCGTCAATATTGTCTATGTCGTCAATGTCGTCAATGTTGTCAATGTCATCAATGTCGTCAATGTCGTCTATGTCGTCATTGACGTTAATGTCGTCAATGTCGTCAGTGTCGTCAATGTCGTCAAAGTCGTCAATGTCGTCAATATCGTCTATGTCGTCAATGTTGTTAATGTCGTCAATGTGGTCAATAACGTCTATGTCGTCTATGTCGGCAATGTCGTCTATATCGTCTATGTCGTCAATGGCGTCTATGTCTTCAATATCGTCAATGTCGTCAAAGTCGTCAACATCGTCTATGTCGTCTATGTCGTCAATGTCGTCCATGTCGTAAGTGTCGTCAATGTCGTCAATGTCGTCAAATTCGTCAATATCGCCTATGTCGTCAATGTCGCCTATATTGTCTATGTCGTCTATGTCGTCAAAGTCGTCTATGTCGTCAATATCGTGAATGTCCTCTGTGTCGTCAATGTCGTAAATGTCGTCAATATCGTCTATGTCAGCTATGTCGTCAATGTCGTCTATGTCGTCAATGTCGACAAAATCGTAAATATCGTCTATGTCGTCTATGTCGGCATTGTCGTCTGTGTCGTCAATGTCGTCAATGTCTAGAAGCTGTCAATGTTGTCAATGTCATACATGTTGCCTATGTCATCTATGTCGTCAACGTCGTCAAAGTCGAAAATTTCGTCTATGTCGTCCATGTCGTCAATGTCGTCTGTGTCTTCAATGTCGTCAACGTCGTCAATGTCGACAAAGTCGTCAATGTCATCAATATAATCAATGTCGTCAATGTCCTCAATATCGTCTATGTTGTCAATGTCGTTTATGTCGTCTATATCGTCTATGTCGTCAATGTCGTCAATGTCGTCATTGTCGTCAATATCGTCTATGTCGTCAATATCGTCAATATCGACATTTTCGAAAATGTCGTCAATATCGTCAATATCGTCAATATCGTCTATTTCGTCAATGACGTCAATGTCGTCAATGTCGTGAAAGTCGTCTATGTCGTCAATATCTTCAATATCGACATTTTCGTCAATGTCGTCAATGTCGTCAATGTCGTCAATGTCGTCTATGTCGGCAATGTCGTCTTTGTCGTCACTGTCGTCAAAATCGTCAATATCGTCTATGTCGTCAAGGTCGTCAATGTCGTCAATGTCGTCAAAATAGTCTATGTCGTCAATGTCGTCAATGACGTCAATGTCGTCAATGTCTTCAATGCTGTCAATGTTGTCAATGTCATATAAGTTGTCTTTGTCATCTATGTCGTCAATGTCGTCAAAGTCGTAAATATCGTCTATGTCGCTTATGTCGTCAATGTCGTCTATGTCGTCAATGTCGTCAATGTCGTCAAAGTCGTCAATATCGTTTATGTCGTCAATGTCGTCAATGTCGTCAAAGTCGACTATGTCATCAATGTCGTCAATGACGTCAATGTCGTCAATGTGTTCAATGCTGTCAATGTCTTCAATGCTGTCAATGTTGTCAATGTCATACAAGTTGTCTATATCAACTATGTCGTCAACTTCGTCAAAGTCGTAAATATCGTCTATGTCGTCAATGTCGTCTTTGTCGTCAATGTCGTCAAAGACGTCAATGTCGTCAAAGTCTTCAATGTCATCAATATCATCAAAGTCGTCAATGTCCTGAATATCGTCTATGTCGTCAATGTCGTCTTTGTCGTCTATGTCGTCTATGTCGAAAATTTCGTCTATTTCGTCAAAGTCGTCAATGTCGTCAATATCGTGTATGTCGTCAATATCGTCAATGTCGAAATTTCGTCAATGTCGTCCATATCGTCATTATCGCCTATGTCGTCTATGTCGTCAATGTCGTCTTTGTCGTCAAAGTCGTCAATATCGTCCATGTTGTGTATGTCGGCAATGTCGTCAATGACGTCAAAGTCGTCTATGTCGTCAATGTCGTCAATGTCGTCAAAGTTGTAAATATCGTCTATGTCGTCCATGTCGTCTATGTCGTCTATGTTGTCTATGTCGTCAATATTGTCTATGTCGTCAATGTCGTCAATGTTGTCTATGTCATCAATGTCGTCAATGTCGTCTATGTTGTCAATGACGTTAATGTCGCCAATGTCGTCAATATTGTCTATGTCGTCTATGTCGTCAATGTCGTCTATGTCGTCAGTGTCGTCAATGTCGTCAAAGTCGTCAATGTCGTCAATGTCGTCTATGTCTTCAATGTCGTCAATGTCGTCTGTGTCGTCAATGTTGTCAATGTCGTCAATGTCGTCAAAGTAGTCAATATCGTCAATGTTGTCTATGTCGTCAATGTCGTCAATGTCGTCTAAGTCGTCTATGTCGTCAATGTCGTCAATGACGTCAATGTCGTCAATGTCTTCAAAGCTGTCAATGTTGTCAATGTCATACATGTTGTCTATGTCATCTATGTCGTCAACATCGTCAAAGTCGTAAATATCGTCTATGTCGTCTATGTCGTCTATGTCGTCAATGTCGTCTTTGTCGTCAATGTCGTCAAAGTCGTCAATATCGTCTATGTCGTGTATGTCGTCAATGTCGTCAATGTCGTCAATGTCGTCAAAGTCGTCTATGTCGTCAATGTCGTCAATCACGTCAATGTCTTCAATGTCTTCATTGCAGTCAATGTTGTCAATTTCATACATGCTGTCTATGTCTTCTATGTCGTCAATGTCGACACAGTCGTCAATATCGTCTATGTCATCAATGTCGGCAATGTCGTTGTATCGTCAATGTCGTCGATGTCGTCAATGTCGTCACTGTCGTCAATGTCGTCAAAGTTGTAAATATCGTCTATGTCGTCAATATCGTCTGTCGTCTATGTTGTCTATGTCGTCAATTTTGTCTATGTCATCAATGTCGTCAATGTCGTCAATGTCATCAATGTCGTCAAAGTCGTCTATGTCGTCAATGACGTTAATGTCGTCAATGTCGTCAATATTGTCTATGGCGTCAATGTCGTCTATGTCGTCAATGTCGTCAATGTCGTCAAAGTCGTCAATATCGTCAATGTCGTCTATGTCGTCAATGTTGTTAATGTCGTCAATGTGGTCAATAACGTCTATGTCGTTTATGTCGGCCAAGTCGTCTATGTCGTTTATGTCGTCAAAGTCGTCAATGGCGTCTATGTCTTCAATATCGTCAATGTCGTCAAAGTCGTCAACATCGTTTATGTCGTCTATGTCGTCAATATCGTCTATGTCGTCAATGTCGTCAAAGTCGTCTAAGTCGTTAATGTCGTCAATGTCGTCTATGTCGTCAATGTTGTAAATATCGTCAATGTCGTCAATATCGTCTATGTCGTCTATGTTGTCTATGTCGTCAATATTGTCTATGTCGTCAATGTCATCAATGTTGTCAATGTCATCAATGTCGTCAATGTCGTCTATGTCGTCATTGACGTTAATGTCGTCAATGTCGTCAATATTGTCTATGGCGTCTATGTCGTCAATGTCGTCTATGTCGTCAGTGTCGTCAATGTCGTCAAAGTCGTCAATGTCGTCAATGTCGTCTATGTCGTCAATGTTGTTAATGTCGTCAATGTGGTCAATAACGTCTATGTCGACTATGTCGGCAATGTCGTCTATGTCGTCTATGTCGTCAATGTCGTCAATGGCGTCTATGTCTTCAATATCGTCAATGTCGTCAAAGTCGTCAACATCGTCTATGTCGTCTATGTCGTCAATGTCGTCCATGTCGTCAGTGTCGTCAATGTCGTCAATGTCGTCAATGTGGTCAAATTCGTCAATATCGTCTATGTCGTCAATGTCGCCTATATTGTCTATGTCGTCTATGTCGTCAAAGTCGACTATGTCGTCAATATCGTGAATGTCCTCTGTGTCGTCAATGTCGTAAATGTCGTCAATATCGTCTATGTCAGCTATGTCGTCAATGTCGTCTATGTCGTCAATGTCGTCTATGTCGCCAATATCGTCAATGTCGTCAATGTCAAAATCGTCAATATCGTCTATGTCGTCTATGTCGTCAATGTCGTCAATGTCAAAGTCGTCATTATCGTCTTTGTCGTCTATGTCGTCAATGTCGTCAATGTCGTCAAAGTCGTCTATGTCGTCAATGTGGTCAAATTCGTCAATATCGTCTATGTCGTCAATGTCGCCTATATTGTCTATGTCGTCTATGTCGTCAATATCGTCTATGTCGTCAATGTCGTCAAAGTCGTCTAAGTCGTCAATGTCGTCAATGTCGTCTATGTCGTCAATGTTGTAAATATCGTCAATGTCGTCAATATCGTCTATGTCGTCTATGTTGTCTATGTCGTCAATATTGTCTATGTCGTCAATGTCATCAATGTTGTCAATGTCATCAATGTCGTCAATGTCGTCTATGTCGTCATTGACGTTAATGTCGTCAATGTCGTCAATATTGTCTATGGCGTCTATGTCGTCAATGTCGTCTATGTCGTCAGTGTCGTCAATGTCGTCAAAGTCGTCAATGTCGTCAATGTCGTCTATGTCGTCAATGTTGTTAATGTCGTCAATGTGGTCAATAACGTCTATGTCGACTATGTCGGCAATGTCGTCTATGTCGTCTATGTCGTCAGTGTCGTCAATGTCGTCAAAGTCGTCAATGTCGACAATGTCGTCTATGTCTTCAATGTCGTCAATGTCGTCTGTGTCGTCAATGTTGTCAATGTCGTCAATGTCGTCAAAGTAGTCAATATCGTCAATGTTGTCTATGTCGTCAATGTCGTCAATGTCGTCTAAGTCGTCTATGTCGTCAATGTCGTCAATGACGTCAATGTCGTCAATGTCTTCAAAGCTGTCAATGTTGTCAATGTCATACATGTTGTCTATGTCATCTATGTCGTCAACATCGTCAAAGTCGTAAATATCGTCTATGTCGTCTATGTCGTCTATGTCGTCAATGTCGTCTTTGTCGTCAATGTCGTCAAAGTCGTCAATATCGTCTATGTCGTGTATGTCGTCAATGTCGTCAATGTCGTCAATGTCGTCAAAGTCGTCTATGTCGTCAATGTCGTCAATCACGTCAATGTCTTCAATGTCTTCATTGCAGTCAATGTTGTCAATTTCATACATGCTGTCTATGTCTTCTATGTCGTCAATGTCGACACAGTCGTCAATATCGTCTATGTCATCAATGTCGGCAATGTCGTTGTATCGTCAATGTCGTCGATGTCGTCAATGTCGTCACTGTCGTCAATGTCGTCAAAGTTGTAAATATCGTCTATGTCGTCAATATCGTCTGTCGTCTATGTTGTCTATGTCGTCAATTTTGTCTATGTCATCAATGTCGTCAATGTCGTCAAAGTCATCAATGTCGTCAAAGTCGTCTATGTCGTCAATGACGTTAATGTCGTCAATGTCGTCAATATTGTCTATGGCGTCAATGTCGTCTATGTCGTCAATGTCGTCAATGTCGTCAAAGTCGTCAATATCGTCAATGTCGTCTATGTCGTCAATGTTGTTAATGTCGTCAATGTGGTCAATAACGTCTATGTCGTTTATGTCGGCCAAGTCGTCTATGTCGTTTATGTCGTCAAAGTCGTCAATGGCGTCTATGTCTTCAATATCGTCAATGTCGTCAAAGTCGTCAACATCGTTTATGTCGTCTATGTCGTCAATATCGTCTATGTCGTCAATGTCGTCAAAGTCGTCTAAGTCGTCAATGTCGTCAATGTCGTCTATGTCGTCAATGTTGTAAATATCGTCAATGTCGTCAATATCGTCTATGTCGTCTATGTTGTCTATGTCGTCAATATTGTCTATGTCGTCAATGTCATCAATGTTGTCAATGTCATCAATGTCGTCAATGTCGTCTATGTCGTCATTGACGTTAATGTCGTCAATGTCGTCAATATTGTCTATGGCGTCTATGTCGTCAATGTCGTCTATGTCGTCAGTGTCGTCAATGTCGTCAAAGTCGTCAATGTCGTCAATGTCGTCTATGTCGTCAATGTTGTTAATGTCGTCAATGTGGTCAATAACGTCTATGTCGACTATGTCGGCAATGTCGTCTATGTCGTCTATGTCGTCAATGTCGTCAATGGCGTCTATGTCTTCAATATCGTCAATGTCGTCAAAGTCGTCAACATCGTCTATGTCGTCTATGTCGTCAATGTCGTCCATGTCGTCAGTGTCGTCAATGTCGTCAATGTCGTCAATGTGGTCAAATTCGTCAATATCGTCTATGTCGTCAATGTCGCCTATATTGTCTATGTCGTCTATGTCGTCAAAGTCGACTATGTCGTCAATATCGTGAATGTCCTCTGTGTCGTCAATGTCGTAAATGTCGTCAATATCGTCTATGTCAGCTATGTCGTCAATGTCGTCTATGTCGTCAATGTCGTCTATGTCGCCAATATCGTCAATGTCGTCAATGTCAAAATCGTCAATATCGTCTATGTCGTCTATGTCGTCAATGTCGTCAATGTCAAAGTCGTCATTATCGTCTTTGTCGTCTATGTCGTCAATGTCGTCAATGTCGTCAAAGTCGTCTATGTCGTCAATGTGGTCAAATTCGTCAATATCGTCTATGTCGTCAATGTCGCCTATATTGTCTATGTCGTCTATGTCGTCAAAGTCGACTATGTCGTCAATATCGTGAATGTCCTCTGTGTCGTCAATGTCGTAAATGTCGTCAATATCGTCTATGTCAGCTATGTCGTCAATGTCGTCTATGTCGTCAATATCGTCTATGTCGTCTATGTCGTCAATGTCGTCAATGTCAAAGTCGTCATTATCGTCTATGTCGTCTATGTCGTCAATGTCGTCAATGTCGTCAAAGTCGTCTATGTCGTCAATGTCGTCAATGACGTCAATGTCGTCAATGTCTTCAAAGCTGTCAATGTTGTCAATGTCATACATGTTTTCTATGTCATCTATGTCGTCAATGTCGTCAAAGTCGTAAATATCGTCTATGTCGTCTATGTCGTCAATGTCGTCTGTGTCGTCAATGTCATCAAAGTCGTAAATATCGTCTATGTCGTCAATATCGTCAATATCGACATTTTCGTCAATGTCGTCAATGTCGTCTATGTCGGCAATGTCGTCTTTAACGTCACTGTCGTCAAAATCGTCAATATCGTCTATGTCGTCAATGTCGTCAATGTCGTCAAAATCGTCTTTGTCGTCAATGTCGTCAATGACGTCAATGTCGTCAATGTCTTCAATGCTGTCAATGTTGTCAATGTCATGTATGTTGTCTTTGTCATCTATGTCGTCAATGTCGTCAAAGTCGTAAATATCGTCTATGTCGTCTATGTCGTCTATGTCGTCAATGTCGTCAATGTCGTCAATGTCGTCTATGGCGTCAATGTCGTCAATGTCGTCAATGTCGTCAAAGTCAATATCGTCTATGTAGTCTATGTCGACAATGTCGTCAATGTCGTCAAAGTCGTCCATGTCGTCAATGTCGTCAATGACGTCTATGTAGTCAATGTCTTCAATGCTGTCAATGTTGTCAATGTCATACATGCTGTGTATGTCATCTATGTCGTTAAAGTCGTCAAAGTCGTAAATATCGTCTATGTCGTCTATTTCGTCAATGTCGTCAATGTCGTCTATGTCGTCAATGTCGTCAATGTCTTCAATGTCGTCAATGTCGTCAAAGTCGACAATATCGTCTATGTCGTCTATGTCGTCAATGTCGTCAATGTCGTCAAAGTTGTCTATGTCGTCAATGTCGTCAATGACGTCAATGTCGTCAATGTCTTCAATGCTGTCAATGTTGTCAATGTCCTACATGTTGTCTATGTCAACTATGTCATCAATGTCGTCAAAGTAGTAAATATAGTCTATGTCGTCGATCTCGTCAATGTCGTCTGTGTCGTCACTGCCGTCAATGTCGTCAATATCGTCAATGTCGTCAATGTCGTCAAAGTCGTTAATATCGTCAATGTCGTCAATGTCGTCAAAGTCGTCAATATCGTCTATGTCGTCAATATCGTCTGTGTCGTCTATGACGTCTATGTCGTCAATATCGTCAATGTCGTCAATGTCGTCAATGTCGTCAATGTCGTCTATGTCGTCAATGTCGTTAATGTCGTCAATGTCGTCAATATCGTCTATGTCGTCTATGTCGTCAATGTCGTCAATGTCGTCAAAGTCGTCAATGTCGTCAATGTCGTCTATGTCTTCAATGTCGTTAATGTCGTCAATGTCGTCAATATCGTTTATGTCGTCTATGTAGTCAATGTCGTCAATGTTGTCCATGTCGTCTATGTCGTCAATGGCGTCAATGTCGTCAAAGTCGTCAATATCGGTTATGTCGTCTATGTCGTCAATGTCGTCTATGTCGTCAACGTCGTCTATGTCGTCAATGTCGTCAATGTCGTCCATGCCGTCTATGTCGTCAATGTCGTCTATGTTGTCAATATCGTCAATGTCGTCAATGTCGTCAAAGTCGTCAATATCGTCAATGTCGTCAATGTCGTCAATGTCGTCAATGTCGTCAATGTCGTCAATGTCGTCAATGTCGTCTATGTCGTCAATGTCGTCAATGACGTCTATGTCGTCAATGTCGTCAATGTCGTCAATATCGTCAATGTCGTCAATGTCGTCAAAGTCGTCTATATTGTCTATGTCGTCAATGCCGTCAATGTCGTCTATGTCGTTTATGTCGTCAATATCGTCAATGTTGTCAATGTCGTCGATGTCGTCAATGTCTTCTATGTCGTCAATGTCGTTAATGTCGTCAATGTCTTCAATATCGTCTATGTCGTCTATGTCGTCAATGTTGTCAAAGTCGTCTATGTCGTCAATGTCGTCAATGACGTCAATGTCGGCAATGTCTTCAATGCTGTCAATGTTGTCAATGTCATACATGTTGTCTTTGTCATCTATGTCGTCAATGTCGTCAAAGTCGTAAATATCGTCTATGTCGTCTATGTCGTCTATGTCGTCAATTTTGTGTCCCAACTTCGTCGCCGCTTTTGTGTCCCAGCCTCGTCGTAGGTGTCGGTGGCCGAGTGGCATGAGACCGACACGCTGGTGCAGGTACGGAGGGGAGCAGCCCGAAACTATAAACACTAGAGTAAATTAGAAAGAGATATATATTGCACAGAATGTAACAATACTTAACTTTTACATAGTACTGCAGAATGTTGATACATAGTTGTTAGAGGCCTGCCTAGTGCCTGTACAATAGAAAAGTCTTCACTGGTGCCTATCTGATTACGAAGGTCCTAACTCTTTGCTATCTCAGTCCGAAGTGCCAGTCCTTCAGTGGTAGCCACGAGCGGCGTTGTCGCAGAGGGCGCTCGTGGCTGTCGTCGTAAGAACGCCGCGCCGTGTGTGCATGGCGGCGCGCGGCGAAAGTAGGTGGCGCGCACTTTGTACTTGTGTGACACCACACCCCTCCCCCCAAACCGCCGCGCCGTCGTGGCGTAGGGCTGAGGGCCATGGAGACGGCACTGGGAGGAGGGCCTGGGCGGGGGCGTTACTGGTGGGACGGGCGTCGTAGCTGAGGCTGTAATGGAGACGCCGTCCGCGCCCCGGCATCCGCCTTGCGATCCTCCAGGGAACCCACCGAAACCTGGGGAAGGGCGCACCCCCCGCCCAGAGGGAGCAGGTCATCTTCTTCTGAGGTGCGTGGCCCAGGCGGCGGCGGCACGCACGGTCCCGTAGTCCCTCTTGGTGACGCTGTCATCTGCGGCGGCGACAGCGGCGGCGACGAGTCGATCTCCATCGGGACGATCTCGTAGTCCGGGGACGAACGATGTGGTTGTGCTCCCTGGCGGTGAACTGGGTCTGGAATCAAGAAACTGGAGACAGGATCGCGCGGCCTGTGCAGGCGCAATTGGTTTGCGTGGCGCCGCAGCTCCGACCCTGTGGAAGAACGTACAACATACCTATTGCTACCGAGCACGCGCTGCCGTGTAGCAGCTCGGCAGGAGACGGGCCGTCACGTGGCATGCACCGATACGTAGACAGGAAAATTTGAAGAGCTTGCTGCCTGGAGTGCTGACCTTTCATCTTCTCCATGTGAGACTTGAATGTTCGAACGAAACGTTCTGCTTCACCATTGGACTGAGGGTGAAAATGTGCAGTGGTAATATGCTGAATGCCATTCACACGACAAAACTGTTGAAATTCCGCACTAACAAACTGAGGTCCATTGTCACTGACGATAGTTTCAGGCAAGCCTTCGATGCAAAACACTGATGTTAAGGCACTGATTGTACTAGACGCCGTCGTTGAGTTCATGGCAATCACAAAAGGAAACTTGCTGAAAGCGTCTACAACAATTAACCAGCGCGTATTCCAGAAAGGTCCGGCAAAGTCAATATGTAAACGTTGCCATGGTCCCTTGGGGCGGGCCAGTCTGAGAAACGCTGTGGAGGAGCCGCCTGATGCTCCGCACAAACTGTACACTGTGATGTCATGCTCTCTATATGAGCGTCCATACCAACCCAGGTACTATGACGTCTGGCCAGTTGCTTTGTCCTAACAATGCCCCAATGTCCTTGATGCAGGAGGCGTAACACTTCTCGTTGCAGGGAACAGGGAACTATCACTCTTGTTTGGTCGTTGTCCGTATGTAACAACAGAACACCCTGACTTAAAGACAATGCATGACGTTGTGCAAAATAACGTCGAACCAGAGGCCGATCAATGTCTTTGGCTCTGGCAGGCCACCCTGAGCGAACAAAACGTGCTACCATACTTAGGTCTGCATCCGCAACTGTTTCCTGTGCAACCCGACGAGAGTTCAAAGGAAAGTCTGCGACAGCGGAAGCATCTCTGGAGTCTATCTGACAAAACGCCATTTCTGAAGAATCAAACGACACAACCTGGCCAACCGGAAGTCGGGAAAGAGTGTCCGCTTTGGCGTGTTTAGTGGTAGGTCGGTACAAAATCTCATACTGATAATTAGACAGTATTAAGGACCATCTCTGAAGCTTTTGTGCCGTACGTGGCGGAATTGGCTTTGTGGGTGAGAACAACGACGTGAGAGGCTTGTTGTCTGTCAACAAATAGAATTTTCTGCCATAGAGATAATGAAACTTTGTGACGCCGTAAATGATTGCTAAGGCCTCCTTTTCTATCTGACTGTAATTCTGTTGCGTTGGCGTCAGTAGCTTGGATGCAAAGGCAATAGGACGATCGTGAGATCCAATGCGATGTGAGATTACCGCGCCCAGACTGTACGATGAGGCGTCAACTGCTAGCACTACAGGCTTCTGTGGGTCAAAGGGAATCAAACATGCATCACTGAGTAGTGCAGACTTTAGTTTGTTAAAGGCAACCTGACAATCTTTGGACCATACAAAAGGAACATTCTTCCTACGTAAGTGATGCAGTGGAGCTGCAATCTGAGAGGCATTGGGAATAAACCTGAAATAATAGTTAAGCTTTCCCATTACTGCTTGCAATTCATGCACATTCTTAGGAGGAGGCAAGTCTTTGATTGCTCGAAGATGTGACTGTAAGGGATGTATTTCTTGGGCATTAATCACATGGCCTAGGTACTCTACTTCAGTTTGAAAAAACGAACACTTTGCTTTATTGCAACGTAGACCTGCTGCAGTCAACACTTTGAAAAGACACTCCATGTTTGCTAAATGTTCTTCAACTGTACGTCCGGATACCACAATATCATCTAAATAGTTCGAGCAACACGGTACAGAAACTGTCAGCTGTTCCAAAAAACGCTGAAAAATAGCGGGAGCGGAAGAACTGCCAAAGGGTAGGCGTTGATATTGAAAAAGGCCCATGTGAGTATTAATGACGAAAAACTTTTTTGACTCGTCATCAAGTGGAATCTGTAAGTATGCCTCTGCTAAATCAATCTTAGAAAAGAAACGAGACTGTCCTAATTTGTCCATTAGTTCGTCAGGTCTGGGCAGGGGATAAGTGTCTACAATTGTTTGACTGTTCACTGTTGATTTAAAGTCCGCACAGAGACGAAGTTTTCCTGACGGCTTGGGTATAATTACTAAAGGCGAGGCCCACTGACTCGCAGAAACAGGAGAAATCACCCCACTATCTTGCCAACGTTTAAGTTCTTCGGCAACTGTATCCCGCATTGCGATAGGCACTGGTCTAGCTTTATGAAATTTTGGAACTGCAGATTCTTTTAAAGTTACATGTGCCACAAAGTCTTTTGCACAACCTAGTTCCGGCGAAAACAAGTCACTATATTTGTCACACAATGCATTGATTTTATCCTGAGGCACTATTGACGAAATTTGAAGCACATCTCTTTGAATTGATAAACCAAACAAGTCAAAAGCATCTAGTCCAAAAATGTTCTGTGTCGATTTGGCCTGAAGAACTACGAAAGCAACTGTTTTTGTTACACCTTGAAAAGAGGCGGGCAGGCTACATGTTCCTAGCACGGGAATATTTTCACCTGTGTACGCTGTTAGCACTTGCTGTGACGGCGACAATTTTGGCGAACCCAGAAGTTCATAAGTATCTTTATTAATTAAGGTAACAGCGGCGCCAGTGTCGAGCTGAAATTGCACAGTCTTATTGTCAATGGAAAGATTCACAAAAAGTTTTTGCTTGCGGCGCTCGACAGGTGCGCGAATGTGGGCAACGTCTGCTACGGTTTGTTTACTGCACTTGCGCGGGCCGCGTAGTGAAGGAAGCGGCGCAGACTCGGCACGCAGCGGATTAACAACACTGGCACTAGATGACACTACCGCCGGATCGGCGTCCGCGCAATGCGAAGCTACTCCAGATGTACTAACTACTGCACTACACTTTTGAGTAGCTACTTGGTGTATACTGTCACTAGCTACACAGTACTGGGCACTATTACAAGGAGCAGTTGCAGAAGGCACTATTTCACTACAGGAATGCACTGTTCATAGTCATTTTGCTTGTCCCGAACCCTTGTCCGTTGCACTGTTTTATGCGCTCGTCGGCGCTTGCTACGTGGTGCACTATATAGTTTTGCCATAGGCGCAGAACTACCATCGAATCCCCCCGACTGTAGATATTGCCGGGCTGATCTCGGCTACTTCAGTTGGTTCCCTGTTCCCGCTACTTCCTTCCGTTCCTGCTTTGCGCCGCCGCCGCCGCCGCCGCCGCCGCCGCCGCCGCCGCCGCCGCCCAGGCCCCGCACCTGGTCCTCCTCCACCACCGCCGCCGCCGCCGCCGCCGCCCAGGCCCCGCACCTGGTCCTCCTCCTCCGCCGCCCAGGCCCAGACCCTGGCCCGCCGCCGCCGCCGCCGCCGTCGTAGCAGCACCAACGTCCACGCTGCCGCCGCCGTCGCCGCCGTCATCGCTGCCGCCCTGCCGGTCTCCGCTCGTCGCCCTGGACTGCACCCCTGTCGTAAGAGCTGCCCATGGCGACCTCATCGTCCACCCCGTCAACTTCCTCCTCCCTTTCTGCAGTTCCCACAATAACCCTCCCTCCTGTCCATACTGCACCCATCATTCTTACTACCACCCCCTCCCTCGCCTCCACAACAATCACCTGGAGCCCCTCCAGCCTTCCCCAAACTACTCTCCCGCTCCATGTCATCCTCTCCGCTTCACCATCCCATGAGGTCCCCCCTCCCCCTCCGATCTACCTCCCCCTCACCACCCCCTACACTGCACCGGTCAGCCCCGCCCATGTGACGCACCGCCGAGCCACGGTGGCAGATACGCCGCTGTGGCCCCCACCCCCTTCTCACCTTCTACCCCACCATCCGCCTCCCATCGAAATCCCACTTGATCGTGTTTCCCTCCCAGCCCCTCCTACCTATGCCTCCGTCACCGCCTCTGCTCCAGCATCTCTACCTGCCTCTACTGGCGCCATCCCCAAGCGCACCCAGAAACGGGGAAGTGCGGACCCTTCCCCCGCCTCCACCTAATCGAAGAAAGCTCCCCCCCTCCCCCGCCCCCTCCTCCTCCCCCTCTTACCGACCCTATGGACACCGCCCCCATTCTCCCACGCCCCCAACCCGACCTGTTCACATATGTACTGCCCCATCCTGATCCCCGATTCCTTGAACATAAAAACCTCTCCCTCCAAATTCGGAAGTATTTCCCCTCCGCCCCCATCACCCAAATTATTCCCCGCCGAGACTCTGTCCTCCTGAAGTCCCCCAGCCCCACCCTCCACACAGACATCCTCGCTCGCATCCCCAAGGTCCTTTTCGGCCCTCATGCCATCCTCACCCCCTACTATACAGCCTCCTCTGCCCGCCAACCACCTCCCTCCCGCCGCCCTCCGACCCTCACTGCCGTGATCACAAGGCTTAGTCCTTTGATTACGGAGGAAGAGGTGTTGGAGCAACTCAACTCTCACCCCGACATCTCCATCCGTTCCGCCAAGCGGATCAACAATGAATCTGGCCCCACCCGTTTGATGCGGATATTTACTGATTCCGCATCTTCCCTTGACCACCTCTTCCTCGAGGGTGCGCTGATATACGATCGCCGCCACACGGTAAAACCCTCCCGATCCCCCCCGCAAGCCTACCGCTGCGCCAGGTGCCTCGTTTATAATGATCACCTGACGCAGAACTGCAAAAACCCTCCCACCTGTCCCCACTGCAAAGACTCCCACCTCCATAAACACTGTCCCAACCTCACCTCTCCTCCCTCCTGCAACACCTGTGGCGGCCCTCACCCTACCTACTCCTACAAGTGCAAATCCGTCCCTCCACCTGCTCCCTCCAAACCCGAACTCACCGTCCCCATCCGCCCCATAGATCCTCCCATGCACCCCAATCAATCCTTGGTCCCTCCCCCACCGCCGAAGACGTTATCCGGTTCGTCACCACCGTCCTCGCCAACATCCACCCCTTCCAACGTCCCCACACCCTCCAACAGATTGCACTGGCCGCCAGGTCCGTGTTCAATCTGGACACCTTTGCAACCTTCTCCCGTGCCCACTCCCACTTCGCCTTTTCCCGCCTCGAGACCCAAGTTTAAGTCCCTCCGGTCCCCTTCCTTTCCCCACCCCTCCTCTACCCTCCCCAACCCTCCCTCTACCCCATCATGGCAGGCCCATCCTATACCCTTCTCTACCACAACATCCGCTCCCTCCCAGCCAATAAGAACCTCATCCTCCACACTCTCTCCCAACACCGCGTGGATGCCTTCCTACTCAACGAGACCTTCCTGCAACCCCGCCGACCAGTCAACACCAATCCTTACCTTCTCCACCGCACCGACGGACCCCCACCCCTCGCCCGAGGCGGAGTGGCGATCGGCCATCTCCGTCACCACCCTGTCCGGCTACACCCTCTCCTCAATGACCCCACTGAACACTTGATCCTCAGCCTCTTTCTTCCCTCCCTCACTGTCACTCTTGCCACCATTTACATTCGCTCCACCTCTCCTCTCCCGTACGATTTCCTCTCCCATATCGACCGCACCTTCCCGACCTATGTCATTGCCGCTGACCTCAACCTTCATTCCCGTCACCCCGCTGAACTCCGGCGGTGGCGTCAGTTCGTCACCGCCTCGCTCCGGGGCGACATTCTTCCCCTTCCCCGCCCAACCCGCCCTGAAAGCAACACTACACCCGATGCAGTACTGGTGTCTCCCAACCTCCTGGGGCGCATCACGGCGGACGTCCTAGACCTAATTGGCAGTGACCACGCCCCTGTCCTACTTACCTTTGACCACCGCCCTCGCCCTGCCCGCACTACTCTTCCCATGCCCCCTCCCAAACTCGTCCATGATTATTCCCGTGCCGACTGGGATGCCTACCGTCGCTCCATCGACACCTCGGTCGAAAGCCACCCACTACCCCTCCATACTCCCGCCGATATTGACCATGCCTCCTCCTTTCTCCAGCAGACCGTTGCTGACGCGGTCCATGCCCACATCCCTACCCGGGCGATCTATCCTCACCGCCCTACCCTTCCTCCACAGGCCGTCCTTCTCCTCCGCGAATCCTGCCGTCTGTACCGCTCCTTTCTCTGGACCCGTGACCGGGATACTCTCCAACGCCACCGGCAACTCCAACGACACATAAGAAACCTTTTGACCGCGAAGAAACGCCGGGACTGGCGTCAGACATGCACCCGCCTTAACTCGCTCCTCCCGGTCTACTCCGCCAAGTACTGGCGTGCCTTCCGCCGCCTTACTGGCAGTCACTCCTCCCCCCACTACCCACTTCTCCATGATGATCGTCCTTTCCCTGACAACGCCAGTAAGGCAGAACATTTTGCCTCCTACCTTTCTGATGTATTTTCCATTCCTGATGTTCCCCTTTTTGACTACACTCTCTTCCCGGATGTCCATGAGCGCACCGACACCTCCTCTCCTCCGCTCGCCCCTGGCTTCCAGTACTTGGACCGCATTCCTCCCTCAGAATTGAACACTCCCATTACTGCCCGTGACATAATAGACACTCTTCGCACGAAACGAAACACCACCCCCGGTCACGACCGGCTAACCTACCGCCACCTTCGCGCATGCCCCCTCTCATTTCATGAAGTCCTTGCCAAACTCTACAACATCATCCTTTACACTGGCTTCTACCCCGACCTGTGGAAAACCTCCCGTATTCTCATGTTCCTCAAGCCCGACAAGCCCCCATCCCAGACCTCATCCTACCGTCCCATCAGTCTTACCTCCATGTTCAGCAAGGTCCTGGAAACCATCCTTTCTCGTCGAATCCACCAGCACCTCCACCGCCACCAGTTTCTCCCCCCCTCCCAATGTGGCTTCCGACCCTCCTTCTCCGCCGACGACCAGCCCCTTCGCCTGACTCATCTCCTCTCCATCCAACTCAACTCCCGTCGCTCCGCAATTTTTGTATCCCTCGACATCCAAAAAGCCTACGACCGAGTATGGCATTCCGGTCTCCTCTTCAAGATCCAGCTCTACGCCCTTCCCATTAATTACGTCCACCTCATCGCTTCCTTCCTTACCCGCCGCCCCTCCTACGTCACTGTCTGCAACTCCAACTCCCGTATTTTCTACCCCTCCGCCGGGGTGCCCCAAGGCTCAGTCCTCTCTCCCATCCTCTATCTCCTCTACTCTTCCGACATGCCTCAACCCAAACCTCCCGTCTATCTCCTCCAATATGCTGACGACACCGCCTTCCTGGCCCTCGCCCCCTCCCTTGCCCGTTCCCAGGTTTTGCTCCAGTCCCACCTCACCGAGTTCGCCTCCTGGTGTAACCGGTGGCTCCTCTCCGTCAATCCCGACAAATCCCAGGCTATAGTCATAGGTCGTACTACCCGCACCTTCCGCCTCCACGATTTCTATCTTACCATTCACAACCGACCCATCCGTCACACTCCCACCCTCAAGTACCTTGGCCTTACCCTTGACCGCCAACTGTCCTGGACTCCATACCTCAAATCCCTCCGTGAGAAAGCTCTGTCCCGCCTCAACCTCCTAAAACTCCTTACTGGCCAGACGTGGGGCCTCCACCCTTCCACTGTCCTTCACACCTACAAATCAATCATGCGCCCCGTCCTTTGTTCCTTCCACCCCGCCTGGATATCAGCCCCTCCTACTTTCTACAAGTCCCTCCAGATTCTAGAACGCCACGCCCTCCGCCTCGCATACCGTATCAGACTCCCTTCCCCCACGCGGATCCTCTATGACCTCACCCCTTCCCTCCTCTCCTACAACACCTTGAACATCTCCGGCTCCTTTACACATCCCGCAAAATAGAGTCCTAAAACCCTTTGGTCTACCCTATTCTTACAAATCCCGGGCCTCTGCCACGCCTCCGCCAAACCGTCCCTCCCGGCCTTCACCTCCATACGCTCCGTATCCTCTCCCAAGGCAATTTCCGCACCCTTCCTCTACCGGATACCGAACTTCGGCCCGATATCTATCCCTCCTACCAACTCTGATCCCTTCCCCGTAGCATCAGCGCCCGTCCCCTCTCTCCCGTCCCTTTTCCTTCCCGCCCGCTTGGCTACCCCTTTCCCATGCCCAGAGTCTCGTCACTCCTTCCCTCCTTACGCTCTCTTCCCTCCCCTTCTCCCCCTCCCCCGCACTTCCCCCGTCCCTGCCCCACCTCCCCCCCTCCGTCCCCTCCCCACTCCCTGTGGGGGCGTCTCGACTTTTTATCTACGTGTTCAGTGCCAGTGTCTCCAGTGTCGTGTGTTTTACTCAGTGCCTCCATAATCGCCGTCCCCATGTTTTATTCTATACGCCGTCAGCTGTCTCCATGTGTGAACTTCGTGTCTCCGCAATGTACTTTTAAACTTGTCACCGTGGCCGGTTGTTTTTACTGACTGTGTGTGTGTTTTATCACTACTCGTCTCTTTTTTGTTCTCTGCCATATGTTTTGTCCCCTTTATACATGTCCGTTTTAGTCTGTCGAAAACTCTGTCTGTCAATGTTTTTAATTTCCGCAATTTTGTTCATCTTTTTTATATTTTATCTCTTCTTTGTCAAATGTTTGTATATAACATGGCTGAAGAGCAGCCACCGCAGCTGCTGCCAGCCTGCCAGCTGTTTCTACGGCTGGCTTTAAAACAACAATAAAGGAAAAAAAAGCAGAACTACTTTCTTGCAATGGAGATCCAAGGAAAGCACTGATCAAGTTTACAGCGTGTATGACATTTACAGAATTAACTGTTCTAACACTCCGCGAAGCACTGATTCTAACGTTACTGTTCTTTCAGTTTTTAATTTGCATACACACAGACTGCACATGTCCCGATTTGCCACATTGATAACAGGTTGCGTGGCGACTAGGGCAATGAGCACGCTTGTGGCGAGACACACACTGGGGGCAAGATTTAAGTACATTTTTCTGAAATGAGCGTTGGCGCCCGTTATGAAAATTACTGTGTCCAACACTACGGGGCGACCTTTGCGTCGCACTTTTACTCTGGCTACTGTTCACTGTCTGTTCAGCACGGCCGGTAGAAAAATAAGAATCACTAGTGCTATACTGATAACTACGGCTAGGAAAGCGTCCGTTGTGGTGCACTGAATTTACACTATGGCTTTGCATTTCTACTTCAGCTAAGTCAAAAGTATCATGCGCTTCTATAAGCTGCAGTACACTGTCTAATGAGGGGTCAGATTGTTTCAGAATTGCTGCTCGAATTCTGGGGTCCTGAATGTTCTGCGTAATCGCATCCCTCAACATCACGTCACTATACGAAAGTCCACAAGAGCAAGTAAATTTACATGTGCGGGTTAAGCCCTTCAATTTCGTAATCCACTCTTGGTGTGACTGTTCCGGTAATTTTTTCAGTCTGAAAAATCGGTACCGTGCAGCAGCTACGAGAACTTTTCTCTCATAATGAGCATTTAGTGCCTCTACTATTTGTTCAAAGTCTACATCACGAGGAGATGCTTGCGGGAATAGTTTCTGCAGTAATACGAAGGTTTTGGGGCCCACCACGGACAATAAAAGATGCTTAACAGTCTGACCTGTAATTTGATGAGCCGCGACGAGTTCTTGAAACTGTGCGAAATAGTCGCTCCATTCTTCCTCACGTTCGTTGTACTGGCGGAACGTAGGAAGCGTTACGGCGGCAGGTGTGGGCTGCTGAAGCGGCGGCTGTTGTTGTTGTTGGTTGGCTGCTTGCGCTGTGAGCTGGGACACAGCCTGTAGGAGTTGCGTTATTTGCGCCGTCTGTAACTGAATAATTTCCATTAAGTTTGGGTTCGGGGTAGTGGCCATGCTGACCGATTAGGCGCCACGTATACAAGTAACTTATAACAAAACACAAATGCAATATGAAAGAGGACGCTCTGCAACAAAAAGGTCCACAAAACACGTAACAAAATATCTTCCCCCAAAATTCTTATAATAAGGGTGGGTGGGTGGGAGCAATTTTTGCGTGCTCCAACTGCTGCTGTCTGGCTGCTGTAAGCGGGCTGGTCCAAGGTTCTATCCCATCCTCGTCGCCACTTTTGTATCCCATCCTCGTCGCCACTTTTGTGTCCCAACTTCGTCGCCGCTTTTGTGTCCCAGCCTCGTCGTAGGTGTCGGTGGCCGAGTGGAATGAGACCGATACGCTGGTGCAGGTACGGAGGGGAGCAGCCCGAAACTATAAACACTAGAGTAAATTAGAAAGAGAAATATATTGCACAGAATGTAACAATAATTAACTTTTACTTAGTACTGCAGAATGTTGATACATAGTTGTTAGAGGCCTGCCTAGTGCCTGTAAAATAGCAAAGTCTTCACTGGTGCCTATCTGATTATGAAGGTCCTAACTCGTTGCTATCTCAGTCCGAAGTGCCAGTCCTTCAGTGGTGGCCACGAGCGACGTTTTCGCAGAGGGCGCTCGTGGCTGTCGTCGTAAGAACGCCGTGCCTTGTGTGCATGGCGGCGCGTGACGAAAGTAGGTGGCGTACACTTTGTACTTGTGCAACACCACAGTCAATGTCGTCAATGTCATCAATGTCGTCAATGTCGTCAATGTGGTCAATGTCGTCAAAGTCGTCAATATCGTCTATGTCGTCTATGTCGTCAATGTCGTCAATGTCGTCAATGTCGTCAAAGTCGTCTATGTCGGCAATGTCGGCAATGTCGTCAATGACGTCAATGTCGTCAATGTCTTCAATGCTGTCAATGTTGTCAATGTCATACATGCTGTCTATGTCATCTATGTCGTTAATGTCGTCAAAGTCGTAAATATCGTCTATGTCGTCTATTTCGTAATGTCGTCAATGTCGTCTATGTCGTCAATGTCGTCTTTGTCTTCAATGTCGTCAATGTCGTCAAAGTCGACAATATGGTCTATGTCGTCTATGTCGTCAATGTCGTCAATGTCGTCAAAGTCGTCAAAGTCGTCTATGTCGTCAATGTCGTCAATGACGTCAATGTCGTCAATGCCTTCAATGCTGTCAATGTTGTCAATGTCCTACACGTTGTCTATGTCAACTATGTCATCAATGTCGTCAAAGTAGTAAATATCGTCTATGTCGTCTATGTCGTCAATGTCGTCTGTGTCGTCAATGTCGTCAATGTCGTCAATGTCGTCAATATCGCCAATGTCGTCAATGTCTTCAAAGTCGTCAATATCGTCAATGTCGTCAATGTCGTAGAAGTCGTCAATATCGTCTATGTCGTCAATATCGTCTGTGTCGTCTATGTCGTCTATGTCGTCAATGTCGTCAATGTCGTCAATGTCGTCAATGTCGTCTATGTCGTCAGTGTCGTTAATGTCGTCATTGTCGTCAATATCGTCTATGTCGTCAAAGTCGTCCATGTCGTCTATGTCGTCAATGTCGTCTATGTCGACAATGTCGTCAATGTCTTCAATGTCGTCAATGTCGTCTATGTCGTCAATGTCGTTAATGTCGTCAATGTCGTCAATAGCGTCAATATCGTCTATGTTGTCCATGTCGTCAAGTCGTCAATGTCGTCTATGTCGTCAATGTCGTCAATATCGTCAATGTCGTCAATGTCGTCAAAGTCGTCAATATCGTCTACGTCGTCAATATCGTCTGTGTCGTATATGTCGTCTATGTCGTCAATATCGACAATGTCGTCTATATCGTCAATGTCGTCAATGACGTCAATGTCGTCAATGTCTTCAATGCTGTCAATGTTGTCAATGTCCTACACGTTGTCTATGTCAACTATGTCATCAATGTCGTCAAAGTAGTAAATATCGTCTATGTCGTCTATGTCGTCAATGTCGTCTGTGTCGTCAATGTCGTCAATGTCGTCAATGTCGTCAATATCGCCAATGTCGTCAATGTCTTCAAAGTCGTCAATATCGTCAATGTCGTCAATGTCGTAGAAGTCGTCAATATCGTCTATGTCGTCAATATCGTCTGTGTCGTCTATGTCGTCTATGTCGTCAATGTCGTCAATGTCGTCAATGTCGTCAATGTCGTCTATGTCGTCAGTGTCGTCAATGTCGTCAAAGTCGACAATATGGTCTATGTCGTCTATGTCGTCAATGTCGTCAATGTCGTCAAAGTCGTCTATGTCGTCAATGTCTTCAATGCTGTCAATGTTGTCAATGTCGTCTATGTCGTCTATGTCGTCTATGTCGTCAATGTCGTCTATGTCGTCAAGGTCGTCAATGTCGTCAATGTCGTCAATGTCGTCAATGTTGTCGATGTCATCAATGTCGTCAATGTCGTCAAAGTTTTAAATATCGTCTATGTTGACAATGTCGTCAATGTCGTCTGTGTCGTCTGTGTCGTCAATGTCGTCAATGTCGTCAAAGTCGTCAATATCGTCTATGTCGTCTATGTCGTCTATGTCGTCTATGTCGTCAATATCGTCTATGTCGTCAATGTCATCAATGTAGTCAATGTCGTCAATGTCGTTAATGTCGTCATTTGCGCCAATATCGTCTATGTCGTCTATGTCGTCAATGTCGTCTATGCCGTAAATATCGTCACTGTCGTCAATGCCGTCATTGTCGTCTATGTCGTCAATGTCGTTAATGCCATTAATGTTGTCAATATCATCTATGTCGTCCAAGTCGTCAATGTCGTCAATGTCGTCTATGTCGTCAATGTCGTCAATGTCGTCTATGTCGTGTATATCGTCAATGTCGTCAATGTCGTCAAAGTCGTCAATATCATCTATGACGTCTATGACGTCTATGTCGTCAATGTCGTCTATGTCGTCAATGTCGTCTATGTCGGCAATGTCGTCAATATCGTCAATGTCATCAATGTCGTTTAATTTCGTCAATGTCGTCAATATCGTCTATGTCGTCTATGTAGTCAATGTCGTCAAAGTCGTCTATGTCGTCTAGTTCGTCAATGTCGTCAACGGCGTCTATGTCGTCAATATCGTCAATGTCGTCAATGTCGTCAAAGTCGTCAATATGGGTTATGTCGTCAATGTCGTCAATGTCGTCTATGTCGTCTATGTCGTCTATGTCGTCTATGTCGTCTATGTCGTCTATGTCGTCTATGTTGTCAATGTCGTCTATGTCGTCAAGGTCATCAATGTCGTCAATGTCGTCAATGTCGTCAATGTCGTCAATATCGTCAATGTCGTCAATGTCGTCAAAGTCGTCAATATCATCTATGTTGTCAATGCCATCTATGTCGTCTATGTCGTCTATGTCGTCAATATCGTCAATGTCGTCAATGTCGTCAATGTCGTCAATGTCTTTTATGTCGACAATGTCGTCAATGTCTTCAATGTCGTCAATGTCGTCTATGTCGTCAGTGTCGTTAATGTCGTCAATGTCGTCAATAGCGTCAATATCGTCTATGTCGTCCATGTCGTTAATGTCGTCAATGTCGTCAATATCGTCTATGTCGTCTATGTCGTCTATGTCGTCTATGTCGTCTATGTTGTCAATGTCGTCAATGTCGTCAATGTCGTCAATGACGCCAATGTCGTCAATGTCTTCAATGCTGTCAACGTTTTCAATGTCATACATGTAGTCTATGTCATCTATGTCGTCATTGTCTTCAATGTCGTCTATGTCGTCAATGTCGTTAATTACGTCAATGTCGTAAATATCGTCTATGTCGTCCATGTAGTCAAGGTCGTCAAATTCGTCCATGTCGTCTAGTTCGTCAATGTCGTCAATGGTGTCTTTGTCGTCAATATCGTCATTGTCGTCAATGTCGTCAAATTCGTCAATATCGGTTATGTCGTCTATGTCGTCAATGACGTCAATGTCATCAATATCGTCAATGTCGTCAAAGTCGTCAATATCGTCTATGTCGTCAATGTCGTCTATGTCTTCTATGTCGTCTTTGTCATCAATTTCATCTATGTCGTCAATGTTGTTAATGTCGTCAATGTCGTCAATATTGTCTATGTCGTCAATGTCGTTAGTGTCATCAATGTCGTCAATGTCGTCTATGTCGTCAATGTCGTCAATGTCGTCAAAGTCGTAAATATCGTCTATGTCGTCTACGCCGTCCATGTTGTCTATGTCATCTATGTGGTCATTGTCGTCAATGTCGTCAATGTCGTCAATATCGTAAATGTCGTCTATGTCGTCAATGTCGTCAAAGTCGTCAATGTCGTCTATGTCGTCAATATCGTCAATGTCGTCTATGTCGTCAATGTCGTCAAAGTCGTCAATGTCGTCAAAGTCGTCAATATCGTCTATGTCGTCATTGTCGGCAATGTCGTCAATGTCGTCAAAGTAGTCTATGTCGTCAATGTCAATGACGCAATGTCATCAATGTCTTCAATGCTGTCAATGTTGTCACTATCATACATGTTGTCTATGTCATCTATGTCGTCAATGTCGTCAAAGTCGTAAATATCGTCTATGTCGTCTATGTCGTCAATGTCGTCTGTGTTGTCAATGTCATCAAAGTCGTCAATATCGTCAATATCGTCAATGTCGTCAATATCGTCAATACCGTCTATGTCGTCAATGTCGTCAATGACGTCAATATCGTCAATGTCTTCAATGCGGTCAACGTTGTCAATGTCATACATGTTGTATATGTCATCTATGTCGTCAAAGTCGTAAATATCGTCTATGTCGACTATGTCGTAAATGTCGTCTGTGTAGTCAATGTCGGCAATGTCGTCAATGTCAACAACGTCGTTAATGTCGCTAATGTCGTCAAAGTCGTCAATATCGTCTATGTCGACAATGTCGTCTATGCCGTCTTTGTTGTCAATATCGTCTATGTCGTCTATGTCGTTTATGTCGTCAATGTCGTCAATGTCGTCAATGTCGTCTATGTCGCCAATGTCGTCAATGTCGTCAAAGTCGTCAATATCGCCTATGTCGTCTATGTCGTCTATGTCGGCTATGTCGTCTATGTCGTCAATGTCGTCAATACCGTCTATGTCGTAAATATCGTCAGTATCGTCATTTTCGTCAATTTCGTCAACGTCGTTAATGTCGTCAATATCGTCTATGTCGTCTATGTCGTGTAGGTCGTCAATGTCGTCAAAGTCGTCAATATCATCTATGTCGTCTATGTCGTCAATGTCGTCAATTTCGTCAAAATCGTCTATGACGTCAATGTCGTCAATGACGTCAATGTCTTCAATGCTGTCAATGTTGTCAATGTCATACATGTTGTCTATGTCATCTATGTCGTCAATGTTGTCAAAGTCGTAAATATCGTCTATGTTGACTATGTCGTCAATGTCGTCTGTGTCGTCTGTGTTGTCATTGTCGTCAATGGCGTCAAATACGTCAATATCGTCTATGTCGTCTATGTCGTCTATGTCGTCAATATCGTCAATGTCGTCAATGTCGTCCATGTCGTCTATGTCGTCGATGTCATCTATGTCGTCAATGTCGTCTATGTCGTCTATGTCGTCTATGTCGTCTATGTCGTCTATGTCGTCAATATCGTCAATGTCGTCAATGTCGTCCATGTCGTCTATGTCGTCAATGTCGTCAATGTCGTCAATGTCGTCAATGTCGTCAAAGTCGTCAATGACGTCAATGTCGTCAATGTCGTCAATGTCGTCAATATCGTCAATGTCGTCAATGTCGTCAAAGTCGTCAATATCGTCTATGTCGTCAATGTCGTCTATGTCGTCTATGTCGTCTATGTCGTCTATGTCGTCTATGTCGTCAATATCGTCAATATCGTCAATGTCGTCAATGTCGTCCATGTCGCCTATGTCGTCTATGTCGTCTATGTCATCAATATCGTCCATGTCGTTATTTTCGTCAATGTCGTCAATATCATCAATGTCGTCTATGTAGTCAAGGTCGTCAAATTCGTCTATGTCGTCTAGTTCGTCAATGTCGTCAATGGTGTCTTTGTCGTCAATATCGTCAATGTCGTCAATGTCGTCAAATTCGTCAATATCGGTTATGTGGTCTATGTCGTCAATGTCGTTAATATCGTCTATGTCGTCAAAGTCGTCAATATCGTCTATGTCGTCTATGTCGTGAATGTCGTCAATGTCGTCAAAGTCGTCTATGACGTCAATGTCGTCAATGACGACAATGTCGTCAATGTCTTCAATGCTGTCAATGTTGTCAATGTCATACATGTTGTCTATGTCATCTATGTCGTCAATGTCGTCAAAGTTGTAAATATCGTCTATGTTGACTATTTCGTCAATGTCGTCTGTCTCGTCTGTGTCGTCATGTCGTCAATGTCGTCAAATTCGTCAATATCGTCTATGTCGTCAATGTCGTCTATGTCGTCAATATCGTCTATGTCGTCAATGTCGTCAATGTCGTCAATGTCTTCTATGTCGTCAATGTCGTTAATGACGTCAATGTCGTCAATATCGTCTATGTCGTCTATGTCGTCAATGTCGTCAAAGTCGTCTATGTCTTCAATGTCGTCAATATCGTCAATGTCGTCAATGTCGTCAAAGTCATGAGTATCGGTTATGTCGTCTATGTCGTCAATTTCGTCAACGTCATCTATGTCGTCAATATCGTCAATGTCGTCTATGTCGTCAATGTCGTCAATGTCGTCAAAGTAGTCTATGTCGTCAATGTCGTCAAAGACGTCAATGTCATCAATATCGTCAATGTCGTCAATGTCGTCAAAGTCGTCAATGTCGTCTATGTCGTCAATGTCGTCTATGTCGTCTATGTCATCTTTGTCGTCAGTATCGTCTTTGTCGTCAATGTCCTTAATGTCGTCAATGTCGTCAATATCGTCTATGTCGTCTATGTCGTTAAAGTCGTAAATGTCGTCAATGTCGTCTATGTCGTCAATGTCGTCAAAGTAGTCAATATCGTCTATGTCGTCTATTTCGTCTATGTCGTCAATGTCGTCAATGTCGTCCATATCGTCAATGTCGTCAATGTCGTCAAAGTCGTCTCTATCGTCTATGTCGTCAATGCTGTCTATTTTGTCAAAGTCGTCTATGTCGTCAATGTCGTCTATGTCGTCAATGTCGTCAATGTCGTCAATGTCGTCATAGTCGTCAAAGTCGTCAATATCATCTATGTCGTCAATGTCGTCAATGTCGTCAATGTCGTCAATGACGCCAATGTCGTCAATGTCTACATTGCTGTCAACGTTTTCAATTTCATACATGTTGTCTATGTCATCTATGTCGTCATTGTCGTCAATGTCGTCATTGTCGTCAATGTCGTCTATGTCGTCAATGTCGTTAATTTCGTCATTGTCGTCAATATCTTCTATGTCGTCTATGTTTTCAATGTCGTCAATATCGTCAATGTCGTCAATGTCGTAGAAGTCGTCAATATCGCCTATGTCGTCAATATCGTCTATGTCGTCAATATCGTCTGTGTCGTCAATATCGTCTATGTCGTCTATGTCGTCAATGTCGTCAATGTCGTCAAAGTCGTCTATGACGTCAATGTCGTCAATGACGTCAATGTCGTCAATGTCTTCAATGCTGTCAATGTTGTCAATGTCATATATATTGTCTATGTCATCTATGTCGTCAATGTCGTCAAAGTCGTAAATATCGTCTATGTTGACTATGTCGTCAATGTCGTCTGTCTCGTCTGTGTCGTCATGTCGCCAATGTCGTCAAATTCGTCAATATCATCTATGTCGTAAATGTCGTCTATGTCGTCTATGTCGTCAATATCGTCTATGTCGTCAATGTCGTCAATGTCGTCAATATTGTCTATGTCGTCTATGTCGTTAGTGTCATCAATGTCGTCAATGTCGTCTATGTCGTCAATGTCGTCAAAGTCGTAAATATCGTCTATGTCGTCTACGTCGTCTATGTCGTCTATCTCATCAATGTCGTCAATGTCGTTAATATCGTCAATGTCGTCAATGTCGTCAAAGTCGTCTATATCGTCTATGTCGTCAATGCCGTCTATGTCGTCTATGTCGTCTATGTCGTCAATATCGTCAATATCGTCAATGTCGTCAATGTCGTCAATGTCGTCAATGTCGTCAAAGTCGTCAATATCATCCTTGTCGTCAATGTCGTCAATGTCGTCAATGTCATCAATGCCAAAGTCGTCAATATCGTCTATGTCGTCTATGTCGTCAATGTCGTCAATGTCGTCAAAGTAGTATATGTCGTCAATGTCAATGACGCAATATCATCAATGTCATCAATGCTGTCAATGTTGTCAATATCATACATGTTGTCTATGTCATCTATGTCGTCAATGTCGTCAAAGTCGTAAATATCGTCTATGTCGTCTATGTCGTCAATGTCGTCTGTGTTGTCAATGTCATCAAAGTCGTCAATATCGCCAATATCGTCAATGTCGTCAATATCGTCAATACCGTCTATGTCGTCAATGTCGTCAATGACGTCAATATCGTCAATGTCTTCAATGCGGTCAACGTTGTCAATGTCATACATGTTGTCTATGTCATCTATGTGGTCATTGTCGTCAATGTCGTCAATGGCGTCAATATCGTAAATGTCGTCTATGTCGTCAATGTCGTCAATGTCGTCAATGTCGTCACTTTCGTCTATGTCATCAACGTCGTCTATGTCGGCGATGTCGTCAATGTCGTCCATGTCGTCTATGTCGTCAATGTCGTCTATGTCGACAATGTCGTCAATGTCTTCAATGTCGTCTATGTCGTTAATATCGTTAATGTCGTCAATGTCGTCAATATCGTCATTATCGTCTATGTCGTCCATGTCATCAATGTCGTTAATTTCGTCTATGTCGTCAATGTCGTCAATGTCGTCAATGTCGTCAATGTCGTCTATGTCGTCAATGTCGTCAATATCGTCAAAGTCATATATATCGTCTATGTCGTCAATGCCGTCTATGTCGTCTATGTCGTCTATGTCGTCAATATCGTCAATGTCGTCAATGTCGTCAATTTCTTCTATGTCGTCAATGTAGTTAATGTCGTCAATGTTGTCTATGTCGTCTATGTCGTCAATGTCGTCAATGGCGTCAATGTCGTCAAAGTCGTCAAAGTCGTCAATATCGGTTATGTCGTCTATGTCGACAATGTCGTCTGTGTCGTCAGTCGTCAAAGTCGTCAATGTCGTCAATATCGTCAACGTCGTCAATGTCGTCAATGTCGTTTATGTCGTCTATGTCGTCTTTGTCGTCAATATCGTCTATGTCGTCAATGTCGTTAATGTCTTCTATGTCGTCTATGTCGTTAATGTCGTCAATGTCGTCAATGTCGTCAATGTCGTCTATGTCGTCAATGTTGTCAATGTCTTCAAAGTCGTCAATATCGTCTACGTCGTCAATGTCGTCAAAGTCGTCTATGTTGTCAATGACGACAATGAGGACAATGTCGTCAATGTTTTCAATGCTGTCAATGTTGTCAATGTCATACATGTTGTCGATGTCATCTATGTCGTCAATGTCGTCAAAGTTTTAAATATCGTCTATGTTGACAATGTCGTCAATGTCGTCTGTGTCGTCTGTGTCGTCAATGTCGTCAATGTCGTCAAAGTCGTCAATATCGTCTATGTCGTCTATATCGTCTATGTCGTCTATGTCGTCAATATAGTCTATGTCGTCAATGTCATCAATGTAGTCAATGTCGTCAATGTCGTTAATGTCGTCATTGTCGCCAATATCGTCTATGTCGTCTATGTCGTCAATGTCGTCTATGCCATAAATGTCGTCACTGTCGTCAATGCCGTCAATGTCGTCTATGTCGTCATTGTCGTTAATGCCATTAATGTTGTCAATATCGTCTATGTCGTCCAAGTCGTCAATGTGGTCAATGTCGTCTATGTTGACAATGTCGTCAATGTCGTCTGTGTCGTCTGTGTCGTCAATGTCGTCAATGTCGTCAAAGTCGTCAATATCGTCTATGTCGTCTATGTCGTCTATGTCGTCAATATCGTCTATGTCGTCAATGTCATCAATGCCGCAATGTCGTCAATGTCGTTAATGTCGTCAATGTCGCCAATATCGTCTATGTCGTCTATGTCGTCAATGTCGTCTATGTCGTAAATGTCGTCACTGTCGTCAATGCAGTCAATGTCGTCCATGTCGTCAATGTCGTTAATGCCATTAATGTTGTCAATATCGTCTATGTCGTCCAAGTCGTCAATGTGGTCAATGTCGTCTATGTCGTCAATGTCGTCAATGTCGTCTATGTCGTCTATATCGTCAATGTCGTCAATGTCGTCAAAGTCGTCAATATCATATATGACGTCTATGTCGTCAATGTCGTCTATGTCGTCAATGTCGTCTATGTCGGCAATGTCGTCAATATCGTCAATGTCGTCAATGTCGTTTAATTTCGTCAATGTCGTCAATATCGTCTATGTCGTCTATGTAGTCAATGTCGGCAAAGTCGTCTATGTCGTCTAGTTCGTCAATGTCGTCAACGGCGTCTATGTCGTCAGTATCGTCAATGTCGTCAAAGTCGTCAAAATCGGTTATGTCGTCTATGTCGTCAATGTCGTCTATGTCGTCTATGTCGTCTATGTCGTCTATGTCGTCTATGTCGTCAAGGTCGTCTATGTCGTCAAGGTCGTCAATGTCGTCAATGTCGTCAATGTCGTCAATATCGTCAATGTCGTCAATGTCGTCAAATTCGTCAATATCATCTATGTTGTCAATGCCGTCTATGTCGTCCATGTCGTCTATGTCATCAATATCGTCAATGTCGTCAATGTCGTCAATGTCGTCAATGTCGTCAATGTCTTCTATGTCGTCAATGTCGTTAATGTCGTCAATGTCGTCAATATCGTCTATGTCGTCTATGTCGTCTATGTCGTCTATGTCGTCTATGTCGTCAAAGTCGTCTATGTTGTCAATGTCGTCAATGTCGTCAATGTCGTCAAAGTCGTCAAAGTCATCAATATCGTCTATGTCGTCTATGTCGTCAATGTCGTCTATGCCGTAAATGTCGTCACTGTCGTCAATGTCGTCAATGTCGTCAATGTCGTCAAAGTCGTCAATGACGTCAATGTCGTCAATGTCGTCAATATCGTCAATGTCGTCAATGTCGTCTATGTCGTCTATGTCGTCTATGTCGTCTATGTCGTCTATGTCGTGAATGTCGTCAATGTCGTCAAAGTCGTCTATGGCGTCAATGTCGTCAATGACGACAATGTCGTCAATGTCTTCAATGCTGTCAATGTTGTCAATGTCATACATGTTGTCTATGTCATCTATGTCGTCAATGTCGTCAAAGTCGTAAATATCGTTTATGTTGACTATTTCGTCAATGTCGTCTGTCTCGTCTGTATCGTCATGTCGTCAATGTCGTCAAATTCGTTAATATCGTCTATGTGGCAAATGTCGTCTATGTCGTCAATGTCGTCAATATCGTCTATGTAGTCAATGTCGTCAATGTCGTCAATGTCTTCTATGTCGTCAATGTCGTTAATGACGTCAATGTCGTCAATATCGTCTATGTCGTCTATGTCGTCAATGTCGTCAAAGTCGTCTATGTCTTCAATGTCGTCAATATCGTCAATGTCGTCAATGTCGTCAAAGTCATCAATATCGGTTTTGTCGTCTATGTCGTCAATTTCGTCAACGACATCTATGTCGTCAATATCGTCAATGTCGTCTATGTCGTCAATGTCGTCAATGTCGTCAATGTAGTCTATGTCGTCAATGTCGTCAAAGACGTCAATGTCATCAATATCGTCAATGTCGTCAATGTCGTCAAAGTCGTCAATATCGTCCATGTCGTCAATGTCGTCTATGTCGTCTATGTCTTCTTTGTCGTCAGTATCGTCTTTGTCGTCAATGTCCTTAATGTCGTCAATGTCGTCAATATCGTCTATGTCGTCTATGTCGTTAAAGTCGTCAATGTCGTCAATGTCGTCTATGTCGTCAATGTCGTCAAAGTAGTCAATATCGTCTATGTCGTCTATTTCGTCTAAGTCGTCAATGTCGTCAATGTCGTCCATATCGTCAATGTCGTCAATGTCGTCAAAGTCGTCTCTATCGTCTATGTCGTCAATGCTGTCTATTTCGTCAAAGTCGTCTATGTCGTCAATGTCGTCTATGTCGTCAATGTCGTCAATGTCGTCAATTGTCGTCATTGTCGTCAAAGTCGTCAATATCATCTATGTCGTCAATGTCGTCAATGTCGTCAATGACGCCAATGTCGTCAATGTCTACATTGCTGTCAACGTTTTCAATTTCATACATGTTGTCTATGTCATCTATGTCGTCATTGTCGTCTATGTCGTCAATGTCGTTAATTTCGTCAATGTCGTCAATATCTTCTATGTCGTCTATGTCTTCAATGTCGTCAATATCGTCAATGTCGTCAATGTCGTAGAAGTCGTCAATATCTTCTATGACGTCAATATCGTCTGTGTCGTCAATATCGTCTATGTCGTCTATGTCGTCAATGTCGTCAATGTCGTCAAAGTCGTCTATGACGTCAATGTCGTCAATGACGTCAATGTCGTCAATGTCTTCAATGCTGTCAATGTAGTCAATGTCATACATATTGTCTATGTCATCTATGTCGTCAATGTCGTCAAAGTCGTAAATATCGTCTATGTTGACTATGTCGTCAATGTCGTCTGTGTCGTCTGTGTCGTCATGTCGCCAATGTCGTCAAATTCGTCAATATAATCTATGTCGTCAATGTCGTCTATGTCGTCTATGTCGTCAATATCGTCTATGTCGTCAATGTCGTCAATGTCGTCAATATTGTCTATGTCGTCTATGTCGTTAGTGTCATCAATGTCGTCAATCTCGTCTATGTCGTCAATGTCGTCAATGTCGTCAAAGTCGTAAATATCGTCTATGTCGTCTATGTCGTCTATGTCGTCTATCTCATCAATGTCGTCAATGTCGTTAATATCGTCAATGTCTTCAATGTCGTCAAAGTCGTCTATATCGTCTATGTCGTCAATGCCGTCTATGTCGTCTATGTCGTCTATGTCGTCAATATCGTCAATGTCGTCAATGTCGTCAATGTCGTCAATGTCGTCAATGTCGTCAATGTCGTCAATGTCGTCAAAGTCGTCAATATCATCCTTGTCGTCAATGTCGTCAATGTCATCAATGTCAAAGTCGTCAATATCGTCTATGTCGTCTATGTCGTCAATGTCGTCAATGTCGTCAAAGTAGTCTATGTCGTCAATGTCAATGACGCAATATCATCAATGTCATCAATGCTGTCAATGTTGTCAATATCATACATGTTGTCCATGTCATCTATGTCGTCAATGTCGTCAAAGTCGTAAATATCGTCTATGTCGTCTATGTCGTCAATGTCGTCTGTGTTGTCAATGTCATCAAAGTCGTCAATATCGTCAATATCGTCAATGTCGTCAATATCGTCAATACCGTCTATGTCGTCAATGTCGTCAATATCGTCATTATCGTCTATGTCGTCCATGTCGTCAATGTCGTTAATTTCGTCTATGTCGTCAATGTCGTCAATGTCGTCTATGTCGTCAATATCGTCAATGTCGTCAATGTCGTCAAAGTCATCAATATCGTCAATGTCGTCAATGTCGTCAATGTCGTCAATGTCGTCTATGTCGTCAATGTCGTCAATGTCGTCAATATCGTCAAAGTCATATATATCGTCTATGTCGTCAATGCCGTCTATGTCGTCTATGTCGTCTATGTCGTCAATATCGTCAATGTCGTCAATGTCGTCAATTTCTTCTATGTCGTCAATGTAGTTAATGTCGTCAATGTTGTCTATGTCGTCTATGTCGTCAATGTCGTCAATGGCGTCAATGTCGTCAAAGTCGTCAAAGTCGTCAATATCGGTTATGTCGTCTATGTCGTCAATGTCGTCTGTGTCGTCAGTCGTCAAAGTCGACAATGTCGTCAATATCGTCAACGTCGTCAATGTTGTCAATGTCGTTTATGTCGTCTATGTCGTCTTTGTCGTCAATATCGTCTATGTCGTCATTGTCGTTAATGTCTTCTATGTCGTCTATGTCGTTAATGTCGTCAATGTCGTCAATGTCGTCAATGTCGTCTATGTCGTCAATGTTGTCAATGTCTTCAAAGTCGTCAATATCGTCTATGTCGTCAATGTCGTCAAAGTCGTCTATGTTGTCAATGACGACAATGAGGACAATGTCGTCTATGTCTTCAATGCTGTCAATGTTGTCAATGTCATACATGTTGTCGATGTCATCTATGTCGTCAATGTCGTCAAAGTTTTAAATATCGTCTATGTTGACAATGTCGTCAATGTCGTCTGTGTCGTCTGTGTCGTCAATGTCGTCAATGTCGTCAAAGTCGTCAATATCGTCTATGTCGTCTATATCGTCTATGTCGTCTATGTCGTCAATATAGTCTATGTCGTCAATGTCATCAATGTAGTCAATGTCGTCAATGTCGTTAATGTCGTCATTGTCGCCAATATCGTCTATGTCGTCTATGTCGTCAATGTCGTCTATGCCGTAAATGTCGTCACTGTCGTCAATGCCGTCAATGTCGTCTATGTCGTCTTTGTCGTTAATGCCATTAATATTGTCAATATCGTCTATGTCGTCCAAGTCGTCAATGTGGTCAATGTCGTCTATGTTGACAATGTCGTCAATGTCGTCTGTGTCGTCTGTGTCGTCAATGTCGTCATTGTCGTCAAAGACGTCAATATCGTCTATGTCGTCTATATCGTCTATGTCGTCTATGTCGTCAATATCGTCTATGTCGTCAATGTCATCAATGTCGTCAATGTCGTCAATGTCGTTAATGTCGTCAATGTCGCCAATATCGTCTATGTCGTCTATGTCGTCAATGTCGTCTATGTCGTAAATGTCGTCACTGTCGTCAATGCCGTCAATGTCGTCTATGTCGTCAATGTCGTTAATGCCATTAATGTTGTCAATATCGTCTATGTCGTCCAAGTCGTCAATGTGGTCAATGTCGTCTATGTCGTCAATGTCGTCAATGTCGTCTATGTCTTCTATATCGTCAATGTCGTCAATGTCGTCAAAGTCGTCAATATCATCTATGACGTCTATGTCGTCAATGTCGTCTATGTCGTCAATGTCGTCTATGTCGGCAATGTCGTCAATATCGTCAATGTCGTTTAATTTCGTCAATGTCGTCAATATCGTCTTTGTCGTCTATGTAGTCAATGTCGTCAAAGTCGTCTATGTCGTCTAGTTCGTCAATGTCGTCAACGGCGTCTATGTCGTCAGTATCGTCAATGTCGTCAATGTCGTCAAAGTCGTCAAAATCGGTTATGTCGTCTATGTCGTCAATGTCGTCTATGTCGTCTATGTCGTCTATGTCGTCAAGGTCGTCTATGTCGTCAAGGTCGTCAATGTCGTCAATGTCGTCAATGTCGTCAATGTCGTCAATATCGTCAATGTCGTCAATGTCGTCAATGTCGTCAAAGTCGTCAATATCATCTATGTTGTCAATGCCGTCTATGTCGTCCATGTCGTCTATGTCGTCAATATCGTCAATGTCGTCAATGTCGTCAATGTCGTCAATGTCGTCAATGTCTTCTATGTCGTCAATGTCGTTAATGTCGTCAATGTCGTCAATATCGTCTATGTCGTCTATGTCGTCTATGTCGTCTATGTCGTCTATGTCGTCAAAGTCGTCTATGTTGTCAATGTCGTCAATGTCGTCAATGTCGTCAAAGTCGACAAAGTCATCAATATCGTCTATGCTGTCAATGTCGTCAATGTCGTCAATGACGCCAATGTCGTCAATGTCTTCAATGCTGTCAACGTTTTCAATGTCATATATGTAGTCTATGTCATCTATGTCGTCATTGTCTTCAATGTCGTCTATGTCGTCAATGTCGTTAATTACGTCAGTGTCGTATATATCGACTATGTCGTCCATGTAGTCAAGGTCGTCAAATTCGTCTATGTCGTCTAGTTCGTCAATGTCGTCAATGGTGTCTTTGTCGTCAATATCGTCATTGTCGTCAATGTCGTCAAATTCGTCAATATCGGTTATGTCGTCTATGTCGTCAATGACGTCAATGTCATCAATTTCGTCAATGTCGTCAAAGTCGTCAATATCGTCTATGTCGTCAATGTCGTCTATGTCTTCTATGTCGTCTTTGTCATCAATATCATCTATGTCGTCAATGTTGTTAATGTCGTCAATGTCGTCAATATTGTCCATGTCGTCTATGTCGTTAGTGTCATCAATGTCGTCAATGTCGTCTATGTCGTCAATGTCGTCAATGTCGTCAAAGTCGTAAATATCGTCTATGTCGTCTACGCCGTCCATGTCGTCTATGTCATCAATGTCGTCAATGTCGTTAATATCGTCAATGTCGTCAATGTCGTCAATGTCGTCTATATCGTCTATGTCGTCAATGCCGTCTATGTCGTCTATGTCGTCTATGTCGTCAATATCGTCAATGTCGTCAATGTCGTCAATGTCGTCAATGTCTTCTATGTCGTCAATGTCGTCAATGTCGTCAATGTCGTCAATGTCGTCAATATCGTCTATGTCGTCTATGTCGTCAATGACGTCAATGTCGTCAATGTCGTCAATGTCGTCAAAGTCGTCAATATCATCCTTGTCGTCAATGTCGTCAATGACGTCAATGACGTCAATGTCGTCAAAGTCTTCAATGCGGTCAATGTTGTCAATGTCATACATGTTGTATATGTCATCTATGTCGTCAAAGTCGTAAATATCGTCTATGTCGACTATGTCGTAAATGTCGTCTGTGTAGTCAATGTCGGCAATGTCGTCAATGTCAACAACGTCGTTAATGTCGCTAATGTCGTCAAAGTCGTCAATATCGTCTATGTCGACAATGTCGTCTATGTTGTCTTTGTCGTCAATATCGTCTATGTCGTCTATGTCGTCTATGTCGTTTATGTCGTCAATGTCGTCAATGTCGTCAATGTCGTCTATGTCGTCAATGTCGTCAATGTCGTCAAAGTCGTCAATATCGCCTATGTGGTCTATGTCGTCTATGTCGGCTATGTCGTCTATGTCGTCAATGTCGTCAATACCGTCTATGTCGTAAATATCGTCAGTATCGTTATTTTCGTCAATTTCGTCAACGTCGTTAATGTCGTCAATATCGTCTATGTCGTCTATGTCGTGTAGGTCGTCAATGTCGTCAAAGTCGTCAATATCATCTATGTCGTCTATGTCGTCAATGTCGTCAATTTCGTCAAAATCGTCTATGACGTCAATGTCGTCAATGACGTCAATGTCTTTAATGCTGTCAATGTTGTCAATGTCATACATGTTGTCTATGTCATCTATGTCGTCAATGTTGTCAAAGTCGTAAATATCGTCTATGTTGACTATGTCGTCAATGTCGTCTGTGTCGTCTGTGTTGTCATTGTCGTCAATGGCGTCAAATACGTCAATATCGTCTATGTTGTCAATGTAGTCAAAGTCGTCAATATCGTCTATGTCGTCAATGTCGTCTATGTCGTCTATGTCGTCTATGTCGTCAATATCGTCAATGTCGTCAATGTCGTCCATGTCGTCTATGTCGTCTATGTCATCTATGTCGTCAATGTCGTCTATGTCGTCTATGTCGTCTATGTCGTCTATGTCGTCAATATCGTCAATGTCGTCAATGTCGTCAATGTCGTCAATGTCGTCAATGTCGTCAAAGACGTCAATGACGTCAATGTCGTCAATGTCGTCAATATCGTCAATGTCGTCAATGTCGTCAAAATCGTCAATATCTTCTATGTCGTCAATGTCGTCTATGTCGTCTATGTCGTCTATGTCGTCTAAGTCGTCTATGTCGTCAATATCGTCAATGTCGTCAATGTCGTCCATGTCGCCTATGTCGTCTATGTCATCTATGTCGTCAATATTGTCCATGTCGTTATTTTCGTCAATGTCGTCAATATCATCAATGTCGTCTATGTAGTCAAGGTCGTCAAATTCGTCTATGTCGTCTAGTTCGTCAATGTCGTCAATGGTGTCTTTGTCGTCAATATCGTCAATGTCGTCAATGTCGTCAAATTCGTCAATATCGGTTATGTCGTCTATGTCGTCAATGTCGTCAATTTCGTCAAAATCGTCTATGACGTCAATGTCGTCAATGACGTCAATGTCTTCAATGCTGTCAATGTTGTCAATGTCATACATGTTGTCTATGTCATCTATGTCGTCAATGTTTTCAAAGTCGTAAATATCGTCTATGTTGACTATGTCGTCAATTTCGTCTGTGTCGTCTGTGTTGTCATTGTCGTCAATGGCGTCAAATACGTCAATATCGTCTATGTTGTCAATGTAGTCAAAGTCGTCAATATCGTCTATGTCGTCAATGTCGTCTATGTCGTCTATGTCGTCTATGTCGTCAATATCGTCAATGTCGTCAATGTCGTCCATGTCGTCTATGTCGTCTATGTCATCTATGTCGTCAATGTCGTCTATGTCGTCTATGTCGTCTATGTCGTCTATGTCGTCAATATCGTCAATGTCGACAATGTCGTCCATGTCGTCTATGTCGTCAATGTCGTCAATGTCGTCAATGTCGTCAATGTCGTCAATGTCGTCAATGTCGTCAATGTCGTCAATGTCGTCAATGTCGTCAATATCGTCAATGTCGTCAGTGTCGTCAAATTCGTCAATATCGTCTATGTCGTCAATGTCGTCTATGTCGTCTATGTCGTCTATGTCGTCTATGTCGTCTATGTCGTCAATATCGTCAATGTCGTCAATGTCGTCCATGTCGCCTATGTCGTCTATGTCGTCTATGTCGTCAATATCGTCCATGTCGTTATTTTCGTCAATGTCGTCAATATCATCAATGTCGTCTATGTAGTCAAGGTCGTCAAATTCGTCTATGTCGTCTAGTTCGTCAATGTCGTCAATGGTGTCTTTGTCGTCAATATCGTCAATGTCGTCAATGTCGTCAAATTCGTCAATATCGGTTATGTCGTCTATGTCGTCAATGTCGTTAATATCGTCTATGTCGTCAAAGTCGTCAATATCGTCTATGTCGTCTATGTCGTGAATGTCGTCAATGTCGTCAAAGTCGTCTATGACGTCAATGTCGTCAATGACGACAATGTCGTCAATGTCTTCAATGCTGTCAATGTTGTCAATGTCATACATGTTGTCTATGTCATCTATGTCGTCAATGTCGTCAAAGTCGTAAATATCGTCTATGTTGACTATTTCGTCAATGTCGTCTGTCTCGTCTGTGTCGTCATGTCGTCAATGTCGTCAAATTCGTCAATATCGTCTATGTCGTCAATGTCGTCTATGTCGTCTATGTCGTCAATATCGTCTATGTCGTCAATGTCGTCAATGTCGTCAATGTCTTCTATGTCGTCAATGTCGTTAATGACGTCAATGTCGTCAATATCGTCTATGTCGTCTATGTCGTCAATGTCGTCAAAGTCGTCTATGTCTTCAATGTCGTCAATATCGTCAATGTCGTCAATGTCGTCAAAGTCATCAATATCGGTTATGTCGTCTATGTCGTCAATTTCGTCAACGTAATCTATGTCGTCAATATCGTCAATGTCGTCTATGTCGTCAATGTCGTCAATGTCGTCAAAGTAGTCTATGTCGTCAATGTCGTCAAAGACGTCAATGTCATCAATATCGTCAATGTCGTCAATGTCGTCAAAGTCGTCAATATCGTCTATGTCGTCAATGTCGTCTATGTCGTCTATGTCTTCTTTGTCGTCAGTATCGTCTTTGTCGTCAATGTCCTTAATGTCGTCAATGTCGTCAATATCGTCTATGTCGTCTAAGTCGTTAAAGTCGTCAATGTCGTCAATGTCGTCTATGTCGTCAATGTCGTCAAAGTAGTCAATATCGTCTATGTCGTCTATTTCGTCTATGTCGTCAATGTCGTCAATGTCGTCCATATCGTCAATGTCGTCAATGTCGTCAAAGTCGTCTCTATCGTCTATGTCGTCAATGCTGTCTATTTCGTCAAAGTCGTCTATGTCGTCAATGTCGTCTATGTCGTCAATGTCGTCAATGTCGTCAATGTCGTCATTGTCGTCAAAGACGTCAATATCATCTATGTCGTCAATGTCGTCAGTGTCGTCAATGACGCCTATGTCGTCAATGTCTACATTGCTGTCAACGTTTTCAATTTCATACATGTTGTCTATGTCATCTATGTCGTCATTGTCGTCAATGTCGTCATTGTCGTCAATGTCGTCTATGTCGTCAATGTCGTTAATATCGTCAATGTCGTCAATATCTTCTATGTCGTCTATGTCTTCAATGTCGTCAATATCGTCAATGTCGTCAATGTCGTAGAAGTCGTCAATATCGTCTATGTCGTCAATATCGTCTATGTCGTCAATATCGTCTGTGTCGTCAATATCGTCAATGTCGTCTATGTCGTCTATGTCGCCTATGTCGTCAAAGTAGTCTATGTCGTCAATGTCAATGACGCAATATCATCAATGTCATCAATGCTGTCAATGTTGTCAATATCATACATGTTGTCTATGTCATCTATGTCGTCAATGTCGTCAAAGTCGTAAATATCGTCTATGTCGTCTATGTCGTCAATGTCGTCTGTGTTGTCAATGTCATCAAAGTCGTCAATATCGTCAATATCGTCAATGTCGTCAATATCGTCAATACCGTCTATGTCGTCAATGTCGTCAATGACGTCAATATCGTTAATGTCTTCAATGCGGTCAACGTTGTCAATGTCATACATGTTGTATATGTCATCTATGTCGTCAAAGTCGTAAATATCGTCTATGTCGACTATGTCGTAAATGTCGCCTGTGTAGTCAATGTCGGCAATGTCGTCAATGTCATCAACGTCGTTAATGTCACTAATGTCGTCAAAGTCGTCAATATCGTCTATGTCGACAATGTTGTCTATGTCGTCTTTGTCGTCAATATCGTCTATGTCGTCTATGTCGTCTATGTCACTTATGTCGGCAATGACGTCAATGTCGTCAATGTCGTCTATGTCGTCAATGTCGTCAATGTCGTCAAAGTCGTCAATATCGCCTATGTCGTCTATGTCGTCTATGTCGGCTATGTCGTGTATGGCGTCAGTGTCGTCAATACCGTCTATGTCGTAAATATCGTCAGTATCGTCATTTTCGTCAATGTCGTCAACGTCGTTAATATCGTCAATATCGTCTATGTCGTCTATGTCGTGTAGGTCGTCAATGTCGTCAAAGTCGTCAATATCATCTATATCGTCTATGTCGTCAATGTCGTCAATTTCGTCAAAGTCGTCTATGACGTCAATGTCGTCAATGACGTCAATGTCTTCAATGCTGTCAATGTTGTCAATGTCATACATGTTTTCTATGTCATCTATGTCGTCAATGTCGTCAAAGTCGTAAATATCGTCTATGTTGACTATGTCGTCAATGTCGTCTGTGTCGTCTGTGTTGTCATTGTCGTCAATGGCGTCAAATACGTCAATATCGTCTATGTCGTCAATGTCGTCAAAGTCGTCAATATCGTCTATGTCGTCAATGTCGTCTATGTCGTCTATGTCGTCTATGTCGTCAATGTCGTCAATGTCGTCCAAGTCGACTATGTCGTCTATGTCGTCTATGTCGTCAATGTCGTCTATGTCGTCTATGTCGTCTATGTCGTCAATATCGTCAATGTCGTCAATGTCGTCCATGTCGCCTATGTCGTCTATGTCGTCTATGTCGTCAATATCGTCAATGTCGTTAATTTCGTCAATGTCGTCAATATCATCTATGTCGTCTATGTAGTCAAGGTCGTCAAATTCGTCTATGTCGTCTAGGTCGTCAATGTCGTCAATGGTGTCTTTGACGTCAATATCGTCAATGTCGTCAATGTCGTCAAATTCGTCAATATCGGTTATGTCGTCTATGTCGTCAATGTCGTTAATATCGTCTATGTCGTCAAAGTCGTCAATATCGTCTATGTCGTCTATGTCGTAATTGTCGTCAATGTCGTCAAAGTCGTCTATGACGTCAATGTCGTCAATGACGTCAATGTCGTCAATGTCTTCAATGCTGTCAATGTTGTCAATGTCATACATGTTGTCTATGTCATCTATGTCGTCAATGTCGTCAAAGTCGTAAATATCGTCTATGTTGACTATGTAGTCAATGTCGTCTGTCTCGTCTGTGTCGTCATGTCGTCAATGTCGTCAAATTCGTCAATATCGTCTATGTCGTCAACGTCGTCTATGTCGTCTATGTCGTCAATATCTTCTATGTCGTCAATGTCGTCAATGTCTTCTATGTCGTCAATGTCGTTAATGTCGTCAATGTCGTCAATATCGTCTATGTCGTCTATGTCGTCAATCTCGTCAAAGTCGTCTATGTCTTCAATGTCGTCAATATCGTCAATGTCGTCAATGTCGTCAAAGTCGTCAATATCGCCTATGTCGTCTATGTCGTCAATGTCGGCTATGTCGTCTATGTCGTCAATGTCGTCAATACCGTCTATGTCTTAATTATCGTCAGTATCGTCATTTTCGTCAATGTCGTCAACGTCGTTAATGTCGTCAATATCGTCTATGTCGTCTATGTCGTGTAGGTCGTCAATGTCGTCAAAGTCATCAATATCATCTATGTCGTCTATGTCGTCAATGTCGTCAATTTCGTCAAAGTCGTCTATGACGTCAATGTCGTCAATGAAATCAATGTCTTCAATGCTGTCAATGTTGTCAATGTCATACATGTTGTCTATGTCATCTATGTCGTCAATGTCGTCAAAGTCGTAAATATCGTCTATGTTGACTATGTCGTCAATGTCGTCTGTGTCGTCTGTGTTGTCATTGTCGTCAATGGCGTCAAATACGTCAATATCGTCTATGTCGTCAATGTCGTCAAAGTCGTCAATATCGTCTATGTCGTCAATGTCGTCTATGTCGTCTATGTCGTCAATGTCGTCAATGTCGTCAATGTCGTCAATGTCGTCCATGTCGTCTATGTCGTCTATGTCGTCTATGTCGTCAATGTCGTCTATGTCGTCTATGTCGTCTATGTCGTCTATGTCGTCTATGTCGTCAATATCTTCAATGTCGTCAATGTCGTCCATGTCGTCTATGTCGTCAATGTCCTCAATGTCGTCAATGTCGTCAATGTCGTCAATGTCGTCAATGTGGTCAAAGTCGTCATTGACGTCAATGTCGTCAATGTCGTCAATATCGTCAATGTCGTCAATGTCGTCAAAGTCGTCAATATCGTCTATGTCGTCAATGTCGTCTATGTCGTCTATGTCGTCTATGTCGTCTATGTCGTCAATATCGTCAATGTCGTCAATGCCGTCCATGTCGCCTATGTCGTCTATGTCGTCTATGTCGTCAATGTCGTCAATGTCGTTAATTTCGTCAATGTCGTCAATATCGTCTATGTCGTATATGTCGTTAAAGTCGTCTATGTCGTCAATATCGTCAATGTCGTCAATGTCGTCAAAGTCGTCAATATAGTCAATGTCATCAATGTCGTCAATGTCGTCTAAGTCGTCTATGTCGTCAATGTCGTCAATGTCGTCAATGTCGTCTATGTCGTCAATATCGTCAATCTCGTCAATATCGTCAAAGTCATATATATCGTCTATGTCGTCAATGCCGTCTATGTCGTCTACGTCGTCTATGTCGTCAATATCGTCAATGTCGTCAATGTCGTCAATTTCTTTTATGTCGTCATTGTAGTTAATGTCGTCAATATCGTCTATGTCGTCTATGTCGTCAATGTCGTCAAAGTCGTCAATGTCGTCAATGTCGTCAATGTCGTCAAAGTCGTCAATATCATCTATGTCGTCAATGTCGTCAATGTCGTCAATGGCGCCAATGTCGTCAATGTCTTCAATGCTGTCAACGTTTTCAATTTCATACATGTTGTCTATGTCATCTAAGTCGTCATTGTCGTCAATGTCGTCATTGTCGTCAATGTCGTCTATGTCGTCAATGTCGTTAATTTCGTCAATGTCGTCAATATCGGTTATGTCGTCAATGTCGTCAATGTCGTCTATATCGTCAATATCGTCTATGCCGTCAATATCGTCTATGTCGTCAATATCGTCTGTGTCGTCAATGTCGTCAATGTCGTCAATGTCGTCAATGTCGTCAATGTCATCTATGTCTTCAATGTCGTTAATGTCGTCAATGTCGTCAATATCGTTTATGTCGTCTATGTAGTCAATGTCGTCAATGTCGTCTATGTCATCTAAGTCGTCAATGTCGTCAATGGCGTCAATGTCGTCAAAGTCGTCTATATTGGTTATGTCGTCTAAGTCGTCAATGTCGTCTACGTCGTCAATTTCGTCTATGTCATCAACGTCGTCAATGTCGTCGATGTCGTCAATGTCGTCCATGTCGTCTATGTCGTCAATGTCGTCTATGTCGACAATGTCGTCAATATCTTCAATGTCGTCAATGTCGTCTATGTCGTTAATATCGTTAATGTCGTCAATGTCGTCAATATCATCAATATCGTCTATGTCGTCCATGTTGTCAATGTCGTCAATTTCGTCTATGTCGTCAATGTCGTCAATGTCGTCAATATCGTCAATGTCGTCAATGTCGTCAAAGTCGTCAATATCGTCAATGTCATCAATGTCGTCAATGTCGTCAATGTCGTCTATGTCGTCAATGTCGTCAATGTCGTCAATGTCGTCTATGTCGTCAATGTCGTCAATCTCGCCAATATCGTCAAAGTCATATATATCGTCTATGTTGTCAATGCCGTCTATGTCGTCTATGTCGTCTATGTCGTCAATATCGTCAATACCGTCTATGTCGTCAATGTCGTCAATGACGTCAATATCGTTAATGTCTTCAATGCGGTCAACGTTGTCAATGTCATACATGTTGTATATGTCATCTATGTCGTCAAAGTCGTAAATATCGTCTATGTCGACTATGTCGTAAATGTCGTCTGTGTAGTCAATGTCGGCAATGTCGGCTATGTCATCAACGTCGTTAATGTCGCTAATGTCGTCAAAGTCGTCAATATCGTCTATGTTGACAATGTTCTCTATGTCGTCTTTGTCGTCAATATCGTCTATGTCGTCTATGTCGTCTGTCATTTATGTCGGCAATGACGTCAATGTCGTCAATGTCGTCTATGTCGTCAATGTCGTCAATGTCGTCAAAGTCGTCAATATCGCCTATGTCGTCTATGTCGTCTATGTCGGCTATGTCGTGTATGGCGTCAGTGTCGTCAATACCGTCTATGTCGTAAATATCGTCAGTATCGTCATTTTCGTCAATGTCGTCAACGTCGTTAATGTCGTCAATATCGTCTATGTCGTCTATGTCGTGTAGGTCGTCAATGTCGTCAAAGTCGTCAATATCATCTATATCGTCTATGTCGTCAATGTCGTCAATTTCGTCAAAGTCGTCTATGACGTCAATGTCGTCAATGACGTCAATGTCTTCAATGCTGTCAATGTTGTCAATGTCATACATGTTTTCTATGTCATCTATGTCGTCAATGTCGTCAAAGTCGTAAATATCGTCTATGTTGACTATGTCGTCAATGTCGTCTGTGTCGTCTGTGTTGTCATTGTCGTCAATGGCGTCAAATACGTCAATATCGTCTATGTCGTCAATGTCGTCAAAGTCGTCAATATCGTCTATGTCGTCAATGTCGTCTATGTCGTCTATGTCGTCTATGTCGTCAATGTCGTCAATGTCGTCCAAGTCGACTATGTCGTCTATGTCGTCTATGTCGTCAATGTCGTCTATGTCGTCTATGTCGTCTATGTCGTCAATATCGTCAATGTCGTCAATGTCGTCCATGTCGCCTATGTCGTCTATGTCGTCTATGTCGTCAAAATCGTCAATGTCGTTAATTTCGTCAATGTCGTCAATATCATCTATGTCGTCTATGTAGTCAAGGTCGTCAAATTCGTCTATGTCGTCTAGGTCGTCAATGTCGTCAATGGTGTCTTTGACGTCAATATCGTCAATGTCGTCAATGTCGTCAAATTCGTCAATATCGGTTATGTCGTCTATGTCGTCAATGTCGTTAATATCGTCTATGTCGTCAAAGTCGTCAATATCGTCTATGTCGTCTATGTCGTAATTGTCGTCAATGTCGTCAAAGTCGTCTATGACGTCAATGTCGTCAATGACGTCAATGTCGTCAATGTCTTCAATGCTGTCAATGTTGTCAATGTCATACATGTTGTCTATGTCATCTATGTCGTCAATGTCGTCAAAGTCGTAAATATCGTCTATGTTGACTATGTAGTCAAAGTCGTCTGTCTCGTCTGTGTCGTCATGTCGTCAATGTCGTCAAATTCGTCAATATCGTCTATGTCGTCAACGTCGTCTATGTCGTCTATGTCGTCAATATCTTCTATGTCGTCAATGTCGTCAATGTCTTCTATGTCGTCAATGTCGTTAATGTCGTCAATGTCGTCAATATCGTCTATGTCGTCTATGTCGTCAATCTCGTCAAAGTCGTCTATGTCTTCAATGTCGTCAATATCGTCAATGTCGTCAATGTCGTCAAAGTCGTCAATATCGCCTATGTCGTCTATGTCGTCAATGTCGGCTATGTCGTCTATGTCGTCAATGTCGTCAATACCGTCTATGTCTTAAATATCGTCAGTATCGTCATTTTCGTCAATGTCGTCAACGTCGTTAATGTCGTCAATATCGTCTATGTCGTCTATGTCGTGTAGGTCGTCAATGTCGTCAAAGTCATCAATATCATCTATGTCGTCTATGTCGTCAATGTCGTCAATTTCGTCAAAGTCGTCTATGACGTCAATGTCGTCAATGACGTCAATGTCTTCAATGCTGTCAATGTTTTCAATGTCATACATGTTGTCTATGTCATCTATGTCGTCAATGTCGTCAAAGTCGTAAATATCGTCTATGTTGACTATGTCGTCAATGTCGTCTGTGTCGTCTGTGTTGTCATTGTCGTCAATGGCGTCAAATACGTCAATATCGTCTATGTCGTCAATGTCGTCAAAGTCGTCAATATCGTCTATGTCGTCAATGTCGTCTATGTCGTCTATGTCGTCAATGTCGTCAATGTCGTCAATGTCGTCAATGTCGTCCATGTCGTCTATGTCGTCTATGTCGTCTATGTCGTCAATGTCGTCTATGTCGTCTATGTCGTCTATGTCGTCTATGTCGTCTATGTCGTCAATATCTTCAATGTCGTCAATGTCGTCCATGTCGTCTATGTCGTCAATGTCCTCAATGTCGTCAATGTCGTCAATGTCGTCAATGTCGTCAATGTGGTCAAAGTCGTCATTGACGTCAATGTCGTCAATGTCGTCAATATTGTCAATGTCGTCAATGTCGTCAAAGTCGTCAATATCGTCTATGTCGTCAATGTCGTCTATGTCGTCTATGTCGTCTATGTCGTCTATGTCGTCAATATCGTCAATGTCGTCAATGCCGTCCATGTCGCCTATGTCGTCTATGTCGTCTATGTCGTCAATATCGTCAATGTCGTTAATTTCGTCAATGTCGTCAATATCGTCTATGTCGTATATGTCGTTAAAGTCGTCTATGTCGTCAATATCGTCAATGTCGTCAATGTCGTCAAAGTCGTCAATATAGTCAATGTCATCAATGTCGTCAATGTCGTCAAAGTCGTCTATGTCGTCAATGTCGTCAATGTCGTCAATGTCGTCTATGTCGTCAATGTCGTCAATCTCGTCAATATCGTCAAAGTCATATATATTGTCTATGTCGTCAATGCCGTCTATGTCGTCTACGTCGTCTATGTCGTCAATATCGTCAATGTCGTCAATGTCGTCAATTTCTTTTATGTCGTCATTGTAGTTAATGTCGTCAATGTCGTCAATATCGTCTATGTCGTCTATGTCGTCAATGTCGTCAAAGTCGTCAATGTCGTCAATGTCGTCAATGTCGTCAAAGTCGTCAATATCATCTATGTCGTCAATGTCGTCAATGTCGTCAATGGCGCCAATGTCGTCAATGTCTTCAATGCTGTCAACGTTTTCAATTTCATACATGTTGTCTATGTCATCTAAGTCGTCATTGTCGTCAATGTCGTCATTGTCGTCAATGTCGTCTATGTCGTCAATGTCGTTAATTTCGTCAATGTCGTCAATATCGGTTATGTCGTCTATGTCGTCAATGTCGTCTATATCGTCAATATCGTCTATGCCGTCAATATCGTCTATGTCGTCAATATCGTCTGTGTCGTCAATGTCGTCAATGTCGTCAATGTCGTCAATGTCATCTATGTCTTCAATGTCGTTAATGTCGTCAATGTCGTCAATATCGTTTATGTCGTCTATGTAGTCAATGTCGTCAATGTCGTCTATGTCATCTAAGTCGTCAATGTCGTCAATGGCGTCAATGGCGTCAAAGTCGTCTATATTGGTTATGTCGTCTAAGTCGTCAATGTCGTCTACGTCGTCAATTTCGTCTATGTCATCAACGTCGTCTATGTCGTCGATGTCGTCAATGTCGTCCATGTCGTCTATGTCGTCAATGTCGTCTATGTCGACAATGTCGTCAATATCTTCAATGTCGTCAATGTCGTCTATGTCGTTAATATCGTTAATGTCGTCAATGTCGTCAATATCATCAATATCGTCTATGTCGTCCATGTTGTCAATGTCGTCAATTTCGTCTATGTCGTCAATGTCGTCAATGTCGTCTATGTCGTCAATATCGTCAATGTCGTCAATGTCGTCAAAGTCGTCAATATCGTCAATGTCATCAATGTCGTCAATGTCGTCAATGTCGTCTATGTCGTCAATGTCGTCAATGTCGTCAATGTCGTCTATGTCGTCAATGTCGTCAATCTCGCCAATATCGTCAAAGTCATATATATCGTCTATGTTGTCAATGCCGTCTATGTCGTCTATGTCGTCTATGTCGTCAATATCGTCAATGTCGTCAATGTCGTCAATTTCTTTTATGTCGTCAATGTAGTTAATGTCGTCAATGTCGTCAATATCGTCTATGTCGTCTATGTCGTCAATGTCGTCAAAGTCGTCAATGTCGTCAATGTCGTCAATGTCGTCAATGTCGTCTAAGTCGTCAAAGTCGTCAATGTCGTCAAAGTAGTCTATGTCGTCAATGTCGTCAGTGACGTCACTGTCATCAATGTCTTCAATGCTGTCAATGTTGTCAATGTCATACATGTTGTCTATGTCATCTATGTCGTCAATGTCGTAAAGGCGTGAATATCGTCTATGTCGTCCATGTCGTCAATGTCGTCTGTGTCGTCAATGTCGTCAAAGTCGTCAATGTCGTCAATATCATCAATGTCGTCAATGTCGTCAATACCGTCTATGTCGTCAATGTCGTTAATTTCGTCATTGTTGTCAATATCGTCTATGTCGTCTATGTAGTCAATGTCGTCAAAGTCGTCTATGTCATCTAGTTGGTCAATGTCGTCAATGGCGTCTTTGTCGTCAATATCGTCAATGTCGTCAAAGTCGTCATTATCGGTTATGACGTCTATGTCGTCAAAGTCGTGAATGTCGTCTGTTGTTGTTATGGTCTTCAGTCCGGAGACTGGTTTGATGCAGCTCTCCACCCGACTCTATCCTGAGCAAGCCTTTTCATCTCCTTATAAGAACGGCAACCCACATCCACTTGAATCTGCTTACTATACGCATGTCTTGGTCTCCTCACATACTTCCCTCCAATGCTAAATTTACGATTCCCCGATGTCTAAGAATGTGTCCTACCAAGCGATCCCTTCTTTTAGACTAGTCCCCGTAAACTCCCCCCCTTCTTTTAGTCAAGGTATGCCAAAAATTCCTTTTCTCACCAATTCTGTTCAGTACCTCTTCATTACTTATGCGATCTACCCACCTAATCTTCAGCATTCTTCTGTAACACCACATTTCAAAAGCCTCTATTCTCTTCCTGTCCGCACTGCTTATCATCCATGTTTCACTCCCGTACAAGGCAACACTCCACACAAATGCCTTCAGAAAAGACTTCCTTACCCTTAACTTAATATTCGATGTTAGCAAATTTCTCTTTTTCAAAAATGCTTTTCTGCCCATTGCCATTCTGCATTTTATATCCTCTGTACTGCGACCATCGCATGTTATTTTACTACCCAAGTAACAAAACTCATCTACCACCTTCAATGTTTCGTCACCTAATCTAATTCCTTCGGCATCGCCTGATTTTCTAGGACCGCATTCCATTATTTTTGTTTTGCTCTTGTTAATGTTCATTTTATATGCACTCTTCAACACGCTGTCTATTCCATTCAACTGCTCTTCCAGGTCCTTTGCTGTCTCTGACAGAATTACAATGTCATCGGCAAAACGCAATGTTTTTATTTCTTCCCCCTCAACTTTAATCCCTATTCCAAATTTTTCCTTGCTTTCCTTCACCGCCTGCTCCAGGTACAAATTGAATAGCATCGGAGAAAGGCTACAACCCTGTCTTACTCCCTTCCCAACTGATGCTTCCCTTTCATGCCCTTCGAGTCTAATAACTGCGGTCTGGCTTTTGTACAAGTTGTAAATAACACTCCTTTCCCTGTATTTTACCCCTGCTGACGTCAGAATTTGAAAGAGTGTATTCCAGTCAACATTGTCAAACGCTTTCTCCAAATCTACAAAAGCTAAAAATGTAGGTTTGCCTTTCCTTAGTCTATCTTCTAAGATAAGACGTAAAGTGAGTATTGCCTCCCGGGTTCCTACTTTCCTCGTGAATCCAAACTGATCTTCCCCGAGGACAGCTTCTACCAGCTTTTCCATTCTCCTGTAGATAATTCGTGTTAAAATTTTGCAACCATGATTTATCAAACTGATGGTTCTGTAATTTTCACACCTGTCTGCGCCTGATTTCTTTGGAATGGGGATTATTACATTTTTCTTAAAGTCTGAGGGCATTTCGCCTGTCTCATACATCCTACACACCAGTTCAAATAGTCTTGTCACGGCTGGCTCTTCCAGAGACTTTAGTAGCTCTGAGGGTATGTCATCTATTCCTGGGGCCTTGTTCCTACCTAGGTCTTTCAGGGCTCTGTCAAATTCATCTCTCAGTATACTATCTCCTATTTCATCTTGATCTACTTCCTCTTCCCTTCCTACAACATCGTTTCTAAGTTCATTTCCTTTGTAGAGCTGCTCTATGTACTATTTTTTCAGCTTTCCCTTCTTTGCTGAGAACTGGTTTCCCATGTGAGTTCTTGATATTCGTAGAGTTGCTTTTCTTGTCCCCAAATGTCTCTTTTATTTTCCTGTAGGCGGTATCTACTTTTCCCCTTGCTATACATTCTTCTACAGATTTGCATTTGGCTTCTAGCCACTCCTGCTTATTCATTTTGCACTTCTTGTCAATCTCATTTTTTAGTCGTCTGTACTCCATTTTGTCTGTTTCATTTACTGCATTTTTATATTTTCTCCTTTCATCAATTAAATTTAGTATTTCCTGTGTTATCCAAGAATGTTTTAGGTCTTGCCTTTCTACCTATTTTGTCCTCTGCTGCCTTCACTATTTCATCTCTCAATGCTACCCATTCCTCTTCTACTGTTTTATTTCCCCCTGTTTCTGTCAATTGTTGCCTAAATATCCCTCTGAAATTCTCCAGAACTTCACTTTCCTTCAATTTATCTAAGTCCCATCTTGTTATTTTCCTACCTTTCTGCAGTTTTTTCAGCTTCAGCCTACAGTTCATGACTAACAAGTTATGGTCAGAGTCTATATCTGCCCCTGGGTGTGTCCTGCAGTTTATAACCTGGTTCCGGTACCTATGTCTTACCATTATAAAATCTATCTGATACCTTCCGGTGTCTCCTGGTCTCTTCCATGTATACAACCTTCTTTTGTGATTCTTAAACCACGTGTTTGTTACGATTAAATCATGTTCCGTGCCAAATTCTACCAGGCGACTTCCTCTTTCATTCCTCCTGCGCAGTCCATATTCACCTACTATTTTTCCTTCTCTTCCTTTTCCTACTAATGAATTCCAGTCTCCCATAACAATTAAGTTTTCCTCTCCCTTAATTGTCTGAATAATTTCCTTTAGCTCCTCATATATTTCTTCGATCTCCTCATCATCGGCAGAGCTAGTTGGCATATAAACCTGTACTACTGTTGTTGGTGTTGGCTTCGTATCTATCTTGAAAATGATAATGCGATCACTGTGCTGCTCATAATAGTTTACCCGCATTCCTATTTTCTTATTCATTATCAGTCCTACTCCTGTGATACCCCCAACTGATTTTGTATTTATAATCCTGTACTCACTGAAAGATCTAAGTCGAAACAAGGCCCCTGGAGTAGATGATATTCCGTCAGAGCTACTGAAGTCTCTGGGAGAACCAGCCATGACAAAATTGTTTCACATTGTGTGTAAGATGTATGAAACAGGTGAAGTACCCTCAGACTTTAAGAAAAATGTTATAATCCCCATTCCAAAGAAAGCGGGTGCAGACTGGTGTGAAAACTACAGAACTATCAGTTTAATAAGTCATGGTTGCAAAATATTAACACGAATTATATACAGAAGGATGGAAAAGCTGGTAGAAGCCGACCTCGGGGAAGATCAGTTTGGGTTCAGAGGAAATGTAGGAACACGTGAGGCAATACTCACTTTACGGCTTATCCTAGAAGATAGATTAAGAAAAGGCAAACCTACATTTCTAGCTTTTGTAGATTTGGAGAAGGCTTTTGACAATGTTGATTGGAATAAACTCTTTCAAGTTCTGAAGCAAGCAGGTGTAAAATATAGGGAGCTTAAGGTTATTTACAACTTGTACAAAAACCAGACAGCGGTTGTCAGAGTTGAAGGGCATGAAAGGGATGCAGTGGTTGGAAAGGGAGTAAGACAGGGTTGTAGCCTTTCCCCAATGTTGTTCAATTTGTACATTGAGCAAGCTATAAAGGAAAGCAAGGAGAAATTTGGAGAAGGAATTAAAGTTCAGGGTGAAGAATTAAAAACATTGCGTTTTGCCGACGACATAGTAATTCTGTCAGATACAGCAAAGGACCTGGAAGAGCAATTGAACGGAATGGATAGTGTGCTAAAAGGTGCATATAAGATGAACATTAACAAGAGTAAAACTAGGGTAATGGAGTGCAGTGTAAGAAAATCAGGTGATGCTGAAGGAATTAGATTAGGTAACGAAACAATAAAGGAGGTAGATGAGTTTTGTTACTTGGGCAGTAAAATAACAAATGATGGTCGCAGTACAGATGATATAAAATGCAGAATGGCAATGGGTAGAAAGGCGTTTTTGAAAAAGAGAAATTTGTTAACATCGAATATTGATTTTAGCCTAAGGAAGTCCTTTCTGAAGGCATTTGTATGGAGTGTTGCCTTGTATGGGAGTGAAACATGGACGATAAGCAGTGTGGACAGAAAGAGGATAGAGGCTTTTGAAATGTGGTGCTACAGAAGAATGCTGAAGATTAGGTGGGTGGATCGCGTAACTAATGAGGAGGTACTGAACCGAATTGAGGAGAAAAGAAATTTCTGGCATACCTTGACTAAAAGAAGGGATAGATTGGTAGGACACATTCTTAGACATCAAGGAATTGTGAATTTAGCGTTGGAGGGAAGTGTGTGGGGTAAAAATCGCAGAGGGAGACCAAGAGACGCATATAGTAAGCAGATTCAAGTGGATGTGGGTTGTCGTTCTTATGAGGAGATGAAAAGGCTTGCTCAGGATAGAGTAGGGTGGAGAGCTGCATCAAATCAGTCTCTGGACTGAAGACCACAACAACAACAACAACAACAGTCTTCTAATTGTGAATTGATTAGCCATGAATGTAACTCCCCAATATTCAGTAACACTAACGGAAAGGAAGAAAACAAGTCGACACATTGTTGTACACTCAATTTTTGCATGATATTATTATATAGAGAATAAAAAGTATATCAGGAAGAAAAATTTGCCTAGCTGTTTGCATGTTGTGCTTTAGTAGCCGAAACTGGCTGTGAGAAAGAAAATGAAACAGTAAATTACGGCTGCATACTATATGCAGTGTACGTTATTTCAGGAGAAATAGTATATATTTTAGAAGGTGGTAGTATAGACGAACTGAAATAATAAGCCACATTGCATGTCTCCGATTTTTATCCTTATGAAACACCCTGTATATATACCTTTTGTACATTTGTTAGTATATTGGACAAAAAATTGAAGTTAATAATTTTTCTATATTTTGATTCCCGTTGCATCCATTAAGTGTACGCAGTATTACAAAAAATATTGGCTATGTCCACCCTGAATTTGCGGGAAATGGAGCCTTGTGTGCGCAGAAGTGGTGCCGACTGCCTCCAGCGACCTTAATCAATGTTTGTAAATCTATCGGACTCAGCTGCATGGTCATTAGTCCATAGCTTACAAACTACTTAAACTACTGTAAACTAAGGACAACACAAACACCAATGCCCGAGAGGGGACTCGAACCCCCGACGGAATCGACCGCGCGCACCGTAGCACGGCGCCCCAGTACGTACGGCTAATCCGCCGCGGCCCAGCGACCTTCCAATGCCTCACTGCATCAGTGTCGACTTCAATCTAGATCGCGGCGGCCTACGTAATTACCTTCTGTGGTTCCAGTGTTAAGGAATAATATGTTTGTTAAGCTTATGGGACTTAACTACGGGGTCATCAGTCCCTAAACTTACAAACTACTTATGAACTACTTACAAACTAGGACGGCACAAATATCCATGCCCGAGGGGGGATTCGAACCCCCAACCGTAGTGGCCGTGCTGACCGTGACTGGAGCGCCTCAGTCACCTCGGCCACCGGGGCCGGCAAGGAATAATAGGCCATCACTTATACATGGATACACCCTGTATTATTGTCCGCAGATAATGTCCAACTAATTTGATAATGCATGTTGTTTGAGGAGGAATAGTAAACAATTTTGTGGTAATAAAGACGAATTACAATAAAAAATCCATATGACACGTGTCCAATTATTACTGAATACAAAGATACAGCTAAGTTCAATGCAACTGTTGGTACACCGGTCGCTATGGACGTGTTTATCGGATGTCAACGGTGGCGTGTTAATGTTCAAGTTTATAAGTCGTGCTTCAGTTTACATTTACATTTTCATTGTCGTGTGTTGGCCAGGTCTACTTCACTGTAGGGTGTAAACATGTCGCACATATTTACAAATTCAAAGTAAGCCGATTTGTTATTTTCGTATTGCTTTTGTAATGGAAACGCCGACTACCAGATTCAAGAGTGTGAATTTAGAGACGATGTTGTAGGAAGGGAAGAGGAAGTAGATCTAGATGAAATAGGAGATACTATACTGAGAGATGAATTTGACAGAGCCTTGAAAGACCTAGGTTGGAACAAGGCCCCAGGAGTAGATGACATACCCTCAGAGCTACTAAAGTCTCTGGAAGAGCCAGCCGTGACAAGACTATTTGAACTGGTGTGTAGGATGTATGAGACAGGCGAAATGCCCTCAGACTTTAAGAAAAATGTAATAATCCCCATTCCAAAGAAATCAGGCGCAGACAGGTGTGAAAATTACAGAACCATCAGTTTGATAAGTGATGGTTGCAAAATTTTAACACGAATTATCTACAGGAGAATGGAAAAGCTGGTAGAAGCTGTCCTCGGGGAAGATCAGTTTGGATTCAGGAGGAACATAGGCACCCGGGAGGCAATACTCACTTTACGTCTTATCTTAGAAGACATTAAGGAAAGGCAAACCATTTTTAGCTTTTGTAGATTTGGAGAAAGCATTTGACAATGTTGACTGGAATACACTCTTTCAAATTCTGAAGTCAGCAGGGGTAAAATATAAGGAAAGGAGAGTTATTTATAACTTGTACAAAAGCCAGACCGCAGTTATTAGACTCGAAGGGCATGAAAGGGAAGCATCAGTTGGGAAGGGAGTAAGACAGGGTTGTAGCCTTTCTCCGATGTTATTCAATTTGTACATCGAGCAGGCGGTGAAGGAAAGCAAGGAAAAATTTGGAATAGGGATTAAAGTTGAGGGGGAAGAAATAAAAACATTGCGTTTTCCTGATGACATTGTAATTCTGTCAGAGGCAGCAAAGGAGCTGGAAGAGCAGTTGAATGGAATGGACAGTGTGTTGAAGAGAGCGTATAAAATGAACATTAACAAGAGCAAAACAAAAATAATGGAATGCGGTCTTAGAATATCAGGCGATGCTGAAGGAATTAGATTAGGTAACGAAACAATGAAGGTGGTAGATGAGTTTTGTTACTTGGGTAGTAAAATAACATGTGATGGTCGCAGTACAGAGGATATAATATGCAGAATGGCAATGGGAAGAAAAGCATTTTTGAAAAAGAGAAATTTGCTAACATCGAATATTAATTTAAGGGTAAGGAAGTCTTTTCTGAAGGCATTTGTGTGGAGTGTTGCCTTGTACGGGAGTGAAACATGGACGATAAGCAGAGCGGACAGGAAGAGAATAGAGGCTTTTGAAATGTGGTGCTACAGAAGAATGCTGAAGATTAGGTGGGTAGATCGCATAACTAATGAAGAAGTACTGAACAGAATTGGTGAGAAAAGGAATTTTTGGCATACCCTGACTAAAATCAGGGATCGCTTGGTAGGACACATTCTTAGACATCAGGGAATCGTAAATTTAGCATTGGAGGGAAGTGTGTGGGGTAAAAATCGCAGAGGGAGACCAAGAGACGCGTATAGTAAGCAGATTCAAGTGGATGTGGGTTGCCGTTCTTATGAGGAGATGAAAAGGCTTGCTCAGGATAGAGTAGGGTGGAGAGCTGCATCAAACCAGTCTCCGGACTGAAGACCATAACAACACAAATCCTGTACTCACCTGACCCAAAATCCTGTTCATCCTGCCACCGAACTTCACTAATCCCCACTATATCTAACTCCAAACGATCCATTTCCCTTTTTAAATTTTCTAATTTTCCTACCCGATTAAGGGATCTAATATTCCATGCACCGATCCGTAGAATGCCAATATTGTCCTTCCTGATGACAAAATCCTCCTGAGTAGTCCCCACCTGGAGATCCGAATGGGGGACTATTTTACCTCCGGAATATTTTACCCGAGAGTATGCCATCATCATATTTCCATACAGTAGAGCTGCATGTCCTCGGGAAAAATGGCGGCTGTAGTTTCCCCTTGCTTTCAGCCGTTCGCAGTAGCTGTGTGGCAAAGCCACATTAGCTGATGTTACAAGGCCAGCTCAGTCAATCATCCAGACTGTTGCCCCTGTAACTACTGAAAAGGCTGCTGCTCCTCTTCAGGAACCACACGTTTGTCTTGCCTCTCCACAGATACCCCTCCGCTGTGGTTGCACCTACGGTACGGCTATCTGCATTGTTGAGGCATGCAAGCCACCGCACCTCGGCAATATCTGTGGTTCATGGGGGTGGGAATGTCGTCTATGTCGTCAATATCGCCAATGTCGTCAATATCGTCAATGTCGTCAATGTCGTAAATGTCGTCAATGTCTTCTATGTCGTCAATGTCGTTAATGTCGTCAATGTCGTCAATATCGTCTATGTCGTCTATGTCGTCAATGTCGTCAAAGTCGTCTATGTCGTCAATGTCGTCAATGTCATCAAGGTCGTCAATGTCGTCAAAGTCGTCAATATCGTCTATGCCGTCTATGTCGTCAATGTGGTCTACGTCGTCAATGTCGTCTATGTCGTCTATGTCGTCAATGTCGTTAATGTCGTCAATGTCATCAATGTCGTCTATGTCGTCTATGTCGTTAATTTCGTCATTGTCGTCAATATCGTCTATGTAAACAATGTCATCAAAGTCGTCAATATCGTCTATGTCGTCAATGCCGTCTATGACGTCTATGTCGTCCATGTCGTCAATGTCGTCAATGTCGTCAATGTCGTCAATGTCTCTATGTTGTCAATGTCGTTAATGGCGTCAATGTCGTCATATCGTCTATGTCGTCAATGTCGTCAAAGTCGTCTATGTGTTCAATGTCGTCAATGTCGTCAATGTCGACAAAGTCATCAATATCGTCTATGTCGTCAATGTCGTCAATGTCATCAATGACGCCAATGTCGTCAATGTCTTCAATGCTGTCAACGTTTTCAATAACATACATGTTGTCTATGTCATCTATGTCATCATTGTCGTCAATGTCGTCTATGTCGTCAATGTCGTTAATTTCGTCTATGTCGTCAATATCGTTTATGTCGTCTATGTAGTCAATGTCGTCAAAGTCGACTATGTCGTCTAGTTCGTCAATGTCGTCAATGGCGCCTTTGTCATCAATATCGTCAATATCGTCAATGTCGTCAAAGTCGTCAATATCGGTTATGTCGTCTATGTCGTCAATGACTACTATGTCGTCAATATCGTCAATGTCATCTATGTCGTCAATGTCGTCAATGTCGTCAATGTAGTCAAAGTCGTCAATATCGTCAATGTCGTCAATGTCTTCAATGTCGTCAATGTCGTCTATGTCGTCTATATCGTCAATGTCGTCAATGTCGTCAATGTCGTCAAAGTCGTCAATATCGTCTATGTCGTCAATATCGTCAATATCGACATTTTCGTCAATGACGTCAATGTCGTCAATATCGTCTATGTCGTCTATGTCGTCAATTTCGTCAATGTCGTCTATGTCGTCTATGTCGTCAATGTCGTCAATGTCGTCAATGTCGTCAATGTCGTCAATGTCTCTATGTCGTCAATGTCGTTAATGTCGTCAATGTCGTCATATCGTCTATGTCGTCTATGTCGTCAATGTCGTCAAAGTCGTCTATGTGTTCAATGTCGTCAATGTCTCTATGTCGTCAATGTCGTTAATGTCGTCAATGTCGTCATATCGTCTATGTCGTCTATGTCGTCAATGTCGTCAAAGTCGTCTATGTGTTCAATGTCGTCAATGTCGTCAATGTCGACAAAGTCATCAATATCGTCTATGTCGTCAATGTCGTCAATGTCGTCAATGTCGTCAATGACGCCAATGTCGTCAATGTCTTCAATGCTGTCAACGTTTTCAATGTCAAACATGTTGTCTATGTCATCTATGTCGTCATTGTCGTCAATGTCGTCTATGTCGTCAATGTCGTTAATTTCGTCAATGTCGTCAATATCGTCTTTGTCGTCTATGTAGTCAAGGTCGTCAAATTCGTCTATGTCGTCTAGTTCGTCAATGTCGTCAATGGTGACTTTCTCGTCAGTATCGTCAATGTCGTCTATGTCATCAATGTCGTCAATGTCGTCAATGTCGTCAACGTCGTCAATATCGTCTATGTCGTCTATGTCGTCAATGTCGTCAAAGTAGTCTATGTCGTCAATGTCGTCACTGACGTCAATGTCATCAATATCGTCAATGTCGTCAATGTCGTCAAAGTCGTCAATATCGTCTATGTCGCCAATGTCGTCAATGTCTTCTGTGTCATCTTTGTCGTCAATATCATCTATGTTGTCAACGTCGTTAATGTCGTCAAAATCATCTATGTCGTCTATGTCGTGTAGGTCGTCAATGTCGTCAAAGTCGTCAATATCGTCTATGTTGACTATGTCGTCAATGTCGTCTGTGTCGTCAATGTCGTCAATGTCGTCTATGTCGTCTATATTGTCAATGTCGTCAAAGAAGTCTATGTCGTCAATGTCGTCAATGTCGTCAAAGTCGTCTATGTGTTCAATGTCGTCAATGTCGTCAATGTCGACAAAGTCATCAATATCGTCTATGTCGTCAATGTCGTCAATGTCATCAATGACGCCAATGTCGTCAATGTCTTCAATGCTGTCAACGTTTTCAATAACATACATGTTGTCTATGTCATCTATGTCATCATTGTCGTCAATGTCGTCTATGTCGTCAATGTCGTTAATTTCGTCAATGTCGTCAATATCGTTTATGTCGTCTATGTAGTCAATGTCGTCAAAGTCGTCTATGTCGTCTAGATCGTCAATGTCGTCAATGGCGCCTTTGTCATCAATATCGTCAATATCGTCAATGTCGTCAAAGTCGTCAATATCGGTTATGTCGTCTATGTCGTCAATGACTACTATGTCGTCAATATCGTCAATGTCATCTATGTCGTCAATGTCGTCAATGTCGTCAATGTAGTCAAAGTCGTCAATATCATCAATGTCGTCAATGTCGTCAATGTCGTCTATGTCGTCTATATCGTCAATGTCGTCAATGTCGTCAATGTCGTCAAAGTCGTCAATATCGTCTATGTCGTCAATATCGTCAATATCGACATTTTCGTCAATGTCGTCAATGTCGTCAATATCGTCTATGTCGTCTATGTCGTCAATGTCGTCAATGTCGTCTATGTCGTCTATGTCGTCAATGTCGTCAATGTCGTCAATGTCGTCAATGTCGTCAATGTCTCTATGTCGTCAATGTCGTTAATGTCGTCAATGTCATCATATCGTCTATGTCGTCTATGTCGTCAATGTCGTCAAAGTCGTCTATGTGTTCAATGTCGTCAATGTCTCTATGTCGTCAATGTCGTTAATGTCGTCAATGTCGTCATATCGTCTATGTCGTCTATGTCGTCAATGTCGTCAAAGTCGTCTATGTGTTCAATGTCGTCAATGTCGTCAATGTCGACAAAGTCATCAATATCGTCTATGTCGTCAATGTCGTCAATGTCGTCAGTGACGCCAATGTCGTCAATGTCTTCAATGCAGTCAACGTTTTCAATGTCATACATGTTGTCTATGTCATCTATGTCGTCATTGTCGTCAATGTCGTCTATGTCGTCAATGTCGTTAATTTCGTCAATGTCGTCAATATCGTCTTTGTCGTCTATGTAGTCAAGGTCGTCAAATTCGTCTATGTCGTCTAGTTCGTCAATGTCGTCAATGGTGTCTTTGTCGTCAATATCGTCAATGTCGTCTATGTCATCAATGTCGTCAATGTCGTCAATGTCGTCAACGTCGTCAATATCGTCTATGTCGTCTATGTCGTCAATGTCGTCAAAGTAGTCTATGTCGTCAATGTCGTCACTGACGTCAATGTCATCAATATCGTCAATGTCGTCAATGTCGTCAAAGTCGTCAATATCGTCTATGTCGCCAATGTCGTCAATGTCATCTATGTCATCTTTGTCGTCAATATCATCTATGTTGTCAACGTCGTTAATGTCGTCAATATCATCTATGTCGTCTATGTCGTGTAGGTCGTCAATGTCGTCAAAGTCGTCAATATCGTCTATGTTGACTATGTCGTCAATGTCGTCTGTGTCGTCTGTGTCGTCAATGTCGTCAATGTCGTCAAATTCGTCAATATCGTCTATGTCGTCTATGTCGTCAATGTCGTCTATGTCGTCTATGTCGTCAATGTCGTCTATGTGGTCTATGTCGTCAATGTCGTCAATGTCGTCAATCACGTCAATGTCGTCAATGTCGGCAAAGTCGTCAATATCATCTATGTCGTCAATGCCGTTTATGTCGTCTGTGTCGTCTATGTCGTCAATATCGTCAATGTCGTCAATGTCGTCCATGTCGTCAATGTCGTCAATGTCTTCTATGTCGTCAATGCCGTTAATGTCGTCAATGTCGTCAATATCGTCTATGTCGTCTAGTTCGTCAATGTCGTCAATGGTGTCTTTGTCGTCAATATCGTCATTGTCGTCAAAGTCGTCAAATTCGTCAATATCGGTTATGTCGTCTATGTCGTCAATGTCGTCAATGTCGTCTATGTCATCAATATCGTCAATGTCGTCTATGTCGTCAATGTCGTCAATGTCGTCAATGTCGTCAATGTCGTCAACGTCGTCAACGTCGTCAATATCGTCTATGTCGTCTATGTCGTCAATGTCGTCAATGTTGTCAAAGTAGTCTATGCCGTCAATGTCGTCAATGACGTCAATGTCATCAATATCGTCAATGTCGTCAAAGTCGTCAATATCGTCTATGTCGTCAATGTCGTCTATGTCTTCTATGACGTCTTTGTCATCAATATCATCTATGTCGTCAATGTTGTTAATGTCGTCAATGTCGTCAATATTGTCTATGTCGTCTATGTCGTTAGTGTCATCAATGTCGTCGATGTCGTCTATGTCGTCAATGTCGTCAATGTCGTCAAAGTCGTCAATATTGTCTGTGTCGTCTACGTCGTCTATGTCGTCTATGTCGTTAATGTCGTCAATGTCGTTAATATCGTCAATGTCGTCAATGTCGTCAAAGTCGTCTATATCGTCTATGTCGTCAATGTCGTCTATGTCGTCTATGTCGTCTATGTCGTCTATGTCGTCAATGTCGTCAATGTCGTCAATGTCGTCAAAGTCGTCAATATCGTCTATGTCGTCTATGTCGTCAATGTCGTCAAAGTAGTCAATGTCGTCAATGTCAGTGACGCAATGTCATCAATGTCTTCAATGCTGTCAATGTTGTCAATATCATACTTGTTGTCTATGTCATCTATGTCGTCAATGTCGTCAAAGTCGTAAATATCGTCTATGTCGTCTATGTCGTCAATTTCGTCTGTGTCGTCAATGTCATCAAAGTCGTCAATGTCGTCAATATCGTCGATGTCGTCAATGTCGTCAATACCGTCTATGTCGTCAATGTCGCCAATGACGTCAATATCGTCAATGTCTTCAATGCGATCAATGTTGTCAATGTCATACATGTTGTATATGTCATCTATGTCGTCAAAGTCGTAAATATCGTCTATGTCGACTATGTCGTAAATGTCGTCTGTGTAGTCAATGTCGTCAATGTCATCAACATTGTCAATGTCGCTAATGTCAAAGTCGTCAATATCGTCTATGTCGACAATGTCGTCTATGTCGTCTTTGTCGTCAATATCGTCTATGTCGTCAATGTCGTCAATGTCGTCAATATCGTCTATGTCGTCTATGTCGTTTATGTCGTCAATGTCGTCAATGTCGTCAATGTCGTCTATGTCGTCAATGTCGTCAATGTCGTCAAAGTCGTCAATATCGCCTATGTCGTCTATGTCGGCTATGTCGTCTATGTCGCCAATGTCGTCAATACCGTCTATGTCGTAAATATCGTCAATATCGTCATTTTCGTCAATGTCGTCAACGTCGTTAATGTCGTCAATATCGTCTATGTCGTCTATGTCGTGTAGGTCGTCAATGTCATCAAAGTCGTCAATATCATCTATGTCGTCTATGTCGTCAATGTCGTCAATTTCGTCAAAGTCGTCTATGACGTCAATGTCGTCAATGACGTCAATGTCTTCAATACTGTCAATGTTGTCAATGTCATACATGTTGTCTATGTCATCTATGTCGTCAATGTCGTCAAAGTCGTAAATATCGTCTATGTTGACTATGTCGTCAATGTCGTCTGTGCCGTCTGTGTCGTCATTGTCGTCAATGGCGACAAATTCGTCAATATCGTCTATGTCGTCAATGTCGTCTATGTCGTCAATCTCGTCATTATCGTCTTTGTTGTCTTTGTCGTCTAGTCATCAATGTCGACAATGTCGTCAATGTCGTCAATGTCGTCAATGTCGTCAATATCGTCAATGTCGTCAATGTCGTCAAAGTCGTCAATATCGTCTATGTCGTCAATGTCGTCTATGTCGTCTATGTCGTCTATGACGTCTATGTCGTCAATATCGTCAATGTCGTCAATGTCATCCATGTCGTCTATGTCGTCTATGTCGTCTATGTCGTCAATATCGTCAATGTCGTTAATTTTGTCAATGTCGTCAATATCGTCTATGTCGTCTATGTAGTCAAGGTCGTCAAATTCGTCTATGTCGTCTAGTTCGTCAATGTCGTCAATGGTGTCTTTGTAGTCAATATCGTCAATATCGTCTATGTCGTCAAATTCGTCAATATCGGTTATGTCGTCTATGTCGTCAATGTCGTTAATATCGTCTATGTCGTCAAAGTCGTCAATATCGTCTATGTCGTCTATGTCGTGAATGTCGTCTATGTCGTCAAAGTCGTCTATGACGTCAATGTCGTCAATGACGTCAATGTCGTCAATGTCTTCAATGCTGTCAATGTTGTCAATGTCATACATGTTGTCTATGTCATCTATGTCGTCAATGTCGTCAAAGTCGTAAATATCATCTATGTTGACTATGTCGTCAATGTCGTCTGTCTCGTCTGTGTCGTCAATGTCGACAATGTCGTTAAATTCGTCAATATCGTCTATGTCGTCAATGTCGTCTATGTCGTCTATGTCGTCAATATCGTCTATGTCATCAATGTCGTCAATGTCGTCAATGTCGTCTATGTCTTCTATGTCGTCAATGTCGTTAATATCGTCAATGTCGTCAATATCGTCTATGTCGTCTATGTCGTCAATGTCGTCAAAGTCGTCTATGTCTTCAATGTCGTCAATATCGTCAATGTCGTCGATATCGTCAAAATCATCAATATCGGTTATGTCGTCAATGTCGTCAATTTCGTCAACGTCGTCTATGTCGTCAATATCGTCAATGTCGTCTATGTCGTCAATGTCGTCAATGTCGTCAATGTCGTCAATGTCGTCAAAGTAGTCTATGTCGTCAATGTCGTCAATGACGTCAATGTCATCAATATCGTCAATGTCGTCAATGTCGTCATAGTCGTCAATATCGTCTATGTCGTCAATGTCGTCTATGTCGTCTATGTCGTCTGTGTCGTCAATGTCGTCAATGTCGTCAATATCGTCAATGGCGACAATGTCGTCAAAGTCGTCTATATCGTCTATGTCGTCAATGCTGTCTATTTCGTCAAAGTCGTCTATGTCGTCAATGTCGTCAATGTCGTCAATGTCGTCAATGTCGTCTATGTCGTCAATGTCGTCAATACCGTCTATGTCGTCAATGTCGTCAATGTCGTTTATGTCGTCTATGTCGCCTTTGTCGTCAATATCGTCTATGTCGTCAATGTCGTCAATATCGTCTATGTCGTCTGTGTCGTCAATGTCGTCAATGTCGTCAATGTCGTCAATGTCGTCAATGTCGTCTATGTCGTCAATGTTGTCAATGTCGTCAAAGTCGTCAATATCGTCTATGTCGTCTAAGTCGTCTATGTTGGCTATGTCGTCTATGTCGTCAATGTCATCAATATCGTCTATGTCGTAAATATCGTCAATATCGACATTTCGGCAATGTCGTCAACGTCGTTAATGTCGTCAATATCGTCTATGTCGTCTATGTCATCTATGTCGTGTAGGTCATCAATGTCTTCAAAGTCGTCAATATCGTCTATGTCGTCTATGTCGTCAATGTCGTCAATGACGTCAATGTCGTCAATGTCTTCAATGCTGTCAATGTTGTCAATGTCATACATGATGTCTATGTCATCTATGTCATCAATGTCGTCAAAGTCGTAAAAAACGTCTATGTTGACTATGTCGTCAATGTCGTCTGTGTCGTCTGTGTCGTCAATGTCGTCAAAGTCGTCAATATCGTCTATGACCTCAATGTCGTCTATGTCGTCTATGTCGTCAATATCGTCTATGTCGTCAATGTCATCAATGTCGGCAATGACGTCAATGTCGTTTATGTCGTCAATGTCGTCAATGTCGTCTATGTCGTAAATATCGTCACTGACGTCAATGTCGTCAATGTCGTCTATGTCGTCAATGACGTTAATGCCTTCAATGTCGTCAATATCGTCTATGTCGTCAAAGTCGTCAATGTGATCAATGTCGTCTATGTCGTCAATGTCGTCAATGTCGTCTATGTCGTCTATATCGTCAATGTCGTCAATGTCGTCAAAGTCGTCAATATCGTCTATGTCGTCAATATCGTCAATATCGACATTTTCGTCAATGTCGTCAATGTCGTAAATATCGTCTATGTCGTCTATGTCGTCAATGTGGTCTATGTCGTCAAAGTCGTCTATGTCGTCTATGTCGTCAATGTCGTCAATGTCGTCAATGTCATCAATGTCGTCTATGTCGCCAATGTCGTTAATTTCGTCATTGTCGTCAATATCGTCTATGTCATCTATGTAGACAATGTCGTCAAAGTCGTCAATATCGTCCATGTCGTCAATGCCGTCTATGTCGTCTATGTCGTATATGTCGTCAATATCGTCAATGTCGTCAATGTCGTCAATGTCTCTATGTCGTCAATGTCGTTAATGGCGTCAATGTCGTCATATCGTCTATGTCGTCAATGTCGTAAAAGTCGTCTATTGTTCAATGTCGTCAATGTCGACAAAGTCATCAATATCGTCTATGTCGTCAATGTCGTCAATGACGCCAATGTCGTCAATGTCTTCAATGCTGTCAACGTTTTCAATGTCATACATGTTGTCTATGTCATCTATGTCGTCATTGTCGTCAATGTCGTCTATGTCGTCAATGTCGTAAATTTCGTCAATGTCGTCAATATCGTCTATGTCGTCTATGTAGTCAAGGTCGTCAAATTCGTCTATGTCGTCTAGTTCTTAAATGTCGTCAATGGTGTCTTTGTCGTCAATATCGTCAATGTCGTCAATGTCGTCAAATTCGTCAATATCGGTTATGACGTCTATGTCGTCAATGTCGTCAATGTCGTCTATGTCGTCAATATCATCAATGTCGTCAATGTCGTCAATGTCGTCAACGTCGTCAATTTCGTCTATGTCGTCTATGTCGTCAATGTCGTCAATGTCGTCAGAGTAGTCTATGTCGTCAATGTCGTCAATGACGTCAATGTCATCAATATCGTCAATGTCGTCAATGTCGTCAAAGTCGTCAGTATCGTCTATGTCGCCAATGTCGTCTATGTCTTCTATGTCGTCTTTGTCGTCAATATCATATATGTCGTCAAAGTCGTTAATGTCGTCAATATTGTCTGTGTCGTCAATGTCGTCTATGTCGTGTAGGTCGTCAATGTCGTCAAAGTCGTCAATATTGTCTATGTCGTCAATGTCGTCAAAGTCGTCTATGACATCAATGTCGTCAATGACGTCAATGTCGTCAATGTCTTCAATGCTGTCAATGTTGTCAATGTCATACATGTTGTCTATGACATCTATGTCGTCAATGTCGTCAAAGTCGTAAATATCGTCTATGTTGACTATGTCGTCAATGTCGTCTGTGTCGTCTGTGTCGTCTGTGTCGTCAATGTCGTCAATGTCGTCAAATTCGTCAATATCGTCTATGTCGTCAATGTCGTCAATGTCGTCTATGTCGTCAATATCGTCTATGTCGTCAATGTCGTCAATATCGTCAATGTCGTCAATGTCGTCAATGTCGTCAATGTCTTCTATGTCGTCAATGTCGTTAATGTCGTCAATGTCGTCAATATCGTCTATGTCGTCTATGTCGTCAATATCGTACAAGTCGTCTATGTCGTCAATGTCGTCATTGTCGTCAATGTCGTCAATGTCCTCAAATTCGTCAATATCGTCTCTGTCGTCAATGTTGTCAATGTCGTCAATGTCTTCAATGCTGTCAACGTTTTCGAAGTAATACATGTTGTCTATGTCATCTATGTCGTCATTGTCGTCAATGTCGTCTATGTCGTCAATGTCGTTAATTTCGTCAACGTCGTCAATATCGTTTATGTCGTCTATGTAGTCAATGTCGTCAAAGTCGTCTAAGTCGTCTAGTTCGTCAATGTCGTCAATGGCGTTTATGTCGTCAATATCGTCAATGTCGTCAAAGTCGTCAATATCGGTTATGTCGTCTATGTCGTCAATGTCGTCAATGTTGTCTATGTCGTCAATATCGTCAATGTCGTCTATGTCGTCAATGTCGTCAATGTCGTCATAGTCGTCAATGTCATCAATATCGTCAATGTCGTATATGTCGTCAAAGTCGTCAATATCGTCTATGTCGTCAATGTCGACCATGTCGTCTATGTCGTCTTTGTTGTCAATGTCGTCCATGTCGTCAATGTCGTTAATTTCGTCAATGTCGTCAATATCGTCTTTGTCGTCTATGTAGTCAAGGTCGTCAAATTCGTCTATGTCGTCTAGTTCGTCAATGTCGTCAATGGTGACTTTGTCGTCAATATCGTCAATGTCGTCTATGTCATCAATGTCGTCAATGTCGTTAATTTCGTCAATGTCGTCAATATCGTCTTTGTCGTCTATGTAGTCAAGGTCGTCAAATTCGTCTATGTCGTCTAGTTCGTCAATGTCGTCAATGGTGACTTTGTCGTCAATATCGTCAATGTCGTCTATGTCATCAATGTCGTCAATGTCGTCAATGTCGTCAACGTCGTCAATAACGTCTATGTCGTCTATGTCGTCAATGTCGTCAAAGTAGTCTATGTCGTCAATGTCGTCACTGACGTCAATGTCATCAATATCGTCAATGTCGTCAATGTCGTCAAAGTCGTCAATATCGTCTATGTCGCCAATGTCGTCAATGTCTTCTATGTCATCTTTGTCGTCAATACCATCTATGTTGTCAACGTCGTTAATGTCGTCAATATCATCTATGTCGTCTATGTTGTGTAGGTCGTCAATGTCGTCAAAGTCGTCAATATCGTCTATGTTGACTCTGTCGTCAATGTCGTCTGTGTCGTCAATGTCGTCAATGTCATCTATGTCGTCTATATCGTCAATGTCGTCAAAGTCGTCTATGTCGTCAATGTCGTCAATGTCGTCAAAGTCGTCTATGTGTTCAATGTCGTCAATGTCGTCAATGTCGACAAAGTCATCAATATCGTCTATGTCGTCAATGTCGTCAATGTCATCAATGACGCCAATGTCGTCAATGTCTTCAATGCTGTCAACGTTTTCAATAACATACATGTTGTCTATGTCATCTATGTCATCATTGTCATCAATGTCGTCTATGTCGTCAATGTCGTTAATTTCGTCAATGTCGTCAATATCGTTTATGTCGTCTATGTAGTCAATGTCGTCAAAGTCGTCTATGTCGTCTAGATCGTCAATGTCGTCAATGGCGCCTTTGTCATCAATATCGTCAATATCGTCAATGTCGTCAAAGTCGTCAATATCGGTTATGTCGTCTATGTCGTCAATGACTACTATGTCGTCAATATCGTCAATGTCATCTATGTCGTCAATGTCGTCAATGTCGTCAATGTAGTCAAAGTCGTCAATATCATCAATGTCGTCAATGTCGTCAATGTCGTCTATGTCGTCTATATCGTCAATGTCGTCAATGTCGTCAATGTCGTCAAAGTCGTCAATATCGTCTATGTCGTCAATATCGTCAATATCGACATTTTCGTCAATGTCGTCAATGTCGTCAATATCGTCTATGTCGTCTATGTCGTCAATGTCGTCAATGTCGTCTATGTCGTCTATGTCGTCAATGTCGTCAATGTCGTCAATGTCGTCAATGTCGTCAATGTCTCTATGTCGTCAATGTCGTTAATGTCGTCAATGTCATCATATCGTCTATGTCGTCTATGTCGTCAATGTCGTCAAAGTCGTCTATGTGTTCAATGTCGTCAATGTCTCTATGTCGTCAATGTCGTTAATGTCGTCAATGTCGTCATATCGTCTATGTCGTCTATGTCGTCAATGTCGTCAAAGTCGTCAATGTGTTCAATGTCGTCAATGTCGTCAATGTCGACAAAGTCATCAATATCGTCTATGTCGTCAATGTCGTCAATGTCGTCAATGACGCCAATGTCGTCAATGTCTTCAATGCAGTCAACGTTTTCAATGTCATACATGTTGTCTATGTCATCTATGTCGTCATTGTCGTCAATGTCGTCTATGTCGTCAATGTCGTTAATTTCGTCAATGTCGTCAATATCGTCTTTGTCGTCTATGTAGTCAAGGTCGTCAAATTCGTCTATGTCGTCTAGTTCGTCAATGTCGTCAATGGTGTCTTTGTCGTCAATATCGTCAATGTCGTCTATGTCATCAATGTCGTCAATGTCGTCAATGTCGTCAACGTCGTCAATATCGTCTATGTCGTCTATGTCGTCAATGTCGTCAAAGTAGTCTATGTCGTCAATGTCGTCACTGACGTCAATGTCATCAATATCGTCAATGTCGTCAATGTCGTCAAAGTCGTCAATATCGTCTATGTCGCCAATGTCGTCAATGTCATCTATGTCATCTTTGTCGTCAATATCATCTATGTTGTCAACGTCGTTAATGTCGTCAATATCATCTATGTCGTCTATGTCGTGTAGGTCGTCAATGTCGTCAAAGTCGTCAATATCGTCTATGTTGACTATGTCGTCAATGTCGTCTGTGTCGTCTGTGTCGTCAATGTCGTCAATGTCGTCAAATTCGTCAATATCGTCTATGTCGTCAATGTCGTCTATGTCGTCAATGTCGTCAATGTCGTCTATGTGGTCTATGTCGTCAATGTCGTCAATGTCGTCAATAACGTCAATGTCGTCAATGTCGGCAAAGTCGTCAATATCATCTATGTCGTCAATGCCGTTTATGTCGTCTGTGTCGTCTATGTCGTCAATATCGTCAATGTCGTCAATGTCGTCCATGTCGTCAATGTCGTCAATGTCTTCTATGTCGTCAATGCCGTTAATGTCGTCAATGTCGTCAATATCGTCTATGTCGTCTAGTTCGTCAATGTCGTCAATGGTGTCTTTGTCGTCAATATCGTCATTGTCGTCAAAGTCGTCAAATTCGTCAATATCGGTTATGTCGTCTATGTCGTCAATGTCGTCAATGTCGTCTATGTCATCAATATCGTCAATGTCGTCTATGTCGTCAATGTCGTCAATGTCGTCAACGTCGTCAACGTCGTCAATATCGTCTATGTCGTCTATGTCGTCAATGTCGTCAATGTTGTCAAAGTAGTCTATGCCATCAATGTCGTCAATGACGTCAATGTCATCAATATCGTCAATGTCGTCAAAGTCGTCAATATCGTCTATGTCGTCAATGTCGTCTATGTCTTCTATGTCGTCTTTGTCATCAATATCATCTATGTCGTCAATGTTGTTAATGTCGTCAATGGCGTCAATATTGTCTATGTCGTCTATGTCGTTAGTGTCATCAATGTCGTCGATGTCGTCTATGTCGTCAATGTCGTCAATGTCGTCAAAGTCGTCAATATCGTCTATGTCGTCTACGTCGTCTATGTCGTCTATGTCATTAATGTCGTCAATGTCGTTAATATCGTCAATGTCGTCAATGTCGTCAAAGTCGTCTATATCGTCTATGTCGTCAATGCCGTCTATGTCGTCTATGTCGTCTATGTCGTCTATGTCGTCAATGTCGTCAATGTCGTCAATGTCGTCAATATCGTCTATGTCGTCTATGTCGTCAATGTCGTCAAAGTAGTCAATGTCGTCAATGTCAGTGACGCAATGTCATCAATGTCTTCAATGCTGTCAATGTTGTCAATATCATACTTGTTGTCTATGTCATCTATGTCGTCAATGTCGTCAAAGTCGTAAATATCGTCTATGTCGTCTATGTCGTCAATTTCGTCTGTGTCGTCAATGTCATCAAAGTCGTCAATGTCGTCAATATCGTCAATGTCGTCAATGTCGTCAATACCGTCTATGTCGTCAATGTCGCCAATGACGTCAATATCGTCAATGTCTTCAATGCGATCAATGTTGTCAATGTCATACATGTTGTATATGTCATCTATGTCGTCAAAGTCGTAAATATCGTCTATGTCGACTATGTCGTAAATGTCGTCTGTGTAGTCAATGTCTGCAATGTCATCAATGTCATCAACATTGTCAATGTCGCTAATGTCAAAGTCGTCAATATCGTCAATGTCGACAATGTCGTCTATGTCGTCAAAGTCGTCAATATCGCCTATGTCGTCTATGTCGGCTATGTCGTCTATGTCGTCTATGTCGTTTATGTCGTCAATGTCGTCAATGTCGTCAATGTCGTCTATGTCGTCAATGTCGTCAATGTCGTCAAAGTCGTCAATATCGCCTATGTCGTCTATGTCGGCTATGTCGTCTATGTCGCCAATGTCGTCAATACCGTCTATGTCGTAAATATCGTCAGTATCGTCATTTTCGTCAATGTCGTCAACGTCGTTAATGTCGTCAATATCGTCTATGTCGTCTATGTCGTGTAGGTCGTCAATGTCGTCAAAGTCGTCAATATCATCTATGTCGTCTATGTCGTCAATGCCGTCAATTTCGTCAAAGTCGTCTATGACGTCAATGTCGTCAATGACGTCAATGTCTTCAATACTGTCAATGTTGTCAATGTCATACATGTTGTCTATGTCATCTATGTCGTCAATGTCGTCAAAGTCGTAAATATCGTCTATGTTGACTATGTCGTCAATGTCGTCTGTGCCGTCTGTGTCGTCATTGTCGTCAATGGCGACAAATTCGTCAATATCGTCTATGTCGTCAATGTCGTCTATGTCGTCAATCTCGTCATTATCTTCTTTGTTGTCTTTGTCGTCTAGTCGTCAATGTCGACAATGTCGTCAATGTCGTCAATGTCGTCAATGTCGTCAATATCGTCAATGTCGTCAATGTCGTCAAAGTCGTCAATATCGTCTATGTCGTCAATGTCGTCTATGTCGTCTATGTCGTCAATATCGTCTATGTCATCAATGTCGTCAATGTCGTCAATGTCGTCTATGTCTTCTATGTCGTCAATGTCGTTAATATCGTCAATGTCGTCAATATCGTCTATGTCGTCTATGTCGTCAATGTCGTCAAAGTCGTCTATGTCTTCAATGTCGTCAATATCGTCAATGTCGTCGATGTCGTCAAAATCATCAATATCGGTTATGTCGTCAATGTCGTCAATTTCGTCAACGTCGTCTATGTCGTCAATATCGTCAATGTCGTCTATGTCGTCAATGTCGTCAATGTCGTCAATGTCGTCAATGTCGTCAAAGTAGTCTATGTCGTCAATGTCGTCAATGACGTCAATGTCATCAATATCGTCAATGTCGTCAATGTCGTCATAGTCGTCAATATCGTCTATGTCGTCAATGTCGTCTATGTCGTCTATGTCGTCTGTGTCGCCAATGTCGTCAATGTCGTCAATATCGTCAATGGCGACAATGTCGTCAAAGTCGTCTATATCGTCTATGTCGTCAATGCTGTCTATTTCGTCAAAGTCGTCTATGTCGTCAATGTCGTCAATGTCGTCAATGTCGTCTATGTCGTCAATGTCGTCAATACCGTCTATGTCGTCAATGTCGTCAATGTCGTTTATGTCGTCTATGTCGCCTTTGTCGTCAATATCGTCTATGTCGTCAATGTCGTCAATATCGTCTATGTCGTCTGTGTCGTCAATGTCGTCAATGTCGTCAATGTCATCAATGTCGTCAATGTCGTCTATGTTGTCAATGTCGTCAAAGTCGTCAATATCGTCTATGTCGTCTAAGTCGTCTACGTTGGCTATGTCGTCTATGTCGTCAATGTCATCAATATCGTCTATGTCGTAAATATCGTCAATATCGACATTTCGGCAATGTCGTCAACGTCGTTAATGTCGTCAATATCGTCTATGTCGTCTATGTCATCTATGTCGTGTAGGTCATCAATGTCTTCAAAGTCGTCAATATCGTCTATGTCGTCTATGTCGTCAATGTCGTCAATGACGTCAATGTCGTCAATGTCTTCAATGCTGTCAATGTTGTCAATGTCATACATGATGTCTATGTCATCTATGTCATCAATGTCGTCAAAGTCGTAAAAAACGTCTATGTTGACTATGTCGTCAATGTCGTCTGTGTCGTCTGTGTCGTCAATGTCGTCAAAGTCGTCAATATCGTCTATGACCTCAATGTCGTCTATGTCGTCTATGTCGTCAATATCGTCTATGTCGTCAATGTCATCAATGTCGGCAATGACGTCAATGTCGTTTATGTCGTCAATGTCGTCAATGTCGTCTATGTCGTAAATATCGTCACTGACGTCAATGTCGTCAATGTCGTCTATGTCGTCAATGACGTTAATGCCTTCAATGTCGTCAATATCGTCTATGTCGTCAAAGTCGTCAATGTGATCAATGTCGTCTATGTCGTCAATGTCGTCAATGTCGTCTATGTCGTCTATATCGTCAATGTCGTCAATGTCGTCAAAGTCGTCAATATCGTCTATGTCGTCAATATCGTCAATATCGACATTTTCGTCAATGTCGTCAATGTCGTCAAAATCGTCTGTGTCGTCTATGTCGTCAATGTGGTCTATGTCGTCAATGTCGTCTATGTCGTCTATGTCGTCAATGTCGTCAATGTCGTCAATGTCATCAATGTCGTCTATGTCGCCAATGTCGTTAATTTCGTCATTGTCGTCAATATCGTCTATGTCATCTATGTAGACAATGTCGTCAAAGTCGTCAATATCGTCCATGTCGTCAATGCCGTCTATGTCGTCTATGTCGTATATGTCGTCAATATCGTCAATGTCGTCAATGTCGTCAATGTCTCTATGTCGTCAATGTCGTTAATGGCGTCAATGTCGTCATATCGTCTATGTCGTCAATGTCGTAAAAGTCGTCTATTGTTCAATGTCGTCAATGTCGACAAAGTCATCAATATCGTCTATGTCGTCAATGTCGTCAATGACGCCAATGTCGTCAATGTCTTCAATGCTGTCAACGTTTTCAATGTCATACATGTTGTCTATGTCATCTATGTCGTCATTGTCGTCAATGTCGTCTATGTCGTCAATGTCGTAAATTTCGTCAATGTCGTCAATATCGTCTATGTCGTCTATGTAGTCAAGGTCTTCAAATTCGTCTATGTCGTCTAGTTCTTAAATGTCGTCAATGGTGTCTTTGTCTTCAATATCGTCAATGTCGTCAATGTCGTCAAATTCGTCAATATCGGTTATGACGTCTATGTCGTCAATGTCGTCAATATCGTCTATGTCGTCAATATCATCAATGTCGTCAATGTCGTCAATGTCGTCAACGTCGTCAATTTCGTCTATGTCGTCTATGTCGTCAATGTCGTCAATGTCGTCAGAGTAGTCTATGTCGTCAATGTCGTCAATGACGTCAATGTCATCAATATCGTCAATGTCGTCAATGTCGTCAAAGTCGTCAGTATCGTCTACGTCGCCAATGTCGTCTATGTCTTCTATGTCGTCTTTGTCGTCAATATCATCTATGTCGTCAAAGTCGTTAATGTCGTCAATATTGTCTGTGTCGTCAATGTCGTCTATGTCGTGTAGGTCGTCAATGTCGTCAAAGTCGTCAATATTGTCTATGTCGTCAATGTCGTCAAAGTCGTCTATGACATCAATGTCGTCAATGACGTCAATGTCGTCAATGTCTTCAATGCTGTCAATGTTGTCAATGTCATACATGTTGTCTATGACATCTATGTCGTCAATGTCGTCAAAGTCGTAAATATCGTCTATGTTGACTATGTCGTCAATGTCGTCTGTGTCGTCTGTGTCGTCTGTGTCGTCAATGTCGTCAATGTCGTCAAATTCGTCAATATCGTCTATGTCGTCAATGTCGTCAATGTCGTCTATGTCGTCAATATCGTCTATGTCGTCAATGTCGTCAATATCGTCAATGTCGTCAATGTCGTCAATGTCGTCAATGTCTTCTATGTCGTCAATGTCGTTAATGTCGTCAATGTCGTCAATATCGTCTATGTCGTCTATGTCATCAATATGGTACAAGTCGTCTATGTCGTCAATGTCGTCATTGTCGTCAATGTCGTCAATGTCCTCAAATTCGTCAATATCGTCTCTGTCGTCAATGTTGTCAATGTCGTCAATGTCTTCAATGCTGTCAACGTTTTCGAAGTAATACATGTTGTCTATGTCATCTATGTCGTCATTGTCGTCAATGTCGTCTATGTCGTCAATGTCGTTAATTTCGTCAACGTCGTCAATATCGTTTATGTCGTCTATGTAGTCAATGTCGTCAAAGTCGTCTAAGTCGTCTAGTTCGTCAATGTCGTCAATGGCGTTTATGTCGTCAATATCGTCAATGTCGTCAAAGTCGTCAATATCGGTTATGTCGTCTATGTCGTCAATGTCGTCAATGTTGTCTATGTCGTCAATATCGTCAATGTCGTCTATGTCGTCAATGTCATCAATATCGTCAATGTCGTATATGTCGTCAAAGTCATCAATATCGTCTATGTCGTCAATGTCGACCATGTCGTCTATGTCGTCTTTGTTGTCAATATCGTCTATGTCGTCAATGTCGTTTATGTCGTCAATGTCGTCAATGTCGTCAATGTCGTCTATGTCGTCAATGTCGTCAATGTCGTCAAAGTCGTCAATATCGTCTATGTCGTCTATGTCGTGTAGGTCGTCAATGTCGTCAAAGTCGTCAATATCGTCAATGTCGTTGATGTCGTCAATGTCGTCAATGTCGTCAATATCGTCTATGTCGTCAATGTCGTCTTTGTCGTAAATGTCATCACTGTCGTCAATGTCGACAATGTCGTTTATGTCGTCAATGTCGTTAATGCCGTCAATGTCGTCAAAATCGTCTATGTCGTCCAAGTCGTCAATATGGTCAATGTCGTCTATGTCGTCAATGTCGTCAATGTCGTCTATGTCGTCTATATCGTCAATGTCGTCAATGTCGTCAAAGCCGTCAATATCGTCTATGTCGTCAATATCGTCAATATCGACATTTTCGTCAATCTCGTCAATGTTGTCTATGTTGTCAATGTCGTCTATGTCATCTATGTCGTCAAAGTCATCAATGTCGTCAATGTCGTCAAAGTACTCTATGTCGTCAATGTCGTCAATGACGTCAATGTCATCAATATCGTCAATGTCGTCAAAGTCTTCAATATCGTCTATGTCGCCAATGTCGTCTACGTCTTCTATGTCGTCTTTGTCGTCAATATCATCTATGTCGTCAATGTTGTTAATGTCGTCAATGTCGTCAATATCGTCTATGTCGTCTATGTCGTTAGTGTCATCAATGTCGTCAATGTCGTCTATGTCGTCAATGTCGTCAATGTCGTCAAAGTCTTCAAGATCGTCTATGTCGTCTACGTCGTCTATGTCGTCTATGTCATCAATGTCGTCAAAGTCGTCAATATCGTCAATGTCGTCAAAGTCGTCTGTATCGTCTATGTCGTCAATGCCGTCTATCTCGTCTATGTCGTCTATGTCGTCACTATCGTCAATGTCGTTAATGTCGTCAATGTCGTCAATGTCGTCAATGTCTTCTATGTTGTCAATGTCGTTAATGTTCTCAATATCGTCTATGTCGACTATGTCGTCAATGACGTCAATGTCGTCAATGTCGTCCAAGTCGTCAATATCGTCTATGTCGTCAATGTCGTCAATGTTGTCAATGGCGCCAATGTCGTCAATGTCTTCAATGCTGTCAACGTTTTCAATGTCATACATGTTGTCTATGTCATCTATGTCATCATTATCGTCAATGTCGTCAATGTCGTCAATGTCGTTAATTTCGTCAAAGTCGTCAATATCGTCTATGCCGTCTATGTGGTCAATGTTGTCAAAGTCGTCTATGTCGTCTAGTTCGTCAATGTCGTCAATGGCGCCTTTGTCGTCAATATCGTCAATGTCGTCAATATCGGTTATGTCGTCTATGTCGTCAATGTCGTCAATGTCGTCTATGTCGTCAATATCGTCAATGTCGTCTATGACGTCAATGTCGTCAATGTCGTCAATGTCGTCAAAGTCGTCAATATCGTCAATGTCGTCAATGTCGTCTATGTTGTCTATATCGTCAATATCGTCTATGTCGTCTATGTCGTCAATGTCGTCAATGTCTATGTCGTCAATGTCGTTAATGTCGTCAATGTCGTCATATCGTCTATGTCGTCTATGTCGTCAATGTCGTCAAAGTCGTCTATGTGTTCAATATCGTCAATGTCTCTATGTCGTCAATGTCGTTAATGTCGTCAATGTCGTCAAAGTCGTTAATATCGTCTATGTCGCCAATGTCGTCTATGTCGTCTTTGTCGTCAATGTAATCTATGTCGTCAATGTTGGTAATGTCGTCAATGTCGTCAATATCGACTATGTCGTCTATGTCGTTAGTGTCATCAATGTCGTCAATGTCGTCTATGTCGTCAATGTCGTTAAAGTCGTCAATATCGTCTATGTCGTCTACATCGTCTATGTCGTCACTGTCATCAATGTCGTCAAAGTCGTCAATATCGTCAATGTCGTCAAAGTCGTCTATATCGTCTATGTCGTCAATGCCGTCTATCTCGTCTATATCGTCTATGTCGTCAATATCGTCAATGTCGTCAATGTCTTCAATGTCGTCAATGTCTTCTATGTCGTCAATGTCGTTAAAGTCATCAATGTTGTCAATATCGTCTATGTCGTCAATGTCAAAAATGTCGTCAATGACGCCAATGTCGTCAATGTCTTCAATGCTGTCAACGTTGTCAATAACATACATGCTGTCTATGTCATCTATGTCATCATTGTCGTCAATGTCGTCTATGTCGTCAATGTCGTTAATTTCGTCAATGTCGTCAATATCGTTTATGTCGTCTATGTAGTCAATGTCGTCAAAGTCGTCTATGTCGTCTAGTTCGTCAATGTCGTCAATGGCGCCTTTGTCATCAATATCGTCAATGTCGTCAAAGTCGTCAATATCGGTTATGTCGTCAATGTCGTCAATGTCGTCTATGTCGTCAATATCGTCAATGTCGTCTATGTCTTCAATGTAGTCAAAATCGTCAATATCGTCTATGTCGTCAATGTCGTCTATGTCGTCTATATCGTCAATGTCGTCAATGTCGTCAAAGTCGTCAATATCGTCTATGTCGTCAATATCGTCAATATCGACATTTTCGTCAATGTCGTCAATGTCGTCAATATCGTCTATGTCGTCTATGTCGTCAATGTCGTCTATGTCGTCAATGTCGTCTATGTCGGCCATGTCGTCAATGTCGTCAATGTCGTCAATGTCGTCAATGTCTCTATGTCGTCAATGTCGTTAATGTCGTCAATGTCGTCATATCGTCTATGTAGTCTATGTCGTCAATATCGTCAAAGTCGTCTATGTGTCCAATGTCGTCAATGTCTCTATGTCGTCAATGTCGTTAATGTCGTCAATGTCGTCATATCGTCTATGTCGTCTATGTCGTCAATGTCGTCAAAGTCGTCTATGTGTTCAATGTCGTCAATGTTGTCAATGTCGACAAAGTCATCAATATCGTCTATGTCGTCAATGTCGTCAATGTCATCAATGACGCCAATGTCGTCAATGTCTTCAATGCTGTCAACGTTTTCAATGTCATACATGTTGACTATGTCATCTATGTCGTCATTGTCGTCAATGTCGTCTATGTCGTCAATGTCGTTAATTTCGTCAATGTCGTCATTATCTTCTTTGTCGTCTATGTAGTCAAGGTCGTCAAATTCGTCTATGTCCTCTAGTTCGTCAATGTCGTCAATGGTGTCTTTGTCGTCAATATCGTCAATGTCGTCAATGTCGTCAAATTCGTCAATATCGGTTATGACGTCTATGTCGTCAATGTCATCAATGTAGCCTATGTCGTCAATATCGTCAATGTCGTCTATGTCATCGATGTCGTCAATGTCGACAATGTCGTCAACGTCGTCAATATCGTCTATGTCGTCTATGTCGTCAATGTCGTCAATGTCGTCAAAGTAGTCTATGTCGTCAAGTCGTCAATGACGTCAATGTCATCAATATCGTCAATGTCGTCAATGTCGTCAAAGTCGTCAATATCGTCTATGTTGCCAATGTCGTCAATGTCTTCTATGTCGTCTTTGTCGTCAATATCATCTATGTTGTCAACGTCGTTAATGTCGTCAATATCGTCTATGTCGTCTATGTCGTGTAGGTCGTCAATGTCGTCAAAGTCGTCAATATCGTCTATGTTGACTATGTCGTCAATGTCGTCTGTGTCGTCTGTGTCGTCAGTGTCGTCAATGTCGTCAAATTCGTCAATATCGTCTATGTCGTCAATGTCGTCTATGTCGTCTATGTCGTCAATGTCGTCAATGTCGTCAATGTCGTCAATGTCGTCAATATCGTCAATGTCGTCAATGTCGTCAAAGTTGTCAATATCAACTATGTCGTCAATGCCGTCTATGTCGTCTATGTCGTCAATATCGTCTATGTCTTCAATGTCGTCAATGTCGTCAATGTCGTCTATGTCTTCTATGTCGTCAATGTCGTTAATATCGTCAATGTCGTCAATATCGTCTATGTCGTCTATGTCGTCAATGTCGTCAAAGTCGTCTATGTCTTCAATGTCGTCAATATCGTCAATGTCGTCGATGTCGTCAAAATCATCAATATCGGTTATGTCGTCAATGTCGTCAATTTCGTCAACGTCGTCTATGTCGTCAATATCGTCAATGTCGTCTATGTCGTCAATGTCATCAATATCGTCAATGTCGTCAATGTCGTCAAAGTCGTCAATATCGTCTATGTTGCCAATGTCGTCAATGTCTTCTATGTCGTCTTTGTCGTCAATATCATCTATGTTGTCAACGTCGTTAATGTCGTCAATATCGTCTATGTCGTCTATGTCGTGTAGGTCGTCAATGTCGTCAAAGTCGTAAATATCATCTATGTTGACTATGTCGTCAATGTCGTCTGTCTCGTCTGTGTCGTCAATGTCGACAATGTCGTTAAATTCGTCAATATCGTCTATGTCGTCAATGTCGTCTATGTCGTCTATGTCGTCAATATCGTCTATGTCTTCAATGTCGTCAATGTCGTCAATGTCGTCTATGTCTTCTATGTCGTCAATGTCGTTAATATCGTCAATGTCGTCAATATCGTCTATGTCGTCTATGTCGTCATTGTCGTCAAAGTCGTCTATGTCTTCAATGTCGTCAATATCGTCAATGTCGTTGATGTCGTCAAAATCATCAATATCGGTTATGTCGTCAATGTCGTCAATTTCGTCAACGTCGTCTATGTCGTCAATATCGTCAATGTCGTCTATGTCGTCAATGTCGTCAATGTCGTCAATGTCGTCAATGTCGTCAAAGTAGTCTATGTCGTCAATGTCGTCAATGACGTCAATGTCATCAATATCGTCAATGTCGTCAATGTCGTCATAGTCGTCAATATCGTCTATGTCGTCAATGTCGTCTATGTCGTCTATGTCGTCTTTGTCATCAGTATCGTCTTTGTCGTCAATGTCTTTAATGTCGTCAATGTCGTCAGTATCGTCTATGTCGTCTATGTCGTTAAAGTCGTCAATGTCGTCAATGTCGTCTATGTCGTCAATGTCGTCAAAGTAGTCAATATCGTCTATGTCGTCTATTTCGTCTATGTCGTCAATGTCGTCAATGTCGTCAATATCGTCAATGGCGACAATGTCGTCAAAGTCGTCTATATCGTCAATGTCGTCAATGTCGTCAATATCGTCAATGGCGACAATGTCGTCAAAGTCGTCTATATCGTCTATGTCGTCAATGCTGTCTATTTCGTCAAAGTCGTCTATGTCGTCAATGTCGTCAATGTCGTCAATGTCGTCAATGTCGTCTATGTCGTCAATGTCGTCAATACCGTCTATGTCGTCAATGTCGTCAATGTCGTTTATGTCGTCTGTGTCGTCAATGTCGTCAATGTCGTCAATGTCGTCAATGTCGTCAATGTCGTCTATGTCGTCAATGTTGTCAATGTCGTCAAAGTCGTCAATATCGTCTATGTCGTCTAAGTCGTCTATGTTGGCTATGTCGTCTATGTCGTCAATGTCATCAATATCGTCTATGTCGTAAATATCGTCAATATCGACATTTCGGCAATGTCGTCAACGTCGTTAATGTCGTCAATATCGTCTATGTCGTCTATGTCATCTATGTCGTGTAGGTCGTCAATGTCTTCAAAGTCGTCAATATCGTCTATGTCGTCTATGTCGTCAATGTCGTCAATGACGTTAATGTCGTCAATGTCTTCAATGCTGTCAATGTTGTCAATGTCATACATGATGTCTATGTCATCTATGTCATCAATGTCGTCAAAGTCGTAAAAAACGTCTATGTTGACTATGTCGTCAATGTCGTCTGTGTCGTCTGTGTCGTCAATGTCGTCAAAGTCGTCAATATCGTCTATGACCTCAATGTCGTCTATGTCGTCTATGTCGTCAATATCGTCTATGTCGTCAATGTCATCAATGTCGGCAATGACGTCAATGTCGTTTATGTCGTCAATGTCGTCAATGTCGTCTATCTCGTAAATATCGTCACTGACGTCAATGTCGTCAATGTCGTCTATGTCGTCAATGACGTTAATGCCTTCAATGTCGTCAATATCGTCTATGTCGTCAAAGTCGTCAATGTGATCAATGTCGTCTATGTCGTCAATGTCGTCAATGTCGTCTATGTCGTCTATATCGTCAATGTCGTCAATGTCGTCAAAGTCGTCAATATCGTCTATGTCGTCAATATCGTCAATATCGACATTTTCGTCAATGTCGTCAATGTCGTCAATATCGTCTATGTCGTCTATGTCGTCAATGTGGTCTATGTCGTCAATGTCGTCTATGTCGTCTATGTCGTCAATGTCGTCAATGTCGTCAATGTCATCAATGTCGTCTATGTCGCCAATGTCGTTAATTTCGTCATTGTCGTCAATATCGTCTATGTCATCTATGTAGACAATGTCGTCAAAGTCGTCAATATCGTCCATGTCGTCAATGCCGTCTATGTCGTCTATGTCGTATATGTCGTCAATATCGTCAATGTCGTCAATGTCGTCAATGTCTCTATGTCGTCAATGTCGTTAATGGCGTCAATGTCGTCATATCGTCTATGTCGTCAATGTCGTAAAAGTCGTCTATTGTTCAATGTCGTCAATGTCGACAAAGTCATCAATATCGTCTATGTCGTCAATGTCGTCAATGACGCCAATGTCGTCAATGTCTTCAATGCTGTCAACGTTTTCAATGTCATACATGTTGTCTATGTCATCTATGTCGTCATTGTCGTCAATGTCGTCTATGTCGTCAATGTCGTAAATTTCGTCAATGTCGTCAATATCGTCTATGTCGTCTATGTAGTCAAGGTCGTCAAATTCGTCTATGTCGTCTAGTTCTTAAATGTCGTCAATGGTGTCTTTGTCGTCAATATCGTCAATGTCGTCAATGTCGTCAAATTCGTCAATATCGGTTATGACGTCTATGTCGTCAATGTCGTCAATGTCGTCTATGTCGTCAATATCATCAATGTCGTCAATGTCGTCAATGTCGTCAACGTCGTCAATTTCGTCTATGTCGTCTATGTCGTCAATGTCGTCAATGTCGTCAGAGTAGTCTATGTCGTCAATGTCGTCAATGACGTCAATGTCATCAATATCGTCAATGTCGTCAATGTCGTCAAAGTCGTCAGTATCGTCTATGTCGCCAATGTCGTCTATGTCTTCTATGTCGTCTTTGTCGTCAATATCATCTATGTCGTCAAAGTCGTTAATGTCGTCAATATTGTCTGTGTCGTCAATGTCGTCTATGTCGTGTAGGTCGTCAATGTCTTCAAAGTCGTCAATATTGTCTATGTCGTCAATGTCGTCAAAGTCGTCTATGACATCAATGCCGTCAATGACGTCAATGTCGTCAATGTCTTCAATGCTGTCAATGTTGTCAATGTCATACATGTTGTCTATGTCATCTATGTCGTCAATGTCGTCAAAGTCGTAAATATCGTCTATGTTGACTATGTCGTCAATGTCGTCTGTGTCGTCTGTGTCGTCTGTGTCGTCAATGTCGTCAATGTCGTCAAATTCGTCAATATCGTCTATGTCGTCAATGTCGTCAATGTCGTCTATGTCGTCAATATCGTCTATGTCGTCAATGTCGTCAATATCGTCAATGTCGTCAATGTCGTCAATGTCGTCAATGTCTTCTATGTCGTCAATGTCGTTAATGTCGTCAATGTCGTCAATATCGTCTATGTCGTCTATGTCGTCAATGTCGTACAAGTCGTCTATGTCGTCAATGTCGTCATTGTCGTCAATGTCGTCAATGTCCTCAAATTCGTCAATATCGTCTCTGTCGTCAATGTTGTCAATGTCGTCAATGTCTTCAATGCTGTCAAGGTTTTCGAAGTAATACATGTTGTCTATGTCATCTATGTCGTCATTGTCGTCAATGTCGTCTATGTCGTCAATGTCGTTAATTTCGTCAACGTCGTCAATATCGTTTATGTCGTCTATGTAGTCAATGTCGTCAAAGTCGTCTAAGTCGTCTAGTTCGTCAATGTCGTCAATGGCGTTTATGTCGTCAATATCGTCAATGTCGTCAAAGTCGTCAATATCGGTTATGTCGTCTATGTCGTCAATGTCGTCAATGTTGTCTATGTCGTCAATATCGTCAATGTCGTCTATGTCGTCAATGTCGTCAATGTCGTCATAGTCGTCAATGTCATCAATATCGTCAATGTCGTATATGTCGTCAAAGTCGTCAATATCGTCTATGTCGGCAATGTCGACCATGTCGTCTATGTCGTCTTTGTTGTCAATATCGTCTATGTCGTCAATGTCGTTAATGTCGTCAATGTCGTCAATGTCGTCAATGTCGTCTATGTCGTCAATGTCGTCAATGTCGTCAAAGTCGTCAATATCGTCTATGTCGTCTATGTCGTGTAGGTCGTCAATGTCGTCAAAGTCGTCAATATCGTCAATGTCGTTGATGTCGTCAATGTCGTCAATGTCGTCAATATCGTCTATGTCGTCAATGTCGTCTTTGTCGTAAATGTCATCACTGTCGTCAATGTCGTCAATGTCGTTTATGTCGTCAATGTCGTTAATGCCGTCAATGTCGTCAATATCGTCTATGTCGTCCAAGTCGTCAATATGGTCAATGTCGTCTATGTCGTCAATGTCGTCAATGTCGTCTATGTCGTCTATATCGTCAATGTCGTCAATGTCGTCAAAGCCGTCAATATCGTCTATGTCGTCAATATCGTCAATATCGACATTTTCGTCAATCTCGTCAATGTTGTCTATGTTGTCAATGTCGTCTATGTCATCTATGTCGTCAAAGTCATCAATGTCGTCAATGTCGTCAAAGTAGTCTATGTCGTCAATGTCGTCAATGACGTCAATGTCATCAATATCGTCAATGTCGTCAAAGTCTTCAATATCGTCTATGTCGCCAATGTCGTCTACGTCTTCTATGTCGTCTTTGTCGTCAATATCATCTATGTCGTCAATATTGTTAATGTCGTCAATGTCGTCAATATCGTCTATGTCGTCTATGTCGTTAGTGTCATCAATGTCGTCAATGTCGTCTATGTCGTCAATGTCGTCAATGTCGTCAAAGTCGTCAAGATCGTCTATGTCGTCTACGTCGTCTATGTCGTCTATGTCATCAATGTCGTCAAAGTCGTCAATATCGTCAATGTCGTCAAAGTCGTCTGTATCGTCTATGTCGTCAATGCCGTCTATCTCGTCTATGTCGTCTATGTCGTCACTATCGTCAATGTCGTTAATGTCGTCAATGTCGTCAATGTCGTCAATGTCTTCTATGTTGTCAATGTCGTTAATGTCGTCAATATCGTCTATGTCGACTATGTCGTCAATGACGTCAATGTCGTCAATGTCGTCCAAGTCGTCAATATCGTCTATGTCGTCAATGTCGTCAATGTTGTCAAGGGCGCCAATGTCGTCAATGTCTTCAATGCTGTCAACGTTTTCAATGTCATACATGTTGTCTATGTCATCTATGTCATCATTATCGTCAATGTCGTCAATGTCGTCAATGTCGTTAATTTCGTCAAAGTCGTCAATATCGTCTATGCCGTCTATGTAGTCAATGTTGTCAAAGTCGTCTATGTCGTCTAGTTCGTCAATGTCGTCAATGGCGCCTTTGTCGTCAATATCGTCAATGTCGTCAAAGTCGTCAATATCGGTTATGTCGTCTATGTCGTCAATGTCGTCAATGTCGTCTATGTCGTCAATATCGTCAATGTCGTCTATGACGTCAATGTCGTCAATGTCGTCAATGTCGTCAAAGTCGTCAATATCGTCAATGTCGTCAATGTCGTCTATGTTGTCTATATCGTCAATATCGTCTATGTCGTCTATGTCGTCAATGTCGTCAATGTCTATGTCGTCAATGTCGTTAATGTCGTCAATGTCGTCATATCGTCTATGTCGTCTATGTCGTCAATGTCGTCAAAGTCGTCTATGTGTTCAATATCGTCAATGTCTCTATGTCGTCAATGTCGTTAATGTCGTCAATGTCGTCAAAGTCGTTAATATCGTCTATGTCGCCAATGTCGTCTATGTCGTCTTTGTCGTCAATGTAATCTATGTCGTCAATGATGGTAATGTCGTCAATGTCGTCAATATCGACTATGTCGTCTATGTCGTTAGTGTCATCAATGTCGTCAATGTCGTCTATGTCGTCAATGTCGTTAAAGTCGTCAATATCGTCTATGTCGTCTACATCGTCTATGTCGTCACTGTCATCAATGTCGTCAAAGTCGTCAATATCGTCAATGTCGTCAAAGTCGTCTATATCGTCTATGTCGTCAATGCCGTCTATCTCGTCTATATCGTCTATGTCGTCAATATCGTCAATGTCGTCAATGTCTTCAATGTCGTCAATGTCTTCTATGTCGTCAATGTCGTTAAAGTCATCAATGTCGTCAATATCGTCTATGTCGTCAATGTCAAAAATGTCGTCAATGACGCCAATGTCGTCAATGTCTTCAATGCTGTCAACGTTTTCAATAACATACATGCTGTCTATGTCATCTATGTCATCATTGTCGTCAATGTCGTCTATGACGTCAATGTCGTTAATTTCGTCAATGTCGTCAATATCGTTTATGTCGTCTATGTAGTCAATGTCGTCAAAGTCGTCTATGTCGTCTAGTTCGTCAATGTCGTCAATGGCGCCTTTGTCATCAATATCGTCAATGTCGTCAAAGTCGTCAATATCGGTTATGTCGTCAATGTCGTCAATGTCGTCTATGTCGTCAATATCGTCAATGTCGTCTATGTCGTCAATGTCTTCAATGTAGTCAAAATCGTCAATATCGTCTATGTCGTCAATGTCGTCTATGTCGTCTATATCGTCAATGTCGTCAATGTCGTCAAAGTCGTCAATATCGTCTATGTCGTCAATATCGTCAATATCGACATTTTCGTCAATGTCGTCAATGTCGTCAATATCGTCTATGTCGTCTATGTCGTCAATGTCGTCTATGTCGTCAATGTCGTCTATGTCGGCCATGTCGTCAATGTCGTCAATGTCGTCAATGTCGTCAATGTCTATGTCGTCAATGTCGTTAATGTCGTCAATGTCGTCATATCGTCTATGTAGTCTATGTCGTCAATGTCGTCAAAGTCGTCTATGTGTCCAATGTCGTCAATGTCTCTATGTCGTCAATGTCGTTAATGTCGTCAATGTCGTCATATCGTCTATGTCGTCTATGTCGTCAATGTCGTCAAAGTCGTCTATGTGTTCAATGTCGTCAATGTTGTCAATGTCGATAAAGTCATCAATATCGTCTATGTTGTCAATGTCGTCAATGTCATCAATGACGCCAATGTCGTCAATGTCTTCAATGCTGTCAACGTTTTCAATGTCATACATGTTGTCTATGTCATCTATGTCGTCATTGTCGTCAATGTCGTCTATGTCGTCAATGTCGTTAATTTCGTCAATGTCGTCATTATCTTCTTTGTCGTCTATGTAGTCAAGGTCGTCAAATTCGTCTATGTCGTCTAGTTCGTCAATGTCGTCAATGGTGTCTTTGTCGTCAATATCGTCAATGTCGTCAATGTCGTCAAATTCGTCAATATCGGTTATGACGTCTATGTCGTCAATGTCATCAATGTAGCCTATGTCGTCAATATCGTCAATGTCGTCTATGTCATCGATGTCGTCAATGTCGACAATGTCGTCAACGTCGTCAATATCGTCTATGTCGTCTATGTCGTCAATGTCGTCAATGTCGTCAAAGTAGTCTATGTCGTCAAGTCGTCAATGACGTCAATGTCATCAATATCGTCAATGTCGTCAATGTCGTCAAAGTCGTCAATATCGTCTATGTTGCCAATGTCGTCAATGTCTTCTATGTCGTCTTTGTCGTCAATATCATCTATGTTGTCAACGTCGTTAATGTCGTCAATATCGTCTATGTCGTCTATGTCGTGTAGGTCGTCAATGTCGTCAAAGTCGTCAATATCGTCTATGTTGACTATGTCGTCAATGTCGTCTGTGTCGTCTGTGTCGTCAGTGTCGTCAATGTCGTCAAATTCGTCAATATCGTCTATGTCGTCAATGTCGTCTATGTCGTCTATGTCGTCAATGTCGTCAATGTCGTCAATGTCGTCAATGTCGTCAATATCGTCAATGTCGTCAATGTCGTCAAAGTTGTCAATATCAACTATGTCGTCAATGCCGTCTATGTCGTCAATGTCGTTAATGTCGTCAATGTCGTCAATATCGTCTATGTCGTCTATGTCGTCTATGTCGTCAAAGTCGTCTATGTTGTCAATGTCGTCAATGTCGTCAATGACGCCAATGTCGTCAATGTCTTCAATGCTGTCAACGTTTTCAATGTCATACATGTAGTCTATGTCATCTATGTCGTCATTGTCTTCAATGTCGTCTATGTCGTCAATGTCGTTAATTTCGTCAATGTCGTAAATATCGTCTATGTCGTCCATGTAGTCAATGTCGTCAAATTCGTCTATGTCGTCTAGTTCGTCAATGACGTCAATGGTGTCTTTGTCGTCAATATCGTCATTGTCGTCAATGTCGTCAAATTCGTCAATATCGGTTATGTCGTCTATGTCGTCAATGTCGTCAATGTCGTCTATGTCATCAATATCGTCAATGTCGTCTATGTCGTCAATGTCGTCAATTGTCGTCAAAGTCGTCAACGTCGTCAATATCGTCTATGTCGTCTATGTCGTCAATGTCGTCAATGTCGTCAAAGTAGTCTATGTCGTCAATGTCGTCAATGACGTCAATGTCATCAATATGGTCAATGTCGTCAAAGTCGTCTATATCGTCTATGTCGTCAATGTCGTCTATGTCTTCTATGTCGTCTTTGTCATCAATATCATCTATGTCATCAATGTTGTTAATGTCATCAATGTCGTCAATGTCGTCAATGTCGTCAATGTCGTCAATGTCGACAAAGTCGTCAATATCGTCTATGTCGTCTACGTCGTCTATGTCGTCTATGTCGTCATTGTCGTCAATGTCGTTAATATCGTCAATGTCGTTAATGTCGTCAAAGTCGTCTATATCGTCTATGTCGTCAATGCCGTCTATGTCGTCTATGTCGTCTATGTCGTCAATATCGTCAATGTCGTCAATATCGTCAATGTCATCAATGTCGTCAATGTCGTCAATGTCGTCAATGTCTTCTATGTCGTCAATGTCGTTAATGTCGTCAAGGCGTCAATGTCGTCAATATCGTCTATGTCGTCTATGTCGTCAATGACGTCAATGTCGTCAATGTCGTCAATGTCGTCAAAGTCGTCAATATCGTCTATGTCATCAATGTCGTCAATGTCGTCAATGACGCCAATGTCGTCAAAGTCTTCAATGCTGTCAACGTTTTCAATGTCATACATGTTGTCTATGTCATCCATGTCGTCATTGTCGTCAATGTCGTCAATGTCGTCTATGTCGTCAATGTCGTCTATGTCGTCAATGTCGTCAATGTCAATGTCGTCAAAGTCGTCAATATCGTCTATGTCGTCAATGCCGTCTATGTCATCTATATCGTCTATGTCGTCAATATCGTCAATGTCGTCAATATCGTCAATGTCGTCAATGTCGTCAATGTCGTCAATGTCTTCTATGTCGTCAATGTCGTTAATGTCGTCAATGTCTGTAATGTCGTCAAAGTCGTCAATATCGTCTATGTCGTCAATGTCGTCAATGTCAATGACGCCAATGTCGTCAAAGTCTTCAATGCTGTCAACGTTTACAGTGTCATACATGTTGTCTATGTCATCTATGTCGTCAATGTCGTCAAAGTCGTAAATATCGTCTATGTCGTCTATGTCGTCAATGTCGTCTGTGTCATCAATGTCATCAAAGTCGTCAATGTTGTCAATATCATCAATGTCGTCAATGTCGTCAAAACCGTCAATGTCGTCAATGCCGTCAATGACGTCAATATCGTCAATGTCTTCAATGCGGTCAATGTTGTCAATGTCATACATGTTGTATATGTCATCTATGTCGTCAAAGTCGTAAAAAACGTCTATGTCGTAATTGTCGTATGTGTAGTCAATGTCGGCAATGTCGTCAATGTCATCAACATCGTCAATGTCGCTAATGTCGCCAAAGTCGTCAATATCGTCTATGTCGACAATGTCGCCTATGTCGTCTTTGTCGTCAATATCGTCTATGTCGTCAATGTCGTCAATGTCGTCAATATCGTCTATGTCGTCTATGTCGTTTATGTCGTCAATGTCGTCAATGTCGTCCATGTCGTCAATGTCGTCAATAACGTCAAAGTCGTCAATATCGCCTATGTCGTCTATGTCGGCTATGTCGTCTATGTCGTCAATGTCGTCAATACCGTCTATGTCGTAAATATCGTCAGTATCGTCATTTTCGTCAATGTCGTCAACGTCGTTAATGTCGTCAATATCGTCTATGTCGTAAATATCGTCAGTATCGTCATTTTCGTCAATGTCGTCAACGTCGTTAATGTCGTCAATATCGTCTATGTCGTCTATGTGGTGTAGGTCGTCAATGTCGTCAAAGTCGTCATTATCATCTATGTCGTCTATGTCGTCAATGTCGTCAATTTCGTCAAAGTCGTCTATGACGTCAATGTCGTCAATGACGTCAATGTCTTCAATGCTGTCAATTTTGTCAATGTCATACATGTTGTCTATGTCATCTATGTCGTCAATGTCGTCAAAGTCGTAAATATCGTTTATGTTGACTATGTCGTCAATGTCGTCTGTGTCGTCTGTGTCGTCATTGTCGTCAATGGCGTCAAATTCGTCAATATCATCTATGTCGTCAATTTCGTCTATGTCGTCAAAGTCTTCATTATCGTCTTTGTTGTCTTTGTCGTCTAGTCGTCAATGTCGTCAATGTCGTCAATGTCGTCAATGTCGTCAATATCGTCAATGTCGTCAATGTCGTCAAAGTCGTCAATATCATCTATGTCGTCAATGTCGTCTATGTCGTCTATGTCGTCTATGTCGTCTATGTCGTCAATATCGTCAATGTCGTCAATGTAATCCATGTCGTCTATGTCGTCTATGTCGTCTATGTCGTCAATATCGTCAATGTCGTTAATTTCGTCAATGTCGTCAATATCGTCTATGTCGTCTATGTAGTGAAGGTCGTCAAATTCGTCTATGTCGTCTAGTTCGTCAATGTCGTCAATGGTGTCTTTGTCGTCAATATCGTCAATGTCGTCAATGTCGTCAAATTCGTCAATATCGGTTATGTCGTCTATGTCGTCAATGTCGTTAATATCGTCTATGTCGTCAAAGTCGTCAATATCGTCTATGTCGTCTATGTCGTGAATGTCGTCTATGTCGTCAAAGTCGTCTATGACGTCAATGTCGTCAATGACGTCAATGTCGTCAATGTCTTCAATGCTGTCAATGTTGTCAATGTCATACATGTTGTCTATGTCATCTATGTCGTCATTGTCGTCAAAGTCGAAAATATCGTCTTTGTTGACTATGTCGTCAATGTCGTCTGTCTCGTCTGTGTCGTCAATGTCGTCAATATCGTCAAATTCGTCAATTTCGTCTATGTCGTCAATGTCGTCTATGTCGTCTATGTCGTTAATGTCGTCAATGTCGTCAATATCGTCAATGTCTTCAGTGTCGTCAATGTCGTCAATGTCGTCAATGTCTTATATGTCGTCAATGTCGTTAATGTCGTCAATGTCGTCAATATCGTCTATGTCGTCTATGTCGTCAATTTCGTCAAAGTCGTCTATGTCTTCAATGTCGTCAATATCGTCAATGTCGTCAATGTCGTCAAAGTCATCAATATCGGTTATGTCGTCTATGTCGTCAATTTCGTCAACGTCGTCTATGTCGTCAATATCGTCAATGTCGTCTATGTCTTCAATGTCGTCAATGTCGTCAATGTCGTCAAAGTAGTCTATGTCGTCAATGTCGTCAATGACGTAAATGTCATCAATATCGTCAATGTCGTCAAAGTCGTCAATATCATCTATGTCGTCAATGTCGTCTATGTCGTCTATGTCGTCTTTGTCGTCAGTATCGTCTTTGTCGTCAATGTCGTTAATATCGTCAATGTCGTCAATATCGTCTATGTCGTCTATGTCGTAAAAGTCGTCAATGTCGTCAATGTCGTCTATGTCGTCAATGTCGTCAAAGTAGTCAATATCGTCTATGTCGTCTATTTCGTCTATGTCGTCAATGTAGTCAATGTCGTCAATATCGTCAATGGCGTCAATGTCGTCAAAGTCGTCTATATCGTCTATGTCGTCAATGCTGTCTATTTCGTCAAAGTCGTCTATGTCGTCAATGTCGTCAATGTCGTCAATGTCGTCAAAGTCGTCAATATCATCTATGTCGTCAGTGTCGTCAGTGTCGTCAATGACGCCAATGTCGTCAATGTCTTCAATGCTGTCAACGTTTTCAATTTCAAACATGGTGTCTATGTCATCTATGTCGTCGTTGTCGTCAATGTCGTCTATGTCGTCAATGTCGTTAATTTCGTTAATGTCGTCAATATCGTCTATATAGTCTATGTAGTCAATGTTGTCAAAGTTGTCTATGTCGTCTAGTTCGTCAATATCGTCAATAGTGTCTTTTTCGTCATTATCGTCAATGTCGTCAATGTCGTCAAAGTCGTCAATATCGGTTATGTCGTCTATGTCGTCAATGTCGTCTATTTCGTCAATGTCGTCAATGTCGTCAAAGTCGTCTATGTCGTCAATGTCGTCAATGACGTCAATGTCGTCAATGTCTTCAATGTGGTCAATGTTGTCTGTCCTACATGTTTTCTTTGTCAACTATGTCATCAATGTCGCCAAAGTAGTAAACATCGTCTATGTCGTCTATTTCGTCAATGTCGACTGTGTCGTCAATGTCGTCAATGTCGTCAAGTCGTCAATGTCGTCAATATCGCCAATGTCGTCAATGTCGACAAAGTCGTCAATATCGTCAATGTCGTCAATGTCGTAGAAGTCGTCAATATCGTCTATGTCGTCTATGTCGTCAATGTCGTCAATGTCCTCAATGTCGTCAATGTCGTCAATGTCGTCTATGTCTTCAATGTCGTTAATGTCGTCAATGTCGTCAATATCGTTTATGTCGTCTATGTAGTCAATGTCGTCAATGTCGTCTATGTCATCTAAGTCGTCAATGTCGTCAATGGCGTCAATGTCGTCAAAGTCGTCAATATCGGTTATGTCGTCTATGTCGTCAATTTCGTCTATGTCATCAACGTCGTCTATGTCGTCGATGTCGACATGTCGTCCATGTCGTCTATGTCGTCAATGTCGTCTATGTCGACAATGTCGTCAATGTCTTCAATGTCGTCAATGTCGTCTATGTCGTTAATGTCGTTAAAGTCGTCAATGTCGTCAATATCGTCAATATCGTCTATGTCGTCCATGTCGTCTGTGTCATCAATGTCGTCAAAGTCGTCAATATCGTCTATGTCGTTAATATCGTCAATGTCGTCTATGTCGTCAATGTCGTCAATGTCGTCAATTTCGTCTATGTCGTCAATGTCGTCTATGTCGTCAATATCGTCAATGTCGTCAATGTCGTCAAAGTCGTCTATATCGTCAATGTCGTCAATATCGTTTATGTCGTCTATGTAGTCAATGTCGTCAATGTCGTCTATGTCATCTAAGTCGTCAATGTCGTCAATGGCGTCAATGTCGTCAAAGTCGTCAATATCGGTTATGTCGTCTATGTCGTCAATTTCGTCTATGTCATCAACGTCGTCTATGTCGTCGATGTCGTCAATGTCGTCCATGTCGTCTATGTCGTCAATGTCGTCTATGTCGACAATGTCGTCAATGTCTTCAATGTCGTCAATTTCGTCTATGTCGTTAATGTCGTTAATGTCGTCAATGTCGTCAATATTATCAATATCGTCTATGTCGTCCATGTCGTCAATGTCGTCAATTTCGTCTATGTCGTCAATGTCGTCTATGTCGTCAATATCGTCAATGTCGTCAATGTCGTCAAAGTCGTCAATATCGTCTATGTCGTCAAGATCGTCAATGTCGTCTATGTCGTCAATGTCGTCAATGTCGTCAATGTCGTCAATGTCGTCTATGTCGTCAATGTCGTCAATGTCGTCAATATCGTCAAAGTCGTATATATCGTCTATGTCGTCAATGCCGTCTATGTCGTCTATGTCGTCTACGTCGTCAATATCGTCAATGTCGTCAATGTCGTCAATTTCTTCTATGTCGTCAATGTAGTTAATGTCATCAATGTCGTCAATATCGTCTATGTCGTCTATGTCGTCAATGTCGTCAAAGTCGTCAATGTCGTCAATGTCGTCAATGTCGTAAATGTCGTCAAAGTCCTCAATATCGTCTATGTCGTCAATGCCATCAATGGCGCCAATGTCGTCAATGTCTTCAATGCTGTCAACTTTTTCAATGTCATACATGTTGTCTATGTCATCTATGTCGTCATTGTCGTCAAAGTCGTCTAAGTCGTCAATGTCGTCAATGTCGTCCAAGTAGTCTATGTCGTCAATGTCGTCAGTGACGTCAATGTCATCAATGTCTTCAATGCTGTCAATGTTGTCAATGTCATACATGTTGTCTATGTCATCTATGTCGTCAATGTCGTAAAGGCGTGAATATCGTCTATGTCGTCCATGTCGTCAATTTCGTCTATGTCGTCAATGTCGTCAATGTCGTCAAGTCGTCAATGTCGTCAATATCGCCAATGCCGTCAATGTCGACAAAGTCGTCAATATCGTCAATGTCGTCAATGTCGTAGAAGTCGTCAATATCGTCTATGTCGTCTATGTCGTCAATGTCGTCAATGTCCTCAATGTCGTCAATGTCGTCAATGTCGTCTATGTCTTCAATGTCGTTAATGTCGTCAATGTCGTCAATATCGTTTATGTCGTCTATGTAGTCAATGTCGTCAATGTCGTCTATGTCATCTAAGTCGTCAATGTCGTCAATGGCGTCAATGTTGTCAAAGTCGTCAATATCGGTTATGTCGTCTATGTCGTCAATTTCGTCTATGTCATCAACGTCGTCTATGTCGTCGATGTCGTCAATGTCGTCCATGTCGTCTATGTCGTCAATGTCGTCTATGTCGACAATGTCGTCAATGTCTTCAATGTCGTCAATGTCGTCTATGTCGTTAATGTCGTTAATGTCGTCAATGTCGTCAATATCGTCAATATCGTCTATGTCGTCCATGTCGTCTGTGTCGTCAATGTCGTCAAATCGTCAATATCGTCTATGTCGTCAATATCGTCAATGTCGTCTATGTCGTCAATGTCGTCAATGTCGTCAATTTCGTCTATGTCGTCAATGTCGTCTATGTCGTCAATATCGTTGTGGTGTCGCACATGTACAAAGTGCGCGCCACCTACTTTCGCCACGCGCCGCCATGCATGCACGGCGCGGCGTTCTTCCGACGACAGCCACGAGCGCCCTCTGGTACAACGCCGCTCGTGGCCACCACTGAAGGATCGTGCACTTCGCACTTCGACTTCGGACTGAGCTAGCAACGAGTTAGGACCTTCATAAACAGATAGGCACCAGTGAAGACTTTGCTATTGTACAGGCACTAGGCAGGCCTCTAACAACTATGTATCAACATTCTGCAGTACTATGTAAAAGTTAAGTATTGTTACATTCTGTGCAATATATCTCTTTCTAATTTACTCGAGTGTTTATAGTTTCTGGCTGCTCCCCTCCGTACCTGCACCAGCGTGTCGGTCTCGTTCCACTCGGCCACCGACACCTACGACGAGGCTGGGACACAAAAGCGGCGACGAAGTTGGGACACAAAAGTGGCGACGAGGAGTGATAGAACCTTGGACCAGCCCGCTTGCAGCAGCCAGACAGCAGCAGTCGGAGCACGCAAAAATTGCTCCCGCCCATCCACCCTTATTATAAGATTTTTGGGGGAACATATTCTGTTGCGTGTTTTGTGGACTTTTTTGTTGCAGAGCGTCCTCATTCATATTGCATTTGTGTTTTGTTATAAGTTACTTGTATACGCGGCGCCTAATCGGTCAGCATGGCCACTACCCCGAACCCAAACTTAATGGAAATTATTCAGTTACAGACGGCGCAAATTACCCAGCTTCTCCAGGCGGTGGCGCACTTGACGTCAACTCAACAACAGCCGTCGCATCAGCAGCCCACACCTGCCGCCGCACCGCTTCCGACGTTCCGCCAGTACAACGAACGTGAGGAAGAATGGAGTGACTATTTCGCACAGTTTCAAGAACTCGTCGCGGCTCATCAAATTACAGGTCAGAGAGTGAAGAACCTTTTCTTATCGATTGTGGGCCCCCAGACTTTCGTACTATTGCAAAAACTTTTCCCTCTCGCATCTCCTCGTGATGTAGACTTTGAACAAATTGTAGAGGCACTAAATGCTCATTATGAGAGAAAAGTTCTTGTAGCCGCTGCACGATACCGATTTTTCAGACTTAAAAAATTACCGCAGCAGTCACACCAAGAGTGGATTACGGAATTGAAGGGCTTAACCCGCCAATGTAAATTTACTTGCTCTTGTGGACTTTCGTATAGTGACGTGATGTTGAGGGATGCGATTACGCAGAATATTCAGGACCCCAGAATTAGAGCAGCAATTCTGAAACAGTCTGACCCCTCATTAGACAGTGTACTGCAGCTTATAGAAGCACATGATACTTTTGACTTAGCTGATGTAGAAATGCAAAGCCACAGTGTAAATTCATTGCGCTGTAACGGACGCTTTCCTAGCCGTAGTTCTCAGTGTAGCACTAGTGATTCTTACAATAGTACAGGCCGTGCTGAACAGACAGTGAACAGTAGCCAGTGTAAAAGTGCGACACAAAGGTCGCCCCGTCGTGTTAGAAACAGTAATTTGAATAACGGGCGCCAACGCTCATTTCAGAAAAATGTACGTAAATCTTGCCCCCAGTGTGTGTCTCGCCACAAGCGTGCTCATTGCCCTAGTCGCAACGCGACCTGTTATCAATGTGGCAAATCGGGACATGTACAGTCTGTGTGTATGCAAATTAAAAACTCAAAGAACGGTACCGTTAGAAACAGTGCTTCGCAGAGTACGCGAACAGTTCATTCTGTAAATGTTATACGGGCTGTGGAATTGAACACTGCTTTCCTTGGATCTCAAATGCAAGAACAATTTTCTCCGCCTACGGCAAAACTATTTAGTGCACCACGTAGCAAGCGCCGACGAGCGCGTAAAACAGTGCAACGGAAAAGGGTTCGGGACAAGCAAAATGACTATGAACAGTGCATTCCTGTAGTGAAAATAGTGCCTTCTGCAACTTCTTATTGTAAAAGTGCCCAGTACGGTGTAGATAGTGCCAGTAGACTTGTTGTAGATACTGAAAGTAATTTTAGTGCAGTAGCCTCGCATTGCGCGGACGCCGATCCGGCGGTAGTGTCATCTAGTGACAGTGTGGTTAATCCGCTGTGTGCCGAGTATGCGCCGCTTCCTACCGCACGCAACCCGCGCAAGCGCAGTAAACAAACCGTAGCAGACGTTGCCCACATTCGCGCACCTGTCGTGCGCCAGAAGCACAAACTTTTTGTAAATCTCTCCATAGAAAATAAGACTGTGCAATTTCAGCTTGATACTGGTTCCGCTGTTACCTTAATTAATAAAGATACTTATGAACTTCTGGGTTCGCCAAAATTATCGCCGTCACAGCAAGTGTTAACAGCTTATACAGGTGAAAATATTCCCGTGCTAGGAACGTGTAGCCTGCCTGCCTCCTTTCAAGGTGTCACGAAAACAGTTGCTTTTGTGGTTCTTCAGGCCAAATCGACACAGAACATTTTTGGACTAGATGCTTTTGACTTGTTTGGTTTATCAATTCAAAGAGATGTGCTTCAAATTTCGTCAATAGTGCCTCAGGATAAAATCAATGCATTGTGTGAAAAATATAGTGACTTGTTTTCGCCGGAACTAGGTTGTGCAAAAGACTTCGTGGCACATGTAACTTTAAAAGAATCTGCAGTTCCAAAATTTCGTAAAGCTAGACCAGTGCCTATCGCCTTGCGTGATACAGTTGCCGAAGAACTTAAACGTTGGCAAGATAGTGGGGTGATATCTCCTGTTTCTGCGAGTCAGTGGGCCTCGCCTATAGTAATTATACCCAAGCCGTCAGGAAAACTTCGTCTCTGTGCGGACTTCAAATCAACAGTGAACAGTCAAACAATTGTAGACACTTACCCTCTGCCCAGACCTGAGGAACTGATGGACAAATTAGGACAGTCTCGTTTCTTTTCTAAGATTGATTTAGCAGAGGCATACTTACAGATTCCACTTGATGACGAGTCAAAAAAGTTTTTCGTCATTAATACTCACATGGGCCTTTTTCAATTTCAACGCCTACCCTTTGGCAGTTCTTAGTTCTTCCGCTCCCGCTATTTTTCAGCGTTTTTTGGAACAGCTGACAGTTTCTGTACCGTGTTGTTCGAACTATTTAGATGACATTGTGGTATCCGGACGTACAGTTGAAGAACATTTAGCAAACCTGGAGTGCCTTTTCAAAGTTTTGACTGCAGCAGGTCTACGTTGCAATAAAGCAAAGTGTTCGTTTTTTCAAACTGAAATAGAGTACCTAGGCCATGTGATTAATGCCCAAGGAATACATCCCTTACAGTCACATCTTCGAGCAATCAAAGACTTGCCTCCTCCTAAGAATGTGCAGGAATTGCAAGCAGTAATGGGAAAGCTTAACTATTATTTCAGGTTTATTCCCAATGCCTCTCAGATTGCAGCTCCACTGCATCACTTACGTAGGAAGAATGTTCCTTTTGTATGGTCCAAAGATTGTCAGGTTGCCTTTGACAAACTAAAGTCTGCACTACTCAGTGATGCATGTTTGATTCCCTTTGACCCACAGAAGCCTGTAGTGCTAGCAGTTGACGCCTCGTCGTACGGTGTAGGCGCTGTAATCTCACATCGTATTGGATGTCACGATCGTCCTATTGCCTTTGCATCCAAGCTACTGACGCCGACGCAACAGAAATACAGTCAGATAGAAAAGGAGGCCTTAGCAATCATTTACGGCGTCACAAAGTTTCATCATTATCTCTATGGCAGAAAATTCTATTTGTTGACAGACCACAAGCCTCTCACGTCGTTGTTCTCACCCACAAAGCCAATTCCGCCACGTACGGCACAAAAGCTTCAGAGATGGTCCTTGATATTGTCTAATTATCAGTATGAGATTTTGTACCGACCTACCACTAAACACGCCAACGCGGACACACTTTCCCGACTTCCGGTTGGCCAGGATGTATCATTTGATTCTTCAGAAATGGCATGTTGTCAGATAGACTCCAGAGATGCTTCCGCTGTCGCAGACTTTCCTTTGAACTCTCGTCGGGTTGCAGAGGAAACAGCTGCGGATGCAGACCTAAGTGTGGTAGCACGTTTTGTTCGCTTTGGTTGGCCTGCCAGAGCCAAAGACATTGATCGGCCTCTGGTTCGACGTTATTTTGCACAACGTCATGCGTTATCTTTAAGCCAGGGTGTACTGTTGTTGCATACCGACAACGACCAAGCAAGAGTGATTGTTCCTCGTTCTCTGCAACGAGAAGTGTTACGCCTCCTGCATCAAGGACATTGGGGCATTGTTAGGACAAAGCAATTGGCCAGACGTCATTGTACCTGGGTTGGTATGGACGCTCAGATAGAGAGCATGACGTCACAGTGTACAGTTTGTGCGGAGCATCAGGCGGCTCCTCCGCAATGTTTCTCAGACTGGCCACGCCCCAAGGGACCATGGCAACGATTACATATTGACTTTGCCGGACCTTTCTGGAATACGCGCTGGTTAATCGTTGTAGACGCTTTCAGCAAGTTTCGTTTTGTGATTGCCATGAACTCAACGACAGCTTCTAGTACAATCAGTGCCTTAACATCAGTGTTTTGCATCGAAGGCTTGCCTGAAACTATCGTCAGTGACAATGGACCTCAGTTTGTTAGTGCGGAATTTCAACAGTTTTGTCGCGTGAATGGCATTCAGCATATCACCACCGCACCTTTTCACCCTCAGTCCAATGGTGAAGCAGAACGTTTCGTTCGAACATTCAAGTCTCACATGGAGAAGATGAAAGGCCAGCACTCCAGGCAGCAAGCTCTTCAAATTTTCCTGTCTACGTATCGGTGCATGCCACGTGACGGCCCGTCTCCTGCCGAGCTGCTACACGGCCGCCGTCACCGCACTCTCCTTCACCTGCTGCAGCCTCCCACGCACCGAGTCGGTTCGTATGGCGCTACGCGTTTTCAGGTTTCTACGCCGGTGCTGTACAGGGTGTTTGCTGGAAACAAGAAGACATGGTTGCCGGGCACCATTCAACGCGTGCTTGGGCGCAATATGTTTGTTGTACGTTCTTCCACAGGGTCGGAGCTGCGGCGCCACGCAAACCATTTGCGCCTGCACAGGCCGCGCGATCCTGTCTCCGGTTTCTTGATTCCAGACCCAGTTCACCGCCAGGGAGCACAACCACATCGTTCGTCCCCGGACTACGAGATCCCTATGGACGTCGACGTACATCCGACGCAGTCGTCGCCGCCGCTGTCGCCGCCGCAGATGACAGCGTCACCGAGAGGGACTCCGGGACCGTGTGGGCCCCCCCAGCTTGGGCCACGCACCTCAGAAGAAGATGACCTGCTCCCTCTGGGCGGGGGCGGGCGCCCTTCCCCAGGTTTCGGCGGGTTCCCTGGAGGATCGCAAGGCGGATGCCGGGGCGCGGACGGCGTCTCGATCCCGGCCTCAGCTACGACGCCAGTCCCACCAGTAACGCCCCCGCTCAGGCCCTCCTCCCAGTGCCGTCGCCGTGGCCCTCAGCCCTACGCCACGACGGCGCGGCGGTTTGGGGGGGAGGGGTGTGGTGTCGCACAAGTACAAAGTGCGCGCCACCTACTTTCGCCGCGCGCCGCCATGCATGCACGGCGCGGCGTTCTTCCGACGACAGCCACGAGCGCCCTCTGGTACAACGCCGCTCGTGGCCACCACTGAAGGATCGTGCACTTCGCACTTCGACTTCGGACTGAGATAGCAACGAGTTAGGACCTTCGTAAACAGATAGGCACCAGTGAAGACTTTGCTATTGTACAGGCACTAGGCAGGCCTCTAACAACTATGTATCAACATTCTGCAGTACTATGTAAAAGTTAAGTATTGTTACATTCTGTGCAATATATCTCTTTCTAATTGACTCGAGTGTTTATAGTTTCTGGCTGCTCCCCTCCGTACCTGCACCAGCGTGTCGGTCTCGTTCCACTTAGCCACCGACACCTACGACAAAGCTGGGACACAAAAGCGGCGACGAAGTTGGGACACAAAAATCGTCAATGTCGTCAATGTCGTCAAAGTCGTCAATATCGTCAATGTCGTCAATATCGTTTATGTCGTCTATGTAGTCAATGTCGTCAATGTCGTCTATGTCATCTAAGTCGTCAATGTCGTCAATGGCGTCAATGTCGTCAAAGTCGTCAATATCGGTTATGTCGTCTATGTCGTCAATTTCGTCTATGTCATCAACGTCGTCTATGTCGTCGATGTCGTCAATGTCGTCCATGTCGTCTATGTCGTCAATGTCGTCTATGTCAACAATGTCGTCAATGTCTTCAATGTCGTCAATGTCGTCTATGTCGTTAATGTCGTCAATGTCGTCAATATCGTCAATATCTTCTATGTCGTCCATGTCGTCAATGTCGTCAATTTCGTCTATGTCGTCAATGTCGTCTATGTCGTCAATATCGTCAATGTCGTCAATGTCGTCAAAGTCGTCAATATCGTCTATGTCGTCAATATCGTCAATGTCGTCTATGTCGTCAATGTCGTCAATGTCGTCAATGTCGTCAATGTCGTCTATGTCGTCAATATCGTCAATGTCGTCAATGTCGTCAATTTCTTCTATGACGTCAATGTAGTTAATGTCATCAATGTCGTCAATATCGTCTATGTCTTCTATGTCGTCAATATCGTCAAAGTCGTCAATGTCATCAATGTCGTCAATGTCGTAAATGTCGTCAAAGTCCTCAATATCGTCTATGTCGTCAATGCCATCAATGACGCCAATGTCGTCAATGTCTTCAATGCTGTCAACTTTTTCAATGTCATACATGTTGTCTATGTCATCTATGTCGTCATTGTCGTCAAAGTCGTCTAAGTCGTCAATGTCGTCAATGTCGTCCAAGTAGTCTATGTCATCAATGTCGTCAGTGACGTCAATGTCATCAATGTCTTCAATGCTGTCAATGTTGTCAATGTCATACATGTTGTCTATGTCATCTATGTCGTCAATGTCGTAAAGGCGTGAATATCATCTATGTCGTCCATTTCGTCAATGTCGTCTGTGTCGTCAATGTCGTCAAAGTCGTCAATGTCGTCAATATCATCAATGTCGTCAATGTCGTCAATACCGTCTATGTCGTCAATGTCGTCAATGTCGTTTATGTCGTCTATGTCGTCTTTGTCGTCAATATCTTCTATGTCGTCAATGTCGTTAATTTCGTCATTGTCGTCAATATCGTCTATGTCGTCTATGTAGTCAATGTCGTCAAAGTTGGCTATGTCATCTAGTTGGTCAATGTCGTCAATGGCGTCTTTGTTGTCAATATCGTCAATGTCGTCAATGTCGTCAAAGTCGTCAATATCGGTTATGTCGTCTATGTCGTCAATGTCGTGAATGTCGTCTGTTGTTGTTATGGTCTTCAGTCCGGAGACTGGTTTGATGCAGCTCTCCACCCTACTCTATCCTGAGCCAGCCTTTTCATCTCCTTATAAGAACGGCAACCCACATCCACTTGAATCTGTTTACTATACGCGTCTCTTGGCCTCCCTCTGCTGTTTTTTACCCCACACACTTCCCTCCAATGCTAAATTCACGATTCCTCGATGTCTAAGAATGTGTCCTACCAAGCGATCCCTTCTTTTAGTCAAGGTATGCCAAAAATTCCTTTTCTCACCAATTCTGTTCAGTACCTCTTCATTACTTATGCGATCTACCCACCTAATCTTCAGCATTATTCTGTAACACCACATTTCAAAAGCCTCTATTCTCTTCCTGTCCGCACTGCTTATCGTCCATGTTTCACTCCCGTACAAGGCAACACTCCACACAAATGCCTTCAGAAAAGACTTCCTTACCCTTAACTTAATATTCGATGTTAGCAAATTTCTCTTTTTCAAAAATGCTTTTCTGCCCATTGCCATTCTGCATTTTATATCCTCTGTACTGCGACCATCGCATGTTATTTTACTACCCAAGTAACAAAACTCATCTACCACCTTCAATGTTTCGTCACCTAATCTAATTCCTTCAGCATCGCCTGATTTTCTAGGACCGCATTCCATTATTTTTGTTTTGCTCTTGTTAATGTTCATTTTATATGCACTCTTCAACACGCTGTCTATTCCATTCAACTGCTCTTCCAGGTCCTTTGCTGTCTCTGACAGAATTACAATGTCATCGGCAAAACGCAATGTTTTTATTTCTTCCCCCTCAACTTTAATCCCTATTCAAAATTTCTCCTTGCTTTCCTTCACCGCCTGCTCGAGGTACAAATTGAATAGCATCGGAGAAAGGCTACAACCCTGTCTTACTCCCTTCCCAACTGATGCTTCCCTTTCATGCCCTTCGAGTCTAATAACTGCGGTCTGGCTTTTGTACAAGTTGTAAATAACTCTCCTTTCCCTGTATTTTACCCCTGCTGACTTCAGAATTTGAAAGAGTGTATTCCAGTCAACATTGTCAAACGCTTTCTCCAAATCTACAAAAGCTAAAAATGTAGGTTTGCCTTTCCTTAGTCTATCTTCTAAGATAAGACGTAAAGTGAGTATTGCCTCCCGGGTTCCTACTTTCCTCGTGAATCCAAACTGATCTTCCCCGAGGTCAGCTTCTACCAGCTTTTCCATTCTCCTGTAGATAATTCGTGTTAAAATTTTGCAACCATGATTTATCAAACTGATGGTTCTGTAATTTTCACACCTGTCTGCGCCTGATTTCTTTGGAATGGGGATTATTACATTTTTCTTAAAGTCTGAGGGCATTTCGCCTGTCTCATACATCCTACACACCAGTTCAAATAATCTTGTCATGGCTGGCTCTCCCAGAGACTTTAGTAGCTCTGAGGGTATGTCATCTATTCCTGGGGCCTTGTTCCTACCTAGGTCTTTCAGGGCTCTGTCAAATTCATCTCTCAGTATACTATCTCCTATTTCATCTTGATCTACTTCCTCTTCCCTTCCTACAACATCGTTTCTAAGTTCATTTCCTTTGTAGAGCTGCTCTATGTACTCTTTTTTCAGCTTTCCCTTCTTTGCTGAGAACTGGTTTCCCATGTGAGTTCTTGATATTCGTAGAGTTGCTTTTCTTGTCCCCAAATGTCTCTTTTATTTTCCTGTAGGCGGTATCTACTTTTCCCCTTGCTATACATTCTTCTACAGATTTGCATTTGGCTTCTAGCCACTCCTGCTTATTCATTTTGCACTTCTTGTCAATCTCATTTTTTAGTCGTCTGTACTCCATTTTGTCTGTTTCATTTACTGCATTTTTATATTTTCTCCTTTCATCAATTAAATTTAGTATTTCCTGTGTTATCCAAGAATGTTTTAGGTCTTGCCTTTCTACCTATTTTGTCCTCTGCTGCCTTCACTATTTCATCTCTCAATGCTACCCATTCCTCTTTTACTGTTTTATTTCCCCCTGTTTCTGTCAATTGTTGCCTAAATATCCCTCTGAAATTCTCCAGAACTTCACTTTCCTTCAATTTATCTAAGTCCCATCTTGTTATTTTCCTACCTTTCTGCAGTTTTTTCAGCTTCAGCCTACAGTTCATGACTAACAAGTTATGGTCAGAGTCTATATCTGCCCCTGGGTGTGTCCTGCAGTTTATAACCTGGTTCCGGTACCTATGTCTTACCATTATAAAATCTATCTGATACCTTCCGGTGTCTCCTGGTCTCTTCCATGTATACAACCTTCTTTTGTGATTCTTAAACCACGTGTTTGTTACGATTAAATCATGTTCCGTGCAAAATTCTACCAGGCGACTTCCTCTTTCATTCCTCCTGCCCAGTCCATATTCACCTACTATTTTTCCTTCTCTTCCTTTTCCTACTACCGAATTCCAGTCTCCCATAACAATTAAGTTTTCCTCTCCCTTAATTATCTGAATAATTTCCTTTAGCTCCTCATATATTTCTTCGATCTCCTCATCATCGGCAGAGCTAGTTGGCATATAAACCTGTACTACTGTTGTTGGTGTTGGCTTCGTAACTTCACTAATCCCCACTATATCTAACTTCAACCGATCCATTTCCCTTTTTAAATTTTCTAATTTTCCTACCCGATTAAGGGATCTAATATTCCACGCACCGATCCGTAGAATGCCAATATTGTCCTTCCTGATGAAAACATCCTCCTGAGTAGTCCCCACCCGGAGATCCGAATGGGGGACTATTTTACCTCCGGAATATTTTACCCGAGAGGATGCCATCATCATATTTCCATACAGTAGAGCTGCATGTCCTCGGGAAAAATGACGGCTGTAGTTTCCCCTTGCTTTCAGCCGTTCGCAGTAGCTGTGTGGCAAAGCCACATTAGCTGATGTTACAAGGCCAGCTCAGTCAATCATCCAGACTGTTGCCCCTGTAACTACTGAAAAAGCTGCTGCTCCTCTTCAGGAACCACACGTTTGTCTGGCCTCTCCACAGATACCCCTCCGCTGTGGTTGCACCTACGGTACGGCTATCTGCATTGTTGAGGCATGCAAGCCACCGCACCTCGGCAATATCTGTGGTTCATGGGGGTGGGAATGTCGTCTATGTCGTCAATATCGTCAATGTCGTCAATATCGTCAATGTCGTCAATGTCGTCACTGTCGTCAATGTCTTCTATGTCGTCAATGTCGTTAATGTCGTCAATGTCGTCAATATCGTCTATGTCGTCAATGTCGTCAAAGTCGTCTATGTCGTCAATGTCGTCAACGTCATCAAGGTCGTCAATGTCGTCAAAGTCGTCAATATCGTCTATGTCGTCTATGTCGTCAATGTCGTCAATGTCGTCAAAGTAGTCTATGTCGTCAATGTCGTCAATGTCGTCAATGTCGTCAATGTCGTCAATGACGTCAATGTCATCAATGTCTTCAATGCTGTCAATGTTGTCAATGTCTTACATGTTGTCTATGTCATCTATGTCGTCAATGTCGTAAAGACGTAAATATCGTCTATGTCGTCTATGTCGTCAATGTCGTCTGTGTCGTCAATGTCGGCAAAGTCGGCAATATCGTCAATATCGTCAATGTCGTCAATGTCGTCAATACCGTCTATGTCGTCAATGTCGTTTATGTCGTCTATGTCGTCTTTGTCGTCAATAACGTCTATGTCGGCAATGTCGTTAATGACGTCAATGTCGTCAATATCGTCTATGTCGTCTGTGTCGTCAATGTCGTCAATGTCGTCAATGTCGTCTATGTCGTCAATGTTGTCAATGTCGTAAAAGTCGTCAATATCGTCTATGTCGTCTATGTCGTCTATGTTGGCTATGTCGTCTATGTCGTCAATGTCATCAATATCGTCTATGTCGTAAATATCGTCAATATCGACATTTACGGCAATGTCGTCAACGTCGTTAATGTCGTCAATATCGTCTATATCGTCTATGTCGTCTATGTCGTGTGGGTCGTCAAAGTCTTCAAAGTCGTCAATACTGTCTATGTCGTCTATGTCGTCAATGTCGTCAATGTCGTCAAAGTCGTCAATATTGTCTATGTCGTCTACGTCGTCTATGTCGTCTATGTCATCAATGTCGTCAAAGTCGTCAATATCGTCAATGTCGTCAAAGTCGTCTATATCGTCTGTGTTGTCAATGCTGTCTATCTCGTCTATGTCGTCTAAGTCGTCACTATCGTCAATGTCGTCAATGTCGTCAATGTCGTCAATGTCGTCAATGTCTTCTATGTCGTCAATGTCGTTAATGTCGTCAATGTCGTCAATATCGTCTATGTCGTCTATGTCGTCAATGACGTCAATGTCGTCAATGTCGTCAATGTCGTCCAAGTCGTCAATATCGTCTATGTCGTCAATGTCGTCAATGTCGTCAATGACGCCAATGTCGTCAATGTCTTCAATGCTGTCAACGTTTTCAATGTCATATATGTTGTCTATGTCATCTATATCATCGTTGTCGTCAATGTCGTCTAGTTCGTCAATGTCGTCAATGGCGCCTTTGTCGTCAATATCGTCAATATCGTCAATGTCGTCAAAGTCGTCAATATTGGTTATGTCGTCTATGTCGTCAATGTCGTCAATGTCGTCTATGTCGTCAATATCGTCAATGTCGTCTATGTCGTCAATGTCGTCAATGTCGTCAATGTCGTCAATGTCGTCAAAGTCATCAATATCGTCAATATCGTCAATGTCGTCTATGTCGTCTATATCGTCAATGTCGTCAATGTCGTCAAAGTCGTCAATATCGTCTATGTCGTCAATATCGTCAATATCGACATTTTCGCCAACGTCGTCAATGTCGTCAATATCGTCTATGTCGTCTATGTCGTCAATGTCGTCTGTTGTCAATGTCGTCTATGTCGTCTATGTCTTCAATGTCGTCAATGTCGTCAATGTCGTCAGTGTCGTCAATGTCGTCAATGTCTCTATGTCGTCAATGTCGTTAATGTCGTCAATGTCGTCATATCGTCTATGTCGTCTATGTCGTCAATGTCGTTAAAGTCGTCTATGTGTTCAATGTCGTCAGTGTCTCTATGTCGTCAATGTCGTTAATGTCGTCAATGTCGTCAAAGTCGTCAATATCGTCTATGTCGCCAATGTCGTCTATGTCTTCTATGTCGTCTTTGTCGTCAATATCATCTATGTCGTCAATGTTGTTAATGTCGTCAATGTCATCAATATCGTCTATGTCGTCTATGTCGTTAGTGTCATCAATGTCGTCAATATCGTCTATGTCGTCAATGTCGTCAATGTCGTCAAAGTCGTCAATATCGTCTATATCGTCTACGTCGTCTATGTCGTCTATGTCATCAATGTCGTCAAAGTCGTCAATATCGTCAATGTCGTCAAAGTCGTCTATATCGTCTATGTCGTCAATGCCGTCTATCTCGTCTATGTCGTCTATGTCGTCAATATCGTCAATGTCGTCAATGTCTTCAATGTCGTCAATGTCTTCTATGTCGTCAATGTCGTTAATGTCGTCAATGTCGTCAATATCGTCTATGTGGTCAATGTCGTAAATGTCGTCAATGACGCCAATGTCGTCAATGTCTTCAATGCGGTCAACGTTTTCAATGTCATATATGTTGTCAATGTCATCTATGTCATCATTGTCGTCAATGTCGTCTATGTCGTCAATGTCGTTAATTTCGTCAATGTCGTCAATATCGTTTATGTCGTCTATGTAGTCAATGTCGTCAAAGTCGTCTATGTCGTCTAGTTCGTCAATGTCGTCAATGGCAACTTTGTCGTCAATATCGTCAATATCGTCAATGTCGTCAAAGTCGTCAATATCGGTTATGTCGTCTATGTCGTCAATGTCGTCAATGTCGTCTATGTCGTCAATGTCGTCTATGTCGTCAATGTCGTCAATGTCGTCAATGTCGTCAGAGTCGTCAATATCGTCAATGTCGTCAATGTCGTCTATGTCGTCTATATCGTCAATGTCGTCAATGTCGTCAAAGTCGTCAATATCGTTTATGTCGTCAATATCGTCAATATCGACATTTTCGTCAATGTCGTCAATGTCGTCAATATCGTCTATGTCGTCTATGTCGTCAATATCGTCTATGTCGTCAATGTCGTCTATGTCGTCTATGTCGTCTATGTCGTCAATGTCGTCAATGTCGTCAATGTCGTCAATGTCGTCAATGTCTCTATGTCGTCAATGTCGTTAATGTCGTCAATGTCGTCAATGTCGTCAAAGTCGTCAATATCGTCTATGTCGTCAATATCGACATTTTCGTCAATGTCGTCAATGTCGTCAATGTCGTCTATGTCGTCTATGTCGTCAATGTCGTCTATGTCGTCAATGTCGTCTATGTCGTCTATGTCGTCAATGTCGTCAATGTCGTCAATATCGTCAATGTCGTCAATGTCGTCAATGTCTCTATGACGTCAATGTCGTTAATGTCGTCAATGTCGTCAAATTCGTCAATATCGGTTATGCCGTCTATATCGTCAATGTCGTCAATGTAGTCTATGTCGTCAATATCGTCAATGTCGTCTATGTCATCGATGTCGTCAATGTCGTCAATGTCGTCTATGTGTTCAATGTCGTCTATGTCTCTATGTCGTCAATGTCGTTAATGTCGTCAATGTCGTCATATCGTCTATGTCGTCTATGTCGTCAATGTCGTCAAAGTCGTCTATGTGTTCAATGTCGTCAATGTCGTCAATGTCGACAAAGTCATCAATATCGTCTATGTCGTCAATGTCGTCAATGTCGTCAATGATGCCAATGTCGTCAATGTCTTCAATGCTGTCAACGTTTTCAATGTCATACATGTTGTCTATGTCATCTATGTCGTCATTGTCGTTAATGTCGTCTATGTCGTCAATGTCGTTAATTTCGTCAATGTCGTCAATATCGTCTTTGTCGTCTATTTAGTCAAGGTCGTCAAATTCGTCTATGTCGTCTAGTTCGTCAATGTCGTCAATGGTGTCTTTGTCGTCAATATCGTCAATGTCGTCAATGTCGTCAAATTCGTCAATATCGGTTATGCCGTCTATATCGTCAATGTCGTCAATGTAGTCTATGTCGTCAATATCGTCAATGTCGTCTATGTCATCGATGTCGTCAATGTCGTCAATGTCGTCAACGACGTCAATATCGTCTATCTCGTCTATGTCGTCAATGTCGCCAATGTCAAAGTAGTCTATGTCGTCAATGTCGTCAATGACGTCAATGTCATCAATATCATCAATGACATCAATGTCGTCAAAGTCGTCAATGTCGTCTATGTCGCCAATGTCGTCTATGTCTTCTATGTCGTCTTTGTCGTCAATATCATCTATGTTGTCAACGTCGTTAATGTCGTCAATATCGTCTATGTCGTCTATGTCGTCTATGTCGTGTAGGTCGTCAATGTCGTCAAAGTCGTCAATATCGTCTATGTTGACTATGTCGTCAATGTCGTCTGTGTCGTCTGTGTCGTCAATGTCGTCAATGTCGTCAAATTCGTCAATATCGTCTATGTCGTCAATGTCGTCTGTCGTCTATGTCGTCAATATCGTCTATGTCGTCGATGTCGTCAATGTCGTCAATGTCGTCAATGTCTTCTATGTCATCAATGTCGTTAATGTCGTCAATGTCGTCAATATCGTCTATGTCGTCTATGTCGTCAATGTCGTCAAAGTCGTCTATGTCGTCGATGTCGTCATTGTCGTCAATGTCGTCAATGTCCTCAAAATCGTTAATATCGTCTATGTCGTCAATGTCGTCAATGTCGTCAATAGCGTTAAGGTCGTCAATGTCTTCAATGCTGTCAACGTTTTCAATGTCATACATGTTGTCTATGTCATCTATGTCGTCATTGTCGTCAATGTCGTCTATGTCGTCAATGTCGTTAATTTCGTCAATGTCGTCTATGTCGTCAATGTCGTCAATGTCGTCAAAGTAGCCTATGTCGTCAATGTCAATGACGTCAATGTCATCAATGTCTTCAATGCTGTCAATGTTGTCAATACCATACATGTTGTCTATGTCATCTATGTCGACAATGTCGTCAAAGTGGTAAATATCGTCTATGTCGTCTATGTCGTCAATATCGTTTGTGTCGTCAATGTCGTCAAAGTCGTCAATGTCGTCAATGTCGTCAATGTCGTCAATACCGTCTATGATGTCAATGTCGTCAATGACGTCAATATCGTCAATGTATTCAATGCGGTCTATGTTGTCAATGTCATACATGTTGTCTATGTCATCTATGTCGTCAAAGTCGTAAATATCATCTATGTCGACTGTATCGTCAATGTCGTCTGCGTCGTCAATGTCGTCAATGTCGTCAATTTCAACAATATCGTCAATGGCGTATGTGTCGGCAAAGTCGTCAATATCGTCTATGTCGTCAATGTCGACTATGTCGTCTATGTCGTCTTTGTCGTCAATATCGTCTATGTCGTCAATGTCGTCAAAGTCGTCAATATCGTCTAGGTCGTCAATATCGTCAATATCGACATTTTCGTCAATGTCGTCAATGTCGTAAATATCGTCTATGTCGTCTATGTCGTCTATGTCGTCAATGTCGTCTATGTCGTCAATGTTGTCTATGTCGTCTATGTCGTCAATGTCGTCAAAGTCGTCTATGTGTTCAATGTCGTCAATGTCTCTATGTCGTCAATGTCGTTAATGTCGTCAATGTCGTCATATCGTCTATGTCGTCTATGTCGTCATTGTCGTCAAAGTCGTCTATGTGTTCAATGTCGTCAATGTCGTCAATGTCGACAAAGTCATAAATATCGTCTATGTCATCAATGTCGTCAATGACGCCAATGTCGTCAATGTCTTCAATGCTGTCAACGTTTTCAATGTCATACATGTTGTCTATGTCATCTATGTCGTCATTGTCGTCAATGTCGTCTATGTCGTCAATGTCGTTAATTTCGTCAATGTCGTCAATATCGTCTATGTCGTCTATGTAGTCAAGGTCGTCAAATTCGTCTATGTCGTCTAGTTCGTCAATGTCGTCAATGGTGTCTTTGTCGTCAATATCGTCAATGTCGTCAATGTCGTCAAATTCGTCAATATCGGTTATGACGTCTATGTCGTCAATGTCGTCAATGTAGTCTATGTCGTCAATATCGTCAACGTCGTCTATGTCGTCAATGTCGTCAATGTCGTCAATGTCGTTAACGTCGTCAATATCGTCTAAGTCGTCTATGTCGTCAATGTCGTCAATGTCGTCAAAGTAGTCTATGTCGTCATTGTCGTCAATGACGTCAATGTCATCAATATCGTCAATGTCGTCGATGTCGTCAATGTCGTCAATATCGTCTATGTCGCCAATGTCGTCTATGTCTACTATGTCGTCTTTGTCGTCAATATCATCTATGTTGGCAACGTCGTTAATGTCGTCAATATCGTCTATGTCGTCAATGTCGTCTATGTCGTGTAGGTCGTCAATGTCGTCAAAGTCGTCAATATCGTCTTTGTTGACTATGTCGGCAATGTCGTCTGTGTCGTCTGTGTCGTCAATGTCGTCAATGTCGTCAAATTCGTCAATATCGTCTATGTCGTCAATGTCGTCTATGTCGCCTATGTCGTCAATATCGTCTATGTCGTTAATGTCGTCAATGTCGTCAATGTCGTCAATGTCTTCTACGTCGTCAATGTCGTTAATATCGTCAATGTCGTCAATATCGTCTATGTCGTCTATGTCGTCAATGTCGTCAAAGTCGTCTATGTCGTCAATGTCGTCATTGTCGTCAATGTCCTCAAATTCGTCAATATCGTCTATGTCGTCAATGTCGTCAATGTCGTCAATAGCGCCAATGTCGTCAATGTCTTCAATGCTGTCAACGTTTTCAATGTCATACATGTTGTCTATGTCATCTATGTCGTCATTGTCGTCTATGTCGTCTATGTCGTTAATGTCGCTAATTTTGTCAATGTCGTCAATATCGTTTATGTCGTCTATGTAGTCAATGTCGTCAAAGTCGTCTATGTCGTCTAGTTCGTCAATGTCGTCAATGGCGTCTTTGTCGTCAATTTCGTCAATATCGTCAATGTCGGTTATGTCGTCTATGTCGTCAATGTTGTCTATGTCGTCAATATCGTCAATGTCGTCTATGTCGTCAATGTCGTCAATGTCGTCAAAGTCGTCAATATCGTCTATGTCGTCTATGTCGTCAATGTCGTCAATGTCGTCAAAGTAGTCTATGTCATCAATGTCAATGACGTCAATGTCATCAATGTCTTCAATGCTGTCAATGTTGTCAATACCATACATGTTGTCTATGTCATCTTTGGCGTGACGTCACGAGTGCTGGACTGCTGTGCACATCGCTCTCGACTTTTTATATAATTTTAGGATTAATATAATTATTTGAATTGTTATTTCGTGACAATATTCAATCTAGAGGTGTTCTAGTAAAGGTTAGTCAGTTATTTTAGCGTTTGTTGTGCCGTAATTGCTTTAAGTGGTGTTATTTGTGTTCGCGTGTGCGCCGGCATCGACGTCTTACTGCTTTGTTTACATCTGGTGGCAAGTGGTTCCAGCCGTAGCGGTCTCCGAAAGCTAAGTTCTAATAAGTGTTTGTGTATTGTAGTTAAATTATTAAAGTTTTAGATTTCAGGAGGTGTTATCGCGCTAGTTGTTTATTAACTTTAGTACTTTTCAACAGGTGACTTGCTGTTTTTAACGTAGTTAAGGTTGGGAAACTTTAAGTTACGGTATTTGATAACTCTTGTACTCTCACAGTGTTTAGTTGTTTTATTAGTGACGCTTGAATTTGAACTTGTTTATACAAGCAACAGTGTAAAGTTTCTGTGGTAGTGTTATTTGCTCTTTTCTGATACTATTAGTTGCTGTTACTTGATTTGTAGAGACTGAGGTTTGTTGATTGCTGTAGTTAAGAGGTACTTCCTACTTATTTTGTAGAAACTTAACTTCATAACGTAGACGTCTAGTTTTTCTTAACAAATTATTGTAAAATTTTACCATGAGTCCAAAGTGTGGGCTCTGTCGTAGGGTCGTGCGTAGTGGGCTGCAGTGTGTGATTTGTAGTAAGTATTTTCATGGGGGGGAGTGCAGTGGGGAAGACAGTGGGCATTGTGGTGAGGTTCTCTCTTGGAACTGTAGGATTTGCAGCAGGAATAAGTTGATAGAGGAGCAGGAGCGTTTGATCTGCGCCCTTCAGGTGCAGTTGAAAAACGCTGAAGAGGAACTAGGTAGGTTGAGGAGGGGAAGGGGGGCTGGGGAATGGGAACTGGCAGTTGGCAAGAAGGTAGCTAGGAGAAGGTATTCAGATAGCTTTACATTGCAAGTTGCAAATAGGTTTGACCAACTGTCAGAGTTGAGTGGAGATGAACCTCCTGTAGCTGTAGGTGTAGGAATTACGCAGCAGACCTCAGCTTTTGGTAAGCCGAAATCTGTAGAGAGGTCTCTTAGGAAGAAGAAGGTTCTGCTGCTAGGTAGTTCTCATGGCAGAGGTGTTGGCCAACAGTTGCAGGAAGTACTTGGGAGTGAGTACCAGGTCACCAGCATAGTGAAGCCTAGTGCAGGTTTAGATCAGGTCACTTGTAACATAGGGGACTTATGTAGGAATTTTTCAAAAGAGGATCAGGTAGTTATAGTGGGTGGGGCCGGGAACAGTCTTGATAGGGACGGGGAATATGATATAGGTGGTGATCTGGAAAGGATAGCAAATGAAACTGGTGGCACGAATGTGCATTTCGTGCAGCTGTTTCAGCGTCATGATAGGCCTTGTCTTAATGCGGCTGTCAGCCGTCTTAACATGGGGCTTGAAAAGGCGCTGATGACGGAGGGCATGGATCACATTGCAGTGGTGCCAGTTGAAACTATCCAAAGGTCGGATTTTACTAGGCACGGTCTGCACCTCAATAGGTATGGGAAGGGGAGGTTGGCAAAGCTCATAGGTGACAGTGTAGTAGGGGGTGGGGGTTTCACTCATGGAAAAATTCCTGTAGTAGTTGGTGTTAGGGCTGCACCTTTTTTAGACTGAAGACAGCTGATAGATATTCCTGCTTAAAGGAAGTCCCTCTAAGAAATGAACCACCTTTGACAAAGTCTAAGAATATAAGTAATAAGGGAATTACTGTTTTTCATCAAAATATACAGGGTATCAGAGATAAAGTTAATGAAATGCTTATTGATACTGATTCTGACATTATTGGTATTTCAGAGCACTTTTTAAGTGGTGTGACAAGTCAGAGACTTCCTTTGCCAGGATACAGGTTAGCTGCCTTTTACTCTAGGAGTTCCTTGCAGTGTGGAGGAGTGGCCATGTATGTAAAAAACGATTTTTCATCGGAGTCAATCGATTTTTCTAAACACTGCACAGAACAGATATTTGAATGTTGTGCAGGAATTGTTAATGTTAATGGAACAAAACTAGTAATAGTTGTTATTTATAGATCCCCTGACTCAGATTTTAAAATGTTTCTGCCCAAGCTGGAATTGGTTCTGGGTTCACTGTATAGGAAGTATAAAAATTTAATTGTGTGTGGAGATTTCAACATTAATTGTGTAGGTGATAGCTCAAGGAAACGTCAGCTGTTAGATCTATTTAATTCCTATAACATGATGCAAACAGTATTTTTTCCAACGAGAGTGCAAGGAAATAGCAGTTCTACCATTGACAATATTTTTGTTCATTCTTCATTGTTAGAGGGGCACTCTGTCAGCAGAATAGTAAATGGCCTATCAGACCACGATGCCCAACTTTTAATTCTAAAAAGTATTTGTTCTCAAACAAATGTTAAACATAAATATCAACTACTCAGAAAAGTTAATCCAGTTGCAATTGAGACCTTTTTAAGCCTAATTAAGGAACAAGAATGGCAGGATGTTTATAGTGCTGATAATGCAGATGATAAATATAATGCTTTTCTGAACACATTTATTATGCTATTTGAAAGTTGCTTTCCACTAGAACGCTCAAAACAGGGTACTTTCAGTAACAGACAGCCAGGGTGGATGACAAAGGGGATAAGAGTATCATGTAGAACTAAGCGGGAGTTGTATCAAAATGTTAGAAGCAGTCAGAATGAAGATGCAGTAGCTCATTACAAACAGTACTGTAAGGTTCTGAAAAATGTCATTAAGAATGCAAAAAGTATGTGGTACGCAAAAATAATAGCAAACTCTCGGGATAAAATTAAAACTATCTGGTCAGTCGTGAAGGAAGTGTCTGGTCAGGAGCAGCAGGTAGAAGATATAACGTCAGTGCGTAGTAGGAATGTTTCTGTTACTGACAAGTTAGATATATGTGCAATATTCAATAATCACTTTCTGAATATTGTAGAGGAACTAAACAAAACTCTAGTTTCTACAGGTAATCATATAACGTTTTTAGAAAATGCGTTTCCGAGGCTGTTTCCTGAAATGATCCTTCATGATACTTCCATAGGTGAGATTGAGTCAATAATTAAATCACTAAAGACTAAGGACTCTTGTGGATATGATGGGGTATCTAGCAGAATTCTAAAGTACTGTTCTCCATATGTTAGCCCAGTACTAAGCCATATTTGTAATTTTTCCTTTCGGAATGGTCAGTTTCCTAACAGATTAAAGTACTCAGTAGTGAAACCGCTTTATAAAAAAGGTGAAAGGGATAATGTAGATAACTATAGACCTATTTCTATGCCATCGGTTTTTTCCAAAGTTATTGAAAAGGCTGTAAATTCAAGATTAATTGATCATTTCAGTTCACATAATTTCCTGTCAAACGTACAGTTTGGTTTTAGAAGTGGATTAACGACCGAAAACGCTATATTTTCGTTTCTCTGTGAGGCACTTGATGGGTTAAATAAGAGGCTACGGACATTAGGCGTCTTCTTTGATTTAACAAAAGCGTTTGATTGTGTTGATCACAAAATATTGTTGCAGAAGTTGGAACATTATGGAATACGGGGAGTAGCCCACAACTGGTTCACCTCTTACTTTAATAATAGACAACAGAAGGTAATTCTCCGCAATGTAGAAAATGGCTATGACGTGCAATCCCAATGGGGCACAATTAAGTATGGGGTGCCCCAGGGGTCTGTTTTGGGACCATTGCTGTTTCTTATTTATATAAATGATATGCCTTCGAGTATAACAGGTGATTGTAAAATATTTTTGTTTGCTGATGATACCAGCTTGGTAGTGAAGGATGTTGCTCGTAATATTGACACAGTATCAAACAATGCAGTTCAAGAGATAAGTTCATGGCTAATAGAAAAGAAGTTGATGTTAAATCACAGTAAAACTCAGTTCTTACAATTTCTAACACATAATTTGACGAAATCTGACATTATGATTACACATAATGGGCATGTGATAAGTGAGACTGAACAGTTCAAATTTCTAGGTGTTCATATAGACAGTAAGCTGTCATGGAAAGCCCATGTTCAGGATCTTGTTCCAAAACTAAATTCTGCTATATTTACCATTAGAACAATATCTGAGATAAGTGATTTTTCAACACGAAAAGTAGTCTATTTCGCTTACTTTCACTCACTTATGACGTACGGCATTGCTTTTTGGGGTAACTCGCCTGATGCAAAAAGGATATTTCTGGCTCAAAAACGCGCGGTTCGAGCAATATCTGGTGTAAGTTCGCGAACGTCATGTCGACCCCTTTTCAGTAGTCTGGGAATTTTTACTCTGGCGTCACAATACGTTTTTTCTTTAATGTCGTTTGTTGTTAATGATATCAGCTCATTCCCACGAGTTAGTAGCTTTCACTCGGTGAATACTAGACAGATGCCTAATCTACATTTGCACCGCACCACCTTAACACTTGTGCAGAAAGGGGGGCAGTATTCTGCGGCATCCATTTTCAATAAGCTGCCACAAGAACTTAAGAATCTTAGCACTAATCCACATGCTTTCAAATCTAAATTGAAGAGTTACCACGTGGCTCACTCCTTTTATTCTGTCGAGGAACTCCTAGAAAAGTTAAACAATTAAGCTAATTTATTTTTCTTTATTGATTCTTTTCACTTTTTCTATTACCATTATTGTGTAACAATTAATGTATTGACTTATTCCATGACCATGGAGTTTAGCTCCTGAAGTGGGTCCTATGGAACAGAATAAATAAATAAATAAATAAATAAATAAATAAATATGTCGACAATGTCGTCAAAGTCGTAAATATCGTCTATGTCGTCTATGTCGTCTATGTCGTCAATGTCGTCTATGTCGTCAATGTCGTCTGTGTCGTCAATGTCATCAAAGTCGTCAATGTCGTCAATATCGTCAATGTCGTCAATGTCGTCAATACCGTCTATGATGTCAATGTCGTCAATGACGTCAATATCGTCAATGTCTTCAATGCGGTCGATGTTGTCAATGTCATACATGTTGTCTATGTCATCTATGTCGTCAAAGTCGTAAATATCATCTATGTTGACTATATCGTCAATTTCGTCTGCGTCGTCAATGTCGTCAATGTCGTCAATGTCATCAATATCGTCAATGTCGTATATGTCGTCAAAGTCGTCAATGTCGTCTATGTCGTCAATGTCGACTATGTCGTCTATGTCGTCTTTGTTGTCAATATCGTCTATGACGTCAATGTCGTGAATGTCGTCAATGTCGTCAATGTCGTCAATGTTGTCTATGTCGTCAATGTCGTCAATGTCGTCAAAGTCGTATATATCGTCTATGTCGTCTATGTCGTCTATGTCGGCTATGTCGGCTATGTCGTCAATGGCATCAATATCGTCTATGTCGTAAATATCGTCTATATCGACATTTTCGTCAATGTCGTCAACGTCGTTAATGTCGTCAATATCGTCTATGTCGTCTATGTCGTGTAGGTCGTCAATGTCGTCAAAGTCGTCAATATTTTCAATGTCGTTAATGTCGTCAATGTCGACAATGTAGTCAATATCGTCTATGTCGTCTATGTCGTCAATGTCGTCTTTGTCGTAAATGTCGTCACTGTCGTCAATGTCGTCAATGTCGTCTATGTCGTCAATGTCGTTAATGCCATCAATGTCGTCAATGTCGTCTATGTCGTCCAAATCGTCAATGTGGTCAATGTCGTCTATGTCGTCAATGTCGTCAATATCGTCTATGTCGTCAATATCGTCAATATCGACATTTTCGTCAATGTCGTCAATGTCGTCAATACCGTCTATGTCGTCTGTCGTCAATGTCGTCTATGTCGTCTATGTCGTCTATGTCGTCAACATCGTCAATGTCGTCAATGTCGTCAATGCCGTCAATGTCTCTATGTTGTCAATGTCGTTAATGTCGTCAATGACGTCATATCGTCTATGTCGTCTATGTCGTCAAAGTCGTCTATGTGTTCAATGTCGTCAATGTCTCTATGTCGTCAATGTCGTTAATGTCGTCAATGTCGTCATATCGTCTATGTCGTCTATGTCGTCAATGTCGTCAAAGTCGTCTATGTGTTCAATGTCATCAATGTCGTCAATGTCGACAAAGTCATCAATATCGTCTATGTCGTCAATTTCGTCAATGACGCCAATGTCGTCAATGTCTTCAATGCTGTCAACGTTTTCAATGTCATACATGTTGTCTATGTCATCTATGTCGTCATTGTCGTTAATGTCGTCTATGTCGTCAATGTCGTCAATGTCGTCAATATCGTCTATGTCGTCTATGTCGTCAATGTCGTCAAAGTCGTCTATGTCGTCCAGTTCGGCAAAGTCGACAAAGTCATCAATATCGTCTATGTCGTCAATGTCGTCAATGACGCCAATATCGTCAATGTCTTCAATGCTGTCAACGTTTTCAATGTCATACATGTAGTCTATGTCATCTATGTCGTCATTGTCTTCAATGTCGTCTATGTCGTCTATGTCGTTAATTACGTCAATGTCGGCAATATCGTCAATGTCGTCTATGTTGTCAAGGTCGTCAAACTCGTCTATGTCGTCTAGTTCGTCAATGTCGTCAATGGTGTCTTTGTCGTCAATATCGTCAATGTCGTCAAATTCTCCAATATCAGTTATGTCGTCTATGTCGTAAATATCGTCAATATCGACATTTTCGGCAATGTCGTCAATGTCGTCAAAGTCGTCAATATCGTCTATGTCGTCAATGTCGTCTATGTCGTCTATGTCGTCAATATCGCCTATGTTGTCAATGTCATCAATGTCGTCAATGTCGTCAATGTCGTTAATGTCGTTAATGTCGTCAATATCGTCTATGTCGTCTATGTCGTCAATGTCGTCTATGTCGTAAATGTCGTCACTGTCGTCAATGCCGTCAATGTCGTCTATGTCGTCAAAGTCGTTAATGCCATCAATGTTATCAATATCGTCTATGTCGTCCAAGTCGTCAATGTGGTCAATGTCGTCTATGTCGTCAATGTCGTCAATGTCGTCTATGTCGTCTATATCGTCAATGTCGTCAATGTCGTCAAAGTCGTCAATATCGTCTATGTCGTCTATGTCGTCAATGTCGTCTATGTCGTCAATGTCGTCTATGTCGGCAATGTCGTCAATATCGTCAATGTCGGCAATGTCGTTTAATTTCGTCAATGTCGTCAATATCGTCTATGTTGTCTATGTAGTCAATGTCGTCAAAGTCGTCTATGTCGTCTAGTTCGTCAATGTCGTCAATGGCGTCTATGTCGTCAATATCGTCAATGTCGTCAATGTCGTCAAAGTCGTCAATATCGGTTATGTCGTCTATGTCGTCAATGTCGTCTATGTCGTCTATGTCGTCTATGTTGTCAATCTCGTCTATGTCGTCAATGTCGTCTATGTCGTCTATGTCGTCAACGTCGTCAATGTCGTCAATGTCGTCAATGTCTCTATGTTGTCAATGTCGTTAATGTCGTCAATGACGTAATATCGTCTATGTCGTCTATGTCGTCAATCTCGTCAAAGTCGTCTATGTGTTCAATGTCGTCAATGTCTCTATGTCGTCAATGTCGTTAATGTCGTCAATGTCGTCATATCGTCTATGTCGTCTATGTCGTCAATGTCGTCAAAGTCGTCTATGTGTTCAATGTCATCAATGTCATCAATGTCGTCAATGTCGACAAAGTCATCAATATCGTCTATGTCGTCAATTTCGTCAATGACGCCAATGTCGTCAATGTATTCAATGCTGTCAACGTTTTCAATGTCATACATGTTGTCTGTGTCATCTATGTCGTCATTGTCGTCAATGTCGTCTATGTCGTCAATGTCGTTAATTTCGTCAATGTCGTCAATATCGTCTATGTCATCTATGTAGTCAAGGTCGTCAAATTCGTCTATGTCGTCTAGTTCGTCAATTTCGTCAATGGTGCCTTTGTCGTCAATATCGTCAATATCGTCAATGTCGTCAAATTGGTCAATATCGTTTATGACGTCTATGTCGTCAATGTCGTCAATGTCGTCTATGTTGTCAATATCGTCAATGTCATCTATGTCGTCAATGTCGTCAATGTCGTCAATGTCGTCAACATCGTCAATATCATCCATGTCGTCTATGTCGTCAATGTCGTCAAAGTCGTCAAAGTAGTCTATGTCGTCAATGTCGTCAAAGACGTCAATGTCATCAATATCGTCAATGTCGTGAATGTCGTCAAAGTCGTCAATATCGTCTATGTCGCCAATGTCGTCTATGTCTTCTATGTCGTCTTTGTCGTCAATATCGTCTATGTCGTCTATGTCGTCAATATCGTCAATGTCGTCAATGTCGTCAATGTCTTCTATGTCGTCAATGTCGTTAATGTCGTCAATGTCGTCAATATCGTCTATGTCGTCTATGTCGTCAATGTCGTCAAAGTCGTCTATGTCGTCCAGTTCGTCAAAGTCGACAAAGTCATCAATATCGTCTATGTCGTCAATGTCGTCAATGACGCCAATGTCGTCCCTGTCTTCAATGCTGTCAACGTTTTCAATGTCATACATGTAGTCTATGTCATCTATGTCGTCATTGTCTTCAATGTCGTCTATGTCGTCAATGTCGTTAATTACGTCAATGTCGGCAATATCGTCAATGTCGTCTATGTAGTCAAGGTCGTCAAATTCGTCTATGTCGTCTAGTTCGTCAATGTCGTCAATGGTGTCTTTGTCGTCAATATCGTCAATGTCGTCAATGTCGTCAAATTCTCCAATATCTGTTATGTCGTCTATGTCGTAAATATCGTCAATATCGACATTTTCGGCAATGTCGTCAATGTCGTCAAAGTCGTCAATATCGTCTATGTCGTCAATGTCGTCTATGTCGTCTAAGTCGTCAATATCGTCTATGTTGTCAATGTCATCAATGTCGTCAATGTCGTCAATGTCGTTAATGTCGTCAATGTCGTCAACATCGTCTATGTCGTAAATGTCGTCACTGTCGTCAATGCCGTCAATGTCTTCTATGTCGTCAATGTCGTTAATGCCATCAATGTTGTCAATATCGTCTATGTCGTCCAAGTCGTCAATGTGGTCAATGTCGTCTATGTCGTCAATATCGTCAGTGTCGTCTATGTCGTCTATATCGTCAATGTCGTCAATGTCGTCAAATTCGTCTATGTAGTCTAGTTCGTCAATTTCGTCAATGTCGTCTATGTCGTCAATGTCGTCTATGTCGGCAATGTCGTTTAATTTCGTCAATGTCGTCAATATCGTCTATGTAGTCAATGTCGTCAAAGTCGTCTATAACGTCTAGTTCGTCAATGTCGTCAATGGCGTCTATGTCGTCAATATCGTCAATGTCGTCAATGTCGTCAAAGTCGTCAATATCGGTTATGTCGTCTATGTCGTCAATGTCGTCTATGTCGTCTATGTCGTCTATGTTGTCAATGTCGTCTATGTCGTCAATGTCGTCAATGTCGTCAAAGTCGTCAATGTCGTCAATGTCGTCATTGTCGTCAATGTCGTCAAAGTCGTCAATATCATCTATGTCATCAATGCCGTCTATGTCGTCTATGTCGTCAATATCGTCAATGTCGTCAATGTCGTCAACGTCGTCAATGTCGTCAATGGCTTCTATGTCGTCAATGTCGTTAATGTCGTCAAAGTCGACAATATCGTCTATGTCGTCTATGTCGTCTATGTCGTCAAAGTCGTCTATGTTGTCAATGTCGTCAATGTCGTCAATGACGCCAATGTCGTCAATGTCTTCAATGCTGTCAACGTTTTCAATGTCATACATGTAGTCTATGTCATCTATGTCGTCATTGTCTTCAATGTCGTCTATGTCGTCAATGTCGTTAATTTCGTCAATGTCACCAATATTGTCTATGTCGTCTATGTAGTCAAGGTCGTCAAATTCGTCTATGTCGTCTAGTTCGTCAATGTCGTCAATGGTGTCTTTGTCGTCAATATCGTCAATGTCGTCAATGTCGTCAAATTCGTCAATATCGGTTAAGTCGTCTATGTCGTCAATGTCGTCAATGTCGTCTATGTCATCAATATCGTCAATGTCGTCTATGTCATCAATGTCGTCAATGTCGTCATCGTCGTCAACGTCGTCAATATCGTCTATGTCGTCTATGTCGTCAATGTCGTCAATGTCGTCAAAGTAGTCTATGTCGTCAATGTCGTCAATGACGTCAATGTCATCAATATCGTCAATGTCGTCAAAGTCGTCAATATCGTCAATGTCGTCAATGTCGTCTATGTCTTCTATGTCGTCTTTGTCATCAATATCATCTATGTCGTCAATGTTGTTAATGTCGTCAATGTCGTCAATGTCGTCTACGTCGTCTATGTTGTTCTATGTCATGAATGTCGTCAATGTCGTTAATATCGACAATGTTGTCAATATCGTCAATGTCGTCTATGTCGTCAATGTCGTCAATGTCGTCAATGTCGTCTATGTCATCAATATCGTCAATGTCGTCTATGTCGTCAATGTCGTCAATGTCGTCAATGTCGTCAAAGTCGTCAATATCGTCTATGTCGTCTATGTCGTTAATGTTGTCAATGTCGTCAAAGTAGTCTATGTCGTCAATGTCAATGACGCAATGTCATCAATGTCTTCAATGCTGTCAATGTTGTCTATATCATACAAGTTGTCTATGTCATCTATGTCGTCAAAGTCGTCAAAGTCGTAAATATCGTCTATGTCATCTATGTCGTCAATGTCGTCAAAGTCGTAAATATCGTCTATGTCGACTATGTCGTAAATGTCGTCTGTGTAGTCAATTCGGCAATGTCGTCAATGTCATCATCATCGTCAATGTCGCTAATGTCGTCAAAGTCGTCAATATCGTCTATGTCGTCAATGTCGTCTATGTCGTCTATGTCGTCTTTGTCGTCAATATCGTCTATGTCGTCAATGTCGTCAATGTCGTCAATATCGTCTATGTCGTCTATGTCGTTAATGTCGTCTATGTCGTCTATGTCGTCTATGTCGTCAAAGTCGTCTATGTGTTCAATGTCGTCAATGTCTCTGTGTCGTCAATGTCGTTAATGTCGTCAATGTCGTCATATCGTCTATGTCGTCTATGTCGTCTATGTCGTCAAAGTCGTCTATGTGTTCAATGTCATCAATGTCGTCAATGTCGACAAAGTCTTCAATATCGTCTATGTCGTCAATTTCGTCAATAACGCCAATGTCGTCAATGTCTTCAATGCTGTCAACGTTTTCAATGTCATACATGTTGTCTATGTCATCTATGTCTTCATTGTCGTCAATGTCGTCTATGTCGTCAATGTCGTTAATTTCGTCAATGTCGTCAATATCGTCTATGTCATCTATGTAGTCAAGGTCGTCAAATTCGTCTATGTCGTCTAGTTAGTCAATTTCGTCAATGGTGTCTTTGTCGTAAATATCGTCAATATCGTCAATGTCGTCAAATTCGTCAATATCGGATATGACGTCTATGTCGTCAATGTCGTCAATGTGGTCAATGTCGTCAATGTCGTCAATATCGTCAATGTCGTCTATGTCGTCAATGTCGTCAATGACGTCAATGTCGTCAACGTCGTCAATATCATCCATGTCGTCTATGTCATCAATGTCGTCAAAGTCGTCAATATCGTCTATGTCGCCAATGTCGTCTATGTCTTCTATGTCGTCTTTGTCGTCAATAGCATCTATGTCGTCAACGTCGTTAATGTCGTCAATATCGTCTATGTCGTCTATGTCGTCTATGTCGTGTAGGTCGTCAATGTCGTCAAAGTCGTCAATATCGTCTAAGTCGTCTATGTCATCAATGTCGTCAATGTCGTCAAAGTCGTCTATGACGTCAATGTCGTCAATGACGTCAATGTCGTCAATGTCTTCAATGCTGTCAATGTTGTCAATGTCATACATGTTGTCTATGTCATCTATGTCGTCAATGTCGTCAAAGTCGTAAATATCGTCTATGTTGACTATGTCGTCAATGTCGTCTGTGTCGTCTGTGTCGTCAATGTCGTCAATGTCGTCAAATTCGTCAATATCGTCTATGTCGTCAATGTCTATGTCGTCTATGTCGTCAATATCGTCTATGTCGTCTATGTCGTCCATGTCGTCAATGTCGTCAATGTCGTCAATGTCTTCTATGTCGTCAATGTCGTTAATGTCGTCAATGTCGTCAATATCGTCTATGTCGTCTATGTCGTCAATGTCGTCAAAGTCGTCTATGTCGTCAATGTCGTCAAAGTCGACAAAGTCATCAGTATTGTCTATGTCGTCAATGTCGTCAATGACGCCAATGTCGTCAATGTCTTCAATGCTGTCAACGTTTTCAATGTCATACGTGTAGTCTATGTCATCTATGTCGTCTGTGTTGTCTGTGTCGTCAATGTCGTCAATGTCGTCAAATTCGTCAATATCGTCTATGTCGTCAATGTCTATGTCGTCTATGTCGTCAATATCGTCTATGTCGTCTATGTCGTCAATGTCGTCAATGTCGTCAATGTCTTCAATGTCGTCTATGTCGTCAATGTCGTTAATTTCGTCAATGTCGTCAATAACCTCAATGTCGTCTATGTAGTCAAGGTCGTCAAATTCGTCTATGTCGTCTAGTTCGTCAATGTCTTCAATAATGTCTTTGTCGTCAATATCGTCAATGTCGTCAATGTCGTCAAATTCTCCAATATCAGTTATGTCGTCTATAACGTAAATATCGTCAATATCGACATTTTCGGCAATGTCGTTCAATGTCGTCAAAGTCGTCAATATCGTCTATGTCGTCAATGTCGTCTATGTCGTCTATGTCGTCAATATCGTCTATGTTGTCAATGTCATCCATGTCGTCAATGTCGTCAATGTCTTTAATGTCGTCAATGTCGTTAACATCGTCTATGTCGTCTATGTCGTCAATGTCGTCTATGTCGTAAATGTCGTCACTGTCGTCAATGCCGTCAATGTCGTCTATGTCGTCAATGTCGTTAATGCCATCAATGTTGTCAATATCGTCTATGTCGTCCAAGTCGTCAATGTGGTCAATGTCGTCTATGTCGTCAATGTCGTCAATGTCGTCTATGTCGTCTATATCGTCAATGTCGTCAATGTCGTCAAAGTCGTCAATATTGTCTATGTCGTCTATGTCGTCAATGTCGTCTATGTCGTCAAAGTCGTCTATGTCGGCAATGTCGTCAATATCGTCAATGTCGGAAATGTCGTGTAATTTCGTCAATGTCGTCAATATCGTCTATGTTGTCTATGTAGTCAATGTCGTCAAAGTCGTCTATGTCGTCTAGTTCGTCAATGTCGTCAATGGCGTCTTTGTCGTCAATATCGTCAATGTCGTCAATGTCATCAAAGTCGTCAATATCCGTTATGTCGTCTATGTCGTCAATGTCGTCTATGTTGTCTATGTCGTCTATGTTGTCAATGTCGTCTATGTCGTCAATGTCGTCAATGTCGTCAATGTCGTCAATGTCGTCAATGTCGTCAATGTCGTCAAAGTCGTACATATCATCTATGTCGTCAATGCCGTCTATGTCGTCTATGTCGCCTATGTCGTCAATATCGTCAATGTCGTCAATGTCGTCAACGTCGTCAATGTCGTCAATGTCTTCTATGTCGTCAATGTCGTTAATGTTTTCAATGTCGACAATATCGTCTATGTCGTCTATGTCGTCAAAGTCGTCTATGTTGTCAATGTCGTCAATGTCGTCATAGTCGACAAAGTCATCAATATCGTCTATGTCGTCAACGTCGTCAATGTCGTCAATGACGCCAATGTCGTCAATGTCTTCAATGCTGTCAACGTTTTCAATGTCATACATGTAGTCTATGTCATCTGTGTCGTCATTGTCTTCAATGTCGTCTATGTCGTCAATGTCGTTAATTTCGTCAATGTCACCAATATAGTCTACGTCGTCTATGTAGTCAAGGTCGTCAAATTCGTGTATGTCGTCTAGTTCGTCAATGTCGTCAATGGTGTCTTTGTCGTCAATATCGTCAATGTCGTCAATGTCGTCAAATTCGTCAATATCGGTTAAGTCGTCTATGTCGTCAATGTCGTCAATGTCGTCTATGTCATCAATATCGTCAATGTCGTCTATGTCGTCAATGTCGTCAATGTCGTATCGTCGTCAACGTCGTCAATATCGTCTATGTCGTCTATGTCGTCAATGTCGTCAATGTCGTCAAAGTAGTCTATGTCGTCTATGTCGTCAATGTCGTCTATGTCTTCTATGTCGTCTTTGTCATCAAAATCATCTATGTCGTCAATGTTGTTAATGTCGTCAATGTCGTCAATATTGTCTATGTCGTCTATGTCGTTAGTGTCATCAATGTCGTCAATGTCGTCTATGTCGTCAATGTCGTCAAAGTCGTCAATATCGTCTATGTCGTCTACGTCGTCTATGTCGTTCTATGTCATCGATGTCGTCAATGTCGTTAATATCGTCAATGTCGTCAAAGTCGACTATATCGTCTATGTCGTCAATGCCATCTATGTCGTCTATTTCGTCTATGTCTTCAATATCGTCAATGTCGTCAATGTCGTCAATGTCATCTATGTCGTCAATGTCGTTAATATCGTCAAGGCGTCAATGTCGTCAATATCGTCTATGTCGTCTATGTCGTCAATGACGTCAATTACGTCAATGTCGTCAAAGTCGTCAAAGTCGTCAATATCGTCTATGTCGTCAATGTCTTCAATGTCGTCAATGACGCCAATGTCGTCAAAGTCTTCAATGCTGTCAACGTTTTCAATGTCATACATGTTGTCTATGTCATCTATGTCGTCATTGTCGTCAATGTCGTCTATGTCGTCAATGTCGTCAATGTCGTCAATATCGTCAATGTCGTCTATGTCGTCAATGTCGTCAAGTCGTCAATGTCGTCTATGTCATCAATATCGTCAATGTCGTCTATGTCGTCAATGTCGTCAATGTCGTCAATGTCGTCAAAGTCGTCAATATCTTCTATGTCGTCTATGCCGTCAATGTTGTCAATGTCGTCAAAGTAGTCTATGTCGTCAATGTCAATGACGCAATGTCATCAATGTCTTCAATGTTGTCAATATCATACATGTTGTCTATGTCATCTATGTCATCTATGTCGTCAAAGTCGTAAATATCGTCTATGTCGACTATGTCGTAAATGTCGTCTGTGTAGTCATTTCGGCAATGTCGTCAATGTCATCAACATCGTCTATGTCGTTAATGTCGTCAATGTCGTCAATGTCGTCTATGTCGTCAATGTCGTCAATGTCGTCAAAGTCGTCAATATCGCCTATGTCGTCTATGTAGTCTATGTCGGCTATGTCGTCTATGTCGTCAATGTCGTCAATACCGTCTATGCCTAAAATATCTTCAGTATCGACATTTTCGTCAATGTCGTCAACGTCGTTAATGTCGTCAATATCGTCTATGTCGTCTATGTCGACTATGTCGTGTAGGTCGTCAATGTCGTCAAAGTCGTCAATATCGTCTATGTCGTCAATGTCGTCAATGTCGTCAATATCGTCTATGTCGTCTATGTCATCAAAGTTGTCAATGATGTCAAAGTCATATATGTCATCAATGTCGTCTATGACGTCAATGTCGTCAATGTCTTAAATGCTGTCAATGTTGTCAATGTCATACATGCAGTCTATGTCATCTATGTCGTTAATGTCGTAAAAGTCGGTAATATCGTCTATGTCGTCTATTTCGTCAATGTCGTCTGTGTCGTCAATCGTCAATTTCGCCAATATCGCCAATGTCGTCAATGTCTTCTATGTCGTCAATGTCGTTAATGTCGTCAATGTCGTCAATATCGTCTATGTCGTCTATGTCGTCTATGTCGTCAAAGTCGTCTATGTTGTCAATGTCGTCAATGTCGTCAAAGTCGACAAAGTCATCAATATCGTCTATGTCGTCAATGTCGTCAATGTCGTCAATGACGCCAATGTCGTCAATGTCTTCAATGCTGTCAACGTTTTCAATGTCATACATGTAGTCTATGTCATCTATGTCGTCATTGTCTTCAATGTCGTCTTTGTTGTAAATATCGTCTATGTCGACTATGTCGTAAATGTCGTCTGTGTAGTCATTTTGGCAATGTCGTCAATGTCATCAACATCGTCAATGTCGCTAATGTCGTCAAAGTCGTCAATATCGTCTATGTCGTCAATGTCGTCAATGTCGTCAATATCGTCTATGTCGTCTATGTCGTTAATGTCGTCAATGTCGTCAATGTCGTCAATGTCGTCTATGTCGTCAATGTCGTCAATGTCGTCAAAGTCGTCTATGACGTCAATGTCGTCAATGACGTCAATGTCTTCAATGCTGTCAATGTTGTCAATGTCATACATGTTGTCTATGTCATCTATGTCGTCAATGTCGTCAAAGTCGTAAATATCGTCTATGTTGACTATGTCGTCAATGTCGTCTGTGTCGTCTGTGCCGTCATTGTCGTCATTGGCGTCAAATTCGTCAATATCGTCTATGTCGTCAATGTCGTCTATGTCGTCAAAGTCGTCATTATCGTCTTTGTTGTCTTTGTCGTCTATTCGTCAATGTCGTCAATGTCTTCAGTGTCGTCAATGTCGTCAAAGTCGTCTATGTCGTCAATGTCGTCAATGACGGCAATGTCGTCAAAGTCTTCAATGATGTCAATGTTGTCAATGTCCTACATGTTGTCTATGTCAACTATGTCATCAATGTCGTCAAAGTAGTAAATATCGGTTATGTCGTCTATGTCGTCAATGTCGTCTATGTCGTCAATGTCGTCTATGTCGTCGATGTCGTCAATGGCGTCAATGTCGTCAAAGTCGTCAATATCGGTTATGTCGTCTATGTCGTCAATGTCGTCTATGTCGTCAATGTCGTCTATGTCGTCGATGTCGTCAATGTCGTCCATGTCGTCTATGTCGTCAATGTCGTCTATGTCGACAATGTCGTCAATGTCCTCAATGTCGTCAATGTCATTAATGTCGTCAATGACGTCAGTATCGCCAATGTCGTCAATGTCGTCAAAGTCGTCAATATCGTCAATGTCGTCAATGTCGTAGAAGCCGTCAATATCGTCTATGTCGTCAATATCGTCTATGTCGTCAATATCGTCTGTGTTATCTATGTCGTCTATGTCGACAATGTCGTCGATGTCGTCAATGTCGTCAATGTCGTCATTGTCGTCCATGTCGTCATTGTCGTTAATGTCGTCAAAGTCGTCAATATCGTCTATGTCGTCTATGTCTCCAATGTCGTTAATGTCGTCAATGTCGTTAATGTCGTCTATGTCTTCAACGTCGTTACTGTCGTCAATGTCGTCAATATCGTTTATGACGCCTATTTAGTCAATGTCATCTATGTCGTCTATGTCGTCAATGTCGTCAATGGCGTCAATGTCGTCAAAGTCGTCAATATCGATTATGTCGTCTATGTCGTCAATGTCATTTATGTCGTCAACGTTGTCAATGTTTTCGATGTCGTCAATGTCGCCCATGTCGTCTATGTTGTCAATGTCGTCCATGTCGACAATGTCGTCAATGTCTTCAATGTCGTCAATGTCGTCTATGTCGTCAATATCGTTAATGTCGTCAATGTCGTCAATATCGTCAATATCGTCTATGTCGTCCATGTCGTCAATGTCGTCTATGTCGTCAATGTCGTCAATGTCGTCTATGTCGTCAATATCGTCAATGTCGTCAATGTCGTCAAAGTCGTCAATTTCGTCTATGTCGTCTATGTCGTCAAAGTCGTCAATGTCGTCATTGTCGTCAGTGTCGTCAATGTCGTCTATGTCGTCAATGTCGTCAATATCGTCAAAGCCGTCTATATCGTCTATGTCGTCAATGCCATCTATGTCGTCTATGTCGTCAATGTCGTCAATATCGTCAATGTCGTCAATGTCGTCTCTGTCGTCAATGTCGTCAATGTCGTCAATGTCGTCAATGACGCCAATGTCGTCAATGTCTTCAATGCTGTCAACGTTTTAAATGTCATACATGTTGTCTATGTCATCTATGTCGTCATTGTCGTCAATGTCGTTTATGTCGTCAATGTTGTTAATTTCGTCAATGTCGTCAATATCGTCTATGTCGTCTGTGTAGTCAATGTCGTCAAAGTCGTCCATGTCGTCTAGTTCGTCAATGTCGTCAATGGCGTCTTTGTCGTCAATATCGTCGATGTCGTCAATGTCATCAAAGTCGTCAGTATCGGTTATGTCGTCTATGTCGTCAATGTCGTGAATGTAGTCTATGTCGTCAATATCGTCAATGTCGTCTATGTCGTCAATGTCGTCTATGTCGTCAATGTCGTCAAAGTGTTCAATATCGTCTATGTCGTCTATGTCGTCAATGTCGTCAATGTCGTCATAGTAGTCTATGTCGTCAATGTCGTCAATGACGTCAATGTCATCAATGTCTTCAATGCTGTCAATGTTGTCAATGTCATACATGTTGCCTATGTCATTTATGTTGTCAATGTCGTAAGGGCGTAAATATCGTCTATGTCGTCTATGTCGTCAATGTCGTCTGTGTCGTCAATGTCGTCAAAGTCGTCAATGTCGTCAATTTCGTCAATGTCGTCAATGTCGACAATACCGTCTATGTCGTCAATGTCGTCAATGTCGTTTATGTCGTCTATGTCGTCTTTGTCGTCAATATCGTCTATGTCGTCAATGTCGTTAATGTCGTCAATGTCGTTAATATCGTCTATGTCGTCTATGTCGTTAATGTCGTCAATGTCGTCAATGTCGTCAATGGCTTCTATGTCGTTAATGTCGTCAATACCGTCTATGTCGTCTATGTCGTGTAGGTCGTCAATGTCTTCAAAGTCGTCAATATCGTCTATGTCGTCTATGTCGTCAATGTCGTCAATGTCGTCAACGTCGTCTATGTTGTCAATGTCGTCAATGCCGTCAATGTCGTCAATGTCTTCAATGCTGTCAATGTTGTCAATATCATACATGTTGTCTATGTCATCTATGTCGTCAATGTCGTCAGACTCGTAAATATCGTCTATGTTGACTATGTCATCAATGTCGTCTGTGTCGTCTGTGTCGTCAATGTCGTCAATGTCGTCAAATTTGTCAATATCGTCTATGTCGTCAATGTCGTCTATGTCGTCTATGTCGTCTATGTCGTCAATTTCGTCTATGTCGTCAATGTCATCAATGTCGTCAATGTGGTCAATGTCGTTAATGTCGTCAATGTCGTCAATATCGTCTATGTCGTCTATGTCGTCAATGTCGTCTATGTCGTAAATGTCGTCAATGCCGTCAATGTAGTCTATGTCGTCAATGTTGTTAATGACATCAATGTCGTCAATATCGTCTATGTCGTCCAAGTCGTCAATGTGGTCAATGTCGTCTATGTCGTCAATGTCGTCAATGATGTCTATGTCGTCTATTTCGTCAATGTCGTCAATGTCGTCAAAGTCGTCAATATCGTCTCTGTCGTCTATGTCGTCAATGTCGTCTATGCCGTCAATGTCGTCTATGTCGTCAATGTCGTCAATATCGTCCATGTCGTCAATATCGTAAATGTCGTCAATGTCGTCATGTCGTCAATGTCGTCAATGTCGTCAATGTCGTCAATGTCTTCCAAGTCGTCAATGACGTTAATTTCGTCAATGACGTCAATATCGTCTATGTCGTCTATGTAGTCAAGTACGTCAAATTCGTCTATGTCGTCTAGTTCGTCAATGTCGTCAATGGTGTCTTTGTCGTCAATATCGTCAATGTCGTCAATGTCGTCAAATTCGTCAATATCGGTTATGTCGTCTATGTCGTCAATGTCGTCTATTTCGTCAATGTCGTCAATATCGCCAATGTCGTCAATGTCGTCAAAGTCGTCAATATCGTCAATGTCGTCAATACCGTAGAATTCGTCAATATCGTCCATGTCGTCAATATCGTCTATGTCGTCAATATTGTCTGTGTCGTGAATGTCGTCAATGTCGTCAATGTCGTCAATGTCGTCAATGTCGTCTATGTCTTCAATGTCGTTAATGTCGTCAATGTCGTCAATATCGTTTATGTCGTCTATGTAGTCAAAGTCGTCAATGTCGTCTATGTCATCTAAGTCGTCAATGTCGTCAATGGCGTCAATGTCGTCAAAGTCGTCAATATCGGTTATGTCGTCCATGTCGTCAATGTCGTCTATGTCGTCAATTTCGTCTATGTCATCAACGTCGTCTATGTCGTCGATGTCGTCAATGTTGTCCATGTCGTCTATGTCGTCAATGTCGTCTATGTCGACAATGTCGTCAATGTCTTCAATGTCGTCAATGTCGTCTATGTCGTTAATATCGTTAATGTCGTCAATGTCGTCAATATCGTCATTATTGTCTATGTCGTCCATGTCGTCAGTGTCGTCAATTTCGTCTATGTCGTCAATGTCGTCAATGTCGTCTATGTCGTCAATATTGTCAATGTCGTCAACGTCGTCAAAGTCGTCAATATCGTCAATGTCGTCAATGTCGTCAATGTCGTCAATGTCGTCAATGTCGTCTATGTCGTCAATGTCGTCAATGTCATCAACGTCGTCTATGTCGTCAATGTCGTCAATGTCGTCAATATCGTCAAAGTCATATATATCGTCTATGTCGTCAATGCCGTCTATGTCGTCTATGTCGTCTATGTCGATAATATCGTCAATGTCGTCAATGTCGTCAATTTCTTCTATGTCGTCAATGTAGTTAATATCGTCAATGTTGTCTACGTCGTCTATGTCGTCAATGTCGTCAATGGCGTCAATGTCGTCAAAGTCGTCAAAGTCGTCAATATCGGTTATGTCGTCTATGTCGTCAATGTCGTCTGTGTCGTCAGTCGTCAAAGTCGTCAATATCGTCAATATCGTCAACGTCGTCAATGTCGTCAATGTCGTTTATGTCGTCTATGTCGTCTTTGTCGTCAATATCGTCTATGTCGTCAATGTCGTTAAGGTCTTCTATGTCGTCTATGTCGTTAATGTCGTCAATGTCGTCAATGTCGTCAATGTCGTCTATGTCGTCAATGTTGTCAATTTCTTCAAAGTCGTCAATATCGTCTATGTCGTCAATGTCGTCTAAGTCGTCTATGTTGTCAATGACGACAATGACGACAATGTCGTCAATGTCTTCAATGCTGTCAATGTTGTCAATGTCATACATGTTGTCGATGTCATCTATGTCGTCAATGTCGTCAAAGTTATAAATATCGTCTATGTTGACAATGTCGTCAATGTCGTCTGTGTCGTCTGTGTCGTCAATGTCGTCAATGTCGTCAAAGTCGTCAATATCGTCTATGTCGTCTATGTCGTCTATGTCGTCTATGTCGTCAATATCGTCTATGTCGTCAATGTCATCAATGTCGTCAATGTCGTCAATGTCGTTAATGTCGTCATATTCGCCAATATCGTCTATGTCGTCTATGTCGTCAATGTCGTCTATGTCGTAAATGTCGTCACTGTCGTCAATGCCGTCAATGTCGTCTATGTCGTCAATGTCGTTAATGCCATTAATGTTGTCAATATCGTCTATGTCGTCCAAGTCGTCAATGTGGTCAATGTCGTCTATGTCGTCAATGACGTCAATGTCGTCTATGTCGTCTATATCGTCAATGTCGTCAATGTCGTCAAAGTCGTCAATATCATCTCTGACGTCTATGTCGTCAATGTCGTCTATGTCGTCAATGTCGTCTATGTCGGCAATGTCGTCAATATCGTCAATGTCGTCAATGTCGTTTAATTTCGTCAATGTCGTCAAAATCGTCTATTTCGTCTATGTAGTCAATGTCGTCAAAGTCGTCTATGTCGTCTAGTTAGTCAATGTCGTCAACGGTGTCTATGTCGTCAGTATCGTCAATGTCGTCAATGTCGTTAAAGTCGTCAATATCGGTTATGTCGTCTATGTCGTCAATGTCGTCTATGTCGTCTATGTCGTCTATGTTGTCTATGTCGTCAATGTCGTCTATGTCGTCAAGGTCGTCAATGTCGTCAATGTCGTCAATGTCGTCAATGTCGTCAATGTCGTCAATGTCGTCAATATCGTCAATGTCGTCAATGTCGTCAAAGTCGTCAATATCATCTATGTTGTCAATGCCGTCTATGTCGTCCATGTCGTCAATATCGTCAATGTCGTCAATGTCGTCAATGTCGTCAATGTCTTCTATGTCGTCAATGTCGTTAATGTCGTCAATGTCGTCAATATCGTCTATGTCATCTATGTCGTCTATGTCGTCAAAGTCGTCTATGTTGTCAATGTCGTCAATGTCGTCAAAGTCGACAAAGTCATCAATATCGTCTATGTCGTCAATGTCGTCAATGTCGTCAATGACGCCAATGTCGTCAATGTCTTCAATGCTGTCAACGTTTTCAATGTCATACATGTAGTCTATGTCATCTATGTCGTCATTGTCTTCAATGTCGTCTATGTCGTCAATGTCGTTAATTACGTCAATGTCGTAAATGTCGTCTATGTCGTCCATGTAGTCAAGGTCGTCAAATTCGTCTATGTCGTCTAGTTCGTCAATGTCGTCAATGGTGTCTTTGTCGTCAATATCGTCATTGTCGTCAATGTCGTCAAATTTGTCAATATCGGTTATGTCGTCTATGTCGTCATTGACGTCAATGTCATCAATATCGTCAATGTCGTCAAAGTCGTCAATATCGTCTATGTCGTCAATGTCTTCTATGTCTTCTACGTCGTCTTTGTCATCAATATTATCTATGTCGTCAATGTTGTTAATGTCGTCAATGTCGTCAATATTGTCTATGTCGTCTATGTCGTTAGTGTCATCAATGTCGTCAATGTCGTCTATGTCGTCAATGTCGTCAATGTCGTCAAAGTCGTAAATATCGTCTATGTCGTCTACGTCGTCTATGTCGTCTATGTCATCAATGTCGTCAATGTCGTTAATATCGTCAATGTCGTCAATGTCGTCAAAGTCGTCTATATCGTCTATGTCGTCAATGCCGTCTATGTCGTCTATGTCGTCTATGTCGTCAATATCGTCAATGTCGTCAATGTCGTCAATGTCGTCAATGTCGTCAATGTCGTCAATGTCGTTAATGTCGTCAAGGCGTCAATGTCGTCAATATGGTCTATGTCGTCTATGTCGTCAGTGACGTCAATGTCGCCAATGTCGTCAATGTCGTCAAAGTCGTCAATATCATCCTTGTCGTCAATGTCGTCAATGACGTCAATGAAGCCAATGTCGTCAAAGTCTTCAATGCTGTCAACGTTTTCAATGTCATACATGTTGTCTATGTCATCTATGTGGTCATTGTCGTCAATGTCGTCAATGTCGTCAATATCGTAAATGTCGTCTATGTCGTCAATGTCGTCAATGTCGTCAATGTCGTCTATGTCGTCAATATCGTCAATGTCGTCTATGTCGTCAATGTCGTCAATGTCGTCAATGTCGTCAAAGTCGTCAAAATCGTCTATGTCGTCTATGTCGTCAATGTCGTCAATGTCGTCAAAGAAGTCTATGTCGTCAATGTCAATGACGCAATGTCATCAATGTCTTCAATGCTGTCAATGTTGTCAATATCATACATGTTGTCTATGTCATCTATGTCGTCAATGTCGTCAAAGTCGTAAATATCGTCTATGTCGTCTATGTCGTCAATGTCGTCTGTGTTGTCAATGTCATCAAAGTCGTCAATATCGTCAATATCGTCAATGTCGTCAATATCGTCAATACCGTCTATGTCGTCAATGTCGTCAATGACGTCAAAGTCGTCAATATCGCCTATGTCGTCTATTTCGTCTATGTCGGCTATGTCGTCTATGTCGTCAATGTCGTCAATACCGTCTATGTCGTAAATATCGTCAGTATCGTCATTTTCGTCAATGTCGTCAACGTCGTTAATGTCGTCAATATCGTCTATGTCGTCTATGTCGTGTAGGTCGTCAATGTCGTCAAAGTCGTCAATATCATCTATGTCGTCTATGTCGTCAATGTCGTCAATTTCATCAAAGTCGTCTATGACGTCAATGTCGTCAAAGACGTCAATGTCTTCAATGCTGTCAATGCTGTCAATGTCATACATGTTGTCTATATCATCTATGTCGTCAATGTCTTCAAAGTCGTAAATATCGTCTATGTCGTCAATGTCGTCAAAGTCGTCAATATCGTCTATGTCGTCAATGTCGTCTATGTCGTCAATGTGGTCTATGTCGTCTATGTCGTCTATGTCGTCAATATCGTCAATGTCGTCAATGTCGTCTATGTCGTCTATGTCGTCTATGTCGTCTATGTCGTCAATGTCGTCTATGTCGTTTATGTTGTCTATGTCGTCTATGTCGTCAATATCGTCAATGTCGTCAATGTCGTCCATGTCGTCTATGTCGTCAATGTCGTCAATGTCGTCAATGTCGTCAATGTCGTCAATGTCGTCAAAGTCGTCAATGACGTCAATGTCGTCAATGTCGTCAATATCGTCAATGTCGTGAATGTCGTCAAAGTCGTCAATATCGTCTATGTCGTCAATGTCGTCTATGTCGTCTATTTCGTCCTTGTCGCCTATGACGTCTATGTCGTCTATGTCGTCAATATCGTCAATGTCGTTAATTTCGTCAATGTCGTCAATATCATCTATGTCGTCTATGTAGTCAAGGTCGTTAAATTCGTCTATGTCGTCTAGTTCGTCAATGTCGTCAATGGTGTCTTTGTCGTCAATATCGTCAATGTCGTCAATGTCGTCAAATTCGTCAATATCGGTTATGTCGTCTAGGTCGTCAATGTCGTTGATATCGTCTATGTCGTCAATGTCATCAAAGTCATCAATATCGGTTATGTCGTCTATGTCGTCAATTTCGTCAACGTCGTCTATGTCGTCAATATCGTCAATGTCGTCTATGTCGTCAATGTCGTCAATGTCGACAAAGTAGTCTATGTCGTCAATGTCGTCAATGACGTCAATGTCATCAATATCGTCAATGTCGTCAATGTCGTCAAAGTCGTCAAACTCGTCAATATCGTCTATGTCGTCAATGTCGTCTATGTCGACAATGTCGTTTATGTCGTCTATGTCGTCTATGTCGTCAATATCGTCAATGTCGTCAATGTCGTCCATGTCGTCAATGTCGTCAATGTCGTCAATGTCGTCAATGTCGTCAATGTCGTCAATGTCGTCAATGTCGTCAATGTCGTCAATGTCGTCAAAGTCGTCAATGACGTCAATGTCGTCAATGTCGTCAATATCGTCAATGTCGTCAATGTCGTCAAAGTCGTCAATATCGTCTATGTCGTCAATGTCGTCTATGTCGTCTATGTCGTCCATGTCGCCTATGTCGTCTATGTCGTCTATGTCGTCAAAATCGTCAGTGTCGTTAATTTCGTCAATGTCGTCAATATCATCTATGTCGTCTATGTAGTCAAGTTCGTCAAATTCGTCTATGTCGTCTAGTTCGTCAATGTCGTCAATGGTGTCTTTGTCGTCAATATCGTCAATGTCATCAATGTCGTCTATGTCGTGAATGACGTCAATGTCGTCAAAGTCGTCTATGACGTCAATGTCGTCAATGACGTCAATGTCGTCAATGTCTTCAATGCTGTCAATGTTGTCAATGTCATACATGTTATCTATGTCATCTATGTCGTCAATGTCGTCAAAGTCGTAAATATCGTCTATGCTGACTATGTCGTCAATGTCGTCTGTCTCGTCTGTGTCGTCATGTCGTCAATGTCGTCAAATTCGTCAATATCGTCTATGTCGTCAATGTCGTCTATGTCGTCTATGTCGTCAATATCGACTATGTCGTCAATGTAGTCAATGTCGTCAATGTCGTCTATGTCGTCAATGTCGTCAAAGTCGTCTATGTCTTCAATGTCGTCAATATCGTCAATGTCGTCAATGTCATCAAAGTCAACAATATCGGTTATGTCGTCTATGTCGTCAATTTCGTCAACGCCGTCTATGTCGTCAATATCGTCAATGTCGTCTATGTCGTCAATGTCGTCAATGTCGTCAATGTCGACAAAGTAGTCTATGTCGTCAATGTCGTCAATGACGTCAATGTCATCAATATCGTCAATGTCGTCAATGTCGTCAAAGTCGTCAATATCGTCTATGTCGTCAATGTCGTCTATGTCGTTTATGTCGTCTTTGTCGTCAGTATCGTCTTTGTCGTCAATGTCGTTAATGTCGTCAATGTCGTCAATATCGTCTATGTCGTCTATGTCGTTAAAGTCGTCAATGTCGTCAATGTCGTCTATGTCGTCAATGTCGTCAAAGTAGTCAATATCGTCTATGTCGTCTATTTCGTCTATGTCGTCAATGTCGTCAATGTCGTCAATATCGTCAATGTCGTCAATGTCGTCAAAGTCGTCTATATCGTCTATGTCGTCAACGTCGTCTATGTCGTCTATGTCGTCAATATCGTCTATGTCGTCAATGTCGTCAATGTCGTCAATATTGTCTATGTCGTCTATGTCGTTAGTGTCATCAATGTCGTCAATGTCGTCTATGTCGTCAATGTCGTCAATGTAGTCAAAGTCGTAAATATCGTCTATGTCGTCTACGTCGTCTATGTCGTCTATGTCATCAATGTCGTCAATGTCGTTAATATCGTCAATATCGTCAATGTCGTCAAAGTCGTCTATATCGTCTATGTCGTCAATGCCGTCTATGTCGTCTATGTCGTCTAAGTCGTCAATATCGTCAATGTCGTCAATGTCGTCAATGTCGTCAATGTCGTCAATGTCGTCAATATCGTCTATGTCGTCTATGTCGTCAATGACGTCAATGTCGTCAATGTCGTCAATGTCGTCAATGTCGTCAATGTCGTCAAAGTCGTCAATATCATCCTTGTCGTCAATATCCTCAATGACATCAATGACGCCAATGTCGTCAAAGTCTTCAATGCTGTCAACGTTTTCAATGTCATACATGTTGTCTATGTCATCTATGTGGTCATTGTCGTAAATGTCGTCAATGTCGTCAATATCGTAAATGTCGTCTATGTCGTCAATGTCGTCAAAGTCGTCAATATCGTCTATGTTGCCAATGTCGTCAATGTCTTCTATGTCGTCTTTGTCGTCAATATCATCTATGTTGTCAACGTCGTTAATGTCGTCAATATCGTCTATGTCGTCTATGTCGTGTAGGTCGTCAATGTCGTCAAAGTCGTAAATATCATCTATGTTGACTATGTCGTCAATGTCGTCTGTCTCGTCTGTGTCGTCAATGTCGACAATGTCGTTAAATTCGTCAATATCGTCTATGTCGTCAATGTCGTCTATGTCGTCTATGTCGTCAATATCGTCTATGTCTTCAATGTCGTCAATGTCGTCAATGTCGTCTATGTCTTCTATGTCGTCAATGTCGTTAATATCGTCAATGTCGTCAATATCGTCTATGTCGTCTATGTCGTCATTGTCGTCAAAGTCGTCTATGTCTTCAATGTCGTCAATATCGTCAATGTCGTTGATGTCGTCAAAATCATCAATATCGGTTATGTCGTCAATGTCGTCAATTTCGTCAACGTCGTCTATGTCGTCAATATCGTCAATGTCGTCTATGTCGTCAATGTCGTCAATGTCGTCAATGTCGTCAATGTCGTCAAAGTAGTCTATGTCGTCAATGTCGTCAATGACGTCAATGTCATCAATATCGTCAATGTCGTCAATGTCGTCATAGTCGTCAATATCGTCTATGTCGTCAATGTCGTCTATGTCGTCTATGTCGTCTTTGTCATCAGTATCGTCTTTGTCGTCAATGTCGTTAATGTCGTCAATGTCGTCAGTATCGTCTATGTCGTCTATGTCGTTAAAGTCGTCAATGTCGTCAATGTCGTCTATGTCGTCAATGTCGTCAAAGTAGTCAATATCGTCTATGTCGTCTATTTCGTCTATGTCGTCAATGTCGTCAATGTCGTCAATATCGTCAATGGCGACAATGTCGTCAAAGTCGTCTATATCGTCAATGTCGTCAATGTCGTCAATATCGTCAATGGCGACAATGTCGTCAAAGTCGTCTATATCGTCTATGTCGTCAATGCTGTCTATTTCGTCAAAGTCGTCTATGTCTTCAATGTCGTCAATGTCGTCAATGTCGTCAATGTCGTCTATGTCGTCAATGTCGTCAATACCGTCTATGTCGTCAATGTCGTCAATGTCGTTTATGTCGTCTGTGTCGTCAATGTCGTCAATGTCGTCAATGTCGTCAATGTCGTCAATGTCGTCTATGTCGTCAATGTTGTCAATGTCGTCAAAGTCGTCAATATCGTCTATGTCGTCTAAGTCGTCTATGTTGGCTATGTCGTCTATGTCGTCAATGTCATCAATATCGTCTATGTCGTAAATATCGTCAATATCGACATTTCGGCAATGTCGTCAACGTCGTTAATGTCGTCAATATCGTCTATGTCGTCTATGTCATCTATGTCGTGTAGGTCGTCAATGTCTTCAAAGTCGTCAATATCGTCTATGTCGTCTATGTCGTCAATGTCGTCAATGACGTCAATGTCGTCAATGTCTTCAATGCTGTCAATGTTGTCAATGTCATACATGATGTCTATGTCATCTATGTCATCAATGTCGTCAAAGTCGTAAAAAACGTCTATGTTGACTATGTCGTCAATGTCGTCTGTGTCGTCTGTGTCGTCAATGTCGTCAAAGTCGTCAATATCGTCTATGACCTCAATGTCGTCTATGTCGTCTATGTCGTCAATATCGTCTATGTCGTCAATGTCATCAATGTCGGCAATGACGTCAATGTCGTTTATGTCGTCAATGTCGTCAATGTCGTCTATCTCGTAAATATCGTCACTGACGTCAATGTCGTCAATGTCGTCTATGTCGTCAATGACGTTAATGCCTTCAATGTCGTCAATATCGTCTATGTCGTCAAAGTCGTCAATGTGATCAATGTCGTCTATGTCGTCAATGTCGTCAATGTCGTCTATGTCGTCTATATCGTCAATGTCGTCAATGTCGTCAAAGTCGTCAATATCGTCTATGTCGTCAATATCGTCAATATCGACATTTTCGTCAATGTCGTCAATGTCGTCAATATCGTCTATGTCGTCTATGTCGTCAATGTGGTCTATGTCGTCAATGTCGTCTATGTCGTCTATGTCGTCAATGTCGTCAATGTCGTCAATGTCATCAATGTCGTCTATGTCGCCAATGTCGTTAATTTCGTCATTGTCGTCAATATCGTCTATGTCATCTATGTAGACAATGTCGTCAAAGTCGTCAATATCGTCCATGTCGTCAATGCCGTCTATGTCGTCTATGTCGTATATGTCGTCAATATCGTCAATGTCGTCAATGTCGTCAATGTCTCTATGTCGTCAATGTCGTTAATGGCGTCAATGTCGTCATATCGTCTATGTCGTCAATGTCGTAAAAGTCGTCTATTGTTCAATGTCGTCAATGTCGACAAATACATCAATATCGACTATGTCGTCAATGTCGTCAATGACGCCAATGTCGTCAATGTCTTCAATGCTGTCAACGTTTTCAATGTCATACATGTTGTCTATGTCATCTATGTCGTCATTGTCGTCAATGTCGTCTATGTCGTCAATGTCGTAAATTTCGTCAATGTCGTCAATATCGTCTATGTCGTCTATGTAGTCAAGGTCGTCAAATTCGTCTATGTCGTCTAGTTCTTAAATGTCGTCAATGGTGTCTTTGTCGTCAATATCGTCAATGTCGTCAATGTCGTCAAATTCGTCAATATCGGTTATGACGTCTATGTCGTCAATGTCGTCAATGTCGTCTATGTCGTCAATATCATCAATGTCGTCAATGTCGTCAATGTCGTCAACGTCGTCAATTTCGTCTATGTCGTCTATGTCGTCAATGTCGTCAATGTCGTCAGAGTAGTCTATGTCGTCAATGTCGTCAATGACGTCAATGTCATCAATATCGTCAATGTCGTCAATGTCGTCAAAGTCGTCAGTATCGTCTATGTCGCCAATGTCGTCTATGTCTTCTATGTCGTCTTTGTCGTCAATATCATCTATGTCGTCAAAGTCGTTAATGTCGTCAATATTGTCTGTGTCGTCAATGTCGTCTATGTCGTGTAGGTCGTCAATGTCTTCAAAGTCGTCAATATTGTCTATGTCGTCAATGTCGTCAAAGTCGTCTATGACATCAATGCCGTCAATGACGTCAATGTCGTCAATGTCTTCAATGCTGTCAATGTTGTCAATGTCATACATGTTGTCTATGTCATCTATGTCGTCAATGTCGTCAAAGTCGTAAATATCGTCTATGTTGACTATGTCGTCAATGTCGTCTGTGTCGTCTGTGTCGTCTGTGTCGTCAATGTCGTCAATGTCGTCAAATTCGTCAATATCGTCTATGTCGTCAATGTCGTCAATGTCGTCTATGTCGTCAATATCGTCTATGTCGTCAATGTCGTCAATATCGTCAATGTCGTCAATGTCGTCAATGTCGTCAATGTCTTCTATGTCGTCAATGTCGTTAATGTCGTCAATGTCGTCAATATCGTCTATGTCGTCTATGTCGTCAATGTCGTACAAGTCGTCTATGTCGTCAATGTCGTCATTGTCGTCAATGTCGTCAATGTCCTCAAATTCGTCAATATCGTCTCTGTCGTCAATGTTGTCAATGTCGTCAATGTCTTCAATGCTGTCAAGGTTTTCGAAGTAATACATGTTGTCTATGTCATCTATGTCGTCATTGTCGTCAATGTCGTCTATGTCGTCAATGTCGTTAATTTCGTCAACGTCGTCAATATCGTTTATGTCGTCTATGTAGTCAATGTCGTCAAAGTCGTCTAAGTCGTCTAGTTCGTCAATGTCGTCAATGGCGTTTATGTCGTCAATATCGTCAATGTCGTCAAAGTCGTCAATATCGGTTATGTCGTCTATGTCGTCAATGTCGTCAATGTTGTCTATGTCGTCAATATCGTCAATGTCGTCTATGTCGTCAATGTCGTCAATGTCGTCATAGTCGTCAATGTCATCAATATCGTCAATGTCGTATATGTCGTCAAAGTCGTCAATATCGTCTATGTCGGCAATGTCGACCATGTCGTCTATGTCGTCTTTGTTGTCAATATCGTCTATGTCGTCAATGTCGTTAATGTCGTCAATGTCGTCAATGTCGTCAATGTCGTCTATGTCGTCAATGTCGTCAATGTCGTCAAAGTCGTCAATATCGTCTATGTCGTCTATGTCGTGTAGGTCGTCAATGTCGTCAAAGTCGTCAATATCGTCAATGTCGTTGATGTCGTCAATGTCGTCAATGTCGTCAATATCGTCTATGTCGTCAATGTCGTCTTTGTCGTAAATGTCATCACTGTCGTCAATGTCGTCAATGTCGTTTATGTCGTCAATGTCGTTAATGCCGTCAATGTCGTCAATATCGTCTATGTCGTCCAAGTCGTCAATATGGTCAATGTCGTCTATGTCGTCAATGTCGTCAATGTCGTCTATGTCGTCTATATCGTCAATGTCGTCAATGTCGTCAAAGCCGTCAATATCGTCTATGTCGTCAATATCGTCAATATCGACATTTTCGTCAATCTCGTCAATGTTGTCTATGTTGTCAATGTCGTCTATGTCATCTATGTCGTCAAAGTCATCAATGTCGTCAATGTCGTCAAAGTAGTCTATGTCGTCAATGTCGTCAATGACGTCAATGTCATCAATATCGTCAATGTCGTCAAAGTCTTCAATATCGTCTATGTCGCCAATGTCGTCTACGTCTTCTATGTCGTCTTTGTCGTCAATATCATCTATGTCGTCAATATTGTTAATGTCGTCAATGTCGTCAATATCGTCTATGTCGTCTATGTCGTTAGTGTCATCAATGTCGTCAATGTCGTCTATGTCGTCAATGTCGTCAATGTCGTCAAAGTCGTCAAGATCGTCTATGTCGTCTACGTCGTCTATGTCGTCTATGTCATCAATGTCGTCAAAGTCGTCAATATCGTCAATGTCGTCAAAGTCGTCTGTATCGTCTATGTCGTCAATGCCGTCTATCTCGTCTATGTCGTCTATGTCGTCACTATCGTCAATGTCGTTAATGTCGTCAATGTCGTCAATGTCGTCAATGTCTTCTATGTTGTCAATGTCGTTAATGTCGTCAATATCGTCTATGTCGACTATGTCGTCAATGACGTCAATGTCGTCAATGTCGTCCAAGTCGTCAATATCGTCTATGTCGTCAATGTCGTCAATGTTGTCAAGGGCGCCAATGTCGTCAATGTCTTCAATGCTGTCAACGTTTTCAATGTCATACATGTTGTCTATGTCATCTATGTCATCATTATCGTCAATGTCGTCAATGTCGTCAATGTCGTTAATTTCGTCAAAGTCGTCAATATCGTCTATGCCGTCTATGTAGTCAATGTTGTCAAAGTCGTCTATGTCGTCTAGTTCGTCAATGTCGTCAATGGCGCCTTTGTCGTCAATATCGTCAATGTCGTCAAAGTCGTCAATATCGGTTATGTCGTCTATGTCGTCAATGTCGTCAATGTCGTCTATGTCGTCAATATCGTCAATGTCGTCTATGACGTCAATGTCGTCAATGTCGTCAATGTCGTCAAAGTCGTCAATATCGTCAATGTCGTCAATGTCGTCTATGTTGTCTATATCGTCAATATCGTCTATGTCGTCTATGTCGTCAATGTCGTCAATGTCTATGTCGTCAATGTCGTTAATGTCGTCAATGTCGTCATATCGTCTATGTCGTCTATGTCGTCAATGTCGTCAAAGTCGTCTATGTGTTCAATATCGTCAATGTCTCTATGTCGTCAATGTCGTTAATGTCGTCAATGTCGTCAAAGTCGTTAATATCGTCTATGTCGCCAATGTCGTCTATGTCGTCTTTGTCGTCAATGTAATCTATGTCGTCAATGATGGTAATGTCGTCAATGTCGTCAATATCGACTATGTCGTCTATGTCGTTAGTGTCATCAATGTCGTCAATGTCGTCTATGTCGTCAATGTCGTTAAAGTCGTCAATATCGTCTATGTCGTCTACATCGTCTATGTCGTCACTGTCATCAATGTCGTCAAAGTCGTCAATATCGTCAATGTCGTCAAAGTCGTCTATATCGTCTATGTCGTCAATGCCGTCTATCTCGTCTGTATCGTCTATGTCGTCAATATCGTCAATGTCGTCAATGTCTTCAATGTCGTCAATGTCTTCTATGTCGTCAATGTCGTTAAAGTCATCAATGTCGTCAATATCGTCTATGTCGTCAATGTCAAAAATGTCGTCAATGACGCCAATGTCGTCAATGTCTTCAATGCTGTCAACGTTTTCAATAACATACATGCTGTCTATGTCATCTATGTCATCATTGTCGTCAATGTCGTCTATGACGTCAATGTCGTTAATTTCGTCAATGTCGTCAATATCGTTTATGTCGTCTATGTAGTCAATGTCGTCAAAGTCGTCTATGTCGTCTAGTTCGTCAATGTCGTCAATGGCGCCTTTGTCATCAATATCGTCAATGTCGTCAAAGTCGTCAATATCGGTTATGTCGTCAATGTCGTCAATGTCGTATATGTCGACAATATCGTCAATGTCGTCTATGTCGTCAATGTCTTCAATGTAGTCAAAATCGTCAATATCGTCTATGTCGTCAATGTCGTCTATGTCGTCTATATCGTCAATGTCGTCAATGTCGTCAAAGTCGTCAATATCGTCTATGTCGTCAATATCGTCAATATCGACATTTTCGTCAATGTCGTCAATGTCGTCAATATCGTCTATGTCGTCTATGTCGTCAATGTCGTCTATGTCGTCAATGTCGTCTATGTCGGCCATGTCGTCAATGTCGTCAATGTCGTCAATGTCGTCAATGTCTATGTCGTCAATGTCGTTAATGTCGTCAATGTCGTCATATCGTCTATGTAGTCTATGTCGTCAATGTCGTCAAAGTCGTCTATGTGTCCAATGTCGTCAATGTCTCTATGTCGTCAATGTCGTTAATGTCGTCAATGTCGTCATATCGTCTATGTCGTCTATGTCGTCAATGTCGTCAAAGTCGTCTATGTGTTCAATGTCGTCAATGTTGTCAATGTCGATAAAGTCATCAATATCGTCTATGTTGTCAATGTCGTCAATGTCATCAATGACGCCAATGTCGTCAATGTCTTCAATGCTGTCAACGTTTTCAATGTCATACATGTTGTCTATGTCATCTATGTCGTCATTGTCGTCAATGTCGTCTATGTCGTCAATGTCGTTAATTTCGTCAATGTCGTCATTATCTTCTTTGTCGTCTATGTAGTCAAGGTCGTCAAATTCGTCTATGTCGTCTAGTTCGTCAATGTCGTCAATGGTGTCTTTGTCGTCAATATCGTCAATGTCGTCAATGTCGTCAAATTCGTCAATATCGGTTATGACGTCTATGTCGTCAATGTCATCAATGTAGCCTATGTCGTCAATATCGTCAATGTCGTCTATGTCATCGATGTCGTCAATGTCGACAATGTCGTCAACGTCGTCAATATCGTCTATGTCGTCTATGTCGTCAATGTCGTCAATGTCGTCAAAGTAGTCTATGTCGTCAAGTCGTCAATGACGTCAATGTCATCAATATCGTCAATGTCGTCAATGTCGTCAAAGTCGTCAATATCGTCTATGTTGCCAATGTCGTCAATGTCTTCTATGTCGTCTTTGTCGTCAATATCATCTATGTTGTCAACGTCGTTAATGTCGTCAATATCGTCTATGTCGTCTATGTCGTGTAGGTCGTCAATGTCGTCAAAGTCGTCAATATCGTCTATGTTGACTATGTCGTCAATGTCGTCTGTGTCGTCTGTGTCGTCAGTGTCGTCAATGTCGTCAAATTCGTCAATATCGTCTATGTCGTCAATGTCGTCTATGTCGTCTATGTCGTCAATGTCGTCAATGTCGTCAATGTCGTCAATGTCGTCAATATCGTCAATGTCGTCAATGTCGTCAAAGTTGTCAATATCAACTATGTCGTCAATGCCGTCTATGTCGTCAATGTCGTTAATGTCGTCAATGTCGTCAATATCGTCTATGTCGTCTATGTCGTCTATGTCGTCAAAGTCGTCTATGTTGTCAATGTCGTCAATGTCGTCAATGACGCCAATGTCGTCAATGTCTTCAATGCTGTCAACGTTTTCAATGTCATACATGTAGTCTATGTCATCTATGTCGTCATTGTCTTCAATGTCGTCTATGTCGTCAATGTCGTTAATTTCGTCAATGTCGTAAATATCGTCTATGTCGTCCATGTAGTCAATGTCGTCAAATTCGTCTATGTCGTCTAGTTCGTCAATGACGTCAATGGTGTCTTTGTCGTCAATATCGTCATTGTCGTCAATGTCGTCAAATTCGTCAATATCGGTTATGTCGTCTATGTCGTCAATGTCGTCAATGTCGTCTATGTCATCAATATCGTCAATGTCGTCTATGTCGTCAATGTCGTCAATTGTCGTCAAAGTCGTCAACGTCGTCAATATCGTCTATGTCGTCTATGTCGTCAATGTCGTCAATGTCGTCAAAGTAGTCTATGTCGTCAATGTCGTCAATGACGTCAATGTCATCAATATGGTCAATGTCGTCAAAGTCGTCTATATCGTCTATGTCGTCAATGTCGTCTATGTCTTCTATGTCGTCTTTGTCATCAATATCATCTATGTCATCAATGTTGTTAATGTCATCAATGTCGTCAATGTCGTCAATGTCGTCAATGTCGTCAATGTCGACAAAGTCGTCAATATCGTCTATGTCGTCTACGTCGTCTATGTCGTCTATGTCGTCATTGTCGTCAATGTCGTTAATATCGTCAATGTCGTTAATGTCGTCAAAGTCGTCTATATCGTCTATGTCGTCAATGCCGTCTATGTCGTCTATGTCGTCTATGTCGTCAATATCGTCAATGTCGTCAATATCGTCAATGTCATCAATGTCGTCAATGTCGTCAATGTCGTCAATGTCTTCTATGTCGTCAATGTCGTTAATGTCGTCAAGGCGTCAATGTCGTCAATATCGTCTATGTCGTCTATGTCGTCAATGACGTCAATGTCGTCAATGTCGTCAATGTCGTCAAAGTCGTCAATATCGTCTATGTCATCAATGTCGTCAATGTCGTCAATGACGCCAATGTCGTCAAAGTCTTCAATGCTGTCAACGTTTTCAATGTCATACATGTTGTCTATGTCATCCATGTCGTCATTGTCGTCAATGTCGTCAATGTCGTCTATGTCGTCAATGTCGTCTATGTCGTCAATGTCGTCAATGTCAATGTCGTCAAAGTCGTCAATATCGTCTATGTCGTCAATGCCGTCTATGTCATCTATATCGTCTATGTCGTCAATATCGTCAATGTCGTCAATATCGTCAATGTCGTCAATGTCGTCAATGTCGTCAATGTCTTCTATGTCGTCAATGTCGTTAATGTCGTCAATGTCTGTAATGTCGTCAAAGTCGTCAATATCGTCTATGTCGTCAATGTCGTCAATGTCAATGACGCCAATGTCGTCAAAGTCTTCAATGCTGTCAACGTTTACAGTGTCATACATGTTGTCTATGTCATCTATGTCGTCAATGTCGTCAAAGTCGTAAATATCGTCTATGTCGTCTATGTCGTCAATGTCGTCTGTGTCATCAATGTCATCAAAGTCGTCAATGTTGTCAATATCATCAATGTCGTCAATGTCGTCAAAACCGTCAATGTCGTCAATGCCGTCAATGACGTCAATATCGTCAATGTCTTCAATGCGGTCAATGTTGTCAATGTCATACATGTTGTATATGTCATCTATGTCGTCAAAGTCGTAAAAAACGTCTATGTCGTAATTGTCGTATGTGTAGTCAATGTCGGCAATGTCGTCAATGTCATCAACATCGTCAATGTCGCTAATGTCGCCAAAGTCGTCAATATCGTCTATGTCGACAATGTCGCCTATGTCGTCTTTGTCGTCAATATCGTCTATGTCGTCAATGTCGTCAATGTCGTCAATATCGTCTATGTCGTCTATGTCGTTTATGTCGTCAATGTCGTCAATGTCGTCCATGTCGTCAATGTCGTCAATAACGTCAAAGTCGTCAATATCGCCTATGTCGTCTATGTCGGCTATGTCGTCTATGTCGTCAATGTCGTCAATACCGTCTATGTCGTAAATATCGTCAGTATCGTCATTTTCGTCAATGTCGTCAACGTCGTTAATGTCGTCAATATCGTCTATGTCGTAAATATCGTCAGTATCGTCATTTTCGTCAATGTCGTCAACGTCGTTAATGTCGTCAATATCGTCTATGTCGTCTATGTGGTGTAGGTCGTCAATGTCGTCAAAGTCGTCATTATCATCTATGTCGTCTATGTCGTCAATGTCGTCAATTTCGTCAAAGTCGTCTATGACGTCAATGTCGTCAATGACGTCAATGTCTTCAATGCTGTCAATTTTGTCAATGTCATACATGTTGTCTATGTCATCTATGTCGTCAATGTCGTCAAAGTCGTAAATATCGTTTATGTTGACTATGTCGTCAATGTCGTCTGTGTCGTCTGTGTCGTCATTGTCGTCAATGGCGTCAAATTCGTCAATATCATCTATGTCGTCAATTTCGTCTATGTCGTCAAAGTCTTCATTATCGTCTTTGTTGTCTTTGTCGTCTAGTCGTCAATGTCGTCAATGTCGTCAATGTCGTCAATGTCGTCAATATCGTCAATGTCGTCAATGTCGTCAAAGTCGTCAATATCATCTATGTCGTCAATGTCGTCTATGTCGTCTATGTCGTCTATGTCGTCTATGTCGTCAATATCGTCAATGTCGTCAATGTAATCCATGTCGTCTATGTCGTCTATGTCGTCTATGTCGTCAATATCGTCAATGTCGTTAATTTCGTCAATGTCGTCAATATCGTCTATGTCGTCTATGTAGTGAAGGTCGTCAAATTCGTCTATGTCGTCTAGTTCGTCAATGTCGTCAATGGTGTCTTTGTCGTCAATATCGTCAATGTCGTCAATGTCGTCAAATTCGTCAATATCGGTTATGTCGTCTATGTCGTCAATGTCGTTAATATCGTCTATGTCGTCAAAGTCGTCAATATCGTCTATGTCGTCTATGTCGTGAATGTCGTCTATGTCGTCAAAGTCGTCTATGACGTCAATGTCGTCAATGACGTCAATGTCGTCAATGTCTTCAATGCTGTCAATGTTGTCAATGTCATACATGTTGTCTATGTCATCTATGTCGTCATTGTCGTCAAAGTCGAAAATATCGTCTTTGTTGACTATGTCGTCAATGTCGTCTGTCTCGTCTGTGTCGTCAATGTCGTCAATATCGTCAAATTCGTCAATTTCGTCTATGTCGTCAATGTCGTCTATGTCGTCTATGTCGTTAATGTCGTCAATGTCGTCAATATCGTCAATGTCTTCAGTGTCGTCAATGTCGTCAATGTCGTCAATGTCTTATATGTCGTCAATGTCGTTAATGTCGTCAATGTCGTCAATATCGTCTATGTCGTCTATGTCGTCAATTTCGTCAAAGTCGTCTATGTCTTCAATGTCGTCAATATCGTCAATGTCGTCAATGTCGTCAAAGTCATCAATATCGGTTATGTCGTCTATGTCGTCAATTTCGTCAACGTCGTCTATGTCGTCAATATCGTCAATGTCGTCTATGTCTTCAATGTCGTCAATGTCGTCAATGTCGTCAAAGTAGTCTATGTCGTCAATGTCGTCAATGACGTAAATGTCATCAATATCGTCAATGTCGTCAAAGTCGTCAATATCATCTATGTCGTCAATGTCGTCTATGTCGTCTATGTCGTCTTTGTCGTCAGTATCGTCTTTGTCGTCAATGTCGTTAATATCGTCAATGTCGTCAATATCGTCTATGTCGTCTATGTCGTAAAAGTCGTCAATGTCGTCAATGTCGTCTATGTCGTCAATGTCGTCAAAGTAGTCAATATCGTCTATGTCGTCTATTTCGTCTATGTCGTCAATGTAGTCAATGTCGTCAATATCGTCAATGGCGTCAATGTCGTCAAAGTCGTCTATATCGTCTATGTCGTCAATGCTGTCTATTTCGTCAAAGTCGTCTATGTCGTCAATGTCGTCAATGTCGTCAATGTCGTCAAAGTCGTCAATATCATCTATGTCGTCAGTGTCGTCAGTGTCGTCAATGACGCCAATGTCGTCAATGTCTTCAATGCTGTCAACGTTTTCAATTTCAAACATGGTGTCTATGTCATCTATGTCGTCGTTGTCGTCAATGTCGTCTATGTCGTCAATGTCGTTAATTTCGTTAATGTCGTCAATATCGTCTATATAGTCTATGTAGTCAATGTTGTCAAAGTTGTCTATGTCGTCTAGTTCGTCAATATCGTCAATAGTGTCTTTTTCGTCATTATCGTCAATGTCGTCAATGTCGTCAAAGTCGTCAATATCGGTTATGTCGTCTATGTCGTCAATGTCGTCTATTTCGTCAATGTCGTCAATGTCGTCAAAGTCGTCTATGTCGTCAATGTCGTCAATGACGTCAATGTCGTCAATGTCTTCAATGTGGTCAATGTTGTCTGTCCTACATGTTTTCTTTGTCAACTATGTCATCAATGTCGCCAAAGTAGTAAACATCGTCTATGTCGTCTATTTCGTCAATGTCGACTGTGTCGTCAATGTCGTCAATGTCGTCAAGTCGTCAATGTCGTCAATATCGCCAATGTCGTCAATGTCGACAAAGTCGTCAATATCGTCAATGTCGTCAATGTCGTAGAAGTCGTCAATATCGTCTATGTCGTCTATGTCGTCAATGTCGTCAATGTCCTCAATGTCGTCAATGTCGTCAATGTCGTCTATGTCTTCAATGTCGTTAATGTCGTCAATGTCGTCAATATCGTTTATGTCGTCTATGTAGTCAATGTCGTCAATGTCGTCTATGTCATCTAAGTCGTCAATGTCGTCAATGGCGTCAATGTCGTCAAAGTCGTCAATATCGGTTATGTCGTCTATGTCGTCAATTTCGTCTATGTCATCAACGTCGTCTATGTCGTCGATGTCGACATGTCGTCCATGTCGTCTATGTCGTCAATGTCGTCTATGTCGACAATGTCGTCAATGTCTTCAATGTCGTCAATGTCGTCTATGTCGTTAATGTCGTTAAAGTCGTCAATGTCGTCAATATCGTCAATATCGTCTATGTCGTCCATGTCGTCTGTGTCATCAATGTCGTCAAAGTCGTCAATATCGTCTATGTCGTTAATATCGTCAATGTCGTCTATGTCGTCAATGTCGTCAATGTCGTCAATTTCGTCTATGTCGTCAATGTCGTCTATGTCGTCAATATCGTCAATGTCGTCAATGTCGTCAAAGTCGTCAATATCGTCAATGTCGTCAATATCGTTTATGTCGTCTATGTAGTCAATGTCGTCAATGTCGTCTATGTCATCTAAGTCGTCAATGTCGTCAATGGCGTCAATGTCGTCAAAGTCGTCAATATCGGTTATGTCGTCTATGTCGTCAATTTCGTCTATGTCATCAACGTCGTCTATGTCGTCGATGTCGTCAATGTCGTCCATGTCGTCTATGTCGTCAATGTCGTCTATGTCGACAATGTCGTCAATGTCTTCAATGTCGTCAATTTCGTCTATGTCGTTAATGTCGTTAATGTCGTCAATGTCGTCAATATTATCAATATCGTCTATGTCGTCCATGTCGTCAATGTCGTCAATTTCGTCTATGTCGTCAATGTCGTCTATGTCGTCAATATCGTCAATGTCGTCAATGTCGTCAAAGTCGTCAATATCGTCTATGTCGTCAAGATCGTCAATGTCGTCTATGTCGTCAATGTCGTCAATGTCGTCAATGTCGTCAATGTCGTCTATGTCGTCAATGTCGTCAATGTCGTCAATATCGTCAAAGTCGTATATATCGTCTATGTCGTCAATGCCGTCTATGTCGTCTATGTCGTCTACGTCGTCAATATCGTCAATGTCGTCAATGTCGTCAATTTCTTCTATGTCGTCAATGTAGTTAATGTCATCAATGTCGTCAATATCGTCTATGTCGTCTATGTCGTCAATGTCGTCAAAGTCGTCAATGTCGTCAATGTCGTCAATGTCGTAAATGTCGTCAAAGTCCTCAATATCGTCTATGTCGTCAATGCCATCAATGGCGCCAATGTCGTCAATGTCTTCAATGCTGTCAACTTTTTCAATGTCATACATGTTGTCTATGTCATCTATGTCGTCATTGTCGTCAAAGTCGTCTAAGTCGTCAATGTCGTCAATGTCGTCCAAGTAGTCTATGTCGTCAATGTCGTCAGTGACGTCAATGTCATCAATGTCTTCAATGCTGTCAATGTTGTCAATGTCATACATGTTGTCTATGTCATCTATGTCGTCAATGTCGTAAAGGCGTGAATATCGTCTATGTCGTCCATGTCGTCAATTTCGTCTATGTCGTCAATGTCGTCAATGTCGTCAAGTCGTCAATGTCGTCAATATCGCCAATGCCGTCAATGTCGACAAAGTCGTCAATATCGTCAATGTCGTCAATGTCGTAGAAGTCGTCAATATCGTCTATGTCGTCTATGTCGTCAATGTCGTCAATGTCCTCAATGTCGTCAATGTCGTCAATGTCGTCTATGTCTTCAATGTCGTTAATGTCGTCAATGTCGTCAATATCGTTTATGTCGTCTATGTAGTCAATGTCGTCAATGTCGTCTATGTCATCTAAGTCGTCAATGTCGTCAATGGCGTCAATGTTGTCAAAGTCGTCAATATCGGTTATGTCGTCTATGTCGTCAATTTCGTCTATGTCATCAACGTCGTCTATGTCGTCGATGTCGTCAATGTCGTCCATGTCGTCTATGTCGTCAATGTCGTCTATGTCGACAATGTCGTCAATGTCTTCAATGTCGTCAATGTCGTCTATGTCGTTAATGTCGTTAATGTCGTCAATGTCGTCAATATCGTCAATATCGTCTATGTCGTCCATGTCGTCTGTGTCGTCAATGTCGTCAAATCGTCAATATCGTCTATGTCGTCAATATCGTCAATGTCGTCTATGTCGTCAATGTCGTCAATGTCGTCAATTTCGTCTATGTCGTCAATGTCGTCTATGTCGTCAATATCGTTGTGGTGTCGCACATGTACAAAGTGCGCGCCACCTACTTTCGCCACGCGCCGCCATGCATGCACGGCGCGGCGTTCTTCCGACGACAGCCACGAGCGCCCTCTGGTACAACGCCGCTCGTGGCCACCACTGAAGGATCGTGCACTTCGCACTTCGACTTCGGACTGAGCTAGCAACGAGTTAGGACCTTCATAAACAGATAGGCACCAGTGAAGACTTTGCTATTGTACAGGCACTAGGCAGGCCTCTAACAACTATGTATCAACATTCTGCAGTACTATGTAAAAGTTAAGTATTGTTACATTCTGTGCAATATATCTCTTTCTAATTTACTCGAGTGTTTATAGTTTCTGGCTGCTCCCCTCCGTACCTGCACCAGCGTGTCGGTCTCGTTCCACTCGGCCACCGACACCTACGACGAGGCTGGGACACAAAAGCGGCGACGAAGTTGGGACACAAAAGTGGCGACGAGGAGTGATAGAACCTTGGACCAGCCCGCTTGCAGCAGCCAGACAGCAGCAGTCGGAGCACGCAAAAATTGCTCCCGCCCATCCACCCTTATTATAAGATTTTTGGGGGAACATATTCTGTTGCGTGTTTTGTGGACTTTTTTGTTGCAGAGCGTCCTCATTCATATTGCATTTGTGTTTTGTTATAAGTTACTTGTATACGCGGCGCCTAATCGGTCAGCATGGCCACTACCCCGAACCCAAACTTAATGGAAATTATTCAGTTACAGACGGCGCAAATTACCCAGCTTCTCCAGGCGGTGGCGCACTTGACGTCAACTCAACAACAGCCGTCGCATCAGCAGCCCACACCTGCCGCCGCACCGCTTCCGACGTTCCGCCAGTACAACGAACGTGAGGAAGAATGGAGTGACTATTTCGCACAGTTTCAAGAACTCGTCGCGGCTCATCAAATTACAGGTCAGAGAGTGAAGAACCTTTTCTTATCGATTGTGGGCCCCCAGACTTTCGTACTATTGCAAAAACTTTTCCCTCTCGCATCTCCTCGTGATGTAGACTTTGAACAAATTGTAGAGGCACTAAATGCTCATTATGAGAGAAAAGTTCTTGTAGCCGCTGCACGATACCGATTTTTCAGACTTAAAAAATTACCGCAGCAGTCACACCAAGAGTGGATTACGGAATTGAAGGGCTTAACCCGCCAATGTAAATTTACTTGCTCTTGTGGACTTTCGTATAGTGACGTGATGTTGAGGGATGCGATTACGCAGAATATTCAGGACCCCAGAATTAGAGCAGCAATTCTGAAACAGTCTGACCCCTCATTAGACAGTGTACTGCAGCTTATAGAAGCACATGATACTTTTGACTTAGCTGATGTAGAAATGCAAAGCCACAGTGTAAATTCATTGCGCTGTAACGGACGCTTTCCTAGCCGTAGTTCTCAGTGTAGCACTAGTGATTCTTACAATAGTACAGGCCGTGCTGAACAGACAGTGAACAGTAGCCAGTGTAAAAGTGCGACACAAAGGTCGCCCCGTCGTGTTAGAAACAGTAATTTGAATAACGGGCGCCAACGCTCATTTCAGAAAAATGTACGTAAATCTTGCCCCCAGTGTGTGTCTCGCCACAAGCGTGCTCATTGCCCTAGTCGCAACGCGACCTGTTATCAATGTGGCAAATCGGGACATGTACAGTCTGTGTGTATGCAAATTAAAAACTCAAAGAACGGTACCGTTAGAAACAGTGCTTCGCAGAGTACGCGAACAGTTCATTCTGTAAATGTTATACGGGCTGTGGAATTGAACACTGCTTTCCTTGGATCTCAAATGCAAGAACAATTTTCTCCGCCTACGGCAAAACTATTTAGTGCACCACGTAGCAAGCGCCGACGAGCGCGTAAAACAGTGCAACGGAAAAGGGTTCGGGACAAGCAAAATGACTATGAACAGTGCATTCCTGTAGTGAAAATAGTGCCTTCTGCAACTTCTTATTGTAAAAGTGCCCAGTACGGTGTAGATAGTGCCAGTAGACTTGTTGTAGATACTGAAAGTAATTTTAGTGCAGTAGCCTCGCATTGCGCGGACGCCGATCCGGCGGTAGTGTCATCTAGTGACAGTGTGGTTAATCCGCTGTGTGCCGAGTATGCGCCGCTTCCTACCGCACGCAACCCGCGCAAGCGCAGTAAACAAACCGTAGCAGACGTTGCCCACATTCGCGCACCTGTCGTGCGCCAGAAGCACAAACTTTTTGTAAATCTCTCCATAGAAAATAAGACTGTGCAATTTCAGCTTGATACTGGTTCCGCTGTTACCTTAATTAATAAAGATACTTATGAACTTCTGGGTTCGCCAAAATTATCGCCGTCACAGCAAGTGTTAACAGCTTATACAGGTGAAAATATTCCCGTGCTAGGAACGTGTAGCCTGCCTGCCTCCTTTCAAGGTGTCACGAAAACAGTTGCTTTTGTGGTTCTTCAGGCCAAATCGACACAGAACATTTTTGGACTAGATGCTTTTGACTTGTTTGGTTTATCAATTCAAAGAGATGTGCTTCAAATTTCGTCAATAGTGCCTCAGGATAAAATCAATGCATTGTGTGAAAAATATAGTGACTTGTTTTCGCCGGAACTAGGTTGTGCAAAAGACTTCGTGGCACATGTAACTTTAAAAGAATCTGCAGTTCCAAAATTTCGTAAAGCTAGACCAGTGCCTATCGCCTTGCGTGATACAGTTGCCGAAGAACTTAAACGTTGGCAAGATAGTGGGGTGATATCTCCTGTTTCTGCGAGTCAGTGGGCCTCGCCTATAGTAATTATACCCAAGCCGTCAGGAAAACTTCGTCTCTGTGCGGACTTCAAATCAACAGTGAACAGTCAAACAATTGTAGACACTTACCCTCTGCCCAGACCTGAGGAACTGATGGACAAATTAGGACAGTCTCGTTTCTTTTCTAAGATTGATTTAGCAGAGGCATACTTACAGATTCCACTTGATGACGAGTCAAAAAAGTTTTTCGTCATTAATACTCACATGGGCCTTTTTCAATTTCAACGCCTACCCTTTGGCAGTTCTTAGTTCTTCCGCTCCCGCTATTTTTCAGCGTTTTTTGGAACAGCTGACAGTTTCTGTACCGTGTTGTTCGAACTATTTAGATGACATTGTGGTATCCGGACGTACAGTTGAAGAACATTTAGCAAACCTGGAGTGCCTTTTCAAAGTTTTGACTGCAGCAGGTCTACGTTGCAATAAAGCAAAGTGTTCGTTTTTTCAAACTGAAATAGAGTACCTAGGCCATGTGATTAATGCCCAAGGAATACATCCCTTACAGTCACATCTTCGAGCAATCAAAGACTTGCCTCCTCCTAAGAATGTGCAGGAATTGCAAGCAGTAATGGGAAAGCTTAACTATTATTTCAGGTTTATTCCCAATGCCTCTCAGATTGCAGCTCCACTGCATCACTTACGTAGGAAGAATGTTCCTTTTGTATGGTCCAAAGATTGTCAGGTTGCCTTTGACAAACTAAAGTCTGCACTACTCAGTGATGCATGTTTGATTCCCTTTGACCCACAGAAGCCTGTAGTGCTAGCAGTTGACGCCTCGTCGTACGGTGTAGGCGCTGTAATCTCACATCGTATTGGATGTCACGATCGTCCTATTGCCTTTGCATCCAAGCTACTGACGCCGACGCAACAGAAATACAGTCAGATAGAAAAGGAGGCCTTAGCAATCATTTACGGCGTCACAAAGTTTCATCATTATCTCTATGGCAGAAAATTCTATTTGTTGACAGACCACAAGCCTCTCACGTCGTTGTTCTCACCCACAAAGCCAATTCCGCCACGTACGGCACAAAAGCTTCAGAGATGGTCCTTGATATTGTCTAATTATCAGTATGAGATTTTGTACCGACCTACCACTAAACACGCCAACGCGGACACACTTTCCCGACTTCCGGTTGGCCAGGATGTATCATTTGATTCTTCAGAAATGGCATGTTGTCAGATAGACTCCAGAGATGCTTCCGCTGTCGCAGACTTTCCTTTGAACTCTCGTCGGGTTGCAGAGGAAACAGCTGCGGATGCAGACCTAAGTGTGGTAGCACGTTTTGTTCGCTTTGGTTGGCCTGCCAGAGCCAAAGACATTGATCGGCCTCTGGTTCGACGTTATTTTGCACAACGTCATGCGTTATCTTTAAGCCAGGGTGTACTGTTGTTGCATACCGACAACGACCAAGCAAGAGTGATTGTTCCTCGTTCTCTGCAACGAGAAGTGTTACGCCTCCTGCATCAAGGACATTGGGGCATTGTTAGGACAAAGCAATTGGCCAGACGTCATTGTACCTGGGTTGGTATGGACGCTCAGATAGAGAGCATGACGTCACAGTGTACAGTTTGTGCGGAGCATCAGGCGGCTCCTCCGCAATGTTTCTCAGACTGGCCACGCCCCAAGGGACCATGGCAACGATTACATATTGACTTTGCCGGACCTTTCTGGAATACGCGCTGGTTAATCGTTGTAGACGCTTTCAGCAAGTTTCGTTTTGTGATTGCCATGAACTCAACGACAGCTTCTAGTACAATCAGTGCCTTAACATCAGTGTTTTGCATCGAAGGCTTGCCTGAAACTATCGTCAGTGACAATGGACCTCAGTTTGTTAGTGCGGAATTTCAACAGTTTTGTCGCGTGAATGGCATTCAGCATATCACCACCGCACCTTTTCACCCTCAGTCCAATGGTGAAGCAGAACGTTTCGTTCGAACATTCAAGTCTCACATGGAGAAGATGAAAGGCCAGCACTCCAGGCAGCAAGCTCTTCAAATTTTCCTGTCTACGTATCGGTGCATGCCACGTGACGGCCCGTCTCCTGCCGAGCTGCTACACGGCCGCCGTCACCGCACTCTCCTTCACCTGCTGCAGCCTCCCACGCACCGAGTCGGTTCGTATGGCGCTACGCGTTTTCAGGTTTCTACGCCGGTGCTGTACAGGGTGTTTGCTGGAAACAAGAAGACATGGTTGCCGGGCACCATTCAACGCGTGCTTGGGCGCAATATGTTTGTTGTACGTTCTTCCACAGGGTCGGAGCTGCGGCGCCACGCAAACCATTTGCGCCTGCACAGGCCGCGCGATCCTGTCTCCGGTTTCTTGATTCCAGACCCAGTTCACCGCCAGGGAGCACAACCACATCGTTCGTCCCCGGACTACGAGATCCCTATGGACGTCGACGTACATCCGACGCAGTCGTCGCCGCCGCTGTCGCCGCCGCAGATGACAGCGTCACCGAGAGGGACTCCGGGACCGTGTGGGCCCCCCCAGCTTGGGCCACGCACCTCAGAAGAAGATGACCTGCTCCCTCTGGGCGGGGGCGGGCGCCCTTCCCCAGGTTTCGGCGGGTTCCCTGGAGGATCGCAAGGCGGATGCCGGGGCGCGGACGGCGTCTCGATCCCGGCCTCAGCTACGACGCCAGTCCCACCAGTAACGCCCCCGCTCAGGCCCTCCTCCCAGTGCCGTCGCCGTGGCCCTCAGCCCTACGCCACGACGGCGCGGCGGTTTGGGGGGGAGGGGTGTGGTGTCGCACAAGTACAAAGTGCGCGCCACCTACTTTCGCCGCGCGCCGCCATGCATGCACGGCGCGGCGTTCTTCCGACGACAGCCACGAGCGCCCTCTGGTACAACGCCGCTCGTGGCCACCACTGAAGGATCGTGCACTTCGCACTTCGACTTCGGACTGAGATAGCAACGAGTTAGGACCTTCGTAAACAGATAGGCACCAGTGAAGACTTTGCTATTGTACAGGCACTAGGCAGGCCTCTAACAACTATGTATCAACATTCTGCAGTACTATGTAAAAGTTAAGTATTGTTACATTCTGTGCAATATATCTCTTTCTAATTGACTCGAGTGTTTATAGTTTCTGGCTGCTCCCCTCCGTACCTGCACCAGCGTGTCGGTCTCGTTCCACTTAGCCACCGACACCTACGACAAAGCTGGGACACAGAAGCGGCGACGAAGTTGGGACACAAAAATCGTCAATGTCGTCAATGTCGTCAAAGTCGTCAATATCGTCAATGTCGTCAATATCGTTTATGTCGTCTATGTAGTCAATGTCGTCAATGTCGTCTATGTCATCTAAGTCGTCAATGTCGTCAATGGCGTCAATGTCGTCAAAGTCGTCAATATCGGTTATGTCGTCTATGTCGTCAATTTCGTCTATGTCATCAACGTCGTCTATGTCGTCGATGTCGTCAATGTCGTCCATGTCGTCTATGTCGTCAATGTCGTCTATGTCAACAATGTCGTCAATGTCTTCAATGTCGTCAATGTCGTCTATGTCGTTAATGTCGTCAATGTCGTCAATATCGTCAATATCTTCTATGTCGTCCATGTCGTCAATGTCGTCAATTTCGTCTATGTCGTCAATGTCGTCTATGTCGTCAATATCGTCAATGTCGTCAATGTCGTCAAAGTCGTCAATATCGTCTATGTCGTCAATATCGTCAATGTCGTCTATGTCGTCAATGTCGTCAATGTCGTCAATGTCGTCAATGTCGTCTATGTCGTCAATATCGTCAATGTCGTCAATGTCGTCAATTTCTTCTATGACGTCAATGTAGTTAATGTCATCAATGTCGTCAATATCGTCTATGTCTTCTATGTCGTCAATATCGTCAAAGTCGTCAATGTCATCAATGTCGTCAATGTCGTAAATGTCGTCAAAGTCCTCAATATCGTCTATGTCGTCAATGCCATCAATGACGCCAATGTCGTCAATGTCTTCAATGCTGTCAACTTTTTCAATGTCATACATGTTGTCTATGTCATCTATGTCGTCATTGTCGTCAAAGTCGTCTAAGTCGTCAATGTCGTCAATGTCGTCCAAGTAGTCTATGTCATCAATGTCGTCAGTGACGTCAATGTCATCAATGTCTTCAATGCTGTCAATGTTGTCAATGTCATACATGTTGTCTATGTCATCTATGTCGTCAATGTCGTAAAGGCGTGAATATCATCTATGTCGTCCATTTCGTCAATGTCGTCTGTGTCGTCAATGTCGTCAAAGTCGTCAATGTCGTCAATATCATCAATGTCGTCAATGTCGTCAATACCGTCTATGTCGTCAATGTCGTCAATGTCGTTTATGTCGTCTATGTCGTCTTTGTCGTCAATATCTTCTATGTCGTCAATGTCGTTAATTTCGTCATTGTCGTCAATATCGTCTATGTCGTCTATGTAGTCAATGTCGTCAAAGTTGGCTATGTCATCTAGTTGGTCAATGTCGTCAATGGCGTCTTTGTTGTCAATATCGTCAATGTCGTCAATGTCGTCAAAGTCGTCAATATCGGTTATGTCGTCTATGTCGTCAATGTCGTGAATGTCGTCTGTTGTTGTTATGGTCTTCAGTCCGGAGACTGGTTTGATGCAGCTCTCCACCCTACTCTATCCTGAGCCAGCCTTTTCATCTCCTTATAAGAACGGCAACCCACATCCACTTGAATCTGTTTACTATACGCGTCTCTTGGCCTCCCTCTGCTGTTTTTTACCCCACACACTTCCCTCCAATGCTAAATTCACGATTCCTCGATGTCTAAGAATGTGTCCTACCAAGCGATCCCTTCTTTTAGTCAAGGTATGCCAAAAATTCCTTTTCTCACCAATTCTGTTCAGTACCTCTTCATTACTTATGCGATCTACCCACCTAATCTTCAGCATTATTCTGTAACACCACATTTCAAAAGCCTCTATTCTCTTCCTGTCCGCACTGCTTATCGTCCATGTTTCACTCCCGTACAAGGCAACACTCCACACAAATGCCTTCAGAAAAGACTTCCTTACCCTTAACTTAATATTCGATGTTAGCAAATTTCTCTTTTTCAAAAATGCTTTTCTGCCCATTGCCATTCTGCATTTTATATCCTCTGTACTGCGACCATCGCATGTTATTTTACTACCCAAGTAACAAAACTCATCTACCACCTTCAATGTTTCGTCACCTAATCTAATTCCTTCAGCATCGCCTGATTTTCTAGGACCGCATTCCATTATTTTTGTTTTGCTCTTGTTAATGTTCATTTTATATGCACTCTTCAACACGCTGTCTATTCCATTCAACTGCTCTTCCAGGTCCTTTGCTGTCTCTGACAGAATTACAATGTCATCGGCAAAACGCAATGTTTTTATTTCTTCCCCCTCAACTTTAATCCCTATTCAAAATTTCTCCTTGCTTTCCTTCACCGCCTGCTCGAGGTACAAATTGAATAGCATCGGAGAAAGGCTACAACCCTGTCTTACTCCCTTCCCAACTGATGCTTCCCTTTCATGCCCTTCGAGTCTAATAACTGCGGTCTGGCTTTTGTACAAGTTGTAAATAACTCTCCTTTCCCTGTATTTTACCCCTGCTGACTTCAGAATTTGAAAGAGTGTATTCCAGTCAACATTGTCAAACGCTTTCTCCAAATCTACAAAAGCTAAAAATGTAGGTTTGCCTTTCCTTAGTCTATCTTCTAAGATAAGACGTAAAGTGAGTATTGCCTCCCGGGTTCCTACTTTCCTCGTGAATCCAAACTGATCTTCCCCGAGGTCAGCTTCTACCAGCTTTTCCATTCTCCTGTAGATAATTCGTGTTAAAATTTTGCAACCATGATTTATCAAACTGATGGTTCTGTAATTTTCACACCTGTCTGCGCCTGATTTCTTTGGAATGGGGATTATTACATTTTTCTTAAAGTCTGAGGGCATTTCGCCTGTCTCATACATCCTACACACCAGTTCAAATAATCTTGTCATGGCTGGCTCTCCCAGAGACTTTAGTAGCTCTGAGGGTATGTCATCTATTCCTGGGGCCTTGTTCCTACCTAGGTCTTTCAGGGCTCTGTCAAATTCATCTCTCAGTATACTATCTCCTATTTCATCTTGATCTACTTCCTCTTCCCTTCCTACAACATCGTTTCTAAGTTCATTTCCTTTGTAGAGCTGCTCTATGTACTCTTTTTTCAGCTTTCCCTTCTTTGCTGAGAACTGGTTTCCCATGTGAGTTCTTGATATTCGTAGAGTTGCTTTTCTTGTCCCCAAATGTCTCTTTTATTTTCCTGTAGGCGGTATCTACTTTTCCCCTTGCTATACATTCTTCTACAGATTTGCATTTGGCTTCTAGCCACTCCTGCTTATTCATTTTGCACTTCTTGTCAATCTCATTTTTTAGTCGTCTGTACTCCATTTTGTCTGTTTCATTTACTGCATTTTTATATTTTCTCCTTTCATCAATTAAATTTAGTATTTCCTGTGTTATCCAAGAATGTTTTAGGTCTTGCCTTTCTACCTATTTTGTCCTCTGCTGCCTTCACTATTTCATCTCTCAATGCTACCCATTCCTCTTTTACTGTTTTATTTCCCCCTGTTTCTGTCAATTGTTGCCTAAATATCCCTCTGAAATTCTCCAGAACTTCACTTTCCTTCAATTTATCTAAGTCCCATCTTGTTATTTTCCTACCTTTCTGCAGTTTTTTCAGCTTCAGCCTACAGTTCATGACTAACAAGTTATGGTCAGAGTCTATATCTGCCCCTGGGTGTGTCCTGCAGTTTATAACCTGGTTCCGGTACCTATGTCTTACCATTATAAAATCTATCTGATACCTTCCGGTGTCTCCTGGTCTCTTCCATGTATACAACCTTCTTTTGTGATTCTTAAACCACGTGTTTGTTACGATTAAATCATGTTCCGTGCAAAATTCTACCAGGCGACTTCCTCTTTCATTCCTCCTGCCCAGTCCATATTCACCTACTATTTTTCCTTCTCTTCCTTTTCCTACTACCGAATTCCAGTCTCCCATAACAATTAAGTTTTCCTCTCCCTTAATTATCTGAATAATTTCCTTTAGCTCCTCATATATTTCTTCGATCTCCTCATCATCGGCAGAGCTAGTTGGCATATAAACCTGTACTACTGTTGTTGGTGTTGGCTTCGTAACTTCACTAATCCCCACTATATCTAACTTCAACCGATCCATTTCCCTTTTTAAATTTTCTAATTTTCCTACCCGATTAAGGGATCTAATATTCCACGCACCGATCCGTAGAATGCCAATATTGTCCTTCCTGATGAAAACATCCTCCTGAGTAGTCCCCACCCGGAGATCCGAATGGGGGACTATTTTACCTCCGGAATATTTTACCCGAGAGGATGCCATCATCATATTTCCATACAGTAGAGCTGCATGTCCTCGGGAAAAATGACGGCTGTAGTTTCCCCTTGCTTTCAGCCGTTCGCAGTAGCTGTGTGGCAAAGCCACATTAGCTGATGTTACAAGGCCAGCTCAGTCAATCATCCAGACTGTTGCCCCTGTAACTACTGAAAAAGCTGCTGCTCCTCTTCAGGAACCACACGTTTGTCTGGCCTCTCCACAGATACCCCTCCGCTGTGGTTGCACCTACGGTACGGCTATCTGCATTGTTGAGGCATGCAAGCCACCGCACCTCGGCAATATCTGTGGTTCATGGGGGTGGGAATGTCGTCTATGTCGTCAATATCGTCAATGTCGTCAATATCGTCAATGTCGTCAATGTCGTCACTGTCGTCAATGTCTTCTATGTCGTCAATGTCGTTAATGTCGTCAATGTCGTCAATATCGTCTATGTCGTCAATGTCGTCAAAGTCGTCTATGTCGTCAATGTCGTCAACGTCATCAAGGTCGTCAATGTCGTCAAAGTCGTCAATATCGTCTATGTCGTCTATGTCGTCAATGTCGTCAATGTCGTCAAAGTAGTCTATGTCGTCAATGTCGTCAATGTCGTCAATGTCGTCAATGTCGTCAATGACGTCAATGTCATCAATGTCTTCAATGCTGTCAATGTTGTCAATGTCTTACATGTTGTCTATGTCATCTATGTCGTCAATGTCGTAAAGACGTAAATATCGTCTATGTCGTCTATGTCGTCAATGTCGTCTGTGTCGTCAATGTCGGCAAAGTCGGCAATATCGTCAATATCGTCAATGTCGTCAATGTCGTCAATACCGTCTATGTCGTCAATGTCGTTTATGTCGTCTATGTCGTCTTTGTCGTCAATAACGTCTATGTCGGCAATGTCGTTAATGACGTCAATGTCGTCAATATCGTCTATGTCGTCTGTGTCGTCAATGTCGTCAATGTCGTCAATGTCGTCTATGTCGTCAATGTTGTCAATGTCGTAAAAGTCGTCAATATCGTCTATGTCGTCTATGTCGTCTATGTTGGCTATGTCGTCTATGTCGTCAATGTCATCAATATCGTCTATGTCGTAAATATCGTCAATATCGACATTTACGGCAATGTCGTCAACGTCGTTAATGTCGTCAATATCGTCTATATCGTCTATGTCGTCTATGTCGTGTGGGTCGTCAAAGTCTTCAAAGTCGTCAATACTGTCTATGTCGTCTATGTCGTCAATGTCGTCAATGTCGTCAAAGTCGTCAATATTGTCTATGTCGTCTACGTCGTCTATGTCGTCTATGTCATCAATGTCGTCAAAGTCGTCAATATCGTCAATGTCGTCAAAGTCGTCTATATCGTCTGTGTTGTCAATGCTGTCTATCTCGTCTATGTCGTCTAAGTCGTCACTATCGTCAATGTCGTCAATGTCGTCAATGTCGTCAATGTCGTCAATGTCTTCTATGTCGTCAATGTCGTTAATGTCGTCAATGTCGTCAATATCGTCTATGTCGTCTATGTCGTCAATGACGTCAATGTCGTCAATGTCGTCAATGTCGTCCAAGTCGTCAATATCGTCTATGTCGTCAATGTCGTCAATGTCGTCAATGACGCCAATGTCGTCAATGTCTTCAATGCTGTCAACGTTTTCAATGTCATATATGTTGTCTATGTCATCTATATCATCGTTGTCGTCAATGTCGTCTAGTTCGTCAATGTCGTCAATGGCGCCTTTGTCGTCAATATCGTCAATATCGTCAATGTCGTCAAAGTCGTCAATATTGGTTATGTCGTCTATGTCGTCAATGTCGTCAATGTCGTCTATGTCGTCAATATCGTCAATGTCGTCTATGTCGTCAATGTCGTCAATGTCGTCAATGTCGTCAATGTCGTCAAAGTCATCAATATCGTCAATATCGTCAATGTCGTCTATGTCGTCTATATCGTCAATGTCGTCAATGTCGTCAAAGTCGTCAATATCGTCTATGTCGTCAATATCGTCAATATCGACATTTTCGCCAACGTCGTCAATGTCGTCAATATCGTCTATGTCGTCTATGTCGTCAATGTCGTCTGTTGTCAATGTCGTCTATGTCGTCTATGTCTTCAATGTCGTCAATGTCGTCAATGTCGTCAGTGTCGTCAATGTCGTCAATGTCTCTATGTCGTCAATGTCGTTAATGTCGTCAATGTCGTCATATCGTCTATGTCGTCTATGTCGTCAATGTCGTTAAAGTCGTCTATGTGTTCAATGTCGTCAGTGTCTCTATGTCGTCAATGTCGTTAATGTCGTCAATGTCGTCAAAGTCGTCAATATCGTCTATGTCGCCAATGTCGTCTATGTCTTCTATGTCGTCTTTGTCGTCAATATCATCTATGTCGTCAATGTTGTTAATGTCGTCAATGTCATCAATATCGTCTATGTCGTCTATGTCGTTAGTGTCATCAATGTCGTCAATATCGTCTATGTCGTCAATGTCGTCAATGTCGTCAAAGTCGTCAATATCGTCTATATCGTCTACGTCGTCTATGTCGTCTATGTCATCAATGTCGTCAAAGTCGTCAATATCGTCAATGTCGTCAAAGTCGTCTATATCGTCTATGTCGTCAATGCCGTCTATCTCGTCTATGTCGTCTATGTCGTCAATATCGTCAATGTCGTCAATGTCTTCAATGTCGTCAATGTCTTCTATGTCGTCAATGTCGTTAATGTCGTCAATGTCGTCAATATCGTCTATGTGGTCAATGTCGTAAATGTCGTCAATGACGCCAATGTCGTCAATGTCTTCAATGCGGTCAACGTTTTCAATGTCATATATGTTGTCAATGTCATCTATGTCATCATTGTCGTCAATGTCGTCTATGTCGTCAATGTCGTTAATTTCGTCAATGTCGTCAATATCGTTTATGTCGTCTATGTAGTCAATGTCGTCAAAGTCGTCTATGTCGTCTAGTTCGTCAATGTCGTCAATGGCAACTTTGTCGTCAATATCGTCAATATCGTCAATGTCGTCAAAGTCGTCAATATCGGTTATGTCGTCTATGTCGTCAATGTCGTCAATGTCGTCTATGTCGTCAATGTCGTCTATGTCGTCAATGTCGTCAATGTCGTCAATGTCGTCAGAGTCGTCAATATCGTCAATGTCGTCAATGTCGTCTATGTCGTCTATATCGTCAATGTCGTCAATGTCGTCAAAGTCGTCAATATCGTTTATGTCGTCAATATCGTCAATATCGACATTTTCGTCAATGTCGTCAATGTCGTCAATATCGTCTATGTCGTCTATGTCGTCAATATCGTCTATGTCGTCAATGTCGTCTATGTCGTCTATGTCGTCTATGTCGTCAATGTCGTCAATGTCGTCAATGTCGTCAATGTCGTCAATGTCTCTATGTCGTCAATGTCGTTAATGTCGTCAATGTCGTCAATGTCGTCAAAGTCGTCAATATCGTCTATGTCGTCAATATCGACATTTTCGTCAATGTCGTCAATGTCGTCAATGTCGTCTATGTCGTCTATGTCGTCAATGTCGTCTATGTCGTCAATGTCGTCTATGTCGTCTATGTCGTCAATGTCGTCAATGTCGTCAATATCGTCAATGTCGTCAATGTCGTCAATGTCTCTATGACGTCAATGTCGTTAATGTCGTCAATGTCGTCAAATTCGTCAATATCGGTTATGCCGTCTATATCGTCAATGTCGTCAATGTAGTCTATGTCGTCAATATCGTCAATGTCGTCTATGTCATCGATGTCGTCAATGTCGTCAATGTCGTCTATGTGTTCAATGTCGTCTATGTCTCTATGTCGTCAATGTCGTTAATGTCGTCAATGTCGTCATATCGTCTATGTCGTCTATGTCGTCAATGTCGTCAAAGTCGTCTATGTGTTCAATGTCGTCAATGTCGTCAATGTCGACAAAGTCATCAATATCGTCTATGTCGTCAATGTCGTCAATGTCGTCAATGATGCCAATGTCGTCAATGTCTTCAATGCTGTCAACGTTTTCAATGTCATACATGTTGTCTATGTCATCTATGTCGTCATTGTCGTTAATGTCGTCTATGTCGTCAATGTCGTTAATTTCGTCAATGTCGTCAATATCGTCTTTGTCGTCTATTTAGTCAAGGTCGTCAAATTCGTCTATGTCGTCTAGTTCGTCAATGTCGTCAATGGTGTCTTTGTCGTCAATATCGTCAATGTCGTCAATGTCGTCAAATTCGTCAATATCGGTTATGCCGTCTATATCGTCAATGTCGTCAATGTAGTCTATGTCGTCAATATCGTCAATGTCGTCTATGTCATCGATGTCAATGTCGTCAATGTCGTCAACGACGTCAATATCGTCTATCTCGTCTATGTCGTCAATGTCGCCAATGTCAAAGTAGTCTATGTCGTCAATGTCGTCAATGACGTCAATGTCATCAATATCATCAATGACATCAATGTCGTCAAAGTCGTCAATGTCGTCTATGTCGCCAATGTCGTCTATGTCTTCTATGTCGTCTTTGTCGTCAATATCATCTATGTTGTCAACGTCGTTAATGTCGTCAATATCGTCTATGTCGTCTATGTCGTCTATGTCGTGTAGGTCGTCAATGTCGTCAAAGTCGTCAATATCGTCTATGTTGACTATGTCGTCAATGTCGTCTGTGTCGTCTGTGTCGTCAATGTCGTCAATGTCGTCAAATTCGTCAATATCGTCTATGTCGTCAATGTCGTCTGTCGTCTATGTCGTCAATATCGTCTATGTCGTCGATGTCGTCAATGTCGTCAATGTCGTCAATGTCTTCTATGTCATCAATGTCGTTAATGTCGTCAATGTCGTCAATATCGTCTATGTCGTCTATGTCGTCAATGTCGTCAAAGTCGTCTATGTCGTCGATGTCGTCATTGTCGTCAATGTCGTCAATGTCCTCAAAATCGTTAATATCGTCTATGTCGTCAATGTCGTCAATGTCGTCAATAGCGTTAAGGTCGTCAATGTCTTCAATGCTGTCAACGTTTTCAATGTCATACATGTTGTCTATGTCATCTATGTCGTCATTGTCGTCAATGTCGTCTATGTCGTCAATGTCGTTAATTTCGTCAATGTCGTCTATGTCGTCAATGTCGTCAATGTCGTCAAAGTAGCCTATGTCGTCAATGTCAATGACGTCAATGTCATCAATGTCTTCAATGCTGTCAATGTTGTCAATACCATACATGTTGTCTATGTCATCTATGTCGACAATGTCGTCAAAGTGGTAAATATCGTCTATGTCGTCTATGTCGTCAATATCGTTTGTGTCGTCAATGTCGTCAAAGTCGTCAATGTCGTCAATGTCGTCAATGTCGTCAATACCGTCTATGATGTCAATGTCGTCAATGACGTCAATATCGTCAATGTATTCAATGCGGTCTATGTTGTCAATGTCATACATGTTGTCTATGTCATCTATGTCGTCAAAGTCGTAAATATCATCTATGTCGACTGTATCGTCAATGTCGTCTGCGTCGTCAATGTCGTCAATGTCGTCAATTTCAACAATATCGTCAATGGCGTATGTGTCGGCAAAGTCGTCAATATCGTCTATGTCGTCAATGTCGACTATGTCGTCTATGTCGTCTTTGTCGTCAATATCGTCTATGTCGTCAATGTCGTCAAAGTCGTCAATATCGTCTAGGTCGTCAATATCGTCAATATCGACATTTTCGTCAATGTCGTCAATGTCGTAAATATCGTCTATGTCGTCTATGTCGTCTATGTCGTCAATGTCGTCTATGTCGTCAATGTTGTCTATGTCGTCTATGTCGTCAATGTCGTCAAAGTCGTCTATGTGTTCAATGTCGTCAATGTCTCTATGTCGTCAATGTCGTTAATGTCGTCAATGTCGTCATATCGTCTATGTCGTCTATGTCGTCATTGTCGTCAAAGTCGTCTATGTGTTCAATGTCGTCAATGTCGTCAATGTCGACAAAGTCATAAATATCGTCTATGTCATCAATGTCGTCAATGACGCCAATGTCGTCAATGTCTTCAATGCTGTCAACGTTTTCAATGTCATACATGTTGTCTATGTCATCTATGTCGTCATTGTCGTCAATGTCGTCTATGTCGTCAATGTCGTTAATTTCGTCAATGTCGTCAATATCGTCTATGTCGTCTATGTAGTCAAGGTCGTCAAATTCGTCTATGTCGTCTAGTTCGTCAATGTCGTCAATGGTGTCTTTGTCGTCAATATCGTCAATGTCGTCAATGTCGTCAAATTCGTCAATATCGGTTATGACGTCTATGTCGTCAATGTCGTCAATGTAGTCTATGTCGTCAATATCGTCAACGTCGTCTATGTCGTCAATGTCGTCAATGTCGTCAATGTCGTTAACGTCGTCAATATCGTCTAAGTCGTCTATGTCGTCAATGTCGTCAATGTCGTCAAAGTAGTCTATGTCGTCATTGTCGTCAATGACGTCAATGTCATCAATATCGTCAATGTCGTCGATGTCGTCAATGTCGTCAATATCGTCTATGTCGCCAATGTCGTCTATGTCTACTATGTCGTCTTTGTCGTCAATATCATCTATGTTGGCAACGTCGTTAATGTCGTCAATATCGTCTATGTCGTCAATGTCGTCTATGTCGTGTAGGTCGTCAATGTCGTCAAAGTCGTCAATATCGTCTTTGTTGACTATGTCGGCAATGTCGTCTGTGTCGTCTGTGTCGTCAATGTCGTCAATGTCGTCAAATTCGTCAATATCGTCTATGTCGTCAATGTCGTCTATGTCGCCTATGTCGTCAATATCGTCTATGTCGTTAATGTCGTCAATGTCGTCAATGTCGTCAATGTCTTCTACGTCGTCAATGTCGTTAATATCGTCAATGTCGTCAATATCGTCTATGTCGTCTATGTCGTCAATGTCGTCAAAGTCGTCTATGTCGTCAATGTCGTCATTGTCGTCAATGTCCTCAAATTCGTCAATATCGTCTATGTCGTCAATGTCGTCAATGTCGTCAATAGCGCCAATGTCGTCAATGTCTTCAATGCTGTCAACGTTTTCAATGTCATACATGTTGTCTATGTCATCTATGTCGTCATTGTCGTCTATGTCGTCTATGTCGTTAATGTCGCTAATTTTGTCAATGTCGTCAATATCGTTTATGTCGTCTATGTAGTCAATGTCGTCAAAGTCGTCTATGTCGTCTAGTTCGTCAATGTCGTCAATGGCGTCTTTGTCGTCAATTTCGTCAATATCGTCAATGTCGGTTATGTCGTCTATGTCGTCAATGTTGTCTATGTCGTCAATATCGTCAATGTCGTCTATGTCGTCAATGTCGTCAATGTCGTCAAAGTCGTCAATATCGTCTATGTCGTCTATGTCGTCAATGTCGTCAATGTCGTCAAAGTAGTCTATGTCATCAATGTCAATGACGTCAATGTCATCAATGTCTTCAATGCTGTCAATGTTGTCAATACCATACATGTTGTCTATGTCATCTTTGGCGTGACGTCACGAGTGCTGGACTGCTGTGCACATCGCTCTCGACTTTTTATATAATTTTAGGATTAATATAATTATTTGAATTGTTATTTCGTGACAATATTCAATCTAGAGGTGTTCTAGTAAAGGTTAGTCAGTTATTTTAGCGTTTGTTGTGCCGTAATTGCTTTAAGTGGTGTTATTTGTGTTCGCGTGTGCGCCGGCATCGACGTCTTACTGCTTTGTTTACATCTGGTGGCAAGTGGTTCCAGCCGTAGCGGTCTCCGAAAGCTAAGTTCTAATAAGTGTTTGTGTATTGTAGTTAAATTATTAAAGTTTTAGATTTCAGGAGGTGTTATCGCGCTAGTTGTTTATTAACTTTAGTACTTTTCAACAGGTGACTTGCTGTTTTTAACGTAGTTAAGGTTGGGAAACTTTAAGTTACGGTATTTGATAACTCTTGTACTCTCACAGTGTTTAGTTGTTTTATTAGTGACGCTTGAATTTGAACTTGTTTATACAAGCAACAGTGTAAAGTTTCTGTGGTAGTGTTATTTGCTCTTTTCTGATACTATTAGTTGCTGTTACTTGATTTGTAGAGACTGAGGTTTGTTGATTGCTGTAGTTAAGAGGTACTTCCTACTTATTTTGTAGAAACTTAACTTCATAACGTAGACGTCTAGTTTTTCTTAACAAATTATTGTAAAATTTTACCATGAGTCCAAAGTGTGGGCTCTGTCGTAGGGTCGTGCGTAGTGGGCTGCAGTGTGTGATTTGTAGTAAGTATTTTCATGGGGGGGAGTGCAGTGGGGAAGACAGTGGGCATTGTGGTGAGGTTCTCTCTTGGAACTGTAGGATTTGCAGCAGGAATAAGTTGATAGAGGAGCAGGAGCGTTTGATCTGCGCCCTTCAGGTGCAGTTGAAAAACGCTGAAGAGGAACTAGGTAGGTTGAGGAGGGGAAGGGGGGCTGGGGAATGGGAACTGGCAGTTGGCAAGAAGGTAGCTAGGAGAAGGTATTCAGATAGCTTTACATTGCAAGTTGCAAATAGGTTTGACCAACTGTCAGAGTTGAGTGGAGATGAACCTCCTGTAGCTGTAGGTGTAGGAATTACGCAGCAGACCTCAGCTTTTGGTAAGCCGAAATCTGTAGAGAGGTCTCTTAGGAAGAAGAAGGTTCTGCTGCTAGGTAGTTCTCATGGCAGAGGTGTTGGCCAACAGTTGCAGGAAGTACTTGGGAGTGAGTACCAGGTCACCAGCATAGTGAAGCCTAGTGCAGGTTTAGATCAGGTCACTTGTAACATAGGGGACTTATGTAGGAATTTTTCAAAAGAGGATCAGGTAGTTATAGTGGGTGGGGCCGGGAACAGTCTTGATAGGGACGGGGAATATGATATAGGTGGTGATCTGGAAAGGATAGCAAATGAAACTGGTGGCACGAATGTGCATTTCGTGCAGCTGTTTCAGCGTCATGATAGGCCTTGTCTTAATGCGGCTGTCAGCCGTCTTAACATGGGGCTTGAAAAGGCGCTGATGACGGAGGGCATGGATCACATTGCAGTGGTGCCAGTTGAAACTATCCAAAGGTCGGATTTTACTAGGCACGGTCTGCACCTCAATAGGTATGGGAAGGGGAGGTTGGCAAAGCTCATAGGTGACAGTGTAGTAGGGGGTGGGGGTTTCACTCATGGAAAAATTCCTGTAGTAGTTGGTGTTAGGGCTGCACCTTTTTTAGACTGAAGACAGCTGATAGATATTCCTGCTTAAAGGAAGTCCCTCTAAGAAATGAACCACCTTTGACAAAGTCTAAGAATATAAGTAATAAGGGAATTACTGTTTTTCATCAAAATATACAGGGTATCAGAGATAAAGTTAATGAAATGCTTATTGATACTGATTCTGACATTATTGGTATTTCAGAGCACTTTTTAAGTGGTGTGACAAGTCAGAGACTTCCTTTGCCAGGATACAGGTTAGCTGCCTTTTACTCTAGGAGTTCCTTGCAGTGTGGAGGAGTGGCCATGTATGTAAAAAACGATTTTTCATCGGAGTCAATCGATTTTTCTAAACACTGCACAGAACAGATATTTGAATGTTGTGCAGGAATTGTTAATGTTAATGGAACAAAACTAGTAATAGTTGTTATTTATAGATCCCCTGACTCAGATTTTAAAATGTTTCTGCCCAAGCTGGAATTGGTTCTGGGTTCACTGTATAGGAAGTATAAAAATTTAATTGTGTGTGGAGATTTCAACATTAATTGTGTAGGTGATAGCTCAAGGAAACGTCAGCTGTTAGATCTATTTAATTCCTATAACATGATGCAAACAGTATTTTTTCCAACGAGAGTGCAAGGAAATAGCAGTTCTACCATTGACAATATTTTTGTTCATTCTTCATTGTTAGAGGGGCACTCTGTCAGCAGAATAGTAAATGGCCTATCAGACCACGATGCCCAACTTTTAATTCTAAAAAGTATTTGTTCTCAAACAAATGTTAAACATAAATATCAACTACTCAGAAAAGTTAATCCAGTTGCAATTGAGACCTTTTTAAGCCTAATTAAGGAACAAGAATGGCAGGATGTTTATAGTGCTGATAATGCAGATGATAAATATAATGCTTTTCTGAACACATTTATTATGCTATTTGAAAGTTGCTTTCCACTAGAACGCTCAAAACAGGGTACTTTCAGTAACAGACAGCCAGGGTGGATGACAAAGGGGATAAGAGTATCATGTAGAACTAAGCGGGAGTTGTATCAAAATGTTAGAAGCAGTCAGAATGAAGATGCAGTAGCTCATTACAAACAGTACTGTAAGGTTCTGAAAAATGTCATTAAGAATGCAAAAAGTATGTGGTACGCAAAAATAATAGCAAACTCTCGGGATAAAATTAAAACTATCTGGTCAGTCGTGAAGGAAGTGTCTGGTCAGGAGCAGCAGGTAGAAGATATAACGTCAGTGCGTAGTAGGAATGTTTCTGTTACTGACAAGTTAGATATATGTGCAATATTCAATAATCACTTTCTGAATATTGTAGAGGAACTAAACAAAACTCTAGTTTCTACAGGTAATCATATAACGTTTTTAGAAAATGCGTTTCCGAGGCTGTTTCCTGAAATGATCCTTCATGATACTTCCATAGGTGAGATTGAGTCAATAATTAAATCACTAAAGACTAAGGACTCTTGTGGATATGATGGGGTATCTAGCAGAATTCTAAAGTACTGTTCTCCATATGTTAGCCCAGTACTAAGCCATATTTGTAATTTTTCCTTTCGGAATGGTCAGTTTCCTAACAGATTAAAGTACTCAGTAGTGAAACCGCTTTATAAAAAAGGTGAAAGGGATAATGTAGATAACTATAGACCTATTTCTATGCCATCGGTTTTTTCCAAAGTTATTGAAAAGGCTGTAAATTCAAGATTAATTGATCATTTCAGTTCACATAATTTCCTGTCAAACGTACAGTTTGGTTTTAGAAGTGGATTAACGACCGAAAACGCTATATTTTCGTTTCTCTGTGAGGCACTTGATGGGTTAAATAAGAGGCTACGGACATTAGGCGTCTTCTTTGATTTAACAAAAGCGTTTGATTGTGTTGATCACAAAATATTGTTGCAGAAGTTGGAACATTATGGAATACGGGGAGTAGCCCACAACTGGTTCACCTCTTACTTTAATAATAGACAACAGAAGGTAATTCTCCGCAATGTAGAAAATGGCTATGACGTGCAATCCCAATGGGGCACAATTAAGTATGGGGTGCCCCAGGGGTCTGTTTTGGGACCATTGCTGTTTCTTATTTATATAAATGATATGCCTTCGAGTATAACAGGTGATTGTAAAATATTTTTGTTTGCTGATGATACCAGCTTGGTAGTGAAGGATGTTGCTCGTAATATTGACACAGTATCAAACAATGCAGTTCAAGAGATAAGTTCATGGCTAATAGAAAAGAAGTTGATGTTAAATCACAGTAAAACTCAGTTCTTACAATTTCTAACACATAATTTGACGAAATCTGACATTATGATTACACATAATGGGCATGTGATAAGTGAGACTGAACAGTTCAAATTTCTAGGTGTTCATATAGACAGTAAGCTGTCATGGAAAGCCCATGTTCAGGATCTTGTTCCAAAACTAAATTCTGCTATATTTACCATTAGAACAATATCTGAGATAAGTGATTTTTCAACACGAAAAGTAGTCTATTTCGCTTACTTTCACTCACTTATGACGTACGGCATTGCTTTTTGGGGTAACTCGCCTGATGCAAAAAGGATATTTCTGGCTCAAAAACGCGCGGTTCGAGCAATATCTGGTGTAAGTTCGCGAACGTCATGTCGACCCCTTTTCAGTAGTCTGGGAATTTTTACTCTGGCGTCACAATACGTTTTTTCTTTAATGTCGTTTGTTGTTAATGATATCAGCTCATTCCCACGAGTTAGTAGCTTTCACTCGGTGAATACTAGACAGATGCCTAATCTACATTTGCACCGCACCACCTTAACACTTGTGCAGAAAGGGGGGCAGTATTCTGCGGCATCCATTTTCAATAAGCTGCCACAAGAACTTAAGAATCTTAGCACTAATCCACATGCTTTCAAATCTAAATTGAAGAGTTACCACGTGGCTCACTCCTTTTATTCTGTCGAGGAACTCCTAGAAAAGTTAAACAATTAAGCTAATTTATTTTTCTTTATTGATTCTTTTCACTTTTTCTATTACCATTATTGTGTAACAATTAATGTATTGACTTATTCCATGACCATGGAGTTTAGCTCCTGAAGTGGGTCCTATGGAACAGAATAAATAAATAAATAAATAAATAAATAAATAAATATGTCGACAATGTCGTCAAAGTCGTAAATATCGTCTATGTCGTCTATGTCGTCTATGTCGTCAATGTCGTCTATGTCGTCAATGTCGTCTGTGTCGTCAATGTCATCAAAGTCGTCAATGTCGTCAATATCGTCAATGTCGTCAATGTCGTCAATACCGTCTATGATGTCAATGTCGTCAATGACGTCAATATCGTCAATGTCTTCAATGCGGTCGATGTTGTCAATGTCATACATGTTGTCTATGTCATCTATGTCGTCAAAGTCGTAAATATCATCTATGTTGACTATATCGTCAATTTCGTCTGCGTCGTCAATGTCGTCAATGTCGTCAATGTCATCAATATCGTCAATGTCGTATATGTCGTCAAAGTCGTCAATGTCGTCTATGTCGTCAATGTCGACTATGTCGTCTATGTCGTCTTTGTTGTCAATATCGTCTATGACGTCAATGTCGTGAATGTCGTCAATGTCGTCAATGTCGTCAATGTTGTCTATGTCGTCAATGTCGTCAATGTCGTCAAAGTCGTATATATCGTCTATGTCGTCTATGTCGTCTATGTCGGCTATGTCGGCTATGTCGTCAATGGCATCAATATCGTCTATGTCGTAAATATCGTCTATATCGACATTTTCGTCAATGTCGTCAACGTCGTTAATGTCGTCAATATCGTCTATGTCGTCTATGTCGTGTAGGTCGTCAATGTCGTCAAAGTCGTCAATATTTTCAATGTCGTTAATGTCGTCAATGTCGACAATGTAGTCAATATCGTCTATGTCGTCTATGTCGTCAATGTCGTCTTTGTCGTAAATGTCGTCACTGTCGTCAATGTCGTCAATGTCGTCTATGTCGTCAATGTCGTTAATGCCATCAATGTCGTCAATGTCGTCTATGTCGTCCAAATCGTCAATGTGGTCAATGTCGTCTATGTCGTCAATGTCGTCAATATCGTCTATGTCGTCAATATCGTCAATATCGACATTTTCGTCAATGTCGTCAATGTCGTCAATACCGTCTATGTCGTCTGTCGTCAATGTCGTCTATGTCGTCTATGTCGTCTATGTCGTCAACATCGTCAATGTCGTCAATGTCGTCAATGCCGTCAATGTCTCTATGTTGTCAATGTCGTTAATGTCGTCAATGACGTCATATCGTCTATGTCGTCTATGTCGTCAAAGTCGTCTATGTGTTCAATGTCGTCAATGTCTCTATGTCGTCAATGTCGTTAATGTCGTCAATGTCGTCATATCGTCTATGTCGTCTATGTCGTCAATGTCGTCAAAGTCGTCTATGTGTTCAATGTCATCAATGTCGTCAATGTCGACAAAGTCATCAATATCGTCTATGTCGTCAATTTCGTCAATGACGCCAATGTCGTCAATGTCTTCAATGCTGTCAACGTTTTCAATGTCATACATGTTGTCTATGTCATCTATGTCGTCATTGTCGTTAATGTCGTCTATGTCGTCAATGTCGTCAATGTCGTCAATATCGTCTATGTCGTCTATGTCGTCAATGTCGTCAAAGTCGTCTATGTCGTCCAGTTCGGCAAAGTCGACAAAGTCATCAATATCGTCTATGTCGTCAATGTCGTCAATGACGCCAATATCGTCAATGTCTTCAATGCTGTCAACGTTTTCAATGTCATACATGTAGTCTATGTCATCTATGTCGTCATTGTCTTCAATGTCGTCTATGTCGTCTATGTCGTTAATTACGTCAATGTCGGCAATATCGTCAATGTCGTCTATGTTGTCAAGGTCGTCAAACTCGTCTATGTCGTCTAGTTCGTCAATGTCGTCAATGGTGTCTTTGTCGTCAATATCGTCAATGTCGTCAAATTCTCCAATATCAGTTATGTCGTCTATGTCGTAAATATCGTCAATATCGACATTTTCGGCAATGTCGTCAATGTCGTCAAAGTCGTCAATATCGTCTATGTCGTCAATGTCGTCTATGTCGTCTATGTCGTCAATATCGCCTATGTTGTCAATGTCATCAATGTCGTCAATGTCGTCAATGTCGTTAATGTCGTTAATGTCGTCAATATCGTCTATGTCGTCTATGTCGTCAATGTCGTCTATGTCGTAAATGTCGTCACTGTCGTCAATGCCGTCAATGTCGTCTATGTCGTCAAAGTCGTTAATGCCATCAATGTTATCAATATCGTCTATGTCGTCCAAGTCGTCAATGTGGTCAATGTCGTCTATGTCGTCAATGTCGTCAATGTCGTCTATGTCGTCTATATCGTCAATGTCGTCAATGTCGTCAAAGTCGTCAATATCGTCTATGTCGTCTATGTCGTCAATGTCGTCTATGTCGTCAATGTCGTCTATGTCGGCAATGTCGTCAATATCGTCAATGTCGGCAATGTCGTTTAATTTCGTCAATGTCGTCAATATCGTCTATGTTGTCTATGTAGTCAATGTCGTCAAAGTCGTCTATGTCGTCTAGTTCGTCAATGTCGTCAATGGCGTCTATGTCGTCAATATCGTCAATGTCGTCAATGTCGTCAAAGTCGTCAATATCGGTTATGTCGTCTATGTCGTCAATGTCGTCTATGTCGTCTATGTCGTCTATGTTGTCAATCTCGTCTATGTCGTCAATGTCGTCTATGTCGTCTATGTCGTCAACGTCGTCAATGTCGTCAATGTCGTCAATGTCTCTATGTTGTCAATGTCGTTAATGTCGTCAATGACGTAATATCGTCTATGTCGTCTATGTCGTCAATCTCGTCAAAGTCGTCTATGTGTTCAATGTCGTCAATGTCTCTATGTCGTCAATGTCGTTAATGTCGTCAATGTCGTCATATCGTCTATGTCGTCTATGTCGTCAATGTCGTCAAAGTCGTCTATGTGTTCAATGTCATCAATGTCATCAATGTCGTCAATGTCGACAAAGTCATCAATATCGTCTATGTCGTCAATTTCGTCAATGACGCCAATGTCGTCAATGTATTCAATGCTGTCAACGTTTTCAATGTCATACATGTTGTCTGTGTCATCTATGTCGTCATTGTCGTCAATGTCGTCTATGTCGTCAATGTCGTTAATTTCGTCAATGTCGTCAATATCGTCTATGTCATCTATGTAGTCAAGGTCGTCAAATTCGTCTATGTCGTCTAGTTCGTCAATTTCGTCAATGGTGCCTTTGTCGTCAATATCGTCAATATCGTCAATGTCGTCAAATTGGTCAATATCGTTTATGACGTCTATGTCGTCAATGTCGTCAATGTCGTCTATGTTGTCAATATCGTCAATGTCATCTATGTCGTCAATGTCGTCAATGTCGTCAATGTCGTCAACATCGTCAATATCATCCATGTCGTCTATGTCGTCAATGTCGTCAAAGTCGTCAAAGTAGTCTATGTCGTCAATGTCGTCAAAGACGTCAATGTCATCAATATCGTCAATGTCGTGAATGTCGTCAAAGTCGTCAATATCGTCTATGTCGCCAATGTCGTCTATGTCTTCTATGTCGTCTTTGTCGTCAATATCGTCTATGTCGTCTATGTCGTCAATATCGTCAATGTCGTCAATGTCGTCAATGTCTTCTATGTCGTCAATGTCGTTAATGTCGTCAATGTCGTCAATATCGTCTATGTCGTCTATGTCGTCAATGTCGTCAAAGTCGTCTATGTCGTCCAGTTCGTCAAAGTCGACAAAGTCATCAATATCGTCTATGTCGTCAATGTCGTCAATGACGCCAATGTCGTCCCTGTCTTCAATGCTGTCAACGTTTTCAATGTCATACATGTAGTCTATGTCATCTATGTCGTCATTGTCTTCAATGTCGTCTATGTCGTCAATGTCGTTAATTACGTCAATGTCGGCAATATCGTCAATGTCGTCTATGTAGTCAAGGTCGTCAAATTCGTCTATGTCGTCTAGTTCGTCAATGTCGTCAATGGTGTCTTTGTCGTCAATATCGTCAATGTCGTCAATGTCGTCAAATTCTCCAATATCTGTTATGTCGTCTATGTCGTAAATATCGTCAATATCGACATTTTCGGCAATGTCGTCAATGTCGTCAAAGTCGTCAATATCGTCTATGTCGTCAATGTCGTCTATGTCGTCTAAGTCGTCAATATCGTCTATGTTGTCAATGTCATCAATGTCGTCAATGTCGTCAATGTCGTTAATGTCGTCAATGTCGTCAACATCGTCTATGTCGTAAATGTCGTCACTGTCGTCAATGCCGTCAATGTCGTCTATGTCGTCAATGTCGTTAATGCCATCAATGTTGTCAATATCGTCTATGTCGTCCAAGTCGTCAATGTGGTCAATGTCGTCTATGTCGTCAATATCGTCAGTGTCGTCTATGTCGTCTATATCGTCAATGTCGTCAATGTCGTCAAATTCGTCTATGTAGTCTAGTTCGTCAATTTCGTCAATGTCGTCTATGTCGTCAATGTCGTCTATGTCGGCAATGTCGTTTAATTTCGTCAATGTCGTCAATATCGTCTATGTAGTCAATGTCGTCAAAGTCGTCTATAACGTCTAGTTCGTCAATGTCGTCAATGGCGTCTATGTCGTCAATATCGTCAATGTCGTCAATGTCGTCAAAGTCGTCAATATCGGTTATGTCGTCTATGTCGTCAATGTCGTCTATGTCGTCTATGTCGTCTATGTTGTCAATGTCGTCTATGTCGTCAATGTCGTCAATGTCGTCAAAGTCGTCAATGTCGTCAATGTCGTCATTGTCGTCAATGTCGTCAAAGTCGTCAATATCATCTATGTCATCAATGCCGTCTATGTCGTCTATGTCGTCAATATCGTCAATGTCGTCAATGTCGTCAACGTCGTCAATGTCGTCAATGGCTTCTATGTCGTCAATGTCGTTAATGTCGTCAAAGTCGACAATATCGTCTATGTCGTCTATGTCGTCTATGTCGTCAAAGTCGTCTATGTTGTCAATGTCGTCAATGTCGTCAATGACGCCAATGTCGTCAATGTCTTCAATGCTGTCAACGTTTTCAATGTCATACATGTAGTCTATGTCATCTATGTCGTCATTGTCTTCAATGTCGTCTATGTCGTCAATGTCGTTAATTTCGTCAATGTCACCAATATTGTCTATGTCGTCTATGTAGTCAAGGTCGTCAAATTCGTCTATGTCGTCTAGTTCGTCAATGTCGTCAATGGTGTCTTTGTCGTCAATATCGTCAATGTCGTCAATGTCGTCAAATTCGTCAATATCGGTTAAGTCGTCTATGTCGTCAATGTCGTCAATGTCGTCTATGTCATCAATATCGTCAATGTCGTCTATGTCATCAATGTCGTCAATGTCGTCATCGTCGTCAACGTCGTCAATATCGTCTATGTCGTCTATGTCGTCAATGTCGTCAATGTCGTCAAAGTAGTCTATGTCGTCAATGTCGTCAATGACGTCAATGTCATCAATATCGTCAATGTCGTCAAAGTCGTCAATATCGTCAATGTCGTCAATGTCGTCTATGTCTTCTATGTCGTCTTTGTCATCAATATCATCTATGTCGTCAATGTTGTTAATGTCGTCAATGTCGTCAATGTCGTCTACGTCGTCTATGTTGTTCTATGTCATGAATGTCGTCAATGTCGTTAATATCGACAATGTTGTCAATATCGTCAATGTCGTCTATGTCGTCAATGTCGTCAATGTCGTCAATGTCGTCTATGTCATCAATATCGTCAATGTCGTCTATGTCGTCAATGTCGTCAATGTCGTCAATGTCGTCAAAGTCGTCAATATCGTCTATGTCGTCTATGTCGTTAATGTTGTCAATGTCGTCAAAGTAGTCTATGTCGTCAATGTCAATGACGCAATGTCATCAATGTCTTCAATGCTGTCAATGTTGTCTATATCATACAAGTTGTCTATGTCATCTATGTCGTCAAAGTCGTCAAAGTCGTAAATATCGTCTATGTCATCTATGTCGTCAATGTCGTCAAAGTCGTAAATATCGTCTATGTCGACTATGTCGTAAATGTCGTCTGTGTAGTCAATTCGGCAATGTCGTCAATGTCATCATCATCGTCAATGTCGCTAATGTCGTCAAAGTCGTCAATATCGTCTATGTCGTCAATGTCGTCTATGTCGTCTATGTCGTCTTTGTCGTCAATATCGTCTATGTCGTCAATGTCGTCAATGTCGTCAATATCGTCTATGTCGTCTATGTCGTTAATGTCGTCTATGTCGTCTATGTCGTCTATGTCGTCAAAGTCGTCTATGTGTTCAATGTCGTCAATGTCTCTGTGTCGTCAATGTCGTTAATGTCGTCAATGTCGTCATATCGTCTATGTCGTCTATGTCGTCTATGTCGTCAAAGTCGTCTATGTGTTCAATGTCATCAATGTCGTCAATGTCGACAAAGTCTTCAATATCGTCTATGTCGTCAATTTCGTCAATAACGCCAATGTCGTCAATGTCTTCAATGCTGTCAACGTTTTCAATGTCATACATGTTGTCTATGTCATCTATGTCTTCATTGTCGTCAATGTCGTCTATGTCGTCAATGTCGTTAATTTCGTCAATGTCGTCAATATCGTCTATGTCATCTATGTAGTCAAGGTCGTCAAATTCGTCTATGTCGTCTAGTTAGTCAATTTCGTCAATGGTGTCTTTGTCGTAAATATCGTCAATATCGTCAATGTCGTCAAATTCGTCAATATCGGATATGACGTCTATGTCGTCAATGTCGTCAATGTGGTCAATGTCGTCAATGTCGTCAATATCGTCAATGTCGTCTATGTCGTCAATGTCGTCAATGACGTCAATGTCGTCAACGTCGTCAATATCATCCATGTCGTCTATGTCATCAATGTCGTCAAAGTCGTCAATATCGTCTATGTCGCCAATGTCGTCTATGTCTTCTATGTCGTCTTTGTCGTCAATAGCATCTATGTCGTCAACGTCGTTAATGTCGTCAATATCGTCTATGTCGTCTATGTCGTCTATGTCGTGTAGGTCGTCAATGTCGTCAAAGTCGTCAATATCGTCTAAGTCGTCTATGTCATCAATGTCGTCAATGTCGTCAAAGTCGTCTATGACGTCAATGTCGTCAATGACGTCAATGTCGTCAATGTCTTCAATGCTGTCAATGTTGTCAATGTCATACATGTTGTCTATGTCATCTATGTCGTCAATGTCGTCAAAGTCGTAAATATCGTCTATGTTGACTATGTCGTCAATGTCGTCTGTGTCGTCTGTGTCGTCAATGTCGTCAATGTCGTCAAATTCGTCAATATCGTCTATGTCGTCAATGTCTATGTCGTCTATGTCGTCAATATCGTCTATGTCGTCTATGTCGTCCATGTCGTCAATGTCGTCAATGTCGTCAATGTCTTCTATGTCGTCAATGTCGTTAATGTCGTCAATGTCGTCAATATCGTCTATGTCGTCTATGTCGTCAATGTCGTCAAAGTCGTCTATGTCGTCAATGTCGTCAAAGTCGACAAAGTCATCAGTATTGTCTATGTCGTCAATGTCGTCAATGACGCCAATGTCGTCAATGTCTTCAATGCTGTCAACGTTTTCAATGTCATACGTGTAGTCTATGTCATCTATGTCGTCTGTGTTGTCTGTGTCGTCAATGTCGTCAATGTCGTCAAATTCGTCAATATCGTCTATGTCGTCAATGTCTATGTCGTCTATGTCGTCAATATCGTCTATGTCGTCTATGTCGTCAATGTCGTCAATGTCGTCAATGTCTTCAATGTCGTCTATGTCGTCAATGTCGTTAATTTCGTCAATGTCGTCAATAACCTCAATGTCGTCTATGTAGTCAAGGTCGTCAAATTCGTCTATGTCGTCTAGTTCGTCAATGTCTTCAATAATGTCTTTGTCGTCAATATCGTCAATGTCGTCAATGTCGTCAAATTCTCCAATATCAGTTATGTCGTCTATAACGTAAATATCGTCAATATCGACATTTTCGGCAATGTCGTTCAATGTCGTCAAAGTCGTCAATATCGTCTATGTCGTCAATGTCGTCTATGTCGTCTATGTCGTCAATATCGTCTATGTTGTCAATGTCATCCATGTCGTCAATGTCGTCAATGTCTTTAATGTCGTCAATGTCGTTAACATCGTCTATGTCGTCTATGTCGTCAATGTCGTCTATGTCGTAAATGTCGTCACTGTCGTCAATGCCGTCAATGTCGTCTATGTCGTCAATGTCGTTAATGCCATCAATGTTGTCAATATCGTCTATGTCGTCCAAGTCGTCAATGTGGTCAATGTCGTCTATGTCGTCAATGTCGTCAATGTCGTCTATGTCGTCTATATCGTCAATGTCGTCAATGTCGTCAAAGTCGTCAATATTGTCTATGTCGTCTATGTCGTCAATGTCGTCTATGTCGTCAAAGTCGTCTATGTCGGCAATGTCGTCAATATCGTCAATGTCGGAAATGTCGTGTAATTTCGTCAATGTCGTCAATATCGTCTATGTTGTCTATGTAGTCAATGTCGTCAAAGTCGTCTATGTCGTCTAGTTCGTCAATGTCGTCAATGGCGTCTTTGTCGTCAATATCGTCAATGTCGTCAATGTCATCAAAGTCGTCAATATCCGTTATGTCGTCTATGTCGTCAATGTCGTCTATGTTGTCTATGTCGTCTATGTTGTCAATGTCGTCTATGTCGTCAATGTCGTCAATGTCGTCAATGTCGTCAATGTCGTCAATGTCGTCAATGTCGTCAAAGTCGTACATATCATCTATGTCGTCAATGCCGTCTATGTCGTCTATGTCGCCTATGTCGTCAATATCGTCAATGTCGTCAATGTCGTCAACGTCGTCAATGTCGTCAATGTCTTCTATGTCGTCAATGTCGTTAATGTTTTCAATGTCGACAATATCGTCTATGTCGTCTATGTCGTCAAAGTCGTCTATGTTGTCAATGTCGTCAATGTCGTCATAGTCGACAAAGTCATCAATATCGTCTATGTCGTCAACGTCGTCAATGTCGTCAATGACGCCAATGTCGTCAATGTCTTCAATGCTGTCAACGTTTTCAATGTCATACATGTAGTCTATGTCATCTGTGTCGTCATTGTCTTCAATGTCGTCTATGTCGTCAATGTCGTTAATTTCGTCAATGTCACCAATATAGTCTACGTCGTCTATGTAGTCAAGGTCGTCAAATTCGTGTATGTCGTCTAGTTCGTCAATGTCGTCAATGGTGTCTTTGTCGTCAATATCGTCAATGTCGTCAATGTCGTCAAATTCGTCAATATCGGTTAAGTCGTCTATGTCGTCAATGTCGTCAATGTCGTCTATGTCATCAATATCGTCAATGTCGTCTATGTCGTCAATGTCGTCAATGTCGTATCGTCGTCAACGTCGTCAATATCGTCTATGTCGTCTATGTCGTCAATGTCGTCAATGTCGTCAAAGTAGTCTATGTCGTCTATGTCGTCAATGTCGTCTATGTCTTCTATGTCGTCTTTGTCATCAAAATCATCTATGTCGTCAATGTTGTTAATGTCGTCAATGTCGTCAATATTGTCTATGTCGTCTATGTCGTTAGTGTCATCAATGTCGTCAATGTCGTCTATGTCGTCAATGTCGTCAAAGTCGTCAATATCGTCTATGTCGTCTACGTCGTCTATGTCGTTCTATGTCATCGATGTCGTCAATGTCGTTAATATCGTCAATGTCGTCAAAGTCGACTATATCGTCTATGTCGTCAATGCCATCTATGTCGTCTATTTCGTCTATGTCGTCAATATCGTCAATGTCGTCAATGTCGTCAATGTCATCTATGTCGTCAATGTCGTTAATATCGTCAAGGCGTCAATGTCGTCAATATCGTCTATGTCGTCTATGTCGTCAATGACGTCAATTACGTCAATGTCGTCAAAGTCGTCAAAGTCGTCAATATCGTCTATGTCGTCAATGTCTTCAATGTCGTCAATGACGCCAATGTCGTCAAAGTCTTCAATGCTGTCAACGTTTTCAATGTCATACATGTTGTCTATGTCATCTATGTCGTCATTGTCGTCAATGTCGTCTATGTCGTCAATGTCGTCAATGTCGTCAATATCGTCAATGTCGTCTATGTCGTCAATGTCGTCAAGTCGTCAATGTCGTCTATGTCATCAATATCGTCAATGTCGTCTATGTCGTCAATGTCGTCAATGTCGTCAATGTCGTCAAAGTCGTCAATATCTTCTATGTCGTCTATGCCGTCAATGTTGTCAATGTCGTCAAAGTAGTCTATGTCGTCAATGTCAATGACGCAATGTCATCAATGTCTTCAATGTTGTCAATATCATACATGTTGTCTATGTCATCTATGTCATCTATGTCGTCAAAGTCGTAAATATCGTCTATGTCGACTATGTCGTAAATGTCGTCTGTGTAGTCATTTCGGCAATGTCGTCAATGTCATCAACATCGTCTATGTCGTTAATGTCGTCAATGTCGTCAATGTCGTCTATGTCGTCAATGTCGTCAATGTCGTCAAAGTCGTCAATATCGCCTATGTCGTCTATGTAGTCTATGTCGGCTATGTCGTCTATGTCGTCAATGTCGTCAATACCGTCTATGCCTAAAATATCTTCAGTATCGACATTTTCGTCAATGTCGTCAACGTCGTTAATGTCGTCAATATCGTCTATGTCGTCTATGTCGACTATGTCGTGTAGGTCGTCAATGTCGTCAAAGTCGTCAATATCGTCTATGTCGTCAATGTCGTCAATGTCGTCAATATCGTCTATGTCGTCTATGTCATCAAAGTTGTCAATGATGTCAAAGTCATATATGTCATCAATGTCGTCTATGACGTCAATGTCGTCAATGTCTTAAATGCTGTCAATGTTGTCAATGTCATACATGCAGTCTATGTCATCTATGTCGTTAATGTCGTAAAAGTCGGTAATATCGTCTATGTCGTCTATTTCGTCAATGTCGTCTGTGTCGTCAATCGTCAATTTCGCCAATATCGCCAATGTCGTCAATGTCTTCTATGTCGTCAATGTCGTTAATGTCGTCAATGTCGTCAATATCGTCTATGTCGTCTATGTCGTCTATGTCGTCAAAGTCGTCTATGTTGTCAATGTCGTCAATGTCGTCAAAGTCGACAAAGTCATCAATATCGTCTATGTCGTCAATGTCGTCAATGTCGTCAATGACGCCAATGTCGTCAATGTCTTCAATGCTGTCAACGTTTTCAATGTCATACATGTAGTCTATGTCATCTATGTCGTCATTGTCTTCAATGTCGTCTTTGTTGTAAATATCGTCTATGTCGACTATGTCGTAAATGTCGTCTGTGTAGTCATTTTGGCAATGTCGTCAATGTCATCAACATCGTCAATGTCGCTAATGTCGTCAAAGTCGTCAATATCGTCTATGTCGTCAATGTCGTCAATGTCGTCAATATCGTCTATGTCGTCTATGTCGTTAATGTCGTCAATGTCGTCAATGTCGTCAATGTCGTCTATGTCGTCAATGTCGTCAATGTCGTCAAAGTCGTCTATGACGTCAATGTCGTCAATGACGTCAATGTCTTCAATGCTGTCAATGTTGTCAATGTCATACATGTTGTCTATGTCATCTATGTCGTCAATGTCGTCAAATTCGTAAATATCGTCTATGTTGACTATGTCGTCAATGTCGTCTGTGTCGTCTGTGCCGTCATTGTCGTCATTGGCGTCAAATTCGTCAATATCGTCTATGTCGTCAATGTCGTCTATGTCGTCAAAGTCGTCATTATCGTCTTTGTTGTCTTTGTCGTCTATTCGTCAATGTCGTCAATGTCTTCAGTGTCGTCAATGTCGTCAAAGTCGTCTATGTCGTCAATGTCGTCAATGACGGCAATGTCGTCAAAGTCTTCAATGATGTCAATGTTGTCAATGTCCTACATGTTGTCTATGTCAACTATGTCATCAATGTCGTCAAAGTAGTAAATATCGGTTATGTCGTCTATGTCGTCAATGTCGTCTATGTCGTCAATGTCGTCTATGTCGTCGATGTCGTCAATGGCGTCAATGTCGTCAAAGTCGTCAATATCGGTTATGTCGTCTATGTCGTCAATGTCGTCTATGTCGTCAATGTCGTCTATGTCGTCGATGTCGTCAATGTCGTCCATGTCGTCTATGTCGTCAATGTCGTCTATGTCGACAATGTCGTCAATGTCCTCAATGTCGTCAATGTCATTAATGTCGTCAATGACGTCAGTATCGCCAATGTCGTCAATGTCGTCAAAGTCGTCAATATCGTCAATGTCGTCAATGTCGTAGAAGCCGTCAATATCGTCTATGTCGTCAATATCGTCTATGTCGTCAATATCGTCTGTGTTATCTATGTCGTCTATGTCGACAATGTCGTCGATGTCGTCAATGTCGTCAATGTCGTCATTGTCGTCCATGTCGTCATTGTCGTTAATGTCGTCAAAGTCGTCAATATCGTCTATGTCGTCTATGTCTCCAATGTCGTTAATGTCGTCAATGTCGTTAATGTCGTCTATGTCTTCAACGTCGTTACTGTCGTCAATGTCGTCAATATCGTTTATGACGCCTATTTAGTCAATGTCATCTATGTCGTCTATGTCGTCAATGTCGTCAATGGCGTCAATGTCGTCAAAGTCGTCAATATCGATTATGTCGTCTATGTCGTCAATGTCATTTATGTCGTCAACGTTGTCAATGTTTTCGATGTCGTCAATGTCGCCCATGTCGTCTATGTTGTCAATGTCGTCCATGTCGACAATGTCGTCAATGTCTTCAATGTCGTCAATGTCGTCTATGTCGTCAATATCGTTAATGTCGTCAATGTCGTCAATATCGTCAATATCGTCTATGTCGTCCATGTCGTCAATGTCGTCTATGTCGTCAATGTCGTCAATGTCGTCTATGTCGTCAATATCGTCAATGTCGTCAATGTCGTCAAAGTCGTCAATTTCGTCTATGTCGTCTATGTCGTCAAAGTCGTCAATGTCGTCATTGTCGTCAGTGTCGTCAATGTCGTCTATGTCGTCAATGTCGTCAATATCGTCAAAGCCGTCTATATCGTCTATGTCGTCAATGCCATCTATGTCGTCTATGTCGTCAATGTCGTCAATATCGTCAATGTCGTCAATGTCGTCTCTGTCGTCAATGTCGTCAATGTCGTCAATGTCGTCAATGACGCCAATGTCGTCAATGTCTTCAATGCTGTCAACGTTTTAAATGTCATACATGTTGTCTATGTCATCTATGTCGTCATTGTCGTCAATGTCGTTTATGTCGTCAATGTTGTTAATTTCGTCAATGTCGTCAATATCGTCTATGTCGTCTGTGTAGTCAATGTCGTCAAAGTCGTCCATGTCGTCTAGTTCGTCAATGTCGTCAAAGGCGTCTTTGTCGTCAATATCGTCGATGTCGTCAATGTCATCAAAGTCGTCAGTATCGGTTATGTCGTCTATGTCGTCAATGTCGTGAATGTAGTCTATGTCGTCAATATCGTCAATGTCGTCTATGTCGTCAATGTCGTCTATGTCGTCAATGTCGTCAAAGTGTTCAATATCGTCTATGTCGTCTATGTCGTCAATGTCGTCAATGTCGTCATAGTAGTCTATGTCGTCAATGTCGTCAATGACGTCAATGTCATCAATGTCTTCAATGCTGTCAATGTTGTCAATGTCATACATGTTGCCTATGTCATTTATGTTGTCAATGTCGTAAGGGCGTAAATATCGTCTATGTCGTCTATGTCGTCAATGTCGTCTGTGTCGTCAATGTCGTCAAAGTCGTCAATGTCGTCAATTTCGTCAATGTCGTCAATGTCGACAATACCGTCTATGTCGTCAATGTCGTCAATGTCGTTTATGTCGTCTATGTCGTCTTTGTCGTCAATATCGTCTATGTCGTCAATGTCGTTAATGTCGTCAATGTCGTTAATATCGTCTATGTCGTCTATGTCGTTAATGTCGTCAATGTCGTCAATGTCGTCAATGGCTTCTATGTCGTTAATGTCGTCAATACCGTCTATGTCGTCTATGTCGTGTAGGTCGTCAATGTCTTCAAAGTCGTCAATATCGTCTATGTCGTCTATGTCGTCAATGTCGTCAATGTCGTCAACGTCGTCTATGTTGTCAATGTCGTCAATGCCGTCAATGTCGTCAATGTCTTCAATGCTGTCAATGTTGTCAATATCATACATGTTGTCTATGTCATCTATGTCGTCAATGTCGTCAGACTCGTAAATATCGTCTATGTTGACTATGTCATCAATGTCGTCTGTGTCGTCTGTGTCGTCAATGTCGTCAATGTCGTCAAATTTGTCAATATCGTCTATGTCGTCAATGTCGTCTATGTCGTCTATGTCGTCTATGTCGTCAATTTCGTCTATGTCGTCAATGTCATCAATGTCGTCAATGTGGTCAATGTCGTTAATGTCGTCAATGTCGTCAATATCGTCTATGTCGTCTATGTCGTCAATGTCGTCTATGTCGTAAATGTCGTCAATGCCGTCAATGTAGTCTATGTCGTCAATGTTGTTAATGACATCAATGTCGTCAATATCGTCTATGTCGTCCAAGTCGTCAATGTGGTCAATGTCGTCTATGTCGTCAATGTCGTCAATGATGTCTATGTCGTCTATTTCGTCAATGTCGTCAATGTCGTCAAAGTCGTCAATATCGTCTCTGTCGTCTATGTCGTCAATGTCGTCTATGCCGTCAATGTCGTCTATGTCGTCAATGTCGTCAATATCGTCCATGTCGTCAATATCGTAAATGTCGTCAATGTCGTCATGTCGTCAATGTCGTCAATGTCGTCAATGTCGTCAATGTCTTCCAAGTCGTCAATGACGTTAATTTCGTCAATGACGTCAATATCGTCTATGTCGTCTATGTAGTCAAGTACGTCAAATTCGTCTATGTCGTCTAGTTCGTCAATGTCGTCAATGGTGTCTTTGTCGTCAATATCGTCAATGTCGTCAATGTCGTCAAATTCGTCAATATCGGTTATGTCGTCTATGTCGTCAATGTCGTCTATTTCGTCAATGTCGTCAATATCGCCAATGTCGTCAATGTCGTCAAAGTCGTCAATATCGTCAATGTCGTCAATACCGTAGAATTCGTCAATATCGTCCATGTCGTCAATATCGTCTATGTCGTCAATATTGTCTGTGTCGTGAATGTCGTCAATGTCGTCAATGTCGTCAATGTCGTCAATGTCGTCTATGTCTTCAATGTCGTTAATGTCGTCAATGTCGTCAATATCGTTTATGTCGTCTATGTAGTCAAAGTCGTCAATGTCGTCTATGTCATCTAAGTCGTCAATGTCGTCAATGGCGTCAATGTCGTCAAAGTCGTCAATATCGGTTATGTCGTCCATGTCGTCAATGTCGTCTATGTCGTCAATTTCGTCTATGTCATCAACGTCGTCTATGTCGTCGATGTCGTCAATGTTGTCCATGTCGTCTATGTCGTCAATGTCGTCTATGTCGACAATGTCGTCAATGTCTTCAATGTCGTCAATGTCGTCTATGTCGTTAATATCGTTAATGTCGTCAATGTCGTCAATATCGTCATTATTGTCTATGTCGTCCATGTCGTCAGTGTCGTCAATTTCGTCTATGTCGTCAATGTCGTCAATGTCGTCTATGTCGTCAATATTGTCAATGTCGTCAACGTCGTCAAAGTCGTCAATATCGTCAATGTCGTCAATGTCGTCAATGTCGTCAATGTCGTCAATGTCGTCTATGTCGTCAATGTCGTCAATGTCATCAACGTCGTCTATGTCGTCAATGTCGTCAATGTCGTCAATATCGTCAAAGTCATATATATCGTCTATGTCGTCAATGCCGTCTATGTCGTCTATGTCGTCTATGTCGATAATATCGTCAATGTCGTCAATGTCGTCAATTTCTTCTATGTCGTCAATGTAGTTAATATCGTCAATGTTGTCTACGTCGTCTATGTCGTCAATGTCGTCAATGGCGTCAATGTCGTCAAAGTCGTCAAAGTCGTCAATATCGGTTATGTCGTCTATGTCGTCAATGTCGTCTGTGTCGTCAGTCGTCAAAGTCGTCAATATCGTCAATATCGTCAACGTCGTCAATGTCGTCAATGTCGTTTATGTCGTCTATGTCGTCTTTGTCGTCAATATCGTCTATGTCGTCAATGTCGTTAAGGTCTTCTATGTCGTCTATGTCGTTAATGTCGTCAATGTCGTCAATGTCGTCAATGTCGTCTATGTCGTCAATGTTGTCAATTTCTTCAAAGTCGTCAATATCGTCTATGTCGTCAATGTCGTCTAAGTCGTCTATGTTGTCAATGACGACAATGACGACAATGTCGTCAATGTCTTCAATGCTGTCAATGTTGTCAATGTCATACATGTTGTCGATGTCATCTATGTCGTCAATGTCGTCAAAGTTATAAATATCGTCTATGTTGACAATGTCGTCAATGTCGTCTGTGTCGTCTGTGTCGTCAATGTCGTCAATGTCGTCAAAGTCGTCAATATCGTCTATGTCGTCTATGTCGTCTATGTCGTCTATGTCGTCAATATCGTCTATGTCGTCAATGTCATCAATGTCGTCAATGTCGTCAATGTCGTTAATGTCGTCATATTCGCCAATATCGTCTATGTCGTCTATGTCGTCAATGTCGTCTATGTCGTAAATGTCGTCACTGTCGTCAATGCCGTCAATGTCGTCTATGTCGTCAATGTCGTTAATGCCATTAATGTTGTCAATATCGTCTATGTCGTCCAAGTCGTCAATGTGGTCAATGTCGTCTATGTCGTCAATGACGTCAATGTCGTCTATGTCGTCTATATCGTCAATGTCGTCAATGTCGTCAAAGTCGTCAATATCATCTCTGACGTCTATGTCGTCAATGTCGTCTATGTCGTCAATGTCGTCTATGTCGGCAATGTCGTCAATATCGTCAATGTCGTCAATGTCGTTTAATTTCGTCAATGTCGTCAAAATCGTCTATTTCGTCTATGTAGTCAATGTCGTCAAAGTCGTCTATGTCGTCTAGTTAGTCAATGTCGTCAACGGTGTCTATGTCGTCAGTATCGTCAATGTCGTCAATGTCGTTAAAGTCGTCAATATCGGTTATGTCGTCTATGTCGTCAATGTCGTCTATGTCGTCTATGTCGTCTATGTTGTCTATGTCGTCAATGTCGTCTATGTCGTCAAGGTCGTCAATGTCGTCAATGTCGTCAATGTCGTCAATGTCGTCAATGTCGTCAATGTCGTCAATATCGTCAATGTCGTCAATGTCGTCAAAGTCGTCAATATCATCTATGTTGTCAATGCCGTCTATGTCGTCCATGTCGTCAATATCGTCAATGTCGTCAATGTCGTCAATGTCGTCAATGTCTTCTATGTCGTCAATGTCGTTAATGTCGTCAATGTCGTCAATATCGTCTATGTCATCTATGTCGTCTATGTCGTCAAAGTCGTCTATGTTGTCAATGTCGTCAATGTCGTCAAAGTCGACAAAGTCATCAATATCGTCTATGTCGTCAATGTCGTCAATGTCGTCAATGACGCCAATGTCGTCAATGTCTTCAATGCTGTCAACGTTTTCAATGTCATACATGTAGTCTATGTCATCTATGTCGTCATTGTCTTCAATGTCGTCTATGTCGTCAATGTCGTTAATTACGTCAATGTCGTAAATGTCGTCTATGTCGTCCATGTAGTCAAGGTCGTCAAATTCGTCTATGTCGTCTAGTTCGTCAATGTCGTCAATGGTGTCTTTGTCGTCAATATCGTCATTGTCGTCAATGTCGTCAAATTTGTCAATATCGGTTATGTCGTCTATGTCGTCATTGACGTCAATGTCATCAATATCGTCAATGTCGTCAAAGTCGTCAATATCGTCTATGTCGTCAATGTCTTCTATGTCTTCTACGTCGTCTTTGTCATCAATATTATCTATGTCGTCAATGTTGTTAATGTCGTCAATGTCGTCAATATTGTCTATGTCGTCTATGTCGTTAGTGTCATCAATGTCGTCAATGTCGTCTATGTCGTCAATGTCGTCAATGTCGTCAAAGTCGTAAATATCGTCTATGTCGTCTACGTCGTCTATGTCGTCTATGTCATCAATGTCGTCAATGTCGTTAATATCGTCAATGTCGTCAATGTCGTCAAAGTCGTCTATATCGTCTATGTCGTCAATGCCGTCTATGTCGTCTATGTCGTCTATGTCGTCAATATCGTCAATGTCGTCAATGTCGTCAATGTCGTCAATGTCGTCAATGTCGTCAATGTCGTTAATGTCGTCAAGGCGTCAATGTCGTCAATATGGTCTATGTCGTCTATGTCGTCAGTGACGTCAATGTCGCCAATGTCGTCAATGTCGTCAAAGTCGTCAATATCATCCTTGTCGTCAATGTCGTCAATGACGTCAATGAAGCCAATGTCGTCAAAGTCTTCAATGCTGTCAACGTTTTCAATGTCATACATGTTGTCTATGTCATCTATGTGGTCATTGTCGTCAATGTCGTCAATGTCGTCAATATCGTAAATGTCGTCTATGTCGTCAATGTCGTCAATGTCGTCAATGTCGTCTATGTCGTCAATATCGTCAATGTCGTCTATGTCGTCAATGTCGTCAATGTCGTCAATGTCGTCAAAGTCGTCAAAATCGTCTATGTCGTCTATGTCGTCAATGTCGTCAATGTCGTCAAAGAAGTCTATGTCGTCAATGTCAATGACGCAATGTCATCAATGTCTTCAATGCTGTCAATGTTGTCAATATCATACATGTTGTCTATGTCATCTATGTCGTCAATGTCGTCAAAGTCGTAAATATCGTCTATGTCGTCTATGTCGTCAATGTCGTCTGTGTTGTCAATGTCATCAAAGTCGTCAATATCGTCAATATCGTCAATGTCGTCAATATCGTCAATACCGTCTATGTCGTCAATGTCGTCAATGACGTCAAAGTCGTCAATATCGCCTATGTCGTCTATTTCGTCTATGTCGGCTATGTCGTCTATGTCGTCAATGTCGTCAATACCGTCTATGTCGTAAATATCGTCAGTATCGTCATTTTCGTCAATGTCGTCAACGTCGTTAATGTCGTCAATATCGTCTATGTCGTCTATGTCGTGTAGGTCGTCAATGTCGTCAAAGTCGTCAATATCATCTATGTCGTCTATGTCGTCAATGTCGTCAATTTCATCAAAGTCGTCTATGACGTCAATGTCGTCAAAGACGTCAATGTCTTCAATGCTGTCAATGCTGTCAATGTCATACATGTTGTCTATATCATCTATGTCGTCAATGTCTTCAAAGTCGTAAATATCGTCTATGTCGTCAATGTCGTCAAAGTCGTCAATATCGTCTATGTCGTCAATGTCGTCTATGTCGTCAATGTGGTCTATGTCGTCTATGTCGTCTATGTCGTCAATATCGTCAATGTCGTCAATGTCGTCTATGTCGTCTATGTCGTCTATGTCGTCTATGTCGTCAATGTCGTCTATGTCGTTTATGTTGTCTATGTCGTCTATGTCGTCAATATCGTCAATGTCGTCAATGTCGTCCATGTCGTCTATGTCGTCAATGTCGTCAATGTCGTCAATGTCGTCAATGTCGTCAATGTCGTCAAAGTCGTCAATGACGTCAATGTCGTCAATGTCGTCAATATCGTCAATGTCGTGAATGTCGTCAAAGTCGTCAATATCGTCTATGTCGTCAATGTCGTCTATGTCGTCTATTTCGTCCTTGTCGCCTATGACGTCTATGTCGTCTATGTCGTCAATATCGTCAATGTCGTTAATTTCGTCAATGTCGTCAATATCATCTATGTCGTCTATGTAGTCAAGGTCGTTAAATTCGTCTATGTCGTCTAGTTCGTCAATGTCGTCAATGGTGTCTTTGTCGTCAATATCGTCAATGTCGTCAATGTCGTCAAATTCGTCAATATCGGTTATGTCGTCTAGGTCGTCAATGTCGTTGATATCGTCTATGTCGTCAATGTCATCAAAGTCATCAATATCGGTTATGTCGTCTATGTCGTCAATTTCGTCAACGTCGTCTATGTCGTCAATATCGTCAATGTCGTCTATGTCGTCAATGTCGTCAATGTCGACAAAGTAGTCTATGTCGTCAATGTCGTCAATGACGTCAATGTCATCAATATCGTCAATGTCGTCAATGTCGTCAAAGTCGTCAAACTCGTCAATATCGTCTATGTCGTCAATGTCGTCTATGTCGACAATGTCGTTTATGTCGTCTATGTCGTCTATGTCGTCAATATCGTCAATGTCGTCAATGTCGTCCATGTCGTCAATGTCGTCAATGTCGTCAATGTCGTCAATGTCGTCAATGTCGTCAATGTCGTCAATGTCGTCAATGTCGTCAATGTCGTCAAAGTCGTCAATGACGTCAATGTCGTCAATGTCGTCAATATCGTCAATGTCGTCAATGTCGTCAAAGTCGTCAATATCGTCTATGTCGTCAATGTCGTCTATGTCGTCTATGTCGTCCATGTCGCCTATGTCGTCTATGTCGTCTATGTCGTCAAAATCGTCAGTGTCGTTAATTTCGTCAATGTCGTCAATATCATCTATGTCGTCTATGTAGTCAAGTTCGTCAAATTCGTCTATGTCGTCTAGTTCGTCAATGTCGTCAATGGTGTCTTTGTCGTCAATATCGTCAATGTCATCAATGTCGTCTATGTCGTGAATGACGTCAATGTCGTCAAAGTCGTCTATGACGTCAATGTCGTCAATGACGTCAATGTCGTCAATGTCTTCAATGCTGTCAATGTTGTCAATGTCATACATGTTATCTATGTCATCTATGTCGTCAATGTCGTCAAAGTCGTAAATATCGTCTATGCTGACTATGTCGTCAATGTCGTCTGTCTCGTCTGTGTCGTCATGTCGTCAATGTCGTCAAATTCGTCAATATCGTCTATGTCGTCAATGTCGTCTATGTCGTCTATGTCGTCAATATCGACTATGTCGTCAATGTAGTCAATGTCGTCAATGTCGTCTATGTCGTCAATGTCGTCAAAGTCGTCTATGTCTTCAATGTCGTCAATATCGTCAATGTCGTCAATGTCATCAAAGTCAACAATATCGGTTATGTCGTCTATGTCGTCAATTTCGTCAACGCCGTCTATGTCGTCAATATCGTCAATGTCGTCTATGTCGTCAATGTCGTCAATGTCGTCAATGTCGACAAAGTAGTCTATGTCGTCAATGTCGTCAATGACGTCAATGTCATCAATATCGTCAATGTCGTCAATGTCGTCAAAGTCGTCAATATCGTCTATGTCGTCAATGTCGTCTATGTCGTTTATGTCGTCTTTGTCGTCAGTATCGTCTTTGTCGTCAATGTCGTTAATGTCGTCAATGTCGTCAATATCGTCTATGTCGTCTATGTCGTTAAAGTCGTCAATGTCGTCAATGTCGTCTATGTCGTCAATGTCGTCAAAGTAGTCAATATCGTCTATGTCGTCTATTTCGTCTATGTCGTCAATGTCGTCAATGTCGTCAATATCGTCAATGTCGTCAATGTCGTCAAAGTCGTCTATATCGTCTATGTCGTCAACGTCGTCTATGTCGTCTATGTCGTCAATATCGTCTATGTCGTCAATGTCGTCAATGTCGTCAATATTGTCTATGTCGTCTATGTCGTTAGTGTCATCAATGTCGTCAATGTCGTCTATGTCGTCAATGTCGTCAATGTAGTCAAAGTCGTAAATATCGTCTATGTCGTCTACGTCGTCTATGTCGTCTATGTCATCAATGTCGTCAATGTCGTTAATATCGTCAATATCGTCAATGTCGTCAAAGTCGTCTATATCGTCTATGTCGTCAATGCCGTCTATGTCGTCTATGTCGTCTAAGTCGTCAATATCGTCAATGTCGTCAATGTCGTCAATGTCGTCAATGTCGTCAATGTCGTCAATATCGTCTATGTCGTCTATGTCGTCAATGACGTCAATGTCGTCAATGTCGTCAATGTCGTCAATGTCGTCAATGTCGTCAAAGTCGTCAATATCATCCTTGTCGTCAATATCCTCAATGACATCAATGACGCCAATGTCGTCAAAGTCTTCAATGCTGTCAACGTTTTCAATGTCATACATGTTGTCTATGTCATCTATGTGGTCATTGTCGTAAATGTCGTCAATGTCGTCAATATCGTAAATGTCGTCTATGTCGTCAATGTCGTCAATGTCGTCAATGTCGTCAAATTCGTCTATGTCATCAACGTCGTCTTTGTCGTCGATGTCGTCAATGTCGTCCATGTCGTCTATGTCGTCAATGTCGTCTATGTCGACAATGTCGTCAATGTCTTCAATGTCGTCAATGTCGTCTATGTTGTTAATATCGTTAATGTCGTCAATGTCGTCAATATCGTCATTATCGTCTATATCGTCCATGTCGTCAATGTCGTCAATTTCGTCTATGTCGTCAATGTCGTCAATGTCGTCTATGTCGTCAATATCGTCAATGTCGTCAATGTCGTCAAAGTCGTCAATATCGTCAGTGTCGTCAATGTCGTCAATGTCGTCAATGTCGTCTATGTCGTCAATGTCGTCAATGTCGTCAATGTCGTCTATGTCGTCAATGTCGTCAATGTCGTCAATATCGTCAAAGTCATATATATCATCTATGTCGTCAATGCCGTCTATGTCGTCTATGTCGTCTATGTCGTCAATATCGTCAATGTCGTCAATGTCGTCAATTTCTTCTATGTCGTCAATGTAGTTAATGTCGTCAATGTTGTCTATGTCGTCTATGTCGTCAATGTCGTCAATGGCGTCAATGTCGTAAAAGTTGTCAAAGTCGTCAATATCGGTTATGTCGTCTATGTCGTCAATGTCGTCTGTGTCGTCAGTCGTCAAAGTCGTCAATGTCGTCAATATCGTCAACGTCGTCAATGTCGTCAATGTCGTTTATGTCGTCTATGTCGTCTTTGTCGTCAATATCGTCTATGTCGTCAATGTTGTTAATGTCTTCTATGTCGTCTATGTCGTTAATGTCGTCAATGTCGTCAATGTCGTCTATGTCGTCAATGTTGTCAATGTCTTCAAAGTCGTCAATATCGTCTATGTCGTCAATGTCGTCAAAGTCGTCTATGTTGTCAATGACGACAATGACGACAATGTCGTCAATGTCTTCAATGCTGTCAATATTGTCAATGTCATACATGTTGTCGATGTCATCTATGTCGTCAATGTCGTCAAAGTTTTAAATATCGTCTATGTTGACAATGTCGTCAATGTCGTCTGTGTCGTCTGTGTCGTCAATGTCGTCAATGTCGTCAAAGTCGGCAATATCGTCTATGTCGTCTATGTCGTCTATGTCGTCAATATCGTCTATGTCGTCAATGTCATCAATGTCGTCAATGTCGTCAATGTCGTTAATGTCGTCATTGTCGCCAATATCGTCTATGTCGTCTATGTCGTCAATGTCGTCTATGTCGTAAATGTCGTCACTGTCGTCAATGCCGTCAATGTCGTTTATGTCGTCAATGTCGTTAATGCCATTAATGTTGTCAATATCGTCTATGTCGTCCAAGTCGTCAATGTCGTCTAGTTCGTCAATGTCGTCAACGGCGTCTATGTCGTCAGTATCGTCAATGTCGTCAATGTCGTCAAAGTCGTCAATATCGGTTATGTCGTCTATGTCGTCAATGTCGTCTATGTCGTCTATGTCGTCTATGTCGTCTATGTCGTCAATGTCGTCTATGTCGTCAAGGTCGTCAATGTCGTCAATGTCGTCAATATCGTCAATGTCGTCAATGTCGTCAAAGTCGTCAATATCGGTTATGTCGTCTATGTCGTCAATGTCGTCAATATCGTCTATGTCTTCTGTGTCGTCTATGTCGTCTATGTCGTCAAAGTCGTCTATGTTGTCAATGTCGTCAATGTCGTCAATGTCGTCAAAGTCGACAAAGTCATCAATATCGTCTATGTCGTCAATGTCGTCAATGTCGCAAAGGACGCCAATGTCGTCAATGTCTTCAATGCTGTCAACGTTTTCAATGTCATACATGTAGTCTATGTCATCTATGTCGTCATTGTCTTCAATGTCGTCTATGTCGTCAATGTCGTTAATTACGTCAATGTCGTAAATATCGTCTATGTCGTCCATGTAGTCAAGGTCGTCAAATTAGTCTATGTCGTCTAGTTCGTCAATGTCGTCAATGGTGTCTTTGTCGTCAATATCGTCATTGTCGTCAATGTCGTCAAATTCGTCAATATCGGTTATGTCGTCTATGTCGTCAATGACGTCAATGTCATCAATATCGTCAATGTCGTCAAAGTCGTCAATATCGTCTATGTCGTCTATGTCGTCTATGTCGTCAATATCGTCAATGTCGTCAAAGTCGTCAATGTCGTCAATGTCGTCAATGTCTTCTATGTCGTCAATGTCGTCAATGTCGTTAATGGCGTCAAGGCGTCAATGTCGTCAATATCGTCTATGTCGTCTATGTCGTCGATGACGTCAATGTCGACAATGTCGTCAATGTCGTCAAAGTCGTCAATATCATCCTTGTCGTCAATGTCGTCAATGACGTCAATGACGCCAATGTCGTCAAAGTCTTCAATGCTGTCAACGTTTTCAATGTCATACATGTTGTCTATGTCATCTATGTGGTCATTGTCGTCAATTTCGTCAATGTCGTCAATATCGTAAATGTCGTCTATGTCGTCAATGTCGTCAATGTCGTCAATGTCGTCTATGTCGTCAATATCGTCAATGTCGTCTATGTCGTCAATGTCGTCAAAGTCGCAAATGTCGTCAAAGTCGTCAATATCGTCTATGTCGTCTATGTCGTCAATGTCGTCAATGGCGTCAAAGTAGTCTATGTCGTCAATGTCAATGACGCAATGTCATCAATGTCTTCAATGCTGTCAATGTTGTCAATATCATACATGTTGTCTATGTCATCTATGTCGTCAATGTCGTCAAAGTCGTAAATATCGTCTATGTCGACTATGTCGAATATGTCGTCTGTGTTGTCAATGTCATCAAAGTCGTCAATATCGTCAATATCGTCAATGTCGTCAATATCGTCAATACCGTCTATGTCGTCAATGTCGTCAATGACGTCAATATCGTCAATGTCTTCAATGCGGTCAATGTTGTCAATGTCATACATGTTGTATATGTCATCTATGTCGTCAAAGTCGTAAATATCGTCTATGTCGACTATGTCGTAAATGTCGTCTCTGTAGTCAATGTCGGCAATGTCGTCAATGTCAACAACGTCGTTAATGTCGCTAATGTCGTCAAAGTCGTCAATATCGTCTATGTCGACAATGTCGTCTATGTCGTCTTTGTCGTCAATGTCGTCAATTTCGTCAAAGTCGTCTATGACGTCAATGTCGTCAATGACGTCAATGTCTTCAATGCTGTCAATGTTGTCAATGACATACATGTTGTCTATGTCATCTATGTCGTCAATGTCGTCAAAGTCGTAAATATCGTCTATGTTGACTATGTCGTCAATGTCGTCTGTGTCGTTTGTGTTGTCATTGTCGTCAATGGCGTCAAATACATCAATATCGTCTACGTTGTCAATGTCGTCAAAGTCGTCAATATCGTCTATGTCGTCAATGTCGTCTATGTCGTCTATGTCGTCTATGTCGTCAATATCGTCAATGTCGTCAATGTCGTCAATGTCGTCAATGTCGTCAATGTCGTCAATGTCGTCAAAGTCGTCAATGACGTCAATGTCGTCAATGTCGTCAATATCGTCAATGTCGTCAATGTCGTCAAAGTCGTCAATATCGTATATGTCGTCAATGTCGTCTATGTCGTCTATGTCGTCTATGTCGTCTATGTCGTCTATGTCGTCAATATCGTCCATGTCGTTATTTTCGTCAATGTCGTCAATATCATCTATGTCGTCTATGTAGTCAAGGTCGCCAAAGTCGTAAATATCGTCTATGTTGACTATGTCGTCAATGTCGTCTGTGTCGTTTGTGTTGTCATTGTCGTCAATGGCGTCAAATACGTCAATATCGTCTACGTTGTCAATGTTGTCAAAGTCGTCAATATCGTCTATGTCGTCAAGGTCGTCTATGTCGTCTATGTCGTCAATATCGTCAATGTCGTCAATGTCGTCAAAGTCGTCAATGACGTCAATGTCGTTAATGTCGTCAATATCGTCAATGTCGTCAATGTCGTCAAAGTCGTCAATATCGTCTATGTCGTCAATGTCGTCTATGTCGTCTATGTCGTCTATGTCGTCTATGTCGTCTATGTCGTCTATGTCGTCAATATCGTCAATGTCGTCAATGTCGTCCATGTCGCCTATGTCGTCTATGTCGTCTATGTCGTCAATATCGTCCATGTCGTTATTTTCGTCAATGTCGTCAATATCATCTATGTCGTCTATGTATTCAAGGTCGTCAAATTCGTCTATGTCGTCTAGTTCGTCAATGTCGTCAATGGTGTCTTTGTCGTCAATATCGTCAATGTCGTCAATGTCGTCAAATTCGTCAATATCGGTTATGTCGTCTATGTCGTCAATGTCGTTAAAATCGTCTATGTCGTCAAAGTCGTCAATATCGTCTCTGTCGTCTATGTCGTAAATGTCGTCAATGTCGTCTAAGTCGTCTATGACGTCAATGTCGTCAATGACGTCAATGTCGTCAATGTCTTCAATGCTGTCAATGTTGTTAATGTCATACATGTTGTCTATGTCATCTATGACGTCAATGTCGTCAAAGTCGTAAATATCGTCTATGTTGACTATGTCGTCAATGTCGTCTGTCTCGTCTGTGTCGTCATGTCGTCAATGTCGTCAAATTCGTCAATATCGTCTATGTCGTCAATGTCGTCCATGTCGTCTATGTCGTCAATATCGTCTATGTCGTCAATGTCGTCAATGTCGTCAATGTCTTCTCTGTCGTCAATGTCGTTAATGTCGTCAATGTCGTCAATATAGTCTATGTCGTATATGTCGTCAATGTCGTCAAAGACGTCTATGTCTTCAATGTCGTCAATATCGTCAATGTCGTCAATGTCGTCAAAGTCATCAATATCGGTTATGTCGTCTACGTCGTCAATTTCGTCAACGTCATCTATGTCGTCAATATCGTCAATGTCGTCTATGTCGTCGATGTCGTCAATGTCGTCAATGTCGTCAAAGTAGTCTATGTCGTCAATGTCGTCAATGTCGTCAAAGTCGTCAATATCGTCTATGTCGTCAATGTCGTCTATGTCGTCTATGTCTTCTTTGTCGTCAGTATCGTCTTTGTCGTCAATGTCGTTAATGTCGTCAATGTCGTCAATATCGTCTATGTCGTCTATGTCGTTAATGTCGTCAATGTCGTCAATGTCGTCTATGTCGTCAATGTCGTCAAAGTAGTCAATATCGTCTATGTCGTCTATTTCGTCTATGTCGTCAATGTCGTCAATGTCGTCAATATCGTTAATGTCGTCAATGTCGTCAAAGTCGTCTATATCGTCTATGTCGTCAATGCTGTCTATTTCGTCAAAGTCGTCTATGTCGTCAATGTCGTCTATGTCGTCAATGTCGTCAATGTCGTCAAAATCGTCAATATCATCTATGTCGTCAATGTCGTCAATGTCGTCAATGACGCCAATGTCGTCAATGTCTTCAATGCTGTCAACGTTTTCAATTTCATACATGTTGTCTATGTCATCTATGTCGTCATTGTCGTCAATGTCGTCATTGTCGTCAATTTCGTCTATGTCGTCAATGTCGTTAATTTCGTCAATGTCGTCAATATCGTCTATGTCGTCTATGTAGTCAATGTCGTCAAAGTTGTCTATGTAGTCTAGTTCGTCAATGTCGTCAATGGCGTCTTTTTCGTCAATATCGTCAATGTCGTCAATGTCGTCAAAGTCGTCAATATCGGTTATGTCGTCTATGTCGTCAATGTCGTCTATTTCGTCAATGATGTCAATGTCGTCTATGTCGTAAATGTCGTCAATGACGTCAATGTCGTCAATGTCTTCAATGCGGTCAATGTGTTCTGTCCTAAATGTTTTCTATGTCAACTATGTCATCAATGTCGTCAATGTAGTAAATATCGTCTATGTCGTCTTTTTCGTCAATGTCGTCTGTGTCGTCAGTGTCGTCAATGTCGAAAAGTCGTCAATGTCGTCAACATCGCCAATGTCGTCAATGTCGTATAAATCGTCAATATCGTCAATGTCGTCAATGTCGTAGAAGTCGTCAATATCGTCTATGTCGTTAATATCGTCTATGTCGTCAATATCGTCTGTGTCGTCAATATCGTCTATGTCGTCTATGTCGTCAATGTCGTCAATGTCGTCAAAGTCGTCTATTACGTCAATGTCGTCAATGACGTCAATGTCGTCAATGTCTTCAATGCTGTCAATGTTGTCAATGTCATACATATTGTCTATGTCATCTATGTCGTCAATGTCGTCAAAGTCGTAAATATCGTCTTTGTTGACTATGTCGTCAATGTCGTCTGTCTCGTCTGTGTCGTCATGTCGCCAATGTCGTCAAATTTGTCAATATCGTCTATGTCGTCAATGTCGTCTATGTCGTCTATGTCGTCAATATCGTCTATGTCGTCAATGTCGTCAATGTCGTCAATATTGTCTATGTCGTCTATGTCGTTAGTGTCACCAATGTCGTCAATGTCGTCTATGTCGTCAATATCGTCAATGTCGTCAAAATCGTAAATATCGTCTATGTCGTCTATGTCATCAATGTCGTCAATGTCGTTAATATCGTCAATGTCGTCAATGTCGTCAAAGTCGTCTATATCGTCTATGTCGTCAATGCTGTCTATGTCGTCTATGTCGTCTATGTCGTCAATATCGTCAATGTCGTCAATGTCGTCAATGTCGTCAATGTCGTCAATGTCGCAATGTCGTCAGTGTCGTCAATATCATCCTTGTCGTCAATGTCGTCAATGACGTCAATGACGCCAATGTTGTCAAAGTCTTCAATGCTGTCAACGTTTTCAATGTCATACATGTTGCCTATGTCATCTATGTGGTCATTGTCGTCAATGTCGTCAATGTCGTCAATGTCGTCAATGTCGTCTAAGTCGTCAATGTCGTCAATGTCGTCTATGTCGTCAATATCGTCAATGTCGTCAATGTCGTCAATGTCGTCAATGTCGTCAATGTCAAAGTCGTCAATATCGTCTATGGCGTCTATGTCGTCAATGTCGTCAATGTCGTCAAAGTAGCCTATGTCGGCAATGTCAATGACGCAATGTCATCAATGTCTTCAATGCTGTCAATGTTGTCAATATCATACATGTTGTCTATGTCATCTATGTCGTCAATGTCGTCAAAGTCGTAAATATCGTCTATGTCGTCTATGTTGTCAATGTCGTCTGTGTTGTCAATGTCATCAAAGTCGTCAATATCGTCAATATCGTCAATGTCGTCAATATCGTCAATACCGTCTATCTCGTCAATGTCGTCAATGACGTCAATATCGTCAATGTCTTCAATGCGGTCAACGTTGTCAATGTCATACATGTTGTATATGTCATCTATGTCATCAAAGTCGTAAATATCGTCTATGTCGACTATGTCGTAAATGTCGTCTGTGTAGTCAATGTCGGCAATGTCGTCAATGTCATCAACGTCGTTAATGTCGCTAATGTCGTCAAAGTCGTCAATATCGTCTATGTCGACAATGTCGTCTATGTCGTCTTTGTCGTCAATATCGTCTATGTCGTCTATGTCGTTTATGTCGTCAATGTCGTCAATGTCGTCAATGTCGTCTATGTCGTCAATGTCGTCAATGTCGTCAAAGTCGTCAATATCGCCTATGTCGTCTATGTCGTCTATGTCGGCTATGTCGTCTATGTTGTCAATGTCGTCAATACCGTCTATGTCGTAAATATCGTCAGTATCGACATTTTCGTCAATTTCGTGAACGTCGTTAATGTCGTCAATATCGTCTATGTCGTCTATGTCGTGTAGGTCGTCAATGTCGTCAAAGTCGTCAATATCATCTATGTCATCTATGTCGTCAATGTCGTCAATTTCGTCAAAGTCGTCTATGACGTCAATGTCGTCAATGACGTCAATGTCTTCAATGCTGTCAATGTTGTCAATGTCATACATGTTGTCTATGTCATCTATGTCGTCAATGTCGTCAAAGTCGTAAATATCGTCTATGTTGACTATGTCGTCAATGTCGTCTGTGTCGTCTGTGTTGTCATTGTCGTCAATGGCTTCAAATACGTCAATATCGTCTATGTCGTCAATGTCGTCAAAGTCGTCAATATCGTCTATGTGGTCAATGTCGTCTATGTCGTCTATGTCGTCTATGTCGTCTATGTCGTCTATGTCGTCAATGTCGTCAATGTCGTCAATGTCGTCAATGTCGTCCATGTCGTCTATGTCGTCTATGTCGTCAATGTCGTCTATGTCGTCTATGTCGTCTATGTCATCTATGTCGTCAATATCGTCAATGTCGTCAATGTCGTCCATGTCGTCTATGTCGTCAATGTCGTCAATGTCGTCAATGTCGTCAATGTCGTCAAAGTCGTCAATGTCGTCAATGTCGTCAAAGTCGTCAATGACGTCAATGTCGTCAATGTCGTCAATGTCGTCAATGTCGTCAAAGTCGTCAATATCGTCTATGTCGTCAATGTCGTCTATGTCATCTATGACGTCTATGTCGTCTATGTCGTCAATATCGTCAATGTCGTCAATGTCGTCCATTTCGCCTATGTCGTCTATGCCGTCTATGTCGTCAATATCGTCAATGTCGTTAATTTCGTCAATGTCGTCAATATCATCTATGTCGTCTATGTAGTCAAGGTCGTCATATTCGTCTATGTCGTCTAGTTTGTCAATGTCGTCAATGGTGTCTTTGTCGTCAATATCGTCAATGTCGTCAATGTCGTCAAATTCGTCAATATCTGTTATGTCGTCTATGTCGTCAATGTCGTTAATATCGTCTATGTCGTCAAAGTCGTCAATATCGTCTATGTCGTCTATGTCGTGAAAGTCGTCAATGTCGTCAAAGTCGTCTATGACGTCAATGTCGTCATTGACGTCAATGTCGTCAATGTCTTCAATGCTGTCAATGTTGTCAATGTCATACATGTTGTCTATGTCATCTATGTCGTCAATGTCGTCAAAGTCGTAAATATCGTCTATGTTGACTATGTCGTCAATTTCGTCCGTCTCGTCTGTGTCGTCATGTCGTCAATGTCGTCAAATTCGTCAATATCGTCTAAGTCGTCAATGTCGTCTATGTCGTCTATGTCGTCAATATCGTCTATGTCGTCAATGTCGTCAATGTCGTCAATGTCTTCTATGTCGTCAATGTCGTTAATGTCGTCAATGTCGTCAATATCGTCTATGTCGTCTATGTCGTCAATGTCGTCAAAGTCGTCTTTGTCTTCAAAGTCGTCAATATCGTCAATGTCGTCTATGTCGTCAAAGTCATCAATATCGGTTATGTCGTCTATGTCGTCAATTTCGTCAACGTCGTCTATGTCGTCAATATCGTCAATGTCGTCTATGTCGTCAATGTCGTCAATGTCGTCAATGTCGTCAAAGTAGTCTATGTCGTCAATGTCGTCAATGACGTCAATGTCATCAATATCGTCAATGTCGTCAATGTCGTCAAAGTCGTCAATATCGTCTATGTCGTCAATGTCGTCTATGTCGTCTATGTCGTCTTTGTCGTCAGTATCGTCTTTGTCGTCAATGTCGTTAATGTCGTCAATGTCGTCAATATCGTCTATGTCGTCTATGTCGTTAAAGTCGTCAATGTCGTCAATGTCGTCTATGTCGTCAATGTCGTCAAAGTAGTCAATATCGGCTATGTCGCCTATTTCGTCTATGTCGTCAATGTCGTCAATATAGTCAATGTCGTCAATGTCGTCAAAGTCGTCTATATCGTCTATGTCGTCAATGCTGTCTATTTCGGCAAAGTCGTCTATGTCGTCAATGTCGTCTATGTCGTCAATGTCGTCAATGTCGTCAATGTCGTCAATGTCGTCAAAGTCGTCAATATCATCTATGTCGTCAATGTCGTCAATGTCGTCAATGGCGCCAATGTCGTCAATGTCTTCAATGCTGTCAACGTTTTCAATTTCATACATCTTGTCTATGTCATCTATGTCGCCAATGTCGTCATTGTCGTCAATGTCGTCAATGTCGTCAATGTCGTTAATTTCGTCAATGTCGTCAATATCGTCTACGTCGTCTATGTAGTCAATGTCGTCAAAGTTGTCTATGTCGTCTAGTTCGTCAATGTCGTCAATGGCGTCTTTTTCGTCAATATCGTCAATGTCGTCAATGTCGTCAAAGTCGTCAATATCGGTTATGTCGTCTATGTCGTGAATGTCGTCTATTTCGTCAATATCGTCTATGTCGTCAATATCGTCTATGTCGTCAATATCGTCTGTGTCGTCAATGTCGTCAATGTCGTCAATGTCGTCAATGTCGTCAATGTCGTCAATGTCGTCTATGTCTTCTATGTCGTTAATGTCGTCAATGTCGTCAATATCGTTTATGTCGTCTATGTAGTCAATGTCGTCAATGTTGTCTATGTCATCTAAGTCGTCAATGTCGTCAATGGCGTCAATGTCGTCAAAGTCGTCTATATTGGTTATGTCGTCTATGTCGTCAATGTCGTCTATGTCGTCAATTTCGTCTATGTCATCAACGTCGTCTAGGTCGTCGATGTCGTCAATGTCGTCCATGTCGTCTATGTCGTCTATGTCGTCTATGTCGACAATGTGGTCAATGTATTCAATGTCGTCAATGTCGTCTATGTCGTTAATATCGTTAATGTCGTCAATGTCGTCAATATCGTCAATATCGTCTATGTCGTCCATGTTGTCAATGTCGTCAATTTCGTCTATGTCGTCAATGTCATCAATGTCGTCTATATCGTCAATATCGTCAATGTCGTCAATGTCGTCAAAGTCGTCAATATCGTCAATGTCATCAATGTCGTCAATGTCGTCAATGTCGTCTATGTCGTCTATGTCGTCTTTGTCGTCAATATCGTCTATGTCGTCAATGTCGTCAATTTCTTTTATGTCGTCAATGTAGTTAATGTCGTCAATGTCGTCAATATCGTCTATGTCGTCAATGTCGTCAATGTCGTCAAAGTCGTCAATGTCGTCAAAGTCCTCAATATCGTCTATGTCGTCAATGCCATCAATGACGCCAATGTCGTCAATGTCTTCAATGCTGTCAACGTTTTCAATGTCATACATGTTGTCTATGTCATCTATGTCGTCATTGTCGTCAATGTCGTCTAAGTCGTCAATGTCGTCAATGTCGTCAAAGTAGTCTATGTCGTCAATGTCGTCAGTGACGTCAATGTCATCAATGTCTTCAATGCTGTCAATGTTGTCAATGTCATACATGTTGTCTATGTCATCTATGTCGTCAATGTCGTAAAGGCGTGAATATCGTCTATGTCGTCCATGTCGTCAATGTCGTCAAAGTCGTCAATGTCGTCAATATCATCAATGTCGTCAATGTCGTCAATGCCGTCTATGTCGTCAATGTCGTCAATGTCGTTTATGTCGTCTAACTCGTCTTTGTCGTCAATATCGTCTATGTCGTCAATGTCGTCAATTTCTTTTATGTCGTCAATGTAGTTAATGTCGTCAATGTCGTCAATATCGTCTATGTCGTCTATGTCGTCAATGTCGTCAAAGTCGTCAAAGTCGTCAAAGTCCTCAATATCGTCTATATCGTCAATGCCATCAATGACGCCAATGTCGTCAATGTCTTCAATGCTGTCAACGTTTTCAATGTCATACATGTTGTCTATGTCATCTATGTCGTCATTGTCGTCAATGTCGTCTAAGTCGTCAATGTCGTCAATGTCGTCAAAGTAGTCTATGTCGTCAATGTCGTCAGTGACGTCAATGTCGTCAATGTCGTCAATATCGTCAATGTCGTCAATGTCGTCAAAGTCGTCATTATCGTCTATGTCGTCAATGTCGTCTATGTCGTCTATGTCGTCTATGTCGTCTATGTCGTCAATATCGTCAATGTCGTCAATGTCGTCCATGTCGCCTATGTCGTCTATGTCGTCTATGTCGTCAATATCGTCAATGTCGTTAATTTCGTCAATGTCGTCAATATCATCTATGTCGTCTATGTAGTCAAGGTCGTCAAATTCGTCTATGTCGTCTAGTTCGTCAATGTCGTCAATGGTGTCTTTGTCGTCAATATCGTCAATGTCGTCAATGTCGTCAAATGCGTCAATATCGGTTATGTCGTCTATGTCGTCATTGTCCTTAATATCGTCTATGTCGTCAAAGTCGTCAATATCGTCTATGTCGTCTATGTCGTGAATGTCGTCAATGTCGTCAAAGTCGTCTATGACGTCAATGTCGTCATTGACGTCAATGTCGTCAATGTCTTCAATGCTGTCAATGTTGTCAATGTCATACATGTTGTCTATGTCATCTATGTCGTCAATGTCGTCAAAGTCGTAAATATCGTCTATGTTGACTATGTCGTCAATGTCGTCTGTCTCGTCTGTGTCGTCATGTCGTCAATGTCGTCAAATTCGTCAATATCGTCTATGTCGCCAATGTCATTTATGTCGTCTATGTCGTCAATATCGTCTATGTCGTCAATGTCGTCAATGTCGTCAATGTCTTCTATATCGTCAATGTCGTTAATGTCGTCAATGTCGTCAATATCGTCTATGTCGTCTATGTCGTCAATGTAGTCAAAGTCGTCTATGTCTTCAATGTCGTCAATATCGTCAATGTCGTCTATGTCGTCAAAGTCATCAATATCAGTTAAGTCGTCTATGTCGTCAATTTCGTCAACGTCGTCTATGTCGTCAATATCGTCAATGTCGTCTATGTCGTCAATGTCGTCAATGTCGTCAAAGTAGTCTATATCGTCAATGTCGTCAATGACGTCAATGTCATCAATATCGTCAATGTCGTCAATGTCGTCAAAGTCGTCAATATCGTCTATGTCGTCAATGTCGTCTATGTCGTCTATGTCGTCTTTGTCGTCAGTATCGTCTTTGTCGTCAATGTCGTTAATGTCGTCAATGTCGTCAATATCGTCTATGTCGTCTATGTCGTTAAAGTCGTCAATGTCGTCAATGTCGTCTATGTCGTCAATGTCGTCAAAGTAGTCAATATCGTCTATGTCGCCTATTTCGTCTATGTCGTCAATGTCGTCAATGTCGTCAATTTCGTCAAAGTCGTCTATATCGTCTATGTCGTCAATGCTGTCTATTTCGGCAAAGTCGTCTATGTCGTCAATGTCGTCTATGTCGTCAATGTCGTCAATGTCGTCAATGTCGTCAATGTCGTCAAAGTCGTCAATATCATCTATGTCGTCAATGTCGTCAATGTCGTCAATGGCGCCAATGTCGTCAATATCTTCAATGCTGTCAACGTTTTCAATTTCATACATCTTGTCTATGTCATCTATGTCGTCAATGTCGTCATTGTCGTCAATGTCGTCTATGTCGTCAATGTCGTTAATTTCATCAATGTCGTCAATATCGTCTATGTCGTCTATGTAGTCAATGTTGTCAAAGTTGTCTATGTCATCTAGTTCGTCAATGTCGTCAATGGCGTCCTTTTCGTCAATATCGTCAATGTCGTCAATGTCGTCAAAGTCGTCAATATCGGTTATGTCGTCTATGTCGTCAATGTCGTCTATTTCGTCAATATCGTCTATGTCGTCAATATCGTCTATGTCGTCAATATCGTCTGTGTCGTTAATGTCGTCAATGTCGTCAATGTCGTCAATGTCGTCAATGTCGTCAATGTCGTCAATGTCGTCTATGTCTTCAATGTCGTTAATGTCGTCAATGTCGTCAATATCGTTTATGTCGTCTATGTAGTCAATGTCGTCAATGTCGTCTATGTCATCTAAGTCGTCAATGTCGTCAATGGCGTCAATGTCGTCAAAGTCGTCTATATTGGTTATGTCGTCTATGTCGTCAATGTCGTCTATGTCTTCAATTTCGTCTATGTCATCAACGTCGTCTATGTCGTCGATGTCGTCAATGTCTTCCATGTCGTCTATGTCGTCAATGTCGTCTATGTCGACAATGTCGTCAATGTCTTCAATGTCGTCAATTTCGTCTATGTCGTTAATATCGTTAATGTCGTCAATGTCGTCAATATCGTCAATATCGTCTATGTCGTCCATGTTGTCAATGTCGTCAATTTCGTCTATGTCGTCAATGTCGTCAATGTCGTCTATATCGTCAATATCGTCAATGTCGTCAATGTCGTCAAAGTAGTCTATGTCGTCAATGTCGTCAGTGACGTCAATGTCATCAATGTCTTCAATGCTGTCAATGTTGTCAATGTCATACATGTTGTCTATGTCATCTATGTTGTCAATGTTGTAAAGGCGTGAATATCGTCTATGTCGTCCATGTCGTCAATGTCGTCTGTGTCGTCAATGTCGTCAAAGTCGTCAATGTCGTCAATATCATCAATGTCGTCAATGTCGTCAATACCGTCTATGTCGCCAATGTCGTCAATGTCGTTTATGTCGTCTATGTCGTCTTTGTCGTCAATATCGTCTATGTCGTCAATGTCGTCAATTTCTTTTATGTCGTCAATGTTGTTAATGTCGTCAATGTCGTCAATATCGTCTATGTCGTCTATGTCGTCAATGTCGTCAATGTCGTCAATGTCGTCAAAGTCCTCAATATCGTCTATATCGTCAATGCCATCAATGACGCCAATGTCGTCAATGTCTTCAATGCTGTCAACGTTTTCTATGTCATACATGTTGTCTATGTCATCTATGTCGTCATTGTCGTCAATGTCGTCTAAGTCGTCAATGTCGTCAATGTCGTCAATGTAGTCTATGTCGTCAATGTCGTCAGTGACGTCAATGTCGTCAATGTCGTCAATATCGTCAATGTCGTCAATGTCGTCAAAGTCGTCAATATCGTCTATGTCGTCAATGTCGTCTATGTCGTCTATGTCGTCTATGTCGTCTATGTCGTCAATATCGTCAATGTCGTCAATGTCGTCCATGTCGCCTATGTCGTCTATGTCGTCAATATCGTCAATGTCGTTAATTTCGTCAATGTCGTCAATATCATCTATGTCGTCTATGTAGTCAAGGTCGTCAAATTCGTCTATGTCGTCTAGTTCGTCAATGTCGTCAATGGCGTCTTTGTCGTCAATATCGTCAATGTCGTCAATGTCGTCAAATGCGTCAATATCGGTTATGTCGTCTATGTCGTCAATGTCCTTAATATCGTCTATGTCGTCAAAGTCGTCAATATCGTCTATGTCGTCTATGTCGCGAATGTCGTCAATGTCGTCAAAGTCGTCTATGACGTCAATGTCGTCATTGACGTCAATGTCGTCAATGTCTTCAATGCTGTCAATGTTGTCAATGTCATACATGTTGTCTATGTCATCTATGTCGTCAATGTCGTCAAAGTCGTAAATATCGTCTATGTTGACTATGTCGTCAATGTCGTCTGTCTCGTCTGTGTCGTAATGTCGTCAATGTCGTCAAATTCGTCAATATCGTCTATGTCGTCAATGTCGTCTATGTCGTCTATGTCGTCAATATCGTCTATGTCGTCAATGTCGTCAATGTCGTCAATGTCTTCTATGTCGTCAATGTCGTTAATGTCGTCAATGTCGTCAATATCGTCTATGTCGTCTATGTCGTCAATGTCGTCAAAGTCGTCTATGTCTTCAATGTCGTCAATATCGCCAATGTCGTCTATGTCGTCAAAGTCATCAGTATCGGTTATGTCGTCTATGTCGTCAATTTCGTCAACGTCGTCTATGTCGTCAATATCGTCAATGTCGTCTATGTCGTCAATGTCGTCAATGTCGTCAAAGTAGTCTATGTCGTCAATGTCGTCAATGACGTCAATGTCATCAATATCGTCAATGTCGTCAATGTCGTCAAAGTCGTCAATATCGTCTATGTCGTCAATGTCGTCTATGTCGTCTATGTCGTCTTTGTCGTCAGTATCGTCTTTGTCGTCAATGTCGTTAATGTCGTCAATGTCGTCAATATCGTCTATGTCGTCTATGTCGTTAAAGTCGTCAATGTCGTCAATGTCGTCTATGTCGTCAATGTCGTCAAAGTAGTCAATATCGTCTATGTCGCCTATTTCGTCTATGTCGTCAATGTCGTCAATGTCGTCAATATCGTCAATGTCGTCAATGTTGTCAAAGTCGTCTATATCGTCTATGTCGTCAATGCTGTCTATTTCGGCAAAGTCGTCTATGTCGTCAATGTCGTCTATGTCGTCAATGTCGTCAATGTCGTCAATGTCGTCAAAGTCGTCAATATCATCTATGTCGTCAATGTCGTCAATGTCGTCAATGGCGCCAATGTCGTCAATGTCTTCAATGCTGTCAACGTTTTCAATTTCATACATCTTGTCTATGTCATCTATGTCGTCAATGTCGTCATTGTCGTCAATGTCGTCTATGTCGTCAATGTCGTTAATTTCGTCAATGTCGTCAATATCGTCTATGTCGTCTATGTAGTCAATGTTGTCAAAGTTGTCTATGTCATCTAGTTCGTCAATGTCGTCAATGGCGTCTTTTTCGTCAATATCGTCAATGTCGTCAATGTCGTCAAAGTCGTCAATATCGGTTATGTCGTCTATGTCGTCAATTTCGTCAATATCGTCTATGTCGTCAATATCGTCTATGTCATCAATATCGTCTGTGTCGTTAATGTCGTCAATGTCGTCAATGTCGTCAATGTCGTCAATGTCGTCTATGTCTTCAATGTCGTTAATGTCGTCAATGTCGTCAATATCGTTTATGTCGTCTATGTAGTCAATGTCGTCAATGTCGTCTATGTCATCTAAGTCGTCAATTTCGTCAATGGCGTTAATGTTGTCAAAGTCGTCTATATTGGTTATGTCGTCTATGTCGTCAATGTCGTCTATGTCGTCAATTTCGTCTATGTCATCAACGTCGTCTATGTCGTCGATGTCGTCAATGTCGTCCATGTCGTCTATGTCGTCAATGTCGTCTATGTCGACAATATCGTCAATGTCTTCAATGTCGTCAATGTCGTCTATGTCGTTAATATCGTTAATGTCGTCAATGTCGTCAATATCGTCAATATCGTCTATGTCGTCCATGTTGTCAATGTCGTCAATTTCGTCTATGTCGTCAATGTCGTCAATGTCGTCTATATCGTCAATATCGTCAATGTCGTCAATGTCGTCAAAGTCGTCAATATCGTCAATGTCATCAATGTCGTCAATGTCGTCAATGTCGTCTATGTCGTCAATGTCGTCAATGTCGTCAATGTCGTCTATGTCGTCAATGTCGTCAATGTCGTCAATATCGTCAGTCATATATCGTCTATGTCGTCAATGCCGTCTATGTCGTCTATGTCGTCTATGTCGTCAATATCGTCAATGTCGTCAATATCATCAATGTAGTCTATGTCGTCAACGTCGTCAGTGACGTCAATGTCATCAATGTCTTCAATGCTGTCAATGTTGTCAATGTCATACATGTTGTCTATGTCATCTATGTCGTCATTGTCGTCAATGTCGTCTAAGTCGTCAATGTCGTCAATGTCGTCAAAGTAGTCTATGTCGTCAATGTCGTCAGTGACGTCAATGTCATCAATGTCTTCAATGCTGTCAATGTTGTCAATGTCATACATGTTGTCTATGTCATCTATGTCGTCAATGTCGTAAAGGCGTGAATATCGTCTATGTCGTCCATGTCGTCAATGTCGTCTGTGTCGTCAATGTCGTCAAAGTCGTCAATGTCGTCATTATCATCAATGTCGTCAATGTCGTCAATACCGTCTATGTCGTCAATGTCGTCAATGTCGTTTATGTCGTCTATGTCGTCTTTGTCTTCAATATCGTCTATGTCGTCAATGTCGTCAATTTCTTTTATGTCGTCAATGTAGTTAATGTCGTCAATGTCGTCAATATCGTCTATGTCGTCTATGTCGTCAATGTCGTCAAAGTCGTCAATGTCGTCAAAGTCCTCAATATCGTCTATGTCGTCAATGCCATCAATGACGCCAATGTCGTCAATGTCTTCAATGCTGTCAACGTTTTCAATGTCATACATGTTGTCTATGTCACCTATGTCGTCATTGTCGTCAATGTCGTCTAAGTCATCAATGTCGTCAATGTCGTCAAAGTAGTCTATGTCGTCAATGTCGTCAGTGACGTCAATGTCATCAATGTCTTCAATGCTGTCAATGTTGTCAATGTCATACATGTTGTCTATGTCATCTATGTCGTCAATGTCGTAAAGGCGTGAATATCGTCTATGTCGTCCATGTCGTCAATGTCGTCTGTGTCGTCAATGTCGTCAAAGTCGTCAATGTCGTCAATATCATCAATGTCGTCAATGTCGTCAATACCGTCTATGTCGTCAATGTCGTCAATGTCGTTTATGTCGTCTATGTCGTCTTTGTCGTCAATATCTTCTATGTCGTCAATGTCGTTAATTTCGTCATTGTCGTCAATATCGTCTATGTCGTCTATGTAGTCAATGTCGTCAAAGTCGTCTATGTCATCTAGTTGGTCAATGTCGTCAATGGCGTCTTTGTTGTCAATATCGTCAATGTCGTCAATGTCGTCAAAGTCGTCAATATCGGTTATGTCGTCTATGTCGTCAATGTCGTGAATGTCGTCTGTTGTTGTTATGGTCTTCAGTCCGGAGACTGGTTTGATGCAGCTCTCCACCCTACTCTATCCTGAGCCAGCCTTTTCATCTCCTTATAAGAACGGCAACCCACATCCACTTGAATCTGTTTACTATACGCGTCTCTTGGCCTCCCTCTGCTGTTTTTTACCCCACACACTTCCCTCCAATGCTAAATTCACGATTCCTCGATGTCTAAGAATGTGTCCTACCAAGCGATCCCTTCTTTTAGTCAAGGTATGCCAAAAATTCCTTTTCTCACCAATTCTGTTCAGTACCTCTTCATTACTTATGCGATCTACCCACCTAATCTTCAGCATTATTCTGTAACACCACATTTCAAAAGCCTCTATTCTCTTCCTGTCCGCACTGCTTATCGTCCATGTATCACTCCCGTACAAGGCAACACTCCACACAAATGCCTTCAGAAAAGACTTCCTTACCCTTAACTTAATATTCGATGTTAGCAAATTTCTCTTTTTCAAAAATGCTTTTCTGCCCATTGCCATTCTGCATTTTATATCCTCTGTACTGCGACCATCGCATGTTATTTTACTACCCAAGTAACAAAACTCATCTACCACCTTCAATGTTTCGTCACCTAATCTAATTCCTTCAGCATCGCCTGATTTTCTAGGACCGCATTCCATTATTTTTGTTTTGCTCTTGTTAATGTTCATTTTATATGCACTCTTCAACACGCTGTCTATTCCATTCAACTGCTCTTCCAGGTCCTTTGCTGTCTCTGACAGAATTACCATGTCATCGGCAAAACGCAATGTTTTTATTTCTTCCCCCTCAACTTTAATCCCTATTCCAAATTTTTCCTTGCTTTCCTTCACCGCCTGCTCGAGGTACAAATTGAATAGCATCGGAGAAAGGCTACAACCCTGTCTTACTCCCTTCCCAACTGATGCTTCCCTTTCATGCCCTTCGAGTCTAATAACTGCGGTCTGGCTTTTGTACAAGTTATAAATAACTCTCCTTTCCTTATATTTTACCCCTGCTGACTTCAGAATTTGAAAGAGTGTATTCCAGTCAACATTGTCAAATGCTTTCTCCAAATCTACAAAAGCTAAAAATGGTTTGCCTTTCCTTAATGTCTTCTAAGATAAGACGTAAAGTGAGTATTGCCTCCCGGGTGCCTATGTTCCTCCTGAATCCAAACTGATCTTCCCCGAGGTCAGCTTCTACCAGCTTTCCCATTCTCCTGTAGATAATTCGTGTTAAAATTTTGCAACCATCACTTATCAAACTGATGGTTCTGTAATTTTCACACCTGTCTGCGCCTGATTTCTTTGGAATGGGGATTATTACATTTTTCTTAAAGTCTGAGGGCATTTCGCCTGTCTCATACATCCTACACACCAGTTCTAATAATCTTGTCATGGCTGGCTCTCCCAGAGACTTTAGTAGCTCTGAGGGTATGTCATCTATTCCTGGGGCCTTGTTCCTACCTAGGTCTTTCAGGGCTCTGTCAAATTCATCTCTCAGTATACTATCTCCTATTTCATCTTGATCTACTTCCTCTTCCCTTCCTACAACATCGTTTCTAAGTTCATTTCCTTTGTAGAGCTGCTCTATGTACTCTTTCCACCTTTCAGCTTTCCCTTCTTTGCTGAGAACTGGTTTCCCATGTGAGTTCTTGATATTCGTAGAGTTGCTTTTCTTGTCCCCAAATGTCTCTTTTATTTTCCTGTAGGCGGTATCTACTTTTCCCCTTGCTATACATTCTTCTACAGATTTGCATTTGGCTTCTAGCCACTCCTGCTTATTTTATTTTGCACTTCTTGTCAATCTCATTTTTTAGTCGTCTGTACTCCATTTTGTCTGTTTCATTTACTGCATTTTTATATTTTCTCCTTTCATCAATTAAATTTAGTATTTCCTGTGTTATCCAAGAATGTTTTAGGTCTTGCCTTTCTACCTATTTTGTCCTCTGCTGCCTTCACTATTTCATCTCTCAATGCTACCCATTCCTCTTCTACTGTTTTATTTCCCCCTGTTTCTGTCAATTGTTGCCTAAATATCCCTCTGAAATTCTCCAGAACTTCACTTTCCTTCAATTTATCTAAGTCCCATCTTGTTATTTTCCTACCTTTCTGCAGTTTTTTCAGCTTCAGCCTACAGTTCATGACTAACAAGTTATGGTCAGAGTCTATATCTGCCCCTGGGTGTGTCCTGCAGTTTATAACCTGGTTCCGGTACCTATGTCTTACCATTATAAAATCTATCTGATACCTTCCGGTGTCTCCTGGTCTCTTCCATGTATACAACCTTCTTTTGTGATTCTTAAACCACGTGTTTGTTACGATTAAATCATGTTCCGTGCAAAATTCTACCAGGCGACTTCCTCTTTCAATCCTCCTGCGCAGTCCATATTCACCTACTATTTTTCCTTCTCTTCCTTTTCCTACTACCGAATTCCAGTCTCCCATAACAATTAAGTTTTCCTCTCCCTTAATTGTCTGAATAATTTCCTTTAGCTCCTCATATATTTCTTCGATCTCCTCATCATCGGCAGAGCTAGTTGGCATATAAACCTGTACTACTGTTGTTGGTGTTGGCTTCGTATCTATCTTGAAAATGATAATGCGATCACTGTGCTGCTCATAATAGTTTACCCGCATTCCTATTTTCTTATTCATTATCAGTCCTACTCCTGTGATACCCCCAACTGATTTTGTATTTATAATCCTGTACTCACTGAAAGATCTAAGTCGAAACAAGGCCCCTGGAGTAGATGATATTCCGTCAGGGCTACTGAAGTCTCTGGGAGAACCAGTCATGACAAAATTGTTTCACATTGTGTGTAAGATGTATGAAACAGGTGAAGTACCCTCAGACTTTAAGAAAAATGTTATAATCCCCATTCCAAAGAAAGCGGGTGCAGACTGGTGTGAAAACTACAGAACTATCAGTTTAATAAGTCATGGTTGCAAAATATTAACACGAATTATATACAGAAGGATGGAAAAGCTGGTAGAAGCCGACCTCGGGGAAGATCAGTTTGGGTTCAGGAGAAATGTAGGAACACGGGAGGCAATACTCACTTTACGGCTTATCCTAGAAGATAGATTAAGAAAAGGCAAACCTACATTTCTAGCTTTTGTAGATTTGGAGAAGGCTTTTGACAATGTTGATTGGAATAAACTCTTTCAAGTTCTGAAGCAAGCAGGTGTAAAATATAGGGAGCTTAAGGTTATTTACAACTTGTACAAAAACCAGACAGCGGTTGTCAGAGTTGAAGGGCATGAAAGGGATGCAGTGGTTGGAAAGGGAGTAAGACAGGGTTGTAGCCTTTCCCCAATGTTGTTCAATTAGTACATTGAGCAAGCTATAAAGGAAAGCAAGGAGAAATTTGGAGAAGGAATTAAAGTTCAGGGTGAAGAATTAAAAACATTGCGTTTTGCCGACGACATAGTAATTCTGTCAGATACAGCAAAGGACCTGGAAGAGCAATTGAACGGAATGGATAGTGTGCTAAAAGGTGCATATAAGATGAACATTAACAAGAGTAAAACTAGGGTAATGGAGTGCAGTGTAAGAAAATCAGGTGATGCTGAAGGAATTAGATTAGGTAACGAAACAATAAAGGAGGTAGATGAGTTTTGTTACTTGGGCAGTAAAATAACAAATGATGGTCGCAGTACAGATGATATAAAATGCAGAATGGCAATGGGTAGAAAAGCGTTCTTGAAAAAGAGAAATTTGTTAACATCGAATATTGATTTAAGCCTAAGGAAGTCCTTTCTGAAGGCATTTGTATGGAGTGTTGCCTTGTATGGGAGTGAAACATGGACGATAAGCAGTGTGGACAGAAAGAGGATAGAGGCTTTTGAAATGTGGTGCTACAGAAGAATGCTGAAGATTAGGTGGGTGGATCGCGTAACTAATGAGGAGGTACTGAACCGAATTGAGGAGAAAAGAAATTTCTGGCATACCTTGACTAAAAGAAGGGATAGATTGGTAGGACACATTCTTAGACATCAAGGAATTGTGAATTTAGCGTTGGAGGGAAGTGTGTGGGGTAAAAATCGCAGAGGGAGACCAAGAGACGCATATAGTAAGCAGATTCAAGTGGATGTGGGTTGTCGTTCTTATGAGGAGATGAAAAGGCTTGCTCAGGATAGAGTAGGGTGGAGAGCTGCATCAAACCAGTCTCTGGACTGAAGACCACAACAACAACAACAACAACAACAGTCTTCTAATTGTGAATTGATTAGCCATGAATGTAACTCCCCAATATTCAGTAACACTAACGGAAAGGAAGAAAACAAGTCGACACATTGTTGTACACTCAATTTTTGCATGATATTATTATATAGAGAATAAAAAGTATATCAGGAAGAAAAATTTGCCTAGCTGTTTGCATGTTGTGCTTTAGTAGCCGAAACTGGCTGTGAGAAAGAAAATGAAACAGTAAATTACGGCTGCATACTATATGCAGTGTACGTTATTTCAGGAGAAATAGTATATATTTTAGAAGGTGGTAGTATAGACGAACTGAAATAATAAGCCACATTGCATGTCTCCGATTTTTATTCTTATGAAACACCCTGTATATATACCTTTTGTACATTTGTTAGTATATTGGACAAAAAATTGAAGTTAATAATTTTTCTATATTTTGATTCCCGTTGCATCCATTAAGTGTACGCAGTATTACAAAAAATATTGGCTATGTCCACCCTGAATTTGCGGGAAATGGAGCCTTGTGTGCGCAGAAGTGGTGCCGACTGCCTCCAGCGACCTTAATCAATGTTTGTAAATCTATCGGACTCAGCTGCATGGTCATTAGTCCATAGCTTACAAACTACTTAATCTACTGTAAACTAAGGACAACACAAACACCAATGCCCGAGAGGGGACTCGAACCTCCGACGGAATCGACCGCGCGCACCGTAGCACGGCGCCCCAGTACGTACGGCTAATCCGCCGCGGCCCAGCGACCTTCCAATGCCTCACTGCATCAGTGTCGACTTCAATCTAGATCGCGGCGGCCTACGTGATTACCTTCTGTGGTTCCAGTGTTAAGGAATAATATGTTTGTTAAGCTTATGGGACTTAACTACGGGGTCATCAGTCCCTAAACTTACAAACTACTTATGAACTACTTACAAACTAGGACGGCACAAATATCCATGCCCGAGGGGGGATTCGAACCCCCGACCGTAGTGGCCGTGCTGACTGTGACTGGAGCGCCTCAGTCACCTCGGCCACCGCGGCCGGCAAGGAATAATAGGCCATCACTTATACATGGATACACCCTGTATTATTGTCCGCAGATAATGTCCAACTAATTTGATAATGCATGTTGTTTGAGGAGGAATAGTGAACAATTTTGTGGTAATAAAGACGAATTACAATAAAAAATCCATATGACACGTGTCCAATTATTACTGAATACAAAGATACAGCTAAGTTCAATGCAGCTGTTGGTACACCGGTCGCTATGGACGTGTTTATCGGATGTCAACGGTGGCGTGTTAATGTTCAAGTTTATAAGTCGTGCTTCAGTTTACATTTACATTTTCATTGTCGTGTGTTGGCCAGGTCTACTTCACTGTAGGGTGTAAACATGTCGCACATATTTACAAATTCAGAGTAAGCCGATGTGTTATTTTTGTATTGCTTTTGTAATGGAAACGCCGACTACCAGATTCAAGAGTGTGAACTTAGAGACGATGTTGTAGGAAGGGAAGAGGAAGTAGATCTAGATGAAATAGGAGATACTATAGTGAGAGATGAATTTGACAGAGCCTTGAAAGACCTAGGTCGGAACAAGGCCCCAGGAGTAGATGACATACCCTCAGAGCTACTAAAGTCTCTGGAAGAGCCAGCCGTGACAAGACTATTTGAACTGGTGTGTAGGATGTATGAGACAGGCGAAATGCCCTCAGACTTTAAGAAAAATGTAATAATCCCCATTCCAAAGAAATCAAGCGCAGACAGGTGTGAAAATTACAGAACCATCAGTTTGATAAGTCATGGTTGCAAAATTTTAACACGAATTATCTACAGGAGAATGGGAAAGCTGGTAGAAGCTGACCTCGGGGAAGATCAGTTTGGATTCAGGAGGAACATAGGCACCCGGGAGGCAATACTCACTTTACGTCTTATCTTAGAAGACATTAAGGAAAGGCAAACCATTTTTAGCTTTTGTAGATTTGGAGAAAGCATTTGACAATGTTGACTGGAATACACTCTTTCAAATTCTGAAGTCAGCAGGGGTAAAATATAAGGAAAGGAGAGTTATTTATAACTTGTACAAAAGCCAGACCGCAGTTATTAGACTCGAAGGGCATGAAAGGGAAGCATCAGTTGGGAAGGGAGTAAGACAGGGTTGTAGCCTTTCTCCGATGTTATTCAATTTGTACATCGAGCAGGCGGTGAAGGAAAGCAAGGAAAAATTTGGAATAGGGATTAAAGTTGAGGGGGAAGAAATAAAAACATTGCGTTTTCCTGATGACATTGTAATTCTGTCAGAGGCAGCAAAGGAGCTGGAAGAGCAGTTGAATGGAATGGACAGTGTGTTGAAGAGAGCGTATAAAATGAACATTAACAAGAGCAAAACAAAAATAATGGAATGCGGTCTTAGAATATCAGGCGATGCTGAAGGAATTAGATTAGGTAACGAAACAATGAAGGTGGTAGATGAGTTTTGTTACTTGGGTAGTAAAATAACATGTGATGGTCGCAGTACAGAGGATATAATATGCAGAATGGCAATGGGAAGAAAAGCATTTTTGAAAAAGAGAAATTTGCTAACATCGAATATTAATTTAAGGGTAAGGAAGTCTTTTCTGAAGGCATTTGTGTGGAGTGTTGCCTTGTACGGGAGTGAAACATGGACGATAAGCAGAGCGGACAGGATGAGAATAGAGGCTTTTGAAATGTGGTGCTACAGAAGAATGCTGAAGATTAGGTGGGTAGATCGCATAACTAATGAAGAAGTACTGAACAGAATTGGTGAGAAAAGGAATTTTTGGCATACCCTGACTAAAAGCAGAGACCGCTTGGTAGGACACATTCTTAGACATCAGGGAATCGTAAAATTAGCATTGGAGGGAAGTGTGTGGGGTAAAAATCGCAGAGGGAGACCAAGAGACGCGTATAGTAAGCAGATTCAAGTGGATGTGGGTTGCCGTTCTTATGAGGAGATGAAAAGGCTTGCTCAGGATAGAGTAGGGTGGAGAGCTGCATCAAACCAGTCTCCGGACTGAAGACCATAACAACACAAATCCTGTACTCACCTGACCCGAAATCCTGTTCATCCTGCCACCGAACTTCACTAATCCCCACTATATCTAACTTCAACCGATCCATTTCCCTTTTTAAATTTTCTAATTTTCCTACCCGATTAAGGGATCTAATATTCCACGCACCAATCCGTAGAATACCAATATATTCCTTCCTGATGACAACATCCTCCTGAGTAGTCCCCACCCGGAGATCCGAATGGGGGACTATTTTACTTCCGGAATATTTTACCCGAGAGGATGCCATCATCATATTTCCATACAGTAGAGCTGCATGTCCTCGGGAAAAATGGCGGCTGTAGTTTCCCCTTGCTTTCAGCCGTTCGCAGTAGCTGTGTGGCAAAGCCACATTAGCTGATGTTACAAGGCCAGCTCAGTCAATCATCCAGACTGTTGCCCCTGTAACTACTGAAAAGGCTGCTGCTCCTCTTCAGGAACCACACGTTTGTCTTGCCTCTCCCCAGATACCCCTCCGCTGTGGTTGCACCTACGGTACGGCTATCTGCATTGTTGAGGCATGCAAGCCACCGCACCTCGGCAATATCTGTGGTTCATGGGGGTGGGAATGTCGTCTATGTCGTCAATATCGTCAATGTCGTCAATATCGTCAATGTCGTCAATGTCGTCAATGTCGTCAATGTCTTCTATGTCGTCAATGTCGTTAATGTCGTCAATGTCGTCAATATCGTCTATGTCGTCTATGTCGTCAATGTCGTCAAAGTCGTCTATGTCGTCAATGTCGTCAATGTCATCAAGGTCGTCAATGTCGTCAAAGTCGTCAATATCGTCTATGTCGTCTATGTCGTCAATGTGGTCTATGTCGTCAATGTCGTCTATGTCGTCAATGTCGTCAATGTCGTCAATGTCATCAATGTCGTCTATGTCGTCAATGTCGTCAAAGTCATCAATATTGTCTATGTCGTCAATGTCGTCAATGTCGTCAATGACGGCAATGTCGTCAATGTCTTCAATGCTGTCAACGTTTTCAATGTCATACATGTTGTCTATGTCATCTATGTCGTCATTGTCGTCAATGTCGTCTATGTCGTCAATGTCGTCAATGTCGTCTATGTCGTCAATATCATCAATGTCGTCTATGTCGTCAATGTCGTCAATGTCGTCAATGTCGTCAATGTCGTCAACGTCGTCAATTTCGTCTATGTCGTCTATGTCGTCAATGTCGTCAGAGTAGTCTATGTCGTCAATGTCGTCAATGACGTCAATGTCATCAATATCGTCAATGTCATCAATGTCGTCAAAGTCGTCAATATCGTCTATGTCGCCAATGTCGTCTATGACTTCTATGTCGTCTTTGTCGTCAATATCATCTATGTCGTCAAAGTCGTTAATGTCGTCAATATCGTCTGTGTCGTCTATGTCGTCTATGTCGTGTAGGTCGTCAATGTCGTCAAAGTCGTCAATATCGTCTATGTCGTCAATGTCGTCAAAGTCGTCAAAGTCGTCTATGACATCAATGTCGTCAATGACGTCAATGTCGTCAATGTCTTCAATGCTGTCAATGTTGTCAATGTCATACATGTTGTCTATGTCATCTATGTCGTCAATGTCGTCAAAGTCGTAAATATCGTCTATGTTGACTATGTCGTCAATGTCGTCTGTGTCGTCTGTGTCGTCTGTGTCGTCAATGTCGTCAATGTCGTCAAATTCGTCAATATCGTCTATGTCGTCAATGTCGTCTATGTCGTCTATGTCGTCAATATCGTCTATGTCGTCAATGTCGTCAATGTCGTCAATGTCGTCAATGTCGTCAATGTCGTCAATGTATTCTATGTCGTCAATGTCGTTGATGTCGTCAATGTCGTCAATATCGTCTATGTCGTCTATGTCGTCAATGTCGTACAAGTCGTCTATGTCGTCAATGTCGTCATTGTCGACAATGTCGTCTATGTCGTCAATGTCGTTAATTTCGTCAATGTCGTCAATATCGTTTATGTCGTCTATGTAGTCAATGTCGTCAAAGTCGTCTATGTCGTCTAGTTCGTCAATGTCGTCAATGGCGTCTTTGTCGTCAATTTCGTCAATATCGTCAATGTCGTCAAAGTCGTCAATATCGGTTATGTCGTCTATGTCGTCAATGTCGTCAATGTTGTCTATGTCGTCAATATCGTCAATGTCGTCTATGTCGTCAATGTCGTCAAAGTCGTCAAAGTCGTCAATATCGTCTATGTCGTCTATGTCGTCAATGTCGTCAATGTCGTCAAAGTAGTCTATTTCGTCAATGTCAATGACGTCAATGTCATCAATGTCTTCAATGCTGTCAATGTTGTCAATACCATACATGTTGTCTATGTCATCTATGTCGACAATGTCGTCAAAGTCGTAAATATCGTCTATGTCGTCTATGTCGTATATGTCGTCAATGTCGTCTGTGTCGTCAATGTCGTCAAAGTCGTCAATGTCGTCAATATCGTCAATGTCGTCAATGTCGTCAATACCGTCTATGAAGTCAATGTCGTCAATGTCGTCAATACCGTCTATGAAGTCAATGTCGTCAATGACGTCAATATCGTCAATGTCTTCAATGCGGTCGATGTTGTCTATGTCATCTATGTCGACAATGTCGTCAAAGTCGTAAATATCGTCTATGTCGTCTATGTCGTATATGTCGTCAATGTCGTCTGTGTCGTCAATGTCGTCAAAGTCGTCAATGTCGTACATGTTGTCTATGTCATCTATGTCGTAAAAGTCGTAAATATCATCTATGTCGACTATATCGTCAATGTCGTCTGCGTCGTCAATGTCGTCAATGTCGTCAATGTCATCAATATCGTCAATGTCGTATATGTCGTCAAAGTCGTCAATATCGTCTATGTCGTCAATGTCGACTATGTCGTCTATGTCGTCTTTGTTGTCAATATCGTCTATGTCGTCAATGTCGTTAATGTCGTCAATGTCGTCAATGTCGTCAAAGTCGTCAATATCGTCTATGTCGTCTATGTCGTGTAGGTCGTCAATGTCGTCAAAGTCGTCAATATCGTCAATGCCGTTAATGTCATTAATGTCGTCAATGTCGTCAATATCGTCTATGTCGTCTATGTCGTCAATGTCGTCTTTGTCGTAAATGTCGTCACTGTCGTCAATGTCGTCAATGTCGTCTATGTCGTCAATGTCGTTAATGCCATCAATGTAGTCAATATCGTCTATGTCGTCCAAGTCATCAATGTGGTCAATGTCGTCTATGTCGTCAATGTCGTCAATGTCGTCAATGTCGTCAAAGTCGTCAATATCGTCTATGTCGTCTATGTCGTGTAGGTCGTCAATGTCGTCAAAGTCGTCAATATCGTCAATGCCGTTAATGTCATAAATGTCGTCAATGTCGTCAATATCGTCTATGTCGTCTATGTCGTAAATGTCATCTTTGTCGTAAATGTCGTCACTGTCGTCAATGTCGTCAATGTCGTCTATGTCGTCAATGTCGTTAATACCATCAATGTAGTCAATATCGTCTATGTCGTCCAAGTCGTCAATGTGGTCAATGTCGTCTATGTCGTCAATGTCGTCAATGTCGCTTATGTCGTCAATATCGTCAATGTCGTCAATGTCGTCAAAGTCGTCAATATCGCCTATGTCGTCAATATCGTCAATATCGACATTTTCGTCAATCTCGTCAATGTCGTCTATGTCGTCTTTGTCGTCAATATCATCTATGTCGTGAATGTTGTTAATGTCGTCAAAGTCGTCTATATCGTCTATGTCGTCAATGCCGTATATCTCGTCTATGTCGTCTATGTCGTCAATATCGTAAATGTCGTCAATGTCGTCAATGTCTTCAATGTCGTCAATGTCTTCTATGTCGTCAATGTCGTTAATGTCGTCAATGTCGTCAATATCGTCTATGTCGTTAATGTCGTAAATGTCGTCAATGACGCCAATGTCGTCAATGTCTTCAATGCTGTCAACGTTTTCAATAACATACATGGTGTCTATGTCATCTATGTCATCATTGTCCTCAATGTCGTCTATGTCGTCAATGTCGTTAATTTCGTCAATGTCGTCAATATCGTTTATGTCGTCTATGTCGTCAATGTCTACTATGTCGTCAATATCGTCAATGTCATCTATGTCGTCAATGTCGTCAATGTCGTCAATGTAGTCAAAGTCGTCAATATCGTCAATGTCGTCAATGTCGTCTATGTCGTCTATATCGTCAATGTCGTCAATGTCGTCAATGTCGTCAAAGTCGTCAATATCGTCTATGTCGTCAATATCGTCAATATCGACATTTTCGTCAATGTCGTCAATGTCGTCTATGTCGTCTATGTCGTCAATGTCGTCAATGTCGTCAATGTCGTCAATGTCTCTATGTCGTCAATGTCGTTAATGTCGTCAATGTCATCATATCGTCTATGTCGTCTATGACGTCAATGTCGTCAAAGTCGTCTATGTGTTCAATGTCGTCAATGTCTCTATGTCGTCAATGTCGTTAATGTCGTCAATGTCGTTATATCGTCTATGTCGTCTATGTCGTCAATGTCGTCAAAGTCGTCTATGTGTTCAATGTCGTCAATGTCGTCAATGTCGACAATGTCATCAATATCGTCTATGTCATCAATGTCGTCAATGTCGTCAATGACGTCAATGTCGTCAATGTCTTCAATGCTGTCAATGTTGTCAATGGCATACATGTTGTCCATGTCATCTATGTCGTCAATATCGTCAAAGTCGTAAATATCGTCTATGTTGACTATGTCGTCAATGTCGTCTGTCTCGTCTGTGTCGTCAATGTCGACAATGTCGTCAAATTCGTCAATATCGTCTATGTCTTCAATGTCGTCAATGTCGTCAATGTCTTGTATGTCGTAAATGTCGTTAATATCGTCAATGTCGTCAATATCGTCTATGTCGTCTATGTCGTCAATGTCGTCAAAGTCGTCTATGTCTTCAATGTTGTCAATATCGTCAATGTCGTCGATGTCGTCAAAATCATCAATATCGGTTATGTCGTCTATGTCGTCAATTTCGTCAACGTCGTCTATGTCGTCAATATCGTCAATGTCGTCTATGTCGTCAATCTCGTCAATGTCGTCAATGTCGTCAATGTCGTCCAAGTAGTCTATGTCGTCAATGTCGTCAATGACGTCAATGTCGTCAATATCGTCAATGTCGTCAATGTCGTCAAAGTCGTCAATATCGTCTATGTCATCTATGTCGTTAAAGTCGTCAATGTCGTCAATGTCGTCTATGTCGTCAATGTCGTCAAAGTAGTCAATATCGTCTATGTCGTCTATTTCGTCTATGTCGTCAATGTCGTCAATGTCGTCAATATCGTCAATGGCGTCAATGTCGTCAAAGTCGTCTATATCGTCTATGTCGTCAATGCTGTCTATTTCGTCAAAGTCGTCTATGTCGTCAAAGTCGTCAATGTCGTCAATGTCGTCTATGTCGTCAATGTCCTCAATACCGTCTATGTCGTCAATGTCGTCAATGTCGTTTATGTCGTCTATGTCGCCTTTGTCGTCAATATCGTCTATGTCGTCAATGTCGTCAATGTCGTCAATATCGTCTATGTCGTCTGTGTCGTTAATGTCGTCAATGTCGTCAATGTCGTCAATGTCGTCTATGTCGTCAATGTTGTCAATGTCGTCAAAGTCGTCAATATCGTCTATGTCGTCTAAGTCGTCTATGTTGGCTATGTCGTCTATGTCGTCAATGTCATCAATATCGTCTATGTCGTAAATATCGTCAATATCGACATTTCGGCAATGTCGTCAACGTCGTTAATGTCGTCAGTATCGTCTATGTCGTCTATGTCGTCTACGTCGTGTAGGTCGTCAATGTCTTCAAAGTCGTCAATATCGTCTATGTCGTCTATGTCGTCAATGTCGTTAATGACGTCAATGTCGTCAATGTCTTCAATGCTGTCAATGTTGTCAATGTCATACATGATGTCTATGTCATCTATGTCGTCAATGTCGTCAAAGTCGTAAATATCGTCTATGTTGACTATGTCGTCAATGTCGTCTGTGTCGTCTGTGTCGTCAATGTCGTCAAAGTCGTCAATATCGTCTATGTCCTCAATGTCGTCTATGTCGTCTATGTCGTCAATATCGTCTATGTCGTCAATGTCATCAATGTCGTCAATGTCGTCAATGTCGTTTATGTCGTCAATGTCGTCAATGTCGTCTATGTCGTAAATGTCGTCACTGTCGTCAATGTCGTCAATGTCGTCTATGTCGTCAATGACGTTAATGCCTTCAATGTCGTCAATATCGTCTATGTCGTCCAAGTCGTCAATGTGGTCAATGTCGTCTATGTCGTCAATGTCGTCAATGTCGTCTATGTCGTCTATATCGTCAATGTCGTCAATGTCGTCAAAGTCGTCAATATCGTCTATGTCGTCAATATCGTCAATATCGACATTTTCGTCAATGTCGTCAATGTCGTCAAAGTCGTCTATGTCGTCTATGTCGTCAATGTGGTCTAAGTCGTCAATGTCGTCTATGTCGTCGTCGTCAAGTCGTCAATGTCGTCTATGTCGTCAATGTCGTTAATTTCGTCATTGTCGTCAATATCGTCTATGTCGTCTATGTAGACAATGTCGTCAAAGTTGTCAATATCGTCTATGTCGTCAATGCCGTCTATGTCGTCTATGTCGTCTATGTCGTCAATATCGTCAATGTCGTCAATGTCGTCAATGTCTCTATGTCGTCAATGTCGTTAATGGCGTCAATGTCGTCATATCGTCTATGTCGTCAATGTCGTCAAAGTCGTCTATGTGTTCAATGTCGTCAATGTCGTCAATGTCGACAAAGTCATCAATATCGTCTATGTCGTCAATGTCGTCAATGTCCTCAATGACGCCAATGTCGTCAATGTCTTCAATGCTGTCAACGTTTTCAATGTCATACATGTTGTCTATGTCATCTATGTCGTCATTGTCGTCAATGTCGTATATGTCGTCAATGTCGTAAATTTCGCCATTGTCGTCAATATCGTCTATGTCGTCTATGTAGTCAAGGTCGTCAAATTCGTCTATGTCGTCTAGTTCTTAAATATCGTCAATGGTGTCTTTGTCGTCAATATCGTCAATGTCGTTAATGTCGTCAAATTCGTCAATATCGGTTATGACGTCTATGTCGTCAATGTCGTCTATGTCGTAAATATCATCAATGTCATCTATGTCGTCAATGTCGTCAATGTCGTCAATGTCGTCAACGTCGTCAATTTCGTCTATGTCGTCTATGTCGTCAATGTCGTCAATGTCGTCAGAGTAGTCTATGTCGTCAATGTCGTCAATGACGTCAATGTCATCAATATAGTCAATGTCGTCAAAGTCGTCAATATCGTCTATGTCGCCAATATCGTCTATGTCTTCTATGTCGTCTTTGTCGTCAATATCATCTATGTCGTCAAAGTCGTTAATGTCGTCAATATCGTCTGTGTCGTCTATGTCGTCTATGTCGTGTAGGTCGTCAAAGTCGGCAAAGTCGTCAATATTGTCTATGTCGTCAATGTCGTCAATGTCGTCAAAGTCGTCTATGACATCAATGTCGTCAATGACGTCAATGTCGTCAATGTCTTCAATGCTGTCAATGTTGACAATGTCATATATGTTGTCTATGTCATCTATGTCGTCAATGTCGTCAAAGTCGTAAATATCGTCTATGTTGACTATGTCCTCAATGTCGTCTGTGTCGTCTGTGTCGTCTGTGTCGTCAATGTCGTCAAATTCGTCAATATCGTCTATGTCGTCAATGTCGTCTATGTCGTCTATGTCGTCAATATCGTCTATGTCGTCAATGTCGTCAATGTCGTCAATGTCGTCAATGTCGTCAATGTCTTCTATGTCGTCAATGTCGTTTATGTCGTCAATGTCGTCAATATCGTCTATGTCGTCTATGTCGTCAATGTCGTACAAGTCGTCTATGTCGTCAATGTCGTCATTGTCGTCAATGTCGTCAATGTCCTCATATTCGTCAATATCGTCTATGTCGTCAATGTTGTCAATGTCGCCAATGTCTTCAATGCTGTCAACGTTTTCGAAGTCATACATGTTGTCTATGTCATCTATGTCGTCATTGTCGTCAATGTCGTCTATGTCGTCAATGTCGTTAATTGCGTCATCGTCGTCAATATCGTTTATGTCGTCTATGTAATCAATGTCGTCAAAGTCGTCTATGTCGTCTAGTTCGTCAATGTCGACAATGGCGTTTTTGTCGTCAATATCGTCTATGTCGTCAAAGTCGTCAATATCGGTTATGTCGTCTATGTCGTCAATGTCGTTAATGTTGTCTATGTCGTCAATATCGTCAATGTCGTCTATGTCGTCAATGTCGTCAATGTCGTCAAAAGCGTCAATATCGTCTATGTCGTCTATGTCGTCTATGTAGTCAAGGTGGTCAAATTCGTCTATGTCGTCTAGTTCTTAAATATCGTCAATGGTGTCTTTGTCGTCAATATCGTCAATGTCGTCAATGTCGTCAAATTCGTCAATATCGGTTATGACGTCTATGTCGTCAATGTCTTCAATGTCGTCTGTGTCGTCAATATCATCAATGTCGTCCATGTCGTCAATGTCGTCAATTTCGTCAATGTCGTCAACGTCGTCTATTTCGTCTATGTCGTCTATGTCGTCAATGTCGTCAATGTCGTCAGAGTAGTCTATGTCGTCAATGTCGTCAATGACGTCAATGTCATCAATATCGTCAATGTCGTCAATGTCGTCAAAGTCGTCAATATCGTCTATGTCGCCAATGTCGTCTGTGTCTTCTATGTCGTCTTTGTCGTCAATATCATCTATGTCGTCAAAGTCGTTAATGTCGTCAATATCGTCTGTGTAGTCTATGTCGTCTATGTCGTGTAGGTCGTCAAAGTCGTCAAAGTCGTCAATATTGTCTATGTCGTCAATGTCGTCAATGTCGTCAAAGTCGTCTATAACATCAATGTCGTCAATGACGTCAATGTCGTCAATGTCTTCAATGCTGTCAATGTTGACAATGTCATACATGTTGTCTATGTCATCTATGTCGTCAATGTCGTCAAAGTCGTAAATATCGTCTATGTTGACTATGTCGTCAATGTCGTCTGTGTCGTCTGTGTCGTCTGTGTCGTCAATGTCGTCAATGTCGTCAAATTCGTCAATATCGTCTATGTCGTCAATGTCATCTATGACGTCTATGTCGTCAATATCGTCTATGTCGTCAATGTCGTCAATGTAGTCTATGTCGTCAATGTCGTCAATGTCGTCAATGTCTTCTATGTCGTCAATGTCGGTAATGTCGTCAATGTCGTCAATATCGTCTATGTCGTCTATGTCGTCAATGTCGTACAAGTCGTCTATGTCGTCAATGTCGTCATTGTCTTCAATGTCGTCAATGTCCTCAAATTCGTCAATATCGTCTATGTCGTCAATGTTGTCAATGTCGTCAATGTCTTCAATGCTGTCAACGTTTTCGAAGTCATACATGTTGTCTATGTCATCTATGTCGTCATTGTCGTCAATGTCGTCTATGTCGTCAATGAGGTTAATTTCGTCAACGTCGTCAATATCGTTTATGTCGTCTATGTAGTCAATGTCGTCAAGTCGTCTATGTCGTCTAGTTCGTCAATGTCGTCAATGGCGTTTTTTCGTCAATATCGTCAATGTCGTCAAAGTCGTCAATATCGGTTATGTCGTCTATGTCGTCAATGTCGTCAATGTTGTCTATGTCGTCAATATCGTCAATGTCGTCTATGTCGTCAATGTCGTCAATGTCGTCAAAGTCGTCAATATCGTCTATGTCGTCTATGTCGTCCATGTCGTCAATGTCGTCAAAGTAGTCTATGTCGTCAATGTCAATGACGTCAATGTCATCAATGTCTTCAATGCTGTCAATGTTGTCAATACCATACATGTTGTCTATGTCATCTATGTCGACAATGTCGTCAAAGTCGTAAATATCGTCTATGTCGTCTATGTCGTCTATGTCGTCAATGTCGTCTGTGTCGTCAATGTCGTCAAAGTCGTCAATGTCGTCAATATCGTCAATGTCGTCAATGACGTCAATACCGTCTATGACGTCAATGTCGTCAATGACGTCAATATCGTCAATGTCTTCAATGCGGTCTATGTTGTCAATGTCATACATGTTGTCTATGTCATCTATGTCGTAAAAGTCGTAAATATCATCTATGTCGACTATATCGTCAATGTCGTCTGCGTCGTCAATGTCGTCAATGTCGTCAAAGTCGTCAATATCGTCTATGTCGTCTATGTCGTGTAGGTCGTCAAGTCGTCAAAGTCGTCAATATCGTCAATGTCGTTAATGTCGTCGATGTCGTCAATGTCGTCAATATCGTCTATGTCGTCTATGTCGTCAATGTCGTCTTTGTCGTAAATGTCGTCACTGCCGTCAATGTCGTCAATGTCGTCTATGTCGTCAATGTCGTTAATGCCATCAATGTCGTCAATATCGTCTATGTCGTCCAAGTCGTCAGTGTGGTCAATGTCGTCTATGTCGTCAATGTCGTCAATGTCGTCTATGTCGTCTATATCGTCAATGTCGTCAATGTCGTCAAAGCCGTCAATATCGTCTATGTCGTCAATATCGTCAATATCGAAATTTTCGTTAATCTCGTCAATGCTGTCTATGTCGTCAATGTCGTCTATGTCGTCTATTTCGTCAAAGTCGTCAATGTCGTCAATTTCGTCAAAGTAGTCTATGTCGTCAATGTCGTCAATGACGTCAATGTCATCAATATCGTCAATGTCGTCAAAGTCGTCAATATCGTCTATGTCGCCAATGTCGTCTATGTCTTCTATGTCGTCTTTGTCGTCAATATCATCTATGTCGTCAATGTTGTTAATGTCGTCAATGTCGTTAATATCGTCTATGTCGTCTATGTCGTTAGTGTCATCAATGTCGTCAATGTCGTCTATGTCGTCAATGTCGTCAATGTCGTCAAAGTCGTCAATATCGTCTATGTCGTCTACGTCGTCTATGTCGTCTATGTCATCAATGTCGTCAAAGTCGTCAATATCGTCAATGTCGTCAAAGTCGTCTATATCGTCTATGTCGTCAATGCCGTCTATCTCGTCTATGTCGTCTATGTCGTCACTATCGTCAATGTCGTTAATGTCGTCAATGTCGTCAATGTCGTCAATGTCTTCTATGTTGTCAATGTCGTTAATGTCGTCAATGTCGTCAATAACGTCTATGTCGACTATGTCGTCAATGACGTCAATGTCGTCAATGTCGTTATATCGTCTATGTCGTCTATGTCGTCAATGTCGTCAAAGTCGTCTATGTGTTCAATGTCGTCAATGTCGTCAATGTCGACAATGTCATCAATATCGTCTATGTCATCAATGTCGTCAATGTCGTCAATGACGCCAATGTCGTCAATGTCTTCAATGCTGTCAACGTTTTCAATTTCATACATGTTGTCTATGTCATCTATGTCGTCATTGTCGTCAATGTCGTCTATGTCGTCAATGTCGTTAATTTCGTCAATGTCGTCAATATCGTCTTTGTAGTCTATGTAGTCAAGGTCGTCAAATTCGTCTATGTCGTCTAGTTCGTCAATGTCGTCAATGGTGTCTTTGTCGTCAATATCGTCAATGTCGTCTATGTCATCGATGTCGTCAATGTCGTCAATGTCGTCAACGTCGTCAATATCGTCTATGTCGTCTATGTCGTCAATGTCGTCAAAGTAGTCTATGTCGTCAATGTCGTCAATGACGTCAATGTCATCAATATCGTCAATGTCGTCAATGTCGTCAAAGTCGTCAATATCGTCTATGTCGCCAATGTCGTCAATGTCTTCTATGTCGTCTTTGTCGTCAATATCATCTATGTTGTCAACGTCGTTAATGTCGTCAATATCATCTATGTCGTCTATGTCGTGTAGGTCGTCAATGTCGTCAAAGTCGTCAATATCGTCTATGTTGACTATGTCGTCAATGTCGTCTGTGTCGTCTGTGTCGTCAATGTCGTCAATGTCGTCAAATTCGTCAATATCGTCTATGTCGTCAATGTCGTCTATGTCGTCTATGTCGTCAATGTCGTCTATGTCGTCTATGTCGTCAATGTCGTCAATGTCGTCCATGTCGTCACTGTCGTCAATGTCTTCTATGTCGTCAATGTCGTTAATGTCGTCAATGTCGTCAATATCGTCTATGTCGTCTAGTTCGTCAATGTCGTCAATGGTGTCTTTGTCGTCAATATTTTCATTGTCGTCAAAGACGTCAAATTCGTCAATATCGGTTATGTCGTCTATGTCGTCAATGTCGTCAATGTCGTCTATGTCATCAATATCGTCAATGTCGTCTATGTCGTCAATGTCGTCAATGTCGTCAACGTCGTCAACGTCGTCAATATCGTCTATGTCGTCTATGTCGTCAATGTCGTCAATTTCGTCAAAGTAGTCTATGCTGTCAATGTCGTCAATGACGTCAATGTCATCAATATCGTCAATGTCGTCAAAGTCGTCAATATCGCCTATGTCGTCAATGTCGTCTATGTCTTCTTTGTCGTCTTTGACATCAATATCATCTATGTCGTCAATGTTGTTAATGTCGTCAATGTCGTCAATATTGTCCATGTCGTCTATGTCGTTAGTGTCATCAATGTCGTCAATGTCGTCTATGTCGTCAATGTCGTCAATGTCGTCAAAGTCGTCAATATCGTCTATGTCGTCTACGTCGTCTATGTCGTCTATGTCGTTAATGTCGTCAATGTCGTTAATATCATCAATGTCGTCAATGTCGTAAAAGTCGTCTATATCGTCTATGTCGTCAATGCCGTCTATGTCGTCTATGTCGTCTATGTCGTCAATATCGTCAATGTCGTCAATGTCGTCAATGTCGTCAATGTCGTCACTGTCGTCAATGTCGTCAATATCGTCAATGTCGTCAATGACGCCAATGTCCTCAAAGTCTTCAATACTGTCAACGTTTTCAATGTCATACATGTTGTCTACGTCATCTGTCATCAAAGTCGTCAATGTCGTCAATATCGTCAATGTCGTCAATACCGTCTATGTCGTCAATGTCGTCAATGACGTCAATATCGTCAATGTCTTCAATGCGATCAATGTTGTCAATGTCATACATGTTGTATATGTCTTCTATGTCGTCAAAGTCGTAAATATCGTCTATGTCGACTATGTCGTAAATGTCGTCTGTGTAGTCAATGTCTGCAATGTCGTCAATGTCATCAACATCGTCAATGTCGCTAATGTCAAAGTCGTCAATATCGTCTATGTCGACAATGTCGTCTATGTCGTCTTTGTCGTCAATATCGTCTATGTCGTCAATGTCGTCAATGTCGTCAATATCGTCTATGTCGTCTATGTCGTTTATGTCGTCAATGTCGTCAATGTCGTCAATGTCGTCTATGTCGTCAATGCCGTCAATGTCGTCAAAGTCGTCAATATCGCCTATGTCGGCTATGTCGTCTATGTCGCCTATGTCGTCAATACCGTCTATGTCGTAAATTCGTCAGTATCGTCATTTTCGTCAATGTCGTCAACGTCGTTAATGTCGTCAATATCGTCTATGTCGTCTATGTCGTGTAGGTCGTCAATGTCGTCAAAGTCGTCAATATCATCTATGTCGTCTATGTCGTCAATGTCGTCAATTTCGTCAAAGTCGTCTATGACGTCAATGTCGCCATGACGTCAATGTCTTCAATGCTGTCAATGTTGTCAATGTCATACATGTTGTCTATGTCATCTATGTCGTCAATGTCGTCACAGTCGTAAATATCGTCTATGTTGACTATGTCGCCAATGTCGTCTGTGTCGTCTTTGTCGTCATTGTCGTCAATAGCGTCAAATTCGTCAATATCGTCTATGTCGTCAATGTCGTCTATGTCGTCAATGTCGTCATTATCGTCTTTGTTGTCTTTGTCGTCTAGTCGTCAATGTCGACAATGTCATCAATGTCGTCAATGTCGTCAATGTCGTCAATATCGTCAATGTCGTCAATGTCGTCAAAGTCGTCAATATCGTCTATGTCGTCAATGTCGTCTATGTCGTCTATGTCGTCTATGACGTCTATGTCGTCAATATCGTCAATGTCGTCAATGTCATCCATGTCGTCTATGTCGTCTATGTCGTCTATGTCGTCAATATCGTCAATGTCGTTAATTTTGTCAATGTCGTCAATATCGTCTATGTCGTCTATGTCGTCAATGTCGTCAAATTCGTCTATGTCGTCTTGTTCGTCAATGTCGTCAATGGTGTCTTTGTAGTCAATATCGTCAATGTCGTCAATGTCGTCAAATTCGTCAATATCGGTTATGTCGTCTATGTCGTCAATGTCGTTAATATCGTCTATGTCATCAAAGTCGTCAATATCGTCTATGTCGTCTATGTCGTGAATGTCGTCTATGTCGTCAAAGTTGTCTATGACGTCAATGTCGTCAATGACGTCAATGTCGTCAATGTCTTCAATGCTGTCAATGTTGTCAATGTCATACATGTTGTCTATGTCATCTATGTCGTCAATATCGTCAAAGTCGTAAATATCGACTATGTTGACTATGTCGTCAATGTCGTCTGTCTCGTCTGTGTCGTCAATGTCGACAATGTCGTCAAATTCGTCAATATCGTCTATGTCGTCTATGTCGTCAATATCGTCTATGTCTTCAATGTCGTCAATGTCGTCAATGTCGTCAATGTCTTCTATGTCGTAAATGTCGTTAATATCGTCAATGTCGTAAATATCGTCTGTGTCGTCTATGTCGTTAATGTCGTCAAAGTCGTCTATGTCTTCAATTTTGTCAATATCGTCAATGTCGTCGATGTCGTCAAAATCATCAATATCGGTTATGTCGTCTATGTCGTCAATTTTGTCAACGTCGTCTATGTCGTCAATATCGTCTATGTCGTCTACGTCGTCTATGTCGTCTATGTCGTTAATGTCGTCAATGTCGTTAATATCGTCAATGTCGTCAATGTCGTAAAAGTCGTCTATATCGTCTATGTCGTCAATGCCGTCTATGTTGTCTATGTCGTCTATGTCGTCAATATCGTCAATGTCGTCAATGTCGTCAATGTCGTCAATGTCGTCACTGTCGTCAATGTCGTCAATATCGTCAATGTCGTCAATGACGCCAATGTCCTCAAAGTCTTCAATGCTGTCAACGTTTTCAATGTCATACATGTTGTCTATGTCATCTATGTCGTCATTGTCGTCAATGACGTCTGTGTCGATAATGTCATCAAAGTCGTCAATGTCGTCAATATCGTCAATGTCGTCAATACCGTCTATGTCGTCAATGTCGTCAATGACGTCAATATCGTCAATGTCTTCAATGCGATCAATGTTGTCAATGTCATACATGTTGTATATGTCTTCTATGTCGTCAAAGTCGTAAATATCGTCTATGTCGACTATGTCGTAAATGTCGTCTGTGTAGTCAATGTCTGCAATGTCGTCAATGTCATCAACATCGTCAATGTCACTAATGTCAAAGTCGTCAATATCGTCTATGTCGACAATGTCGTCTATGTCGTCTTTGTCGTCAATATCGTCTATGTCGTCAATGTCGTCAATGTCGTCAATATCGTCTATGTCGTCTATGTCGTTTATGTCGTCAATGTCGTCAACGTCGTCAATGTCGTCTATGTCGTCAATGTCGTCAATGTCGTCAAAGTCGTCAATATCGCCTATGTCGACTATGTCAGCTATGTCGTCTATGTCGCCAATGTCGTCAATACCGTCTATGTCGTAAATTCGTCAGTATCGTCATTTTCGTCAATGTCGTCAACGTCGTTAATGTCGTCAATATCGTCTATGTCGTCTATGTCGTGTAGGTCGTCTATGTCGTCAAAGTCGTCAATATCGTCAATGTCGTCAATGTCGTCTATGTCTTCTATATCGTCAATATCGTCTATGTCGTCTATGTCGTCAATGTCATCTATGTCGTCAATGTCCTCTACGTCGTCTATGTCTTCAATATCGTCAATGTCGTCAATGTCGTCCGTGTCGTCAATGTCGTCAATGTCTCTATGTCGTCAATGTCGTTAATGTCGTCACTGTCATCATATCGTCTATGTCGTCAAAGTCGTCTATGTGTTCAATGTCGTCAATGTCTCTATGTCGTTAATGTCGTCAATGTCGTCACAGTCGTCAATATCGTCTATTTCGCCAATGTCGTCTATGTCCTCTATGTCGTCTTTGTCGTCAATATCATCTATGTCGTCAATGTTGTTAATGTCGTCAATGTCGTCAATATCGTCTATGTTGTCTATGTCGTTAGTGTCATCAATGTCGTCAATGTCGTCAATGTCGTCAATGTCGTCAATGTCGTCAAAGTCGTCAATATCGTCTATGTCGTCTACGTCGTCTATGTCGTCTATGTCATCAATGTCGTCAAAGTCGTCAATATCGTCAATGTCGTCAAAGTCGTCTATATCGTCTATGTCGTCAATGCCGTATATCTCGTCTATGTCGTCTATGTCGTCAATATCGTAAATGTCGTCAATGTCGTCAATGTCTTCAATGTCGTCAATGTCTTCTATGTCGTCAATGTCGTTAATGTCGTCAATGTCGTCAATATCGTCTATGTCGTTAATGTCGTAAATGTCGTCAATGACGCCAATGTCGTCAATGTCTTCAATGCTGTCAACGTTTTCAATAACATACATGGTGTCTATGTCATCTATGTCATCATTGTCGTCAATGTCGTCTATGTCGTCAATGTCGTTAATTTCGTCAATGTCGTCAATATCGTTTATGTCGTCTATGTCGTCAATGTCTACTATGTCGTCAATATCGTCAATGTCATCTATGTCGTCAATGTCGTCAATGTCGTCAATGTAGTCAAAGTCGTCAATATCGTCAATGTCGACAATGTCGTCTATGTCGTCTATATCGTCAATGTCGTCAATGTCGTCAATGTCGTCAAAGTCGTCAATATCGTCTATGTCGGCAATATCGTCAATATCGACATTTTCGTCAATGTCGTCAATGTCGTCTATGTCGTCTATGTCGACAATGTCGTCAATGTCGTCAATGTCGTCAATGTCTCTATGTCGTCAATGTCGTTAATGTCGTCAATGTCATCATATCATCTATGTCGTCTATGACGTCAATGTCGTCAAAGTCGTCTATGTGTTCAATGTCGTCAATGTCTCTATGTCGTCAATGTCGTTAATGTCGTCAATGTCGTTATATCGTCTATGTCGTCTATGTCGTCAATGTCGTCAAAGTCGTCTATGTGTTCAATGTCGTCAATGTCGTCAATGTCGACAATGTCATCAATATCGTCTATGTCATCAATGTCGTCAATGTCGTCAATGACGTCAATGTCGTCAATGTCTTCAATGCTGTCAATGTTGTCAATGTCATACATGTTGTCCATGTCATCTATGTCGTCAATATCGTCAAAGTCGTAAATATCGTCTATGTTGACTATGTCGTCAATGTCGTCTGTCTCGTCTGTGTCGTCAATGTCGACAATGTCGTCAAATTCGTCAATATCGTCTATGTCTTCAATGTCGTCAATGTCGTCAATGTCTTCTATGTCGTAAATGTCGTTAATATCGTCAATGTCGTCAATATCGTCTATGTCGTCTATGTCGTCAATGTCGTCAAAGTCGTCTATGTCTTCAATGTTGTCAATATCGTCAACGTCGTCGATGTCGTCAAAATCATCAATATCGGTTATGTCGTCTATGTCGTCAATTTCGTCAACGTCGTCTATGTCGTCAATATCGTCAATGTCGTCTATGTCGTCAATCTCGTCAATGTCGTCAATGTCGTCAATGTCGTCCAAGTAGTCTATGTCGTCAATGTCGTCAATGACGTCAATGTCGTCAATATCGTCAATGTCGTCAATGTCGTCAAAGTCGTCAATATCGTCTATGTCATCTATGTCGTTAAAGTCGCCAATGTCGTCAATGTCGTCTATGTCGTCAATGTCGTCAATGTAGTCAATATCGTCTATGTCGTCTATTTCGTCTATGTCGTCAATGTCGTCAATGTCGTCAATATCGTCAATGGCGTCAATGTCGTCAAAGTCGTCTATATCGTCTATGTCGTCAATGCTGTCTATTTCGTCAAAGTCGTCTATGTCGTCAAAGTCGTCAATGTCGTCAATGTCGTCTATGTCGTCAATGTCCTCAATACCGTCTATGTCGTCAATGTCGTTTATGTCGTCTATGTCGCCTTTGTCGTCAATATCGTCTATGTCGTCAATGTCGTCAATGTCGTCAATATCGTCTATGTCGTCTGTGTCGTTAATGTCGTCAATGTCGTCAATGTCGTCAATGTCGTCTATGTCGTCAATGTTGTCAATGTCGTCAAAGTCGTCAATATCGTCTATGTCGTCTAAGTCGTCTATGTTGGCTATGTCGTCTATGTCGTCAATGTCATCAATATCGTCTATGTCGTAAATATCGTCAATATCGACATTTCGGCAATGTCGTCAACGTCGTTAATGTCGTCAGTATCGTCTATGTCGTCTATGTCGTCTACGTCGTGTAGGTCGTCAATGTCTTCAAAGTCGTCAATATCGTCTATGTCGTCTATGTCGTCAATGTCGTCAATGACGTCAATGTCGTCAATGTCTTCAATGCTGTCAATGTTGTCAATGTCATACATGATGTCTATGTCATCTATGTCGTCAATGTCGTCAAAGTCGTAAATATCGTCTATGTTGACTATGTCGTCAATGTCGTCTGTGTCGTCTGTGTCGTCAATGTCGTCAAAGTCGTCAATATCGTCTATGTCCTCAATGTCGTCTATGTCGTCTATGTCGTCAATATCGTCTATGTCGTCAATGTCATCAATGTCGTCAATGTCGTCAATGTAGTCAAAGTCGTCAATATCGTCAATGTCGACAATGTCGTCTATGTCGTCTATATCGTCAATGTCGTCAATGTCGTCAATGTCGTCAAAGTCGTCAATATCGTCTATGTCGGCAATATCGTCAATATCGACATTTTCGTCAATGTCGTCAATGTCGTCTATGTCGTCTATGTCGACAATGTCGTCAATGTCGTCAATGTCGTCAATGTAGTCAAAGTCGTCAATATCGTCAATGTCGACAATGTCGTCTATGTCGTCTATATCGTCAATGTCGTCAATGTCGTCAATGTCGTCAAAGTCGTCAATATCGTCTATGTCGGCAATATCGTCAATATCGTCATTTTCGTCAATGTCGTCAACGTCGTTAATGTCGTCAATATCGTCTATATCGTCTATGTCGTGTAGGTCGTCTATGTCGTCAAAGTCGTCAATATCGTCAATGTCGTCAATGTCGTCTATGTCTTCTATATCGTCAATATCGTCTATGTCGTCTATGTCGTCAATGTCATCTATGTCGTTTATGTCCTCTACGTCGTCTATGTCTTCAATATCGTCAATGTCGTCAATGTCGTCCGTGTCGTCAATGTCGTCAATGTCTCTATGTCGTCAATGTCGTTAATGTCGTCACTGTCATCATATCGTCTATGTCGTCAAAGTCGTCTATGTGTTCAATGTCGTCAATGTCTCTATGTCGTTAATGTCGTCAATGTCGTCACAGTCGTCAATATCGTCTATTTCGCCAATGTCGTCTATGTCCTCTATGTCGTCTTTGTCGTCAATATCATCTATGTCGTCAATGTTGTTAATGTCGTCAATGTCGTCAATATCGTCTATGTTATCTATGTCGTTAGTGTCATCAATGTCGTCAATGTCGTCTATGTCGTCAATGTCGTCAATGTCGTCAAAGTCGTCAATATCGTCTATGTCGTCTACGTCGTCTATGTCGTCTATGTCATCAATGTCGTCAAAGTCGTCAATATCGTCAATGTCGTCAAAGTCGTCTATATCGTCTATGTCGTCAATGCCGTATATCTCGTCTATGTCGTCTATGTCGTCAATATCGTAAATGTCGTCAATGTCGTCAATGTCTTCAATGTCGTCAATGTCTTCTATGTCGTCAATGTCGTTAATGTCGTCAATGTCGTCAATATCGTCTATGTCGTTAATGTCGTAAATGTCGTCAATGACGCCAATGTCGTCAATGTCTTCAATGCTGTCAACGTTTTCAATAACATACATGGTGTCTATGTCATCTATGTCATCATTGTCGTCAATGTCGTCTATGTCGTCAATGTCGTTAATTTCGTCAATGTCGTCAATATCGTTTATGTCGTCTATGTCGTCAATGTCTACTATGTCGTCAATATCGTCAATGTCATCTATGTCGTCAATGTCGTCAATGTCGTCAATGTAGTCAAAGTCGTCAATATCGTCAATGTCGACAATGTCGTCTATGTCGTCTATATCGTCAATGTCGTCAATGTCGTCAATGTCGTCAAAGTCGTCAATATCGTCTATGTCGGCAATATCGTCAATATCGACATTTTCGTCAATGTCGTCAATGTCGTCTATGTCGTCTATGTCGACAATGTCGTCAATGTCGTCAATGTCGTCAATGTCTCTATGTCGTCAATGTCGTTAATGTCGTCAATGTCATCATATCATCTATGTCGTCTATGACGTCAATGTCGTCAAAGTCGTCTATGTGTTCAATGTCGTCAATGTCTCTATGTCGTCAATGTCGTTAATGTCGTCAATGTCGTTATATCGTCTATGTCGTCTATGTCGTCAATGTCGTCAAAGTCGTCTATGTGTTCAATGTCGTCAATGTCGTCAATGTCGACAATGTCATCAATATCGTCTATGTCATCAATGTCGTCAATGTCGTCAATGACGTCAATGTCGTCAATGTCTTCAATGCTGTCAATGTTGTCAATGTCATACATGTTGTCCATGTCATCTATGTCGTCAATATCGTCAAAGTCGTAAATATCGTCTATGTTGACTATGTCGTCAATGTCGTCTGTCTCGTCTGTGTCGTCAATGTCGACAATGTCGTCAAATTCGTCAATATCGTCTATGTCTTCAATGTCGTCAATGTCGTCAATGTCTTCTATGTCGTAAATGTCGTTAATATCGTCAATGTCGTCAATATCGTCTATGTCGTCTATGTCGTCAATGTCGTCAAAGTCGTCTATGTCTTCAATGTTGTCAATATCGTCAACGTCGTCGATGTCGTCAAAATCATCAATATCGGTTATGTCGTCTATGTCGTCAATTTCGTCAACGTCGTCTATGTCGTCAATATCGTCAATGTCGTCTATGTCGTCAATCTCGTCAATGTCGTCAATGTCGTCAATGTCGTCCAAGTAGTCTATGTCGTCAATGTCGTCAATGACGTCAATGTCGTCAATATCGTCAATGTCGTCAATGTCGTCAAAGTCGTCAATATCGTCTATGTCATCTATGTCGTTAAAGTCGCCAATGTCGTCAATGTCGTCTATGTCGTCAATGTCGTCAATGTAGTCAATATCGTCTATGTCGTCTATTTCGTCTATGTCGTCAATGTCGTCAATGTCGTCAATATCGTCAATGGCGTCAATGTCGTCAAAGTCGTCTATATCGTCTATGTCGTCAATGCTGTCTATTTCGTCAAAGTCGTCTATGTCGTCAAAGTCGTCAATGTCGTCAATGTCGTCTATGTCGTCAATGTCCTCAATACCGTCTATGTCGTCAATGTCGTTTATGTCGTCTATGTCGCCTTTGTCGTCAATATCGTCTATGTCGTCAATGTCGTCAATGTCGTCAATATCGTCTATGTCGTCTGTGTCGTTAATGTCGTCAATGTCGTCAATGTCGTCAATGTCGTCTATGTCGTCAATGTTGTCAATGTCGTCAAAGTCGTCAATATCGTCTATGTCCTCAATGTCGTCTATGTCGTCTATGTCGTCAATATCGTCTATGTCGTCAATGTCATCAATGTCGTCAATGTCGTCAATGTCGTTTATGTCGTCAATGTCGTCAATGTCGTCTATGTCGTAAATGTCGTCACTGTCGTCAATGTCGTCAATGTCGTCTATGTCGTCAATGACGTTAATGCCTTCAATGTCGTCAATATCGTCTATGTCGTCCAAGTCGTCAATGTGGTCAATGTCGTCTATGTCGTCAATGTCGTCGATGTCGTCAAATTCGTCTATGTCGTCAATGTCGTCAATGCCATCAAGGTCGTCAATGTCGTCAAAGTCGTCAATATCGTCTATGTCGTCTATGTCGCCAATGTCGTCAATGTCGTCAAAGTAGTCTATGTCGTCAATGTCGTCAATGTCGTCAATGTCGTCAATGACGTCAATGTCATCAATGTCTTCAATGCTGTCAATGTTGTCAATGTCATACATGTTGTCTATGTCATCTATGTCGTCAATGTCGTAAAAGCGTAAATATCGTCTATGTGGTCTATGTCGTCAATGTTGTCTGTGTCGTCAATGTCGTCAAAGTCGGCAATATCGTCAATATCGTCAATGTCGTCAATGTCGTCAATACCGTCTATGTCGTCAATGTCGTTTATGTCGTCTATGTCGTCTTTGTCGTCAATGTCGTCGATGTCGTCAATGTCGTTAATGTCGTCAATGTCGTCAATATCGTCTATGTCGTCTATGTCGTTAATGTCGTCAATGTCGTCAATGTCGTCAATGTCGTCTATGTCGTCAATGTTGTCAATGTCGTCAAAGTCGTCAATATCGTCTATGTCGTCTATGTCGTCTATGTTGGCTATGTCGTCTATGTCGTCAATGTCATCAATATCGTCTATGTCGTCAATGCCGTCTATCTCGTCTATGTCGTCTATGTCGTCACTATCGTCAATGTCGTCAATGTCGTCAATGTCGTCAATGTCTTCTATGTCGTCATTGTCGTTTATGTCGTCAATGTCGTCAATATCGTCTATGTCGTCTATGTCGTCAATGACGTCAATGTCGTCTATGTCGTCAATTTCGTCCAAGTCGTCAATATCGTCTATGTCGTCAATGTCGTCAATGTCGTCAATGACGCCAATGTCGTCAATGTCTTCAATGCTGTCAACGTTTTCAATGTCATACATGTTGTCTATGTCATCTATGTCATCATTGTCGTCAATGTCGTCTATTTCGTCAATGTCGTTAATTTCGTCAATGTCGTCAATATCGTTTATGTCGTCTATGTAGTCAATGTCGTCAAAGTCGTCTATGTCGTCTAGTTCGTCAATGTCGTCAATGGCACCTTTGTCGACAATATCGTCAATATCGTCAATGTCGTCAAAGTCGTCAATATCGGTTATGTCGTCTATGTCGTCAATGTCATCAATGTCGTCTATGTCGTCAATGTCGTCAATGTCGTCAATGTCGTCAAAGTCGTCAATATCGTCAATGTCGTCAATGTCGACTATATCGTCAATGTCGTCAATGTCGTCTATGTCGTCAATGTCGTCTATGTCGTCCTTGTCGTCTATGTCGTCAATGTCGTCAATGTCGTCAATGTCGTCAGTGTCGTCAATGTCGTCAATGTCTCTATGTCGTCAATGTCGTTAATGTCGTCAATGTCGTCAATGTCGTCAAATTCGTCAATTTCGTCTATGTCGTCAATATCGACATTTTCGTCAATGTCGTCAATGTCGTCAATATCGTCTATGTCGTCTATGTCGTCAATGTCGTCAATGTCGTCAATGTCGTCAATATCGTCAATGTCGTCAATGTCGTCAAAGTCGTCAATATCATCTATGTCGTCAATGCCGTCTATGTCGTCTATGTCGTCTATGTCGTCAATATCATCAATGTCGTCAATGTCGTCCATGTCGTCAATGTCGTCAATGTCTTCTATGTCGTCAATGTCGTTAATGTCGTCAATGTCGTCCATATCGTCTATGTCGTCTATGTCATCTATGTCGTCAAAGTCGTCAATATCGTCATTGTCGTCAATGTCGTCAAATTCGTCAATATCGGTTATGTCGTCTATGTCGTCAATTTCGTCAATGTCGTCAAAGTAGTCTATGTCGTCAATGTCGTCAATGACGTCAATGTCATCAATATCGTCAATGTCGTCAAAGTCGTCAATATCGTCTATGTCGTCAATGTCGTCTATGTCTTCTATGTCGTCTTTGTCATCAATATCATATATGTCGTCAATGTTGTTAATGTCGTCAATGTCGTCAATATTGTCTATGTCGTCTATGTCGTTAGTGTCATCAATGTCGTCAATGTCGTCTATGTCGTCAATGTCGTCAATGTCGTCAAAGTCGTCAATATCGTCTATGTCGTCTATGTCGTCTATGTCGTCAATGTCGTTAATATCGTCAATGTCGTCAATGTCGTCAAAGTCGTCTATATCGTCTATGTCGTCAATGCCGTCTATGTCGTCTATGTAGTCTATGTCGTCAATATCGTCAATGTCGTCAATATCGTCAATGTCGTCAATGTCGTCAATGTCGTCAATGTCTTCTATGTCGTCAATGTCGTTAATGTCGTCAAGGCGTCAATGTCGTCAATATCGTCTATGTCGTCTATGTCGTCAATGACGTCAATGTCGTCAATGTCGTCAATGTCGTCAAAGTCGTCAATATCGTCTATGTCGTCAATGTCGTCAATGACGCCAATGTCGTCAAAGTCTTCAATGCTGTCAACGTTTTCAGTGTCATACATGTTGTCTATGTCTTCTATGTCGTCATTGTCGTCAATGTCGTCAATGTCGTCAATGTCGTCAATGTCGTCAATATCGTCAATGTCGTCTATGTCGTCAATGTCGTCAATGTCGTCAATGTCGTCTATGTCGTCAATATCGTCAATGCCGTCTATGTCGCCAATGTCGTCAATGTCGTCAATGTCGTCAAAGTCGTCAATATCGTCTATGTCGTCAATGTCGTCAATGTCGTCAAAGTAGTCTATGTCGTCAATGTCAATGACGCAATGTCTTCAATGTCTTCAATGCTGTCAATGTTGTCAATATCATACATGTTGTCTATGTCATCTATGTCGTCAATGTCGGCAAAGTCGTAAATATCGTCTATGTCGTCTATGTCGTCAATGTCGTCTGTGTCGACAATGTCATCAAAGTCGTCAATGTCGTCAATATCATCAATGTCGTCAATGTCGTCAATACCGTCTATGTCGTCAATGTCGTCAATGACGTCAATATCGTCAATGTCTTCAATGCGGTCAATGTTGTCAATGTAATACATGTTGTATATGTCATCTATGTCGTCAAAGTCGTAAAAAACGTCTATGTCGTAAATGTCGTCTGTGTAGTCAATGTCGGCAATGTCGTCAATGTCATCAACATCGTCAATGTCGCTAATGTCGTCAAAGTCGTCAAAATCGTCTATGTCGACAATGTCGGCTATGTCGTCTTTGTCGTCAATATCGTCTATGTCGTCAATGTCGTCAATGTCGTCAATATCGTCTATGTCGTCTATGTCGTTTATGTCGTCAATGTCGTCAATGTCGTCTATGTCGTTAATGTCGTCAATGTCGTCAAAGTCGTCAATATCGCCTATGTCGTCTATGTCGTCTATGTCGGCTATGTCGTCTATGTCGTCAATGTCGTCAATACTGTCTATGTCGTAAATATCGTCAGTATCGTCATTTTCGTCAATGTCGTCAACGTCGTTAATGTCGTCAATATCGTCTATGTCGTCTATGTCGTGTAGGTCGTCAATGTCGTCAAAGTCGTCAATATCATCTATGTCGTCTATGTCGTCAATGTCGTCAATTTCGTCAAAGTCGTCTATGACGTCAATGTCGTCAATGACGTCAATGTCTTCAATGCTGTCAATGTTGTCAATGTCATACATGTTGTCTATGTCATCTATGTCGTCAATGTCGTCAAAGTAGTAAATATCGTTTATGTTGACTTTGTCGTCAATGTCGTCTGTGTCGTCTGTGTCGTCATTGTCGTCAATGGCGTCAAATTCGTCAATATCGTCTCTGTCGTCAATGTCGTCTATGTCGTCAAAGTCGTCATTATCGTCTTTGTTGTCTTTGTCGTCGAGTCGTCAATGTCGTCAATGTCGTCAATGTCGTCAATGTCGTCAATATCGTCAATGTCGTCAATGTCGTCAAAGTCGTCAATATCGCCTATGTCGTCAATGTCGTCTATGTCGTCTATGTCGTCAATATCGTCAATGTCGTCAATGTAATCCATGTCGTCTATGTCGTCTATGTCGTCAATATCGTCAATGTCGTTAATTTCGTCAATGTCGTCAATATCGTCTATGTCGTCTATGTAGTGAAGGTCGTCAAATTCGTCTATGTCGTCTAGTTCGTCAATGTCGTCAATGGTGTCTTTGTCGTCAATATCGTCAATGGCGTCAATGTCGTCAAATGCGTCAATATCGGTTATGTCGTCTATGTCGTCAATGCCGTTAATATCGTCTATGTCGTCAAAGTCGTCAATATCGTCTATGTCGTCTATGTCGTGAATGTCGTCTATGTCGTCAAAGTCGTCTATGACATCAATGTCGTCAATGACGTCAATGTCGTCAATGTCTTCAATGCTGTCAATGCTCTGAATGTCATACATGTTGTCTATGTCATCAGTGTCTTAAATGTCGTCAAAGTCGTAAATATCGTCTATGTTGACTATGTCGTCAATGTCGTCTGTCTCGTCTGTGTCGTCAATGTCGTCAATATTGTCAAATTCGTCAATATCGTCTATGTCGTCAATGTCGTCTATGTCGTCTATGTCGTCAATATCGTCAATGTCTTCAATGTCGTCAATGTCGTCAAAGTCGTCAATGTCTTCTATGTCGTCAATGTCGTTAATGTCGTCAATGTCGTCAATATCATCTATGTCGTCTATGTCGTCAACTTCGTCAAAGTCGTCTATGTCTTCAATGTCGTCAATATCGTCAATGTCGTCAATGTCGTCAAAGTCATCAATATCGGTTATGTCGTCTATGTCGTCAATTTCGTCAACGTCGTCTATGTCGTCAATATCGTCAATGTCGTCTATGTCGTCAATGTCGTCAATGTCGTCAATGTCGTCAAAGTAGTCTATGTCGTCAATGTCGTCAATGACGTGAATGTCATCAATATCGTCAATGTCGTCAAAGTCGTCAATATCGTCTGTGTTGTCAATGTCGTCTATGTCGTCTATGTCGTCTTTGTCGCCAGTATCGTCTTTGTCGTCAATGTCGTTAATATCGTCAATGTCGTCAATATCGTCTATGTCGTCTATGTCGTTAAAGTCGTCAATGTCGTCAATGTCGTCTATGTCGTCAATGTCGTCAAAGTAGTCAATATCGTCTATGTCGTCTATTTCGTCTATGTCGTCAATGTCGTCAATGTCGTCAATATCGTCAATGGCGTCAATGTCGTCAAAGTCGTCTATATCGTCTATGTCGTCAATGCTGTCTATTTCGTCAAAGTCGTCTATGTCGTCAATGTCGTCAATGTCGTCAATGTCGTCAATGTCGTCAATGTCGTCAATGTCTTCAATGCTGTCAACGTTTTCAATTTCATACATGTTGTCTATGTCATCTATGTCGTCATTGTCGTCAATGTCGTCTATGTCGTCAATGTCGTTAATTTCGTCAATGTCGTCAATATCGTCTATATCGTATATGTAGTCAATGTCGTCAAAGTTGTCTATGTCGTCTAGTTCGTCAATATCGTCAATGGTGTCTTTTTCGTCAATATCGTCAATGTCGTCAATGTCGTCAAAGTCGTCAATATCGGTTATGTCGTCTATGTCGTCAATGTCGTCTATTTCGTCAAAGTCGTCAATGGCGTCAAAGTCGTCTATGTCGTCAATGTCGTCAATGACGTCAATGTCGTCAATGTCTTCAATGTGGTCAATGTTGTCTGTCCTACATGTTTTCTATGTCAACTATGTCATCAATGTCGCCAAAGTAGTAAACATCGTCTATGTCGTCTATCTCGTCATTGTCGACTGTGTCGTCAATGTCGTCAATATCGTCAAGTCGTCAATGTCGTCAATATCGCCAATGTCGTCAATGTCGACAAAGTCGTCAATATCGTCAATGTCGTCAATGTCGTAGAAGTCGTCAATATCGTCTATGTCGTCTATTACGTCAATGTCGTCAATGTCGTCAATGTCGTCAATGTCGTCAATGTCGTCTATGTCTTCAATGTCGTTAATGTCGTCAATGTCTTCAATATCGTTTATGTCGTCTATGTAGTCAATGTCGTCAATGTCGTCTATGTCATCTAAGTTGTCAATGTCGTCAATGGCGTCAATGTCGTCAAAGTCGTCAGTATCGGTTATGTCGTCTATGTCGTCAATTTCGTCTATGTCATCAACGTCGTCTATGTCGTCGATGTCGTCAATGTCGTCCATGTCGTCTATGTCGTCAATGTCGTCTATGTCGACAATGTCGTCAATGTCTTCAATGTCGTCAATGTCGTCTATGTCGTTAATGTTGTTAATGTCGTCAATGTCGTCAATATCGTCTTTGTCGTCCATGTCGTCAATGTCGTCAATTTCGTCTATGTCGTCAATATCGTCAATGTCGTCAATGTCGTCAAAGTCGTCAATATCGTCTATGTCGTCAATATCGTCAATGTCGTCTATGTCGTCAATGTCGTCAATGTCGTCAATGTCGTCTATGTCGTCAATGTCGTCAATGTCGTCAATATCGTCAAAGTCGTATATATCGTCTATGTCGTCAATGCCGTCTATGTCGTCTATGTCGTCTATGTCATCAATATCGTCAATGTCGTCAATGTCGTCAATTTCTTCTATGTCGTCAATGTAGTTAATGTCATCAATGTCGTCAATATCGTCTATGTCGTCTATGTCGTCAATGCCGTCAAAGTCGTCAATGTCGTCAATGTCGTCAATGTCGTCAAAGTCCTCAATATCGTCTATGTCGTCAATGCCATCAATGACGCCAATGTCGTCAATGTCTTCAATGCTGTCAACGTTTTCAATGTCATACATGTTGTCTATGTCATCTATGTCGTCATTGTCGTCAAAGTCGTCTAAGTCGTCAAAGTCGTCAATGTCGTCCAAGTAGTCTATGTCGTCAATGTCGTCAGTGACGTCAATGTCATCAATGTCTTCAATGCTGTCAATGTTGTCAATGTCATACATGTTGTCTATGTCATCTATGTCGTCAATGTCGTAAAGGCGTGAATATCGTCTATGTCGTCCATGTCGTCAATGTCGTCTGTGTCGTCAATGTCGTCAAAGTCGTCAATGTCGTCAATATCATCAATGTCGTCAATGTCGTCAATACCGTCTATGTCGTCAATGTCGTCAATGTCGTTTATGTCGTCTATGTCGTCTTTGTCGTCAATATCTTCTATGTCGTCAATGTCGTTAATTTCGTCATTGTCGTCAATATCGTCTATGTCGTCTATGTAGTCAATGTCGTCAAAGTCGTCTATGTCATCTAGTTGGTCAATGTCGTCAATGGCGTTTTTGTTGTCAATATCGTCAATGTCGTCAATGTCGTCAAAGTCGTCAATATCGGTTATGTCGTCTATGTCGTCAATGTCGTGAATGTCGTCTGTTGTTGTTATGGTCTTCAGTCCGGAGACTGGTTTGATGCAGCTCTCCACCCTACTCTATCCTGAGCAAGCCTTTTCATCTCCTTATAAGAACGGCAACCCACATCTACTTGAATCTGCTTACTATACGCATCTCTTGGTCTCCCTCTGCGATTTTTACCCCACACACTTCCCTCCAATGCTAAATTTACGATTCCCCGATGTCTAAGAATGTGTCCTACCAAGCGATCCCTTCTTTTAGTCAAGGTATGCCAAAAATTCCTTTTCTCACCAATTCTGTTCAGTACCTCTTCATTACTTATGCGATCTACCCACCTAATCTTCAGCATTATTCTGTAACACCACATTTCAAAAGCCTCTATTCTCTTCCTGTCCGCACTGCTTATCGTCCATGTATCACTCCCGTACAAGGCAACACTCCACACAAATGCCTTCAGAAAAGACTTCCTTACCCTTAACTTAATATTCGATGTTAGCAAATTTCTCTTTTTCAAAAATGCTTTTCTGCCCATTGCCATTCTGCATTTTATATCCTCTGTACTGCGACCATCGCATGTTATTTTACTACCCAAGTAACAAAACTCATCTACCACCTTCAATGTTTCGTCACCTAATCTAATTCCTTCAGCATCGCCTGATTTTCTAGGACCGCATTCCATTATTTTTGTTTTGCTCTTGTTAATGTTCATTTTATATGCACTCTTCAACACGCTGTCTATTCCATTCAACTGCTCTTCCAGGTCCTTTGCTGTCTCTGACAGAATTACCATGTCATCGGCAAAACGCAATGTTTTTATTTCTTCCCCCTGAACTTTAATCCCTATTCCAAATTTTTCCTTGCTTTCCTTCACCGCCTGCTCGAGGTACAAATTGAATAGCATCGGAGAAAGGCTACAACCCTGTCTTACTCCCTTCCCAACTGATGCTTCCCTTTCATGCCCTTCGAGTCTAATAACTGCGGTCTGGCTTTTGTACAAGTTGTAAATAACTCTCCTTTCCCTGTATTTTACTCCTGCTGACTTCAGAATTTGAAAGAGTGTATTCCAGTCAACATTGTCAAACGCTTTCTCCAAATCTACAAAAGCTAAAAATGTAGGTTTGCCTTTCCTTAGTCTATCTTCTAAGATAAGACGTAAAGTGAGTATTGCCTCCCGGGTTCCTACTTTCCTCGTGAATCCAAACTGATCTTCCCCGAGGTCAGCTTCTACCAGCTTTTCCATTCTCCTGTAGATAATTCGTGTTAAAATTTTGCAACCATGATTTATCAAACTGATGGTTCTGTAATTTTCACACCTGTCTGCGCCTGATTTCTTTGGAATGGGGATTATTACATTTTTCTTAAAGTCTGAGGGCATTTCGCCTGTCTCATACATCCTACACACCAGTTCTAATAATCTTGTCATGGCTGGCTCTCCCAGAGACTTTAGTAGCTCTGAGGGTATGTCATCTATTCCTGGGGCCTTGTTCCTACCTAGGTCTTTCAGGGCTCTGTCAAATTCATCTCTCAGTATACTATCTCCTATTTCATCTTGATCTACTTCCTCTTCCCTTCCTACAACATCGTTTCTAAGTTCATTTCCTTTGTAGAGCTGCTCTATGTACTCTTTTTTCAGCTTTCCCTTCTTTGCTGAGAACTGGTTTCCCATGTGAGTTCTTGATATTCGTAGAGTTGCTTTTCTTGTCCCCAAATGTCTCTTTTATTTTCCTGTAGGCGGTATCTACTTTTCCCCTTGCTATACATTCTTCTACAGATTTGCATTTGGCTTCTAGCCACTCCTGCTTATTCATTTTGCACTTCTTGTCAATCTCATTTTTTAGTCGTCTGTACTCCATTTTGTCTGTTTCATTTACTGCATTTTTATATTTTCTCCTTTCATCAATTAAATTTAGTATTTCCTGTGTTATCCAAGAATGTTTTAGGTCTTGCCTTTCTACCTATTTTGTCCTCTGCTGCCTTCACTATTTCATCTCTCAATGCTACCCATTCCTCTTCTACTGTTTTATTTCCCCCTGTTTCTGTCAATTGTTGCCTAAATATCCCTCTGAAATTCTCCAGAACTTCACTTTCCTTCAATTTATCTAAGTCCCATCTTGTTATTTTCCTACCTTTCTGCAGTTTTTTCAGCTTCAGCCTACAGTTCATGACTAACAAGTTATGGTCAGAGTCTATATCTGCCCCTGGGTGTGTCCTGCAGTTTATAACCTGGTTCCGGTACCTATGTCTTACCATTATAAAATCTATCTGATACCTTCCGGTGTCTCCTGGTCTCTTCCATGTATACAACCTTCTTTTGTGATTCTTAAACCACGTGTTTGTTACGATTAAATCATGTTCCGTGCAAAATTCTACCAGGCGACTTCCTCTTTCATTCCTCCTGCCCAGTCCATATTCACCTACTATTTTTCCTTCTCTTCCTTTTCCTACTACCGAATTCCAGTCTCCCATAACAATTAAGTTTTCCTCTCCCTTAATTATCTGAATAATTTCCTTTAGCTCCTCATATATTTCTTCGATCTCCTCATCATCGGCAGAGCTAGTTGGCATATAAACCTGTACTACTGTTGTTGGTGTTGGCTTCGTAACTTCACTAATCCCCACTATATCTAACTTCAACCGATCCATTTCCCTTTTTAAATTTTCTAATTTTCCTACCCGATTAAGGGATCTAATATTCCACGCACCGATCCGTAGAATGCCAATATTGTCCTTCCTGATGAAAACATCCTCCTGAGTAGTCCCCACCTAGAGATCCGAATGGGGGACTATTTTACCTCCGGAATATTTTACCCGAGAGGATGCCATCATCATATTTCCATACAGTAGAGCTGCATGTCCTCGGGAAAAATGACGGCTGTAGTTTCCCCTTGCTTTCAGCCGTTCGCAGTAGCTGTATGGCAAAGCCACATTATCTGATGTTACAAGGCCAGCTCAGTCAATCATCCAGACTGTTGCCCCTGTAACTACTGAAAAGGCTGCTGCTCCTCTTCAGGAACCACACGTTTGTCTGGCCTCTCCACAGATACCCCTCCGCTGTGGTTGCACCTACGGTACGGCTATCTGCATTGTTGAGGCATGCAAGCCACCACACCTCGGCAATATCTGTGGTTCATGGGGGTGGGAATGTCGTCTATGTCGTCAATATCGTCAATGTCGTCAATATCGTCAATGTCGTCAATGTCGTCACTGTCGTCAATGTCTTCTATGTCGTCAATGTCGTTAATGTCGTCAATGTCGTCAATATCGTCTATGTCGTCTATGTCGTCAATGTCGTCAAAGTCGTCTATGTCGTCTATGTCGTCAATGTCATCAAGGTCGTCAATGTCGTCAAAGTCGTCAATATCGTCTATGTCGTCTATGTCGTCAATGTCGTCAATGTCGTCAAAGTAGTCTATGTCGTCAATGTCGTCAATGTCGTCAATGTCGTCAATGACGTCAATGTCATCAATGTCTTCAATGCTGTCAATGTTGTCAATGTCATACATGTTGTCTATGTCATCTATGTCGTCAATGTCGTAAAGGCGTAAATATCGTCTATGTCGTCTATGTCGTCAATGTCGTCTGTGTCGTCAATGTCGTCAATGTCGTTTATGTCATCTATGTCGTCTTTGTCGTCAATAACGTCTATGTCGTCAATGTCGTTAATGTCGTCAATGTCGTCAATATCGTCTATGTCGTCTGTGTCGTTAATGTCGTCAATGTCGTCAATGTCGTCAATGTCGTCTATGTCGTCAATGTTGTCAATGTCGTCAAAATCGTCAATATCGTCTATGTCGTCTATGTCGTCTATGTTGGCTATGTCGTCTATGTCGTCAATGTCATCAATATCGTCTATGTCGTAAATATCGTCAATATCGACATTTACGGCAATGTCGTCAACGTCGTTAATGTCGTCAATATCGTCTATATCGTCTATGTCGTCTATGTCGTGTAGGTCGTCAATGTCTTCAAAGTCGTCAATATCGTCTATGTCGTCTATGTCGTCAATGTCGTCAATGTCGTCAAAGTCGTCAATATCGTCTATGTCGTCTACGTCGTCTATGTCGTCTATGTCATCAATGTCGTCAAAGTCGTCAATATCGTCAATGTCGTCAAAGTCGTCTATATCGTCTATGTTGTCAATGCCGTCTATCTCGTCTATGTCGTCTAAGTCGTCACTGTCGTCAATGTCGTCAATGTCGTCAATGTCGTCAATGTCTTCTATGTCGTCAATGACGTCAATGTCGTCAATGTCGTTAATGTCGTCCAAGTCGTCAATATCGTCTATGTCGTCAATGTCGTCAATGTCGTCAATGACGCCAATGTCGTCAATGTCTTCAATGCTGTCAACGTTTTCAATGTCATACATGTTGTCTATGTCATCTATGTCATCATTGTCGTCAATGTCGTCTATGTCGTCAATGTCGTTAATTTCGTCAAAGTCGTCAATATCGTCTATGTCGTCTATGAAGTCAATGTTGTCAAAGTCGTCTATGTCGTCTAGTTCGTCAATGTCGTCAATGGCGCCTTTGTCGTCAATATCGTCAATATCGTCAATGTCGTCAAAGTCGTCAATATTGGTTATGTCGTCTATGTCGTCAATGTCGTCATTGTCGTCTATGTCGTCAATATCGTCAATGTCGTCTATGTCGTCAATGTCGTCAATGTCGTCAATGTTGTCAAAGTCGTCAATATCGTCAATGTCGTCAATGTCGTCTATGTCGTCTATATCGTCAATGTCGTCAATGTCGTCAAAGTCGTCAATATCGTCTATGTCGTCTATGTCGTCAATGTCGTCTATGTTGTCAATGTCGTCTATGTCGTCTATGTCTTCAATGTCGTCAATGTCGTCAATGTCGTCAGTGTCGTCAATGTCGTCAATGTCTCTATGTCGTCAATGTCGTTAATGTCGCCAATGTCGTCATATCGTCTATGTCGTCTATGTCGTCAATGTCGTTAAAGTCATCTATGTGTTCAATGTCGTCAGTGTCTCTATGTCGTCAATGTCGTTAATGTCGTCAATGTCGTCAAAGTCGTCAATATCGTCTATGTCGCCAATGTCGTCTATGTCTTCTATGTCGTCTTTGTCGTCAATATCATCTATGTCGTCAATGTTGTTAATGTCTTCAATGTCACCAATATCGTCTATGTCGTCTATGTCGTTAGTGTCATCAATGTCGTCAATATCGTCTATGTCGTCAATGTCGTCAATGTCGTCAAAGTCGTCAATATCGTCTATATCGTCTACGTCGTCTATGTCGTCTATGTCATCAAAGTCGTCAAAGTCGTCAATACCGTCAATGTCGTCAAAGTCGTCTATATCGTCTATGTCGTCAATGCCGTCTATCTCGTCTATGTCGTCTATGTCGTCAATATCGTCAATGTCGTCAATGTCGTCAATGTCTTCAATGTCGTCAATGTCTTCTATGTCGTCAATGTCGTTAATGTCGTCAATGTCGTCAATATCGTCTATGTCGTCAATGTCGTAAATGTCGTCAATGACGCCAATGTCGTCAATGTCTTCAATGCTGTCAACGTCTTCAATGTCATACATGTTGTCTATGTCATCTATGTCATCATTTACGTCAATGTCGTCTATGTCGTCAATGTCGTTAATTTCGTCAATGTCGTCAATATCGTTTATTTCGTCTATGTAGTCAATGTCGTCAAAGTCGTCTATGTCGTCTAGTTCGTCAATGTCGTCAATGGCACCTTTGTCGTCAATATCGTCAATATCGTCAATGTCGTCAAAGTCGTCAACATTGGTTATGTCGTCTATGTCGTCAATGTCGTCAATGTCGTCTATGTCGTCAATATCGTCAATGTCGTCTATGTCGTCAATGTCGTCAATGTCGTCAATGTCGTCAAAGTCGTCAATATCGTCAATGTCGTCAATGTCGTCTATGTCGTCTATATCGTCAATGTCGTCAATGTCGTCAATGTCGTCAATATCGTCAATGTCGTCTATGTCGTCAATGTCGTCTATGTCGTCAATGTCGTCAATGTCGTCAATGTCGTCAAAGTCGTCAAAGTCGTCAATACCGTCAATGTCGTCAAAGTCGTCTATATCGTCTATGTCGTCAATGCCGTCTATCTCGTCTATGTCGTCTATGTCGTCAATATCGTCAATGTCGTCAATGTCGTCAATGTCTTCAATGTCGTCAATGTCTTCTATGTCGTCAATGTCGTTAATGTCGTCAATGTCGTCAATATCGTCTATGTCGTCAATGTCGTAAATGTCGTCAATGACGCCAATGTCGTCAGTGTCTTCAATGCTGTCAACGTTTTCAATGTCATACATGTTGTCTATGTCATCTATGTCATCATTTACGACAATGTCGTCTATGTCGTCAATGTCGTTAATTTCGTCAATATCGACATTTTCGTCAATGTCGTCAATGTCGTCAATATCGTCTATGTCGTCTATGTCGTCAATATCGTCTATGTCGTCAATGTCGTCTATGTCGTCTATGTCGTCAATGTCGTCAATGTCGTCAATGTCGTCAATGTCTCTATGTCGTCAATGTCGATAATGTCGTCAAAGTTGTCAATGTCGTCAAAGTCGTCAATATCGTCTATGTCGTCAATATCGACATTTTCGTCAATGTCGTCAATGTCGTCAATATCGTCTATGTCGTCTATGTCGTCAATGTCGTCTATGTCGTCAATGTCGTCTATGTCGTCTATGTCGTCAATGTCGTCAATGTCGTCAATGTCGTCAATGTCGTCAATGTCGTCATTGTCTCTATGACGTCAATGTCGTTAATGTCGTCAATGTCGTCATATCGTCTATGTCGTCTATGTCGTCAATGTCGTCAAAGTCGTCTATGTGTTCAATGTCGTCAATGTCACTATGTCGTCAATGTCGTTAATGTCGTCAGTGTCGTCATATCGTCTATGTCGTCTATGTCGTCAATGTCGTCAAAGTCGTCTATGTGTTCAATGTCGTCAATGTCGTCAATGTCGACAAAGTCATCAATATCGTCTATGTCGTCAATGTCGTCAATGTCGTCAATGACGCCAATGTCGTCAATGTCTTCAATGCTGTCAACGTTTTCAATGTCATACATGTTGTCTATGTCATCTATGTCGTCATTGTCGTTAATGTCGTCTATGTCGTCAATGTCGTTAATTTCGTCAATGTCGTCAATATCGTCTTTGTCGTCTATTTAGTCAAGGTCGTCAAATTTGTCTATGTCGTCTAGTTCGTCAATGTCGTCAATGGTGTCTTTGTCGTCAATATCGTCAATGTCGTCAAATTCGTCAATATCGGTTATGATGTCTATGTCGTCAATGTCGTCAATGTAGTCTATGTCGTCAATATCGTCAATGTCGTCTATGTCATCGATGTCGTCATTGTCGTCAATGTCGTCAACGTCGTCAATATCGTCTATGTCGTCTATGTCGTCAATGTCGTCAATGTCGTCAAAGTAGTCTATGTCGTCAATGTCGTCAATGACGTCAATGTCATCAATATCGTCAATGTCGTCAATGTCGTCAAAGTCGTCAATGTCGTCTATGTCGCCAATGTCGTCTATGTCTTCTATGTCGTCTTTGTCGTCAATATCATCTATGTTGTCAACGTCGTTAATGTCGTCAATATCGTCTATGTCGTCTATGTCGTCTATGTCGTGTAGGTCGTCAATGTCGTCAAAGTCGTCAATATCGTCTATGTTGACTATGTCGTCAATGTCGTCTGTGTCGTCTGTGTCGTCAATGTCGTCAATGTCGTCAAATTCGTCAATATCGTCTATGTCGTCAATGTCGTCTATGTCATCTATGTCGTCAATATCGTCTATGTCGTCAATGTCGTCAATGTCGTCAATGTCGTCAATGTCTTCTATGTCGTCAATGTCGTTAATGTCGTCAATATCGTCAATATCGTCTATGTCGTCTATGTCGTCAATGTCGTCAAAGTCGTCTATGTCGTCAATGTCGTCATTGTCGTCAATGTCGTCAATGTCCTCAAATCGTTAATATCGTCTATGTCGTCAATGTTGTCAATGTCGTCAATAGCGTTAATGTCGTCAATGTCTTCAATGCTGTCAACGTTTTCAATGTCATACATGTTGTCTATGTCATCTATGTCGTCATTGTCGTCAATGTCGTCTATGTCGTCAATGTCGTTAATTTCGTCAATATCGTCTATGTCGTCAATGTCGTCAATGTCGTCAAAGTAGTCTATGTCGTCAATGTCAATGACGTCAATGTCATCAATGTCTTCAATACTGTAAATGTTGTCAATACCATACATGTTGTCTATGTCATCTATGTCGACAATGTCGTCAAAGTGGTAAATATCGTCCACGTCGTCTATGTCGTCAATGTCGTTTGTGTCATCAATGTCGTCAAAGTCGTCAATGTCGTCAATGTCGTCAATGTCGTCAATACCGTCTATGACGTCAATGTCGTCAATGACGTCAATATCGTCAATGTATTCAATGCGGTCGATGTTGTCAATGTCATACATGTTGTCTATGTCATCTATGTCGTCAAAGTCGTAAATATCATCTATGTCGCCTATATCGTCAATGTCGACTGCATCGTCAATGTCGTCAATGTCGTCAATTTCATCAATATCGTCAATGTCGTATATGTCGTCAAAGTGGTCAATATCGTCTATGTCGTCAATGTCGACTATGTCGTCTATGTCGTCTTTGTCGTCAATATCGTCTATGTCGTCAATGTCGTCAAAGTCGTCAATGTCGTCTATGTCGCCAATGTCGTCTATGTCTTCTATGTCGTCTTTGTCGTCAATATCATCTATGTAGTCAACGTCGTTAATGTCGTCAATATCGTCTATGTCGTCTATGTCGTCTGTGTCGTGTAGGTCGTCAATGTCGTCAAAGTCGTCAATATCGTCTATGTTGACTATGTCGTCAATGTCGTCTGTGTCGTCTGTGTCGTCAATGTCGTCAATGTCGTCAAATTCGTCAATATCGTCTATGTCGTCAATGTCATCTATGTCGTCTATGTCGTCAATATCGTCTATGTCGTCAATGTCGTCAATGTCGTCAATGTCGTCAATGTCTTCTATGTCGTCAATGTCGTTAATGTCGTCAATGTCGTCAATATCGTCTATGTCGTCTATGTCGTCAATGTCGTCAAAGTCGTCTATGTCGTCAATGTCGTCATTGTCGTCAATGTCGTCAATGTCCTCAAATCGTTAATATCGTCTATGTCGTCAATGTTGTCAATGTCGTCAATAGCGTTAATGTCGTCAATGTCTTCAATGCTGTCAACGTTTTCAATGTCATACATGTTGTCTATGTCATCTATGTCGTCATTGTCGTCAATGTCGTCTATGTCGTCAATGTCGTTAATTTCGTCAATATCGTCTATGTCGTCAATGTCGTCAATGTCGTCAAAGTAGTCTATGTCGTCAATGTCAATGACGTCAATGTCATCAATGTCTTCAATACTGTAAATGTTGTCAATACCATACATGTTGTCTATGTCATCTATGTCGACAATGTCGTCAAAGTGGTAAATATCGTCCACGTCGTCTATGTCGTCAATGTCGTTTGTGTCATCAATGTCGTCAAAGTCGTCAATGTCGTCAATGTCGTCAATGTCGTCAATACCGTCTATGACGTCAATGTCGTCAATGACGTCAATATCGTCAATGTATTCAATGCGGTCGATGTTGTCAATGTCATACATGTTGTCTATGTCATCTATGTCGTCAAAGTCGTAAACATCATCTATGTCGCCTATATCGTCAATGTCGACTGCATCGTCAATGTCGTCAATGTCGTCAATTTCATCAATATCGTCAATGTCGTATATGTCGTCAAAGTGGTCAATATCGTCTATGTCGTCAATGTCGACTATGTCGTCTATGTCGTCTTTGTCGTCAATATCGTCTATGTCGTCAATGTCGTCAAAGTCGTCAATATCGTCTATGTCGTCAATATCGTCAATATCGACATTTTCGTCAATGTCGTCAATATCGTCTATGTCGTCTATGTCGTCTATGTCGTCAATGTCGTCTATGTCGTCAATGTCGTCTATGTCGTCAATGTCGTCAATGTCGTCAATGTCGTCAATGTCGTCAATGTCGTCAATGTCGTCAAAGTAGTCTATGTCGTCAATGTCGTCAATGACGTGAATGTCATCAATATCGTCAATTTCGTCAAAGTCGTCAATATCGTCTGTGTTGTCAATGTCGTCTATGTCGTCTATGTCGTCTTTGTCGTCAGTATCGTCTTTGTCGTCAATGTCGTTAATATCGTCAATGTCGTCAATATCGTCTATGTCGTCTATGTCGTTAAAGTCGTCAATGTCGTCAATGTCGTCTATGTCGTCAATGTCGTCAAAGTAGTCAATATCGTCTATGTCGTCAATGCTGTCTCTTTCGTCAAAGTCGTCTATGTCGTCAATGTCGTCAATGTCGTCAATGTCGTCAATGTCGTCAAAGTCGTCAATATCATCTATGTCGTCAATGTCGTCAATGTCGTCAATGACGCCAATGTCGTCAATGTCTTCAATGCTGTCAACGTTTTCAATTTCATACATGTTGTCTATGTCATCTATGTCGTCATTGTCGTCAATGTCGTCTATGTCGTCAATGTCGTTAATTTCGCCAATGTCGTCAATATCGTCTATATCGTCTATGTAGTCAATGTCGTCAAAGTTGTCTATGTCGTCTAGTTCGTCAATATCGTCAATGGTGTCTTTTTCGTCAATATCGTCAATGTCGTCAATGTCGTCAAAGTCGTCAATATCGGTTATGTCGTCTTTGTCGTCAATGTCGTCTATTTCGTCAAAGTCGTCAATGTCGTCAAAGTCGTCTATGTCGTCAATGTCGTCAATGACGTCAATGTCGTCAATGTCTTCAATGTGGTCAATGTTGTCTGTCCTACATGTTTTCTATGTCAACTATGTCATCAATGTCGCCAAAGTAGTAAACATCGTCTATGTCGTCTATCTCGTCAATGTCGACTGTGTCGTCAATGTCGTCAATGTCGTCAAATCGTCAATGTCGTCAATATCGCCAATGTCGTCAATGTCGACAAAGTCGTCAATATCGTCAATGTCGTCAATGCCGTAGAAGTCGTCAATATCGTCTATGTCGTCTATTACGTCAATGTCGTCAATGTCGTCTATGTCTTCAATGTCGATAATGTCGTCAATGTCTTCAATATCGTTTATGTCGTCTATGTAGTTAATGTCGTCAATGTCGTCTATGTCATCTAAGTCGTCAATGTCGTCAATGGCGTCAATGTCGTCAAAGTCGTCAATATCGGTTATGTCGTCTATGTCGTCAATTTCGTCTATGTCATCAACGTCGTCTGTGTCGTCGATGTCGTCAATGTCGTCCATGTCGTCTATGTCGTCGATGTCGTCTATGTCGACAATGTCGTCAATGTCTTCAATGTCGTCAATGTCGTCTATGTCGTTAATGTTGTTAATGTCGTCAATGTCAATATCGTCTATGTCGTCCATGTCGTCAATGTCGTCAATTTCGCCTATGTCGTCAATATCGTCAATGTCGTCAATGTCGTCAAAGTCGTCAATATCGTCTATGTCGTCAATATCGTCAATGTCGTCTATGTCGTCAATGTCGTCAATGTCGTCAATGTCGTCAATGTCGTCTATATCGTCAATGTCGTCAGTGTCGTCAATATCGTCAAAGTCGTATATATCGTCTATGTCGTCAATGCCGTCTATGTCGTCTATGTCGTCTATGTCATCAATATCGTCAATGTCGTCAATGTCGTCAATTTCTTCTATGTCGTCAATGTAGTTAATGTCATCAATGTCGTCAATATCGTCCATGTCGTCTATGTCGTCAATGTCGTCAAAGTCGTCAATGTCGTCAATGTCGTCAATGTCGTCAATGTCGTCAATGTCGTCAAAGTCCTCAATATCGTCTATGTCGTCAATGCCATCAATGACGCCAATGTCGTCAATGTCTTCAATGCTGTCAACGTTTTCAATGTCATACATGTTGTCTATGTCATCTATGTCGTCATTGTCGTCAAATTCGTCTAAGTCGTCAAAGTCGTCAATGTCGTCCAAGTAGTCTATGTCGTCAATGTCGTCAGTGATGTCAATGTCATCAATGTCTTCAATGCTGTCAATGTTGTCAATGTCATACATGTTGTCTATGTCATCTATGTCGTCAATGTCGTAAAGGCGTGAATATCGTCTATGTCGTCCATGTCGTCAATGTCGTCTGTGTCGTCAATGTCGTCAAAGTCGTCAATGTCGTCAATATCATCAATGTCGTCAATGTCGTCAATACCGTCTATGTCGTCGATGTCGTCAATGTCGTTTATGTCGTATATGTCGTCTTTGTCGTCAATATCTTCTATGTCGTCAATGTCGTTAATTTCGTCATTGTCGTCAATATCGTCTATGTCGTCTATGTAGTCAATGTCGTCAAAGTCGTCTATGTCATCTAGTTGGTCAATGTCGTCAATGGCGCCTTTGTTGTCAATATCGTCAATGTCGTCAATGTCGTCAAAGTCGTCAATATCGGTTATGTCGTCTATGTCGTCAATGTCGTGAATGTCGTCTGTTGTTGTTATGGTCTTCAGTCCGGAGACTGGTTTCATGCAGCTCTCCACCCTACTCTATCCTGAGCAAGCCTTTTCATCTCCTTATAAGAACGGCAACCCACATCTACTTGAATCTGCTTACTATACGCATCTCTTGGTCTCCCTCTGCGATTTTTACCCCACACACTTCCCTCCAATGCTAAATTTACGATTCCCCGATGTCTAAGAATGTGTCCTACCAAGCGATCCCTTCTTTTAGTCAAGGTATGCCAAAAATTCCTTTTCTCACCAATTCTGTTCAGTACCTCTTTATTACTTATGCGATCTACCCACCTAATCTTCAGCATTATTCTGTAACACCACATTTCAAAAGCCTCTATTCTCTTCCTGTCCGCACTGCTCATCGTCCATGTTTCACTCCCGTACAAGGCAACACTCCACACAAATGCCTTCAGAAAAGACTTCCTTACCCTTAACTTCGATGTTAGCAAATTTCTCTTTTTCAAAAATGCTTTTCTGCCCATTGCCATTCTGCATTTTATATCCTCTGTACTGCGACCATCGCATGTTATTTTACTACCCAAGTAACAAAACTCATCTACCACCTTCAATGTTTCGTCACCTAATCTAATTCCTTCAGCATCGCCTGATTTTCTAGGACCGCATTCCATTATTTTTGTTTTGCTCTTGTTAATGTTCATTTTATATGCACTCTTCAACACGCTGTCTATTCCATTCAACTGCTCTTCCAGGTCCTTTGCTGTCTCTGACAGAATTACAATGTCATCGGCAAAACGCAATGTTTTTATCTCTTCCCCCTGAACTTTAATCCCTATTCCAAATTTTTCCTTGCTTTCCTTCACCGCCTGCTCGAGGTACAAATTGAATAGCATCGGAGAAAGGCTACAACCCTGTCTTACTCCCTTCCCAACTGATGCTTCCCTTTCATGCTCTTCGAGTCTAATAACTGCGGTCTGGCTTTTGTACAAGTTGTAAATAACTCTCCTTTCCCTGTATTTTACCCCTGCTGACTTCAGAATTTGAAAGAGTGTATTCCAGTCAACATTGTCAAACGCTTTCTCCAAATCTACAAAAGCTAAAAATGTAGGTTTGCCTTTCCTTAGTCTATCTTCTAAGATAAGACGTAAAGTGAGTATTGCCTCCCGGGTTCCTACTTTCCTCGTGAATCCAAACTGATCTTCCCCGAGGTCAGCTTCTACCAGCTTTTCCATTCTCCTGTAGATAATTCGTGTTAAAATTTTGCAACCATGATTTATCAAACTGATGGTTCTGTAATTTTCACACCTGTCTGCGCCTGATTTCTTTGGAATGGGGATTATTACATTTTTCTTAAAGTCTGAGGGCATTTCGCCTGTCTCATACATCCTACACACCAGTTCAAATAATCTTGTCATGGCTGGCTCTCCCAGAGACTTTAGTAGCTCTGAGGGTATGTCATCAATTCCTGGGGCCTTGTTCCTACCTAGGTCTTTCAGGGCTCTGTCAAATTCATCTCTCAGTATACTATCTCCTATTTCATCTTGATCTACTTCCTCTTCCCTTCCTACAACATCGTTTCTAAGTTCATTTCCTTTGTAGAGCTGCTCTATGTACTCTTTTTTCAGCTTTCCCTTCTTTGCTGAGAACTGGTTTCCCATGTGAATTCTTGATATTCGTAGAGTTGCTTTTCTTGTCCCCAAATGTCTCTTTTATTTTCCTGTAGGCGGTATCTACTTTTCCCCTTGCTATACATTCTTCTACAGATTTGCATTTGGCTTCTAGCCACTCCTGCTTATTCATTTTGCACTTCTTGTCAATCTCATTTTTAGTCGTCTGTACTCCATTTTGTCTGTTTCATTTACTGCATTTTTATATTTTCTCCTTTCATCAATTAAATTTAGTATTTCCTGTGTTATCCAAGAATGTTTTAGGTCTTGCCTTTCTACCTATTTTGTCCTCTGCTGCCTTCACTATTTCATCTCTCAATGCTACCCATTCCTCTTTTACTGTTTTATTTCCCCCTGTTTCTGTCAATTGTTGCCTAAATATCCCTCTGAAATTCTCCAGAACTTCACTTTCCTTCAATTTATCTAAGTCCCATCTTGTTATTTTCCTACCTTTCTGCAGTTTTTTCAGCTTCAGCCTACAGTTCATGACTAACAAGTTATGGTCAGAGTCTATATCTGCCCCTGGGTGTGTCCTGCAGTTTATAACCTGGTTCCGGTACCTATGTCTTACCATTATAAAATCTATCTGATACCTTCCGGTGTCTCCTGGTCTCTTCCATGTATACAACCTTCTTTTGTGATTCTTAAACCACGTGTTTGTTACGATTAAATCATGTTCCGTGCAAAATTCTACCAGGCGACTTCCTCTTTCATTCCTCCTGCCCAGTCCATATTCACCTACTATTTTTCCTTCTCTTCCTTTTCCTACTACCGAATTCCAGTCTCCCATAACAATTAAGTTTTCCTCTCCCTTAATTATCTGAATAATTTCCTTTAGCTCCTCATATATTTCTTCGATCTCCTCATCATCGGCAGAGCTAGTTGGCATATAAACCTGTACTACTGTTGTTGGTGTTGGCTTCGTAACTTCACTAATCCCCACTATATCTAACTTCAACCGATCCATTTCCCTTTTTAAATTTTCTAATTTTCCTACCCGATTAAGGGATCTAATATTCCACGCACCGATCCGTAGAATGCCAATATTGTCCTTCCTGATGAAAACATCCTCCTGAGTAGTCCCCACCTGGAGATCCGAATGGGGGACTATTTTACCTACGGAATATTTTACCCGAGAGGATGCCATCATCATATTTCCATACAGTAGAGCTGCATGTCCTCGGGAAAAATGACGACTGTAGTTTCCCCTTGCTTTCAGCCGTTCGCAGTAGCTGTGTGGCAAAGCCACATTAGCTGATGTTACAAGGCCAGCTCAGTCAATCATCCAGACTGTTGCCCCTGTAACTACTGAAAAGGCTGCTGCTCCTCTTCAGGAACCACACGTTTGTCTGGCCTCTCCACAGATACCCCTCCGCTGTGGTTGCACCTACGGTACGGCTATCTGCATTGTTGAGGCATGCAAGCCACCGCACCTCGGCAATATCTGTGGTTCATGGGGGTGGGAATGTCGTCTAAGTCGTCAATATCGTCAATGTCGTCAATATCGTCAATGTCGTCAATGTCGTCACTGTCGTCAATGTCTTCTATGTCGTCAATGTCGTTAATGTCGTCAATGTCGTCAATATCGTCTATGTCGTCTATGTCGTCAATGTCGTCAAAGTCGTCTATGTCGTCTATGTCGTCAATGTCATCAAGGTCGTCAATGTCGTCAAAGTCGTCAATAACGTCTATGTCGTCTATGTTGTCAATGTCGTCAATGTCGTCAAAGTAGTCTATGTCGTCAATGTCGTCAATGTCGTCAATGTCGTCAATGACGTCAATGTCATCAATGTCTTCAATGCTGTCAATGTTGTCAATGTCATACATGTTGTCTATCTCATCTATGTCGTCAATGTCGTAAAGGCGTAAATATCGTCTATGTCGTCTATGTCGTCAATGTCGTCTGTGTCGTCAATGTCGTCAAAGTCGGCAATATCGTCAATATCGTCAATGTCGTCAATGTCGTCAATACCGTCTATGTCGTCAATGTCGTCAATGTCGTTTATGTCGTCTATGTCGTCTTTGTCGTCAATAACGTCTATGTCGTCAATGTCGTTAATGTCGTCAATGTCGTCAATATCGTCTATGTCGTCTGTGTCGTTAATGTCGTCAATGTCGTCAATGTCGTCAATGTCGTCTATGTCGTCAATGTTGTCAATGTCGTCAAAGTCGTCAATATCGTCTATGTCGTCTATGTTGGCTATGTCGTCAATGTCGTCAATGTCATCAATATCGTCTATGTCGTAAATATCGTCAATATCGACATTTACGGCAATGTCGTCAACGTCGTTAATGTCGTCAATATCGTCTATATCGTCTATGTCGTCTATGTCGTGTAGGTCGTCAATGTCTTCAAAGTCGTCAATATCGTCTATGTCGTCTATGTCGTCAATGTCGTCAATGTCGTCAAAGTCGTCAATATCGTCTATGTCGTCTACGTCGTCTATGTCGTCTATGTCATCAATGTCGTCAAAGTCGTCAATATCGTCAATGTCGTCAAAGTCGTCTATATCGTCTATGTTGTCAATGCCGTCTATCTCGTCTATGTCGTCTAAGTCGTCACTGTCGTCAATGTCGTCAATGTCGTCAATGTCGTCAATGTCTTCTATGTCGTCAATGTCGTTAATGTCGTCAATGTCGTCAATATCGTCTATGTCGTCTATGTCGTCAATGACGTCAATGTCGTCAATGTCGTCAATGTCGTCCAAGTCGTCAATATCGTCTATGTCGTCAATGTCGTCAATGTCGTCAATGACGCCAATGTCGTCAATGTCTTCAATGCTGTCAACGTCTTCAATGTCATACATGTTGTCTATGTCATCTATGTCATCATTGTCGTCAATGTCGTCTATGTCGTCAATGTCGTTAACTTCGTCAAAGTCGTCAATATCGTCTATGTCGTCTATGAAGTCAATGTTGTCAAAGTCGTCTATGTCGTCTAGTTCGTCAATGTCGTCAATGGCGCCTTTGTCGTCAATATCGTCAATGTCGTCAAAGTCGTCAATATTGGTTATGTCGTCTATGTCGTCAATGTCGTCAATGTCGTCTATGTCGTCAATATCGTCAATGTCGTCTATGTCGTCAATGTCGTCAATGTCGTCAATGTCGTCAAAGTCGTCAATATCGTCAATGTCGTCAATGTCGTCTATGTCGTCTATATCGTCAATGTCGTCAATGTCGTCAAAGTCGTCAATATCGTCTATGTCGTCTATGTCGTCAATGTCGTCTATGTTGTCAATGTCGTCTATGTCGTCTATGTCTTCAATGTCGTCAATGTCGTCAATGTCGTCAGTGTCGTCAATGTCGTCAATGTCTCTATGTCGTCAATGTCGTTAATGTCGTCAATGTCGTCATATCGTCTATGTCGTCTATGTCGTCAATGTCGTTAAAGTCGTCTATGTGTTCGATGTCGTCAGTGTCTCTATGTCGTCAATGTCGTTAATGTCGTCAATGTCGTCAAAGTCGTCAATATCGTCTATGTCGCCAATGTCGTCTATGTCTTCTATGTCGTCTTTGTCGTCAATATCATCTATGTCGTCAATGTTGTTAATGTCGTCAATGTCATCAATATCGTCTATGTCGTCTATGTCGTTAGTGTCATCAATGTCGTCAATATCGTCTATGTCGTCAATGTCGTCAATGTCGTCAAAGTCGTCAATATCGTCTATATCGTCTACTTCGTCTATGTCGTCTATGTTATCAATGTCGTCAAAGTCGTCAATACCGTCAATGTCGTCAGAGTCGTCTATATCGTCTATGTCGTCAATGCCGTCTATCTCGTCTATGTCGTCTATGTCGTCAATATCGTCAATGTCGTCAATGTCGTCAATGTCTTCAATGTCGTCAATGTCTTCTATGTCGTCAATGTCGTTAATGTCGTCAATGTCGTCAATATCGTCTATGTCGTCAATGTCGTAAATGTCGTCAATGACGCCAATGTCGACAATGTCTTCAATGCTGTCAACGTTTTCAATGTCATACATGTTGTCTATGTCATCTATGTCATCATTTACGTCAATGTCGTCTATGTCGTCAATGTCGTTAATTTCGTCAATGTCGTCAATATCGTTTATGTCGTCTATGTAGTCAATGTCGTCAAAGTTGTCTATGTCGTCTAGTTCGTCAATGTCGTCAATGGCACCTTTGTCGTCAATATCGTCAATATCGTCAATGTCGTCAAAGTCGTCAATATTGGTTATGTCGTCTATGTCGTCAATGTCGTCAATGTCGTCTATGTCGTCAATATCGTCAATGTCGTCTATGTCGTCAATGTCGTCAATGTCGTCAATGTCGTCAAAGTCGTCAATATCGTCAATGTCGTCAATGTCGTCTATGTCGTCTATATCGTCAATGTCGTGAATGTCGTCAATATCGTCAATATCGACATTTTCGTCAATGTCGTCAATGTCGTCAATATCGTCTATGTCGTCTATGTCGTCAATATCGTCTATGTCGTCAATGTCGTCTATGTCGTCTATGTCGTCAATGTCGTCAATGTCGTCAATGTCGTCAATGTCGTCTATGTCGTCTATGTCGTCTATGTCGTCAATGTCGTCAATGTCGTCAATGTCGTCAATGTCGTCAATGTCACTATGTCGTCAATGTCGATAATGTCGTCAAAGTCGTCAATGTCGTCAAAGTCGTCAATATCGTCTATGTCGTCAATATCGACATTTTCGTCAATGTCGTCAATGTCGTCAATATCGTCTATGTCGTCTATATCGTCAATGTCGTCTATGTCGTCAATGTCGTCTATGTCGTCCATGTCGTCAATGTCGTCAATGTCGTCAATGTCGTCAATGTCGTCAATGTCTCTATGACGTCAATGTCGTTAATGTCGTCAATGTCGTCATATCGTCTATGTCGTCTATGTCGTCAATGTCGTCAAAGTCGTCTATGTGTTCAATGTCGTCAATGTCTCTATGTCGTCAATGTCGTTAATGTCGTCAATGTCGTCATATCGTCTATGTCGTCTATGTCGTCAATGTCGTCAAAGTCGTCTATGTGTTCAATGTCGTCAATGTCGTCAATGTCGACAAAGTCATCAATAACGTCTATGTCGTCAATGTCGTCAATGTCGTCAATGACGCCAATGTCGTCAATGTCTTCAATGCTGTCAACGTTTTCAATGTCATACATGTTGTCTATGTCATCTATGTCGTCATTGTCGTCAAATTCGTCTATGTCGTCTAGTTTGTTAATGTCGTCAATGGTGTCTTTGTCGTTAATATCGTCAATGTCGTCAAATTCGTCAATATCGGTTATGATGTCTATGTCGTCAATGTCGTCAATGTAGTCTATGTCGTCAATATCGTCAATGTCGTTTATGTCATCGATGTCGTCAATGTCGTCAATGTCGTCAACGTCGTCAATATCGTCTATGTCGTCTATGTCGTCAATGTCGTCAATGTCGTCAAAGTAGTCTATGTCGTCAATGACGTCAATGTCATCAATATCGTCAATGTCGTCAATGTCGTCAAAGTCGTCAATGTCGTCTATGTCGCCAATGTCGTCTATGTCTTCTATGTCGTCTTTGTCGTCAATATCATCTATGTTGTCAACGTCGTTAATGTCGTCAATATCGTCTATGTCGTCTATGTCGTCTATGTCGTGTAGGTCGTCAATGTCGTCAAAGTCGTCAGTATCGTCTATGTTGACTATGTCGTCAATGTCGTCTGTGTCGTCTGTGTCGTCAATGTCGTCAAAGTCGTCTATGTCGTCAATGTCGTCATTGTCGTCAATGTCGTCAATGTCTTCAAATCGTTAGTACCGTCTATGTCGTCAATGTCGTCAATGTCGTCAATAGCGTTAATGTCGTCAATGTCTTCAATGCTGTCAACGTTTTCAATGTCATACATGTTGTCTATGTCATCTATGTCGTCATTGTCGTCAATGTCGTCTATGTCGTCAATGTCGTTAATTTCGTCAATGTCGTCTATGTCGTCAATGTCGTCAATGTCGTCAAAGTAGTCTATGTCGTCTATGTTGGCTATGTCGTCTATGTCGTCAATGTCATCAATATCGTCTATGTCGTAAATATCGTCAATATCGACATTTACGGCAATGTCGTCAACGTCGTTAATGTCGTCAATATCGACTATATCGTCTATGTCGTCTATGTCGTGTAGGTCGTCAATGTCTTCAAAGTCGTCATTATCGTCTATGTCGTCTATGTCGTCAATGTCGTCAATGTCGTCAAAGTCATCAATATCGTCTATGTCGTCTACGTCGACTATGTCGTCTATGTCATCAATGTCGTCAAAGTCGTCAATATCGTCAATGTCGCCAAAGTCGTCTATATCGTCTATGTTGTCAATGCCGTCTATCTCGTCTATGTCGTCTAAGTCGTCACTGTCGTCAATGTCGTCAATGTCGTCAATGTCGTCAATGTCTTCTATGTCGTCAATGTCGTTAATGTCGTCAATGTCGTCAATATCGTCTATGTCGTCTATGTCGTCAATGACGTCAATGTCGTCAATGTCGTCAATGTCGTCCAAGTCGTCAATATCGTCTATGTCGTCAATGTCGTCAATGTCGTCAATGACGCCAATTTCGTCAATGTCTTCAATGCTGTCAACGTTTTCAATGTCATACATGTTGTCTATGTCATCTATGTCATCATTGTCGTCAATGTCGTCTATGTCGTCATTGTCGTTAATTTCGTCAAAGTCGTCAATATCGTCTATGTCGTCTATGAAGTCAATGTTGTCAAAGTCGTCTATGTCGTCTAGTTCGTCAATGTCGTCAATGGCGCCTTTGTCGTCAATATCGTCAATATCGTCAATGTCGTCAAAGTCGTCAATATTGGTTATGTCGTCTATGTCGTCAATGTCGTCAATGTCGTCTATGTCGTCAATATCGTCAATGTCGTCTATGTCGTCAATGTCGTCAATGTCGTCAAAGTCGTTAATATCGTCAATGTCGTCAATGTCGTCTATGTCGTCTATATCGTCAATGTCGTCAATGTCGTCAAAGTCGTCAATATCGTCTATGTCGTCTATGTCGTCAATGTCGTCTATGTTGTCAATGTCGTCTATGTCGTCTATGTCTTCAATGTCGTCAATGTCGTCAATGTCGTCAATGTCGTCAGTGTCGTCAATGTCGTCAATGTCTCTATGTCGTCAATGTCGTTAATGTCGTCAATGTCGTCATATCGTCTATGTCGTCTATGTCGTCAATGTCGTTAAAGTCGTCTATGTGTTCAATGTCGTCAGTGTCTCTATGTCGTCAATGTCGTCAATGTCGTCAAAGTCGTCAATATCGTCTATGTCGCCAATGTCGTCTATGTCTTCTATGTCGTCTTTGTCGTCAATATCATCTATGTCGTCAATGTTGTTAATGTCGTCAATGTCATCAATATCGTCTATGTCGTCTATGTCGTTAGTGTCATCAATGTCGTCAATATCGTCTATGTCGTCAATGTCGTCAATGTCGTCAAAGTCGTCAATATCGTCTATATCGTCTACGTCGTCTATGTCGTCTATGTCATCAATGTCGTCAAAGTCGTCAATACCGTCAATGTCGTCAAAGTCGTCTATATCGTCTATGTCGTCAATGCCGTCTATCTCGTCTATGTCGTCTATGTCGTCTATATCGTCAATGTCGTCAATGTCTTCAAATTCGTCAATGTCTTCTATGTTGTCAATGTCGTTAATGTCGTCAATGTCGTCAATATCGTCTATGTCGTCAATGTCGTAAATGTCGTCAATGACGCCAATGTCGTCAATGTCTTCAATGCTGTCAACGTTTTCAATGTCATACATGTTGTCTATGTCATCTATGTCATCATTTACGTCAATGTCGTCTATGTCGTCAATGTCGTTAATTTCGTCAATGTCGTCAATATCGTTTATGTCGTCTATGTAGTCAATGTCGTCAAAGTTGTCTATGTCGTCTAGTTCGTCAATGTCGTCAATGGCACCTTTGTCGTCAATATCGTCAATATCGTCAATGTCGTCAAAGTCGTCAATATTGGTTATGTCGTCTATGTCGTCAATGTCGTCAATGTCGTCTATGTCGTCAATATCGTCAATGTCGTCTATGTCGTCAATGTCGTCAATGTCGTCAATGTCGTCAAAGTCGTCAATATCGTCAATGTCGTCAATGTCGTCTATGACGTCTATATCGTCAATGTCGTGAATGTCGTCGATATCGTCAATATCGACATTTTCGTCAATGTCGTCAATGTCGTCAATATCGTCTATGTCGTCTATGTCGTCAATATCGTCTATGTCGTCAATGTCGTCTATGTCGTCTATGTCGTCAATGTCGTCAATGTCGTCAATGTCGTCAATGTCGTCAATGTCACTATGTCGTCAATGTCGATAATTTCGTCAAAGTCGTCAATGTCGTCAAAGTCGTCAATATCGTCTATGTCGTCAATATCGACATTTTCGTCAATGTCGTCAATGTCGTCAATATCGTCTATGTCGTCTATATCGTCAATGTCGTCTATGTCGTCAATGTCGTCTATGTCGTCTATGTCGTCAATGTCGTCAATGTCGTCAATGTCGTCAATGTCGTCAATGTCTCTATGACGTCAATGTCGTTAATGTCGTCAATGTCGTCATATCGTCTATGTCGTCTATGTCGTCAATGTCGTCAAAGTCGTCTATGTGTTCAATGTCGTCAATGTCTCTATGTCGTCAATGTCGTTAATGTCGTCAATGTCGTCATATCGTCTATGTCGTCTATGTCGTCAATGTCGTCAGAGTCGTCTATCTGTTCAATGTCGTCAATGTCGTCAATGTCGACAAAGTCATCAATATCGTCTATGTCGTCAATGTCGTCAATGTCGTCAATGACGCCAATGTCGTCAATGTCTTCAATGCTGTCAACGTTTTCAATGTCATACATGTTGTCTATGTCATCTATGTCGTCATTGTCGTTAATGTCGTCTATGTCGTCAATGTTGTTAATTTCGTCAATGTCGTCAATATCGCCTTTGTCGTCTATTTAGTCAAGGTCGTCAAATTCGTCTATGTTGTCTAGTTCGTCAATGTCGTCAATGGTGCCTTTGTCGTCAATATCGTCAATGTCGTCAAATTCGTCAATATCGGTTATGATGTCTATGTCGTCAATGTCGTCAATGTAGTCTATGTCGTCAATATCGTCAATGTCGTCTATGTCATCGATGTCGTCAATGTCGTCAATGTCGTCAACGTCGTCAATATCGTCTATGTCGTCTATGTCGTCAATGTCGTCAATGTCGTCAAAGTAGTCTATGTCGTCAATGTCGTCATTGACGTCAATGTCATCAATATCGTCAATGTCGTCAATGTCGTCAAAGTCGTCAATGTCGTCTATGTCGCCAATGTCGTCTATGTCTTCTATGTCGTCTTTGTCGTCAATATCATCTATGTTGTCAACGTCGTTAATGTCGTCAATATCGTCTATGTCGTCTATGTCGTCTATGTCGTGTAGGTCGTCAATGTCGTCAAAGTCGTCAATATCGTCTATGTTGACTATGTCGTCAATGTCGTCTGTGTCGTCTGTGTCGTCAATGTCGTCAATGTCGTCAAATTCGTCAATATCGTCTATGTCGTCAATGTCGTCTATGTCGTCTATGTCGTCAATATCGTCTATGTCGTCAATGTCGTCAATGTCGTCAATGTCGTCAATGTCTTCTATGTCGTCAATGTCGTTAATGTCGTCAATGTCGTCAATATCGTCTATGTCGTCTATGTCGTCAATGTCGTCAAAGTGGTCTATGTCGTCAATGTCGTCATTGTCGTCAATGTCGTCAATGTCCTCAAATCGATAATATCGTCTATGTCGTCAATGTCGTCATGTCGTCAATAGCGTTAATGTCGTCAATGTCTTCAATGCTGTCAACATTTTCAATGTCATACATGTTGTCTATGTCATCTATGTCGTCATTGTCGTCAATGTCGTCTATGTCGTCAATGTCGTTAATTTCGTCAATGTCGTCTATGTCGTCAGTGTCGTCAATGTCGTCAAAGTAGTCTATGTCGTCAATGTCAATGACGTCAATGTCATCAATGTCTTCAATGCTGTCAATGTTGTCAACACCATACATGTTGTCTATGTCATCTATGTCGACAATGTCGTCAAAGTGGTAAATATCGTCCATGTCGTCTATGTCGTCAATGTCGTTTGTGTCATCAATATCGTCAAAGTCGTCAATGTCGTCAATGTCGTCAATGTCGTCAATACCGTCTATGACGTCAATGTCGTCAATGACGTCAATATCGTCAATGTATTCAATGCGGTCGATGTTGTCAATGTCATACATGTTGTCTATGTCATCTATGTAGTCAAAGTCGTAAATATCATCTATGTCGCCTATATCGTCAATGTCGTCTGCGTCGTCAATGTCGTCAATGTCGTCAATTTCATCAATATCGTCAATGTCGTATATGTCGTCAAAGTGGTCAATATCGTCTATGTCGTCAATGTCGACTATGTCGTCTATGTCGTCTTTGTCGTCAATATCGTCTATGTCGTCAATGTCGTCAAAGTCGTCAATATCGTCTATGTCGTCAATATCGTCAATATCGACATTTTCGTCAATGTCGTCAATGTCGTCAATATCGTCTATGTCGTCTATGTCGTCTATGTCGTCAATGTCGTCTAAGTCGTCAATGTCGTCTATGTCGTCTATGTCGTCAATGTCGTCAATGTCGTCAATGTCGTCAATGTCGTCAATGTCGTCAATGTCTCCATGTCGTCAATGTCGTTAATGTCGTCAAAGTCGTCATATCATCTATGTCGTCTATGTCGTCAATGTCGTCAAAGTCGTCTATGTGTTCAATGTCGTCAATGTCTCTATGTCGTCAATGTCGTTAATGTCGTCAATGTCATCATATCGTCTATGTCGTCTATGTCGTCATTGTCGTGAAAGTCGTCTATGTGTTCAATGTCGTCAATGTCGTCAATGTCGACAAAGTCATAAATATCGTCTATGTCGTCAATGTCGTCAATGTCGTCAATGACGCCAATGTCGTCAATGTCTTCAATGCTGTCAACGTTTTCAATGTCATACATGTTGTCTATGTCGTCAATGTCGTCATATCGTCTATGTCGTCTATGTCGTCATTGTCGTGAAAGTCGTCTATGTGTTCAATGTCGTCAATATCGTCAATGTCGACAAAGTCATAAATATCGTCTATGTCGTCAATGTCGTCAATGTCGTCAATGACGCCAATGTCTTCAATGTCTTCAATGCTGTCAACGTTTTCAATGTCATACATGTTGTCTATGTCATCTATGTCGTCATTGTCGTCAATGTCGTCTATGTCGTCAATGTCGTTAATTTCGTCAATGTCGTCAATATCGTCTATGTCGTCTATGTAGTCAAGGTCGTCAAATTCGTCTATGTCGTCTAGTTCGTCAATGACGTCAATGGTGTCTTTGTCGTCAATGTCGTCAATGTCGTCAAATTCGTGAATATCGTTTATGACGTCTATGTCGTCAATGTCGTCAATGTAGTCTATGTCGTCAATATCGTCAATGACGTCTATGTCGTAAATGTCGTCAATGTCGTCAATGTCGTTAACGTCGTCAATATCGTCTAAGTCGTCTATGTCGTCAATGTCGTCAATGTCGTCAAAGTAGTCTATGTCGTCAATGTCGTCAATGACGTCAATGTCATCAATATCGTCAATGTCGTCAATGTCGTCAAAGTCGTCAATATCGTCTATGTCGCCAATGTCGTCTATGTCTACTATGTCGTCTTTGTCGTCAATATCATCTATGTTGTCAACATCGTTAATGTCGTCAATATCGTCTATGTCGTCAATGTCGTCTATGTCGTGTAGGTCGTCAATGTCGTCAATGTCGTCAATAGCGCCAATGTCGTCAATGTCTTCAATGCTGTCAACGTTTTCAATGTCATACATGTAGTCTATGTCATCTATGTCGTCATTGTCGACTATGTCGTCTATGTCGTTAATGTCGTTAATTTTGTCAATGTCGTCAATATCGTTTATGTCGTCTATGTAGTCAATGTCATCAAAGTCGTCTATGTCGTCTAGTTCGTCAATGTCGTCAATGGCGTCTTTGTCGTCAATTTCGTCAATATCGTCAATGTCGGTTATGTCGTCTATGTCGTCAATGTTGTCTATGTCGTCAATATCGTCAATTTCGTCTATGTCGTCAATGTCGTCAATGTCGTCAAAGTAGTCTATGTCGTCAATGTCAATGACGTCAATGTCATCAATGTCTTCAATGCTGTCAATGTTGTCAATGTCGTCAATGTCTCTATGACGTCAATGTCGTTAATGTCGTCAATGTCGTCATATCGTCTATGTCGTCTATGTCGTCAATGTCGTCAAAGTCGTCTATGTGTTCAATGTCGTCAATGTCTCTATGTCGTCAATGTCGTTAATGTCGTCAATGTCGTCATATCGTCTATGTCGTCTATGTCGTCAATGTCGTCAGAGTCGTCTATCTGTTCAATGTCGTCAATGTCGTCAATGTCGACAAAGTCATCAATATCGTCTATGTCGTCAATGTCGTCAATGTCGTCAATGACGCCAATGTCGTCAATGTCTTCAATGCTGTCAACGTTTTCAATGTCATACATGTTGTCTATGTCATCTATGTCGTCATTGTCGTTAATGTCGTCTATGTCGTCAATGTTGTTAATTTCGTCAATGTCGTCAATATCGCCTTTGTCGTCTATTTAGTCAAGGTCGTCAAATTCGTCTATGTCGTCTAGTTCGTCAATGTCGTCAATGGTGTCTTTGTCGTCAATCTCGTCAATGTCGTCAAATTCGTCAATATCGGTTATGATGTCTATGTCGTCAATGTCGTCAATGTAGTCTATGTCGTCAATATCGTCAATGTCGTCTATGTCATCGATGTCGTCAATGTCGTCAATGTCGTCAACGTCGTCAATATCGTCTATGTCGTCTATGTCGTCAATGTCGTCAATGTCGTCAAAGTAGTCTATGTCGTCAATGTCGTCATTGACGTCAATGTCATCAATATCGTCAATGTCGTCAATGTCGTCAAAGTCGTCAATGTCGTCTATGTCGCCAATGTCGTCTATGTCTTCTATGTCGTCTTTGTCGTCAATATCATCTATGTTGTCAACGTCGTTAATGTCGTCAATATCGTCTATGTCGTCTATATCGTCTATGTCGTGTAGGTCGTCAATGTCGTCAAAGTCGTCAATATCGTCTATGTTGACTATGTCGTCAATGTCGTCTGTGTCGTCTGTGTCGTCAATGTCGTCAATGTCGTCAAATTCGTCAATATCGTCTATGTCGTCAATGTCGTCTATGTCGTCTATGTCGTCAATATCGTCTATGTCGTCAATGTCGTCAATGTCGTCAATGTCGTCAATGTCTTCTATGTCGTCAATGTCGTTAATGTCGTCAATGTCGTCAATATCGTCTATGTCGTCTATGTCGTCAATGTCGTCAAAGTCGTCTATGTCGTCAATGTCGTCATTGTCGTCAATGTCGTCAATGTCCTCAAATCGTTAATATCGTCTATGTCGTCAATGTCGTCAATGTCGTCAATAGCGTTAATGTCGTCAATGTCTTCAATGCTGTCAACATTTTCAATGTCATACATGTTGTCTATGTCATCTATGTCGTCATTGTCGTCAATGTCGTCTATGTCGTCAATGTCGTTAATTTCGTCAATGTCGTCTATGTCGTCAGTGTCGTCAATGTCGTCAAAGTAGTCTATGTCGTCAATGTCAATGACGTCAATGTCATCAATGTCTTCAATGCTGTCAATGTTGTCAACACCATACATGTTGTCTATGTCATCTATGTCGACAATGTCGTCAAAGTGGTAAATATCGTCCATGTCGTCTATGTCGTCAATGTCGTTTGTGTCATCAATATCGTCAAAGTCGTCAATGTCGTCAATGTCGTCAATGTCGTCAATACCGTCTATGACGTCAATGTCGTCAATGACGTCAATATCGTCAATGTATTCAATGCGGTCGATGTTGTCAATGTCATACATGTTGTCTATGTCATCTATGTAGTCAAAGTCGTAAATATCATCTATGTCGCCTATATTGTCAATGTCGTCTGCGTCGTCAATGTCGTCAATGTCGTCAATTTCATCAATATCGTCAATGTCGTATATGTCGTCAAAGTGGTCAATATCGTCTATGTCGTCAATGTCGACTATGTCGTCTATGTCGTCTTTGTCGTCAATATCGTCTATGTCGTCAATGTCGTCAAAGTCGTCAATATCGTCTATGTCGTCAATATCGTCAATATCGACATTTTCGTCAATGTCGTCAATGTCGTCAATATCGTCTATGTCGTCTATGTCGTCTATGTCGTCAATGTCGTCTATGTCGTCAATGTCGTCTATGTCGTCTATGTCGTCAATGTCGTCAATGTCGTCAATGTCGTCAATGTCGTCAATGTCGTCAATGTCTCTATGTCGTCAATGTCGTTAATGTCGTCAAAGTCGTCATATCATCTATGTCGTCTATGTCGTCAATGTCGTCAAAGTCGTCTATGTGTTCAATGTCGTCAATGTCTCTATGTCGTCAATGTCGTTAATGTCGTCAATGTCGTCATATCGTCTATGTCGTCTATGTCGTCATTGTCGTGAAAGTCGTCTATGTGTTCAATGTCGTCAATGTCGTCAATGTCGACAAAGTCATAAATATCGTCTATGTCGTCAATGTCGTCAATGTCGTCAATGACGCCAATGTCGTCAATGTCTTCAATGCTGTCAACGTTTTCAATGTCATACATGTTGTCTATGTCGTCAATGTCGTCATATCGTCTATGTCGTCCATGTCGTCATTGTCGTGAAAGTCGTCTATGTGTTCAATGTCGTCAATATCGTCAATGTCGACAAAGTCATAAATATCGTCTATGTCGTCAATGTCGTCAATGTCGTCAATGACGCCAATGTCGTCAATGTCTTCAATGCTGTCAACGTTTTCAATGTCATACATGTTGTCTATGTCATCTATGTCGTCATTGTCGTCAATGTCGTCTATGTCGTCAATGTCGTTAATTTCGTCAATGTCGTCAATATCGTCTATGTCGTCTATGTAGTCAAGGTCGTCAAATTCGTCTATGTCGTCTAGTTCGTCAATGACGTCAATGGTGTCTTTGTCGTCAATGTCGTCAATGTCGTCTAATTCGTGAATATCGTTTATGACGTCTATGTCGTCAATGTCGTCAATGTAGTCTATGTCGTCAATATCGTCAATGTCGTCTATGTCGTAAATGTCGTCAATGTCGTCAATGTCGTTAACGTCGTCAATATCGTCTAAGTCGTCTATGTCGTCAATGTCGTCAATGTCGTCAAAGTAGTCTATGTCGTCAATGTCGTCAATGACGTCAATGTCATCAATATCGTCAATGTCGTCAATGTCGTCAAAGTCGTCAATATCGTCTATGTCGCCAATGTCGTCTATGTCTACTATGTCGTCTTTGTCGTCAATATCATCTATGTTGTCAACGTCGTTAATGTCGTCAATATCGTCTATGTCGTCAATGTCGTCTATGTCGTGTAGGTCGTCAATGTCGTCAATGTCGTCAATAGCGCCAATGTCGTCAATGTCTTCAATGCTGTCAACGTTTTCAATGTCATACATGTAGTCTATGTCATCTATGTCGTCATTGTCGACTATGTCGTCTATGTCGTTAATGTCGTTAATTTTGTCAATGTCGTCAATATCGTTTATGTCGTCTATGTAGTCAATGTCATCAAAGTCGTCTATGTCGTCTAGTTCGTCAATGTCGTCAATGGCGTCTTTGTCGTCAATTTCGTCAATATCGTCAATGTCGGTTATGTCGTCTATGTCGTCAATGTTGTCTATGTCGTCAATATCGTCAATTTCGTCTATGTCGTCAATGTCGTCAATGTCGTCAAAGTAGTCTATGTCGTCAATGTCAATGACGTCAATGTCATCAATGTCTTCAATGCTGTCAATGTTGTCAATGTCGTCAATGTCTCTATGACGTCAATGTCGTTAATGTCGTCAATGTCGTCATATCGTCTATGTCGTCTATGTCGTCAATGTCGTCAAAGTCGTCTATGTGTTCAATGTCGTCAATGTCTCTATGTCGTCAATGTCGTTAATGTCGTCAATGTCGTCATATCGTCTATGTCGTCTATGTCGTCAATGTCGTCAGAGTCGTCTATCTGTTCAATGTCGTCAATGTCGTCAATGTCGACAAAGTCATCAATATCGTCTATGTCGTCAATGTCGTCAATGTCGTCAATGACGCCAATGTCGTCAATGTCTTCAATGCTGTCAACGTTTTCAATGTCATACATGTTGTCTATGTCATCTATGTCGTCATTGTCGTTAATGTCGTCTATGTCGTCAATGTTGTTAATTTCGTCAATGTCGTCAATATCGCCTTTGTCGTCTATTTAGTCAAGGTCGTCAAATTCGTCTATGTCGTCTAGTTCGTCAATGTCGTCAATGGTGTCTTTGTCGTCAATCTCGTCAATGTCGTCAAATTCGTCAATATCGGTTATGATGTCTATGTCGTCAATGTCGTCAATGTAGTCTATGTCGTCAATATCGTCAATGTCGTCTATGTCATCGATGTCGTCAATGTCGTCAATGTCGTCAACGTCGTCAATATCGTCTATGTCGTCTATGTCGTCAATGTCGTCAATGTCGTCAAAGTCGTCAATATCGTCTATGTTGACTATGTCGTCAATGTCGTCTGTGTCGTCTGTGTCGTCAATGTCGTCAATGTCGTCAAATTCGTCAATATCGTCTATGTCGTCAATGTCGTCTATGTCGTCTATGTCGTCAATATCGTCTATGTCGTCAATGTCGTCAATGTCGTCAATGTCGTCAATGTCTTCTATGTCGTCAATGTCGTTAATGTCGTCAATGTCGTCAATATCGTCTATGTCGTCTATGTCGTCAATGTCGTCAAAGTCGTCTATGTCGTCAATGTCGTCATTGTCGTCAATGTCGTCAATGTCCTCAAATCGTTAATATCGTCTATGTCGTCAATGTCGTCAATGTCGTCAATAGCGTTAATGTCGTCAATGTCTTCAATGCTGTCAACATTTTCAATGTCATACATGTTGTCTATGTCATCTATGTCGTCATTGTCGTCAATGTCGTCTATGTCGTCAATGTCGTTAATTTCGTCAATGTCGTCTATGTCGTCAGTGTCGTCAATGTCGTCAAAGTAGTCTATGTCGTCAATGTCAATGACGTCAATGTCATCAATGTCTTCAATGCTGTCAATGTTGTCAACACCATACATGTTGTCTATGTCATCTATGTCGACAATGTCGTCAAAGTGGTAAATATCGTCCATGTCGTCTATGTCGTCAATGTCGTTTGTGTCATCAATATCGTCAAAGTCGTCAATGTCGTCAATGTCGTCAATGTCGTCAATACCGTCTATGACGTCAATGTCGTCAATGACGTCAATATCGTCAATGTATTCAATGCGGTCGATGTTGTCAATGTCATACATGTTGTCTATGTCATCTATGTAGTCAAAGTCGTAAATATCATCTATGTCGCCTATATTGTCAATGTCGTCTGCGTCGTCAATGTCGTCAATGTCGTCAATTTCATCAATATCGTCAATGTCGTATATGTCGTCAAAGTGGTCAATATCGTCTATGTCGTCAATGTCGACTATGTCGTCTATGTCGTCTTTGTCGTCAATATCGTCTATGTCGTCAATGTCGTCAAAGTCGTCAATATCGTCTATGTCGTCAATATCGTCAATATCGACATTTTCGTCAATGTCGTCAATGTCGTCAATATCGTCTATGTCGTCTATGTCGTCTATGTCGTCAATGTCGTCTATGTCGTCAATGTCGTCTATGTCGTCTATGTCGTCAATGTCGTCAATGTCGTCAATGTCGTCAATGTCGTCAATGTCGTCAATGTCTCTATGTCGTCAATGTCGTTAATGTCGTCAAAGTCGTCATATCATCTATGTCGTCTATGTCGTCAATGTCGTCAAAGTCGTCTATGTGTTCAATGTCGTCAATGTCTCTATGTCGTCAATGTCGTTAATGTCGTCAATGTCGTCATATCGTCTATGTCGTCTATGTCGTCATTGTCGTGAAAGTCGTCTATGTGTTCAATGTCGTCAATGTCGTCAATGTCGACAAAGTCATAAATATCGTCTATGTCGTCAATGTCGTCAATGTCGTCAATGACGCCAATGTCGTCAATGTCTTCAATGCTGTCAACGTTTTCAATGTCATACATGTTGTCTATGTCGTCAATGTCGTCATATCGTCTATGTCGTCCATGTCGTCATTGTCGTGAAAGTCGTCTATGTGTTCAATGTCGTCAATATCGTCAATGTCGACAAAGTCATAAATATCGTCTATGTCGTCAATGTCGTCAATGTCGTCAATGACGCCAATGTCGTCAATGTCTTCAATGCTGTCAACGTTTTCAATGTCATACATGTTGTCTATGTCATCTATGTCGTCATTGTCGTCAATGTCGTCTATGTCGTCAATGTCGTTAATTTCGTCAATGTCGTCAATATCGTCTATGTCGTCTATGTAGTCAAGGTCGTCAAATTCGTCTATGTCGTCTAGTTCGTCAATGACGTCAATGGTGTCTTTGTCGTCAATGTCGTCAATGTCGTCAAATTCGTGAATATCGTTTATGACGTCTATGTCGTCAATGTCGTCAATGTAGTCTATGTCGTCAATATCGTCAATGTCGTCTATGTCGTAAATGTCGTCAATGTCGTCAATGTCGTTAACGTCGTCAATATCGTCTAAGTCGTCTATGTCGTCAATGTCGTCAATGTCGTCAAAGTAGTCTATGTCGTCAATGTCGTCAATGACGTCAATGTCATCAATATCGTCAATGTCGTCAATGTCGTCAAAGTCGTCAATATCGTCTATGTCGCCAATGTCGTCTATGTCTACTATGTCGTCTTTGTCGTCAATATCATCTATGTTGTCAACGTCGTTAATGTCGTCAATATCGTCTATGTCGTCAATGTCGTCTATGTCGTGTAGGTCGTCAATGTCGTCAATGTCGTCAATAGCGCCAATGTCGTCAATGTCTTCAATGCTGTCAACGTTTTCAATGTCATACATGTAGTCTATGTCATCTATGTCGTCATTGTCGACTATGTCGTCTATGTCGTTAATGTCGTTAATTTTGTCAATGTCGTCAATATCGTTTATGTCGTCTATGTAGTCAATGTCGTCAAAGTCGTCTATGTCGTCTAGTTCGTCAATGTCGTCAATGGCGTCTTTGTCGTCAATTTCGTCAATATCGTCAATGTCGGTTATGTCGTCTATGTCGTCAATGTTGTCTATGTCGTCAATATCGTCAATTTCGTCTATGTCGTCAATGTCGTCAATGTCGTCAAAGTAGTCTATGTCGTCAATGTCAATGACGTCAATGTCATCAATGTCTTCAATGCTGTCAATGTTGTCAATACCATACATGTTGTCTATGTCATCTTTGGCGTGACGTCACGAGTGCTGGACTGCTGTGCACATCACTCTCGACTTTTTATATAATTTTAGGATTAATATAATTATTTGAATTGTTATTTCGTGGCAATATTCAATCTAGAGGTGTTCTAGTAAAGGTTAGTCAGTTATTTTAGCGTTTGTTGTGCCGTAATTGCTTTAAGTGGTGTTATTTGTGTTCGCGTGTGCGCCGGCATCGACGTCTAACTGCTTTGTTTACATCTGGTGGCGAGTGGTTCCAGCCGTAGCGGTCTCCGAAAGCTAAGTTCTAATAAGTGTTTGTGTATTGTAGTTAAATTATTAAAGTTTTAGATTTCAGGAGGTGTTATCGCGCTAGTTGTTTATTAACTTTAGTACTTCTCAACAGGTGACTTGCTGTTTTTAACGTAGTTAAGGTTGTGAAACTTTAAGTTACGGTATTTGATAACTCTTGTACTCTCACAGTGTTTAGTTGTTTTATTAGTGACGCTTGAATTTGAACTTGTTTATACAAGCAACAGTGTAAAGTTTCTGTGGTAGTGTTATTTGCTCTTTTCTGATACTATTAGTTGCTGTTACATGATTTGTAGAGACTGAGGTTTGTTGATTGCTGTAGTTAAGAGGTACTTCCTACTTATTTTGTAGAAACTTAACTTCATAACGTAGACGTCTAGTTTTTCTTAACAAATTATTGTAAAATTTTACCATGAGTCCAAAGTGTGGGCTCTGTCGTAGGGTCGTGCATAGTGGGCTGCAGTGTGGGATTTCTAGTAAGTATTTTCATGGGGGGGAGTGCAGTGGGGAAGACAGTGGGCATTGTGGTGAGGTTCTCTCTTGGAACTGTAGGATTTGCAGCAGGAATAAGTTGATAGAGGAGCAGGAGCGTTTGATCTGCGCCCTTCAGGTGCAGTTGAAAAACGCTGAAGAGGAACTAGGTAGGTTGAGGAGGGGAAGGGGGGCTGGGGAATGGGAACTGGCAGTTGGCAAGAAGGTAGCTAGGAGAAGGTATTCAGATAGCTTTACATTGCAAGTTGCAAATAGGTTTGACCAACTGTCAGAGTTGAGTGGAGATGAACCTCCTGTAGCTGTAGGTGTAGGAATTACGCAGCAGACCTCAGCTTTTGGTAAGCCGAAATCTGTAGAGAGGTCTCTTTGGAAGAAGAAGGTTCTGCTGCTAGGTAGTTCTCATGGCAGAGGTGTTGGCCAACAGTTGCAGGAAGTACTTGGGAGTGAGTACCAGGTCACCAGCATAGTGAAGCCTAGTGCAGGGTTAGATCAGGTCACTTGTAACATAGGGGACTTATGTAGGAATTTTTCAAAAGAGGATCAGGTAGTTATAGTGGGTGGGGCCGGGAACAGTCTTGATAGGGACGGGGAATATGATATAGGTGGTGATCTGGAAAGGATAGCAAATGAAACTGGTGGCACGAATGTGCATTTCGTGCAGCTGTTTCAGCGTCATGATAGGCCTTGTCTTAATACGGCTGTCAGCCGTCTTAACATGGGGCTTGAAAAGGCGCTGATGACGGAGGGCATGGATCACATTGCAGTGGTGCCAGTTGAAACTATCCAAAGGTCGGATTTTACTAGGCACGGTCTGCACCTCAATAGGTATGGGAAGGGGAGGTTGGCAAAGCTCATAGGTGACAGTGTAGTAGGGGGTGGGGGTTTCACTCATGGAAAAATTCCTGTAGTAGTTGGTGTTAGGGCTGCACCTTTTTTAGACTGAAGACAGCTGATAGATATTCCTGCTTAAAGGAAGTCCCTCTAAGAAATGAACCACCTTTGACAAAGTCTAAGAATATAAGTAATAAGGGAATTACTGTTTTTCATCAAAATATACAGGGTATCAGAGATAAAGTTAATGAAATGCTTATTGATACTGATTCTGACATTATTGGTATTTCAGAGCACTTTTTAAGTGGTGTGACAATTCAGAGACTTCCTTTGCCAGGATACAGGTTAGCTGCCTTTTACTCTAGGAGTTCCTTGCAGTGTGGGGGAGTGGCCATGTATGTAAAAAACGATTTTTCATCGGAGTCAATCGATTTTTCTAAACACTGCACAGAACAGATATTTGAATGTTGTGCAGGAATTGTTAATGTTAATGGAACGAAACTAGTAATAGTTGTTATTTATAGATCCCCTGACTCAGATTTTAAAATGTTTCTGCCCAAGCTGGAATTGGTTCTGGGTTCACTGTATAGGAAGTATAAAAATTTAATTGTGTGTGGAGATTTCAACATTAATTGTGTAGGTGATAGCTCAAGGAAACGTCAGCTGTTAGATCTATTTAATTCCTATAACATGATGCAAACAGTATTTTTTCCAACGAGAGTGCAAGGAAATAGCAGTTCTACCATTGACAATATTTTTGTTCATTCTTCATTGTTAGAGGGGCACTCTGTCAGCAGAATAGTAAATGGCCTATCAGACCACGATGCCCAACTTTTAATTCTAAAAAGTATTTGTTCTCAAACAAATGTTAAACGTAAATATCAACTACTCAGAAAAGTTAATCCAGTTGCAATTGAGACCTTTTTAAGCCTAATTAAGGAACAAGAATGGCAGGATGTTTATAGTGCTGATAATGCAGATGATAAATATAATGCTTTTCTGAACACATTTATTATGCTATTTGAAAGTTGCTTTCCACTAGAACGCTCAAAACAGGGTACTTTCAGTAACAGACAGCCAGGGTGGATGACAAAGGGGATAAGAGTATCATGTAGAACTAAGCGGGAGTTGTATCAAAATGTTAGAAGCAGTCAGAATGAAGATGCAGTAGCTCATTACAAACAGTACTGTAAGGTTCTGAAAAATGTCATTAAGAATGCAAAAAGTATGTGGTACGCAAAAAGAATAGCAAACTCTCGGGATAAAATTAAAACTATCTGGTCAGTCGTGAAGGAAGTGTCTGGTCAGGAGCAGCAGGTAGAAATATAACGTCAGTGCGTAGTAGGAATGTTTCTGTTACTGACAAGTTAGATATATGTGCAATATTCAATAATCACTTTCTGAATATTGTAGAGGAACTAAACAAAACTCTAGTTTCTACAGGTAATCATATAACGTTTTTAGAAAATGCGTTTCCGAGGCTGTTGCCTGAAATGATCCTTCATGATACTTCCATAGGTGAGATTGAGTCAATAATTAAATCACTAAAGACTAAGGACTCTTGTGGATATGATGGGGTATCTAGCAGAATTCTAAAGTACTGTTCTCCATATGTTAGCCCAGTACTAAGCCATATTTGTAATTTTTCCTTTCGGAATGGTCAGTTTCCTAACAGATTAAAGTACTCAGTAGTGAAACCGCTTTATAAAAAAGGTGAAAGGGATAATGTAGATAACTATAGACCTATTTCTATGCCATCGGTTTTTTTCCAAAGTTATTGAAAAGGCTGTATATTCAAGATTAATTGATCATTTCAGTTCACATAATTTCCTGTCAAACGTACAGTTTGGTTTTAGAAGTGGTTTAACGACCGAAAACGCTATATTTTCGTTTCTCTGTGAGGCACTTGATGGGTTAAATAAGAGGCTACGGACATTAGGCGTCTTCTTTGATTTAACAAAAGCGTTTGATTGTGTTGATCACAAAATATTGTTGCAGAAGTTGGAACATTATGGAATACGGGGAGTAGCCCACAACTGGTTCACCTCTTACTTTAATAATAGACAACAGAAGGTAATTCTCCGCAATGTAGAAAATGGCTATGACGTGCAATCCCAATGGGGCACAATTAAGTATGGGGTGCCCCAGGGGTCTGTTTTGGGACCATTGTTGTTTCTTATTTATATAAATGATATGCCTTCGAGTATAACAGGTGATTGTAAAATATTTTTGTTTGCTGATGATACCAGCTTGGTAGTGAAGGATGTTGCTCGTAATATTGACACAGTATCAAACAATGCAGTTCAAGAGATAAGTTCATGGCTAATAGAAAACAAGTTGATGTTAAATCACAGTAAAACTCAGTTCTTACAATTTCTAACACATAATTTGACGAAATCTGACATTATGATTACACATAATGGGCATGTGATAAGTGAGACTGAACCGTTCAAATTTCTAGGTGTTCATATAGACAGTAAGCTGTCATGGAAAGCCCATGTTCAGGATCTTGTTCCAAAACTAAATTCTGCTATATTTACCATTAGAACAATATCTGAGATAAGTGATTTTTCAACACGAAAAGTAGTCTATTTCGCTTACTTTCACTCACTTATGACGTACGGCACTGTTTTTTGGGGTAACTCGCCTGATGCAAAAAGGATATTTCTGGCTCAAAAACGGGGGGGTTCGAGCAATATCTGGTGTAAGTTCGCGAACGTCATGTCGACCCCTTTTCAGTAGTCTGGGAATTTTGACTCTGGCGTCACAATACGTTTTTTCTTTAATGTCGTTTGTTGTTAATAATATCAGCTCATTCCCACGAGTTAGTAGCTTTCACTCGGTGAATACTAGACAGATATCTAATCTACATTTGCACCGCACCACCTTAACACTTGTGCAGAAAGGGGTGCAGTATTCTGCGGCATCCATTTTCAATAAGCTGCCACAAGAACTTAAGAATCTTAGCACTAATCCACATGCTTTCAAATCTAAATTGAAGAGTTACCTCGTGGCTCACTCCTTTTATTCTGTCGAGGAACTCCTAGAAAAGTTAAACAATTAAGATAATTTATTTTTTCTTTATTGATTCTTTTCACTTTTTCTATTACCATTATTGTGTAACAATTAATGTATTGACTTGTTCCATGACCATGGAGTCTTACTCCTGAAGAGGGTCCTATGGATCAGAATAAATAAATAAATATGTCGACAATGTCGTCAAAGTCGTAAATATCGTCTATGTCGTCTATGTCGTCAATGTCGTCTATGTCGTCAATGTCGTCTGTGTCGTCAATGTCATCAAAGTCGTCAATGTCGTCAATATCGTCAATGTCGTCAAAGTCGTCAATACCGTCTATGACGTCAATGTCGTCAATGACATCAACATCGTCAATGTCTTCAATGCGGTCGATGTTGTCAATGTCATACATGTTGTCTATGTCATCTATGTCGTCAAAGTCGTAAATATCATCTATGTCGACTATATCGTCAATTTCGTCTGCGTCGTCAATGTCGTCAATGTCGTCAATGTCATCAATATCGTCAATGTCGTATATGTCGTCAAAGTCATCAATATCGTCTATGTCGTCAATGTCGACTATGTCGTCTATGTCGTCTTTGTTGTCAATATCGTCTATGACGTCAATGTCGTTAATGTCGTCAATGTCGTCAATGTCGTCAATGTTGTCTATGTCGTCAATGTCGCCAATGTCGTCAAAGTCGTATATATCGTCTATGTCGTCTATGTCGGCTATGTCGGCTATGTCGTCAATGTCATCAATATCGTCTATGTCGTAAATATCGTCTATATCGACATTTTCGCCAATGTCGTCAACGTCGTTAATGTCGTCAATATCGTCTATGTCGTCTATGTCGTCTATGTCGTGTAGGTCGTCAATGTCGTCAAAGTCGTCAATATTTTCAATGTCGTTAATGTCGTCAATGTCGACAATGTCGTCAATATCGTCTATGTCGTCTTTGTCGTCAATGTCGTCTTTGTCGTAAATGTCGTCACTGTCGTCAGTGTCGTCAATGTCGTCTATGTCGTCAATGTCGTTAATGCCATCAATGTCGTCAATATCGTCTATGTCGTCCAAATCGTCAATGTGGTCAATGTCGTCTATGTCGTCAATGTCGTCAATACCGTCTATGTCGTCAATATCGTCAATATCGACATTTTCGTCAATGTCGTCAATGTCGTCAATACCGTCTATATCGTCTGTCGGCAATGTCGTCTATGTCGTCAATGTCGTCTATGTCGTCTATGTCGTCAACGTCGTCAATGTCGTCAATGTCGTCAATGTCTCTATGTTGTAAATGTCGTTAATGTCGTCAATGACGTCATATCGTCTATGTCGTCTATGTCGTCAATGTCGTCAAAGTCGTCTATGTGTTCAATGTCGTCAATGTCTCTATGTCGTCAATGTCGTTAATGTCGTCAATGTCGTCATATCGTCTATGTCGTCTATGTCGTCAATGTCTTCAAAGTCGTCTATGTGTTCAATGTCATCAATGTCGTCAATGTCGACAAAGTCATCAATATCGTCTATGTCGTCAATTTCGTCAATGACGCCAATGTCGTCAATGTCTTCAATGCTGTCAACGTTTTCAATGTCATACATGTAGTCTATGTCATCTATGTCGTCATTTTCTTCAATGTCGTCTATGTCGTCAATGTCGTTAATTACGTCAATGTCGGCAATATCGTCAATGTCGTCTATGTTGTCAAGGTCGTCAAATTCGTCTATGTCGTCTAGTCGTCAATGTTGTCAATGGTGTCTTTGTCGTCAATATCGTCAATGTCGTCAATGTCGTCAAATTCTCCAATATCAGTTATGTCGTCTATGTCGTAAATATCGTCAATATCGACATTTTCGGCAATGTCGTCAATGTCGTCAAAGTCGTCAAAATCGTCTATGTCGTCAATGTCGTCTATGTCGTCTATGTCGTCAATATCGTCTATGTTGTCAATGTCATCAATGTCGTCAATGTCGTCAATGTCGTTAATGTCGTCAATGTCGTCAACATCGTCTATGTCGTCAATGTCGTCTATGTCGTAAATGTCGTCACTGTCGTCAATGCCGTCAATGTCGTCTATGTCGTCAATGTCGTTAATGCCATCAATGTTGTCAATATCGTCTATGTCGTCCAAGTCGTCAATGTGGTCAATGTCGTCTATGTCGTCAATGTCGTCAATGTCGTCTATGTCGTCTATATCGTCAATGTCGTCAATGTCGTCAAAGTGGTCAATATCGTCTATGTCGTCTATGTCGTCAATGTCGTCTATGTCGTCAATGTCGTCTATGTCGGCAATGTCGTCAATATTGTCAATGTCGGCAATGTCGTTTAATTTCGTCAATGTCGTCAATATCGTCTATGTTGTCTATGTAGTCAAGGTCGTCAAATTCGTCTATGTCGTCTAGTTCGTCAATTTCGTCAATGGTGTCTTTGTCGTCAATATCGTCAATATCGTCAATGTCGTCAAATTCGTCAATATCGGTTATGACGTCTATGTCATCAATGTCGTCAATGTCGTCAATGTCGTCTATGTCGTCAATATCGTCAATGTCGTCTATGTCGTCAATGTTGTCAATGTCGTCAATGTCGTCAACGTCGTCAATATCATCCATGTCGTCTATGTCGTCAATGTCGTCAAAGTAGTCTATGTCGTCAATGTCGTCAATGACGTCAATGTCATCAATATCGTCAATGTCGTCAATGTCGTCAAAGTCGTCAATATCGTCTATGTCGCCAATGTCGTCTACGTCTTCTATGTCGTCTTTGTCGTCAATATCATCTATGTCGTCAACGTCGTTAATGTCGTCAATATCGTCTATGTCGTCTATGTCGTCTATGTCGTGTAGGTCGTCAATGTCGTCAAAGTCGTCAATATCGTCTATGTCGTCTGTGTCGTCAATGTCGTCAATGTCGTCAAATTCGTCAATATCGTCTATGTCGTCAATGTCTATGTCGTCTATGTCGTCAATATCGTCTATGTCGTCTATGTCGTCAATGTCGACAATGTCGTCAATGTCGTCAATGTCTTCTATAACGTCAATGTCGTTAATGTCGTCAATGTCGTCAATATCGTCTATGTCGTCTATGTCGTCAATGTCGTCAAAGTCGTCTATGTCGTCCAGTTCGTCAAAGTCGACAAATACATCAATATCGTCTATGTCGTCAATGTCGTCAATGACGCCAATGTCGTCAATGTCTTCAATGCTGTCAACGTTTTCCATGTCATACATGTAGTCTATGTCATCTATGTCGTCATTGTCTTCAAAGTCGTCTATGTCGTCAATGTCGTTAATTACGTCAATGTCGGCAATATCGTCAATGTCGTCTATGTAGTCAAGGTCGTCAAATTCGTCTATGTCGTCTAGTTCGTCAATGTCGTCAATGTCGTCAATGTCGTCAAATTCTCCAATATCAGTTATGTCGTCTATGTCGTAAATATCGTCAATATCGACATTTTCGGCAATGTCGTCAATGTCGTCAAAGTCGTCAATATCGTCTATGTCGTCAATGTCGTCTATGTCGTCTATGTCGTCAATATCGTCTATGTTGTCAATGTCATCAATGTCGTCAATGTCATCAATGTCGTTAATGTCGTCAATGTCGTCAACATCGCCTATGTCGTCTATGTCGTCAATGTCGTCTATGTCGTAAATGTCGTCACTGTCGTCAATGCCGTCAATGTCGTCTATGTCGTCAATGTCGTTAATGCCATCAATGTTGTCAATATCGTCTATGTCGTCCAAGTCGTCAATGTGGTCAATGTCGTCTATGTCGTCAATGTCGTCTTGTCGTCTATATCGTCAATGTCGTCAATGTCGTCAAAGTCGTCAATATCGTCTATGTCGTCTATGTCGTCGATGTCGTTTATGTCGTCAATGTCGTCTATGTCGGCAATGTCGTCAATATCGTCAATGTCGGCAATGTCATTTAATTTCGTCAATGTCGTCAATATCGTCTATGTTGTCTATGTAATCAATGTCGTCAAAGTCGTCTATGTCGTCTAGTTCGTCAATGTCGTCAATGGCGACTATGTCGTCAATATCGGCAATTTCGTCAATGTCGTCAAAGTCGTCAATATCGGTTATGTCGTCTATGTCGTCAATGTCGTCTATGTCGTCTATGTCGTCTATGTTGTCAATGTCGTCTATGTCGTCAATGTCGTCAATGTCGTCAATGTCGTCAATGTCGTCAATGTCGTCAAAGTCGTCAATATCATCTACGTCGTCAATGCCGTTTATGTCGTCTATGTCGTCTATGTCGTCAATATCGTCAATGTCGTCAATGTCGTCAACGTCGTCAATGTCGTTAATGTCTTCTATGTCGTCAATGTCGTTAATGTCGTCAATGTCGACAATATCGTCCATGTCGTCTATTTCGTCTATGTCGTCAAAGTCGTCTATGTTGTCAATGTCGTCAATGTCGTCAATGTCGTCATAGTCGACAAAGTCAACAATATCGTCTATGTCGTCAACGTCGTCAATGTCGTCAATGACGCCAATGTCGTTAATGTCTTCAATGCTGTCAACGTTTTCAATGTCATACATGTAGTCTATGTCATCTATGTCGTCATTGTCTTCAATGTCGTCTATGTCGTCAATGTCGCTAATGTCGTCAACGTCGTCAATATCGTCTATGTCGTCAATGTCGTCTATGTCGTCTATGTCGTCTATGTCGTGTAGGTAGTCAATGTCGTCAAAGTCGTCAATATTTTCAATGTCGTTAATGTCGTCAATGTCGACAATGTCGTCAATATCGTCTATGTCGTCTATGTCGTCAATGTCGTCTTTGTCGTAAATGTCGTCACTGTCGTCAATGTCGTCAATGTCGTCTATGTCGTCAATGTCGTTAATGCCATCAATGTTGTCAATATCGTCTATGTCGTCCAAATCGTCAATGTGGTCAATGTCGTCTATGTCGTCAATGTCGTCAATATCGTCTATGTCGTCAATATCGTCAATATCGACATTTTCGTCAATGTCGTCAATGTCGTCAATACCGTCTATGTCGTCTGTCGTCAATGTCGTCTATGTCGTCAATGTCGTCTATGTCGTCTATGTCGTCAACGTCGTCAATGTCGTCAATATCGTCAATGTCTCTATGTTGTCAATGTCGTTAATGTCGTCAATGACGTCATATCGTCTATGTCGTCTATGTCGTCAATGTCGTCAAAGTCGTCTATGTGTTCAATGTCGTCAATGTCTCTATGTCGTCAATGTCGTTAATGTCGTCAATGTCGTCATATCGTCTATGTCGTCTATGTCGTCAATGTCGTCAAAGTCGTCTATGTGTTCAATGTCATCAATGTCGTCAATGTCGACAAAGTCATCAATATCGTCTATGTCGTCAATTTCGTCAATGACGCCAATGTCGTCAATGTCTTCAATGCTGTCAACGTTTTCAATGTCATACATGTTGTCTATGTCATCCATGTCGTCATTGTCGTCAATGTCGTCTATGTCGTCAATGTCGTCAATGTCGTCAATGTCGTCAATGCCTTCTATGTCGTCAATGTCGTTAATGTCGTCAATGTCGTCAATATCGTCTATGTCTTCTATGTCGTCAATGTCATCAAAGTCGTCTATGTCGTCCAGTTCGTCAAAGTCGACAAAGTCATCAATATTGTCTATGTCGTCAATGACGTCAATGACGCCAATGTCGTCAAAGTCGTCAATATCGTCTATGTCGTCTATGTCGTCAATGTCGTCAATGTCGTCAACGTCGTCAATATCATCCATGTCGTCTATGTCGTCAATGTCGTCAAAGTCGTCTATGTGTTCAATGTCATCAATGTCGTCAATGTCGACAAAGTCATCAATATCGTCTATGTCGTCAATGTCGTCAATGACGCCAATGTCGTCAATGTCTTCAATGCAGTCAACGTTTTCAATGTCATACATGTAGTCTATGTCATCTATGTCATCATTGTCTTCAATGTCGTCTATGTCGTCAATGTCGTTAATTACGTCAATGTCGGCAATATCGTCAATGTCGTCTATGTTGTCAAGGTCGTCAAATTCGTCTATGTCGTCTAGTTCGTCAATGTCGTCAATGGTGTCTTTGTCGTCAATATCATCAATGTCGTCAATGTCGTCAAATTCTCCAATATCAGTTATGTCGTCTATGTCGTAAATATCGTCAATATCGACATTTTCGGCAATGTCGTCAATGTCGTCAAAGTCGTCAATATCGTCTATGTCGCCAATGTCGTCTATGTCTTCTATGTCGTCTTTGTCGTCAATATCATCTATGTCGTCAACGTCGTTAATGTCGTCAATATCGTCTATGTCGTCTATGTCGTCCATGTCGTGTAGGTCGTCAATGTCGTCAAAGTCGTCAATATCGTCTATGTCGTCTATGTCATCAATGTCGTCAATGTCGTCAAAGTCGTCTATGACGTCAATGTCGTCAATGACGTCAATGTCGTCAATGTCTTCAATGCTGTCAATGTTGTCAATGTCATACATGTTGTCTATGTCATCTATGTCGTCAAAGTCGTAAGTATCGTCTATGTTGACTATGTCGTCAATGTCGTCTGTGTCGTCTGTGTCGTCTGTGTCGTCAATGTCGTCAATGTCGTCAAATTCGTCAATATCGTCTATGTCGTCAATGTCTATGTCGTCTATGACGCCAATATCGTCTATGTCGTCTATGTCGTCAATGTCGTCAATGTCGTCAATGTCGTCAATGTCTTCTATGTCGTCAATCTCGTTAATGATGTCAATGTCGTCAATATCGTCTATGTCGGCTATGTCGTCAATGTCGTCAAAGTCGTCTATGTCGTCCAGTTCGTCAAAGTCGACAAAGTCATCAATATCGTCTATGTCGTCAATGTCGTCAATGACGCCAATGTCGTCAATGTCTTCAATGCTGTCAACGTTTTCAATGTCATACATGTAGTCTATGTCATCTATGTCGTCATTGTCTTCAATGTCGTCTATGTCGTCAATGTCGTTGATTACGTCAATGTCGGCAATATCGTCAATGTCGTCTATGTAGTCAAGGTCGTCAAATTCGTCTATGTCGTCTAGTTCGTCAATGTCGTCAATGGTGTCTTTGTCGTCAATATCGTCAATGTCGTCAATGTCGTCAAATTCTCCAATATCAGTTATGTCGTCTATGTCGTAAATATCGTCATTATCGACATTTTCGGCAATGTCGTCAATGTCGTCAAAGTCGTCAATATCGTCTATGTCGTCAATGTCGTCTATGTCGTCTATGTCGTCAATATCGTCTATGTTGTCAATGTCATCAATGTCGTCAATGTCGTCAATGTCGTTAATGTCGTCAATGTCGTCAACATCGTCTATGTCGTCTATGTCGTCAATGTCGTCTATGTCGTAAATGTCGTCACTGTCGTCAATGCCGTCAATGTCGTCTATGTCGTCAATGTCGTTAATGCCATCAATGTTGTCAATATCGTCTATGTCGTCCAAGTCGTCAATGTGGTCAATGTCGTCTATGTCGTCTATATCGCCAATGTCGTCAATGTCGTCAAAGTCGTCAATATCGTCTATGTCGTCTATGTCGTCAATGTCGTCTATATCGCCAATGTCGTCAATGTCGTCAAAGTCGTCTATTTCGTCTAGTTCGTCAATGTCGTCAATGGCGTCTATGTCGTCAATATCGTCAATTTCGTCAATGTCGTCAAAGTCGTCAATATCGGTTATGTCGTCTATGTCGTCAATGTCGTCTATGTCGTCTATGTCGTCTATGTTGTCAATGTCGTCTATGTCGTAAATGTCGTCAATGTCGTCAATGTCGTCAAAGTCGTCAATATCATCTATGTCGTCAATGCCGTCTATGTCGTCTATGTCGTATATGTCGTCAATATCGTCAATGTCGTCAATGTCGTCAACGTCGTCAATGTCGTCAATGTCTTCTATGTCGTCAATGTCGTTAATGTCGTCAATGTCGACAATATCGTCTATGTCGTCTATGTCGTCTATGTCGTCAAAGTCGTCTATGTTGTCAATATCGTCAATGTCGTCAATGTCGTCATAGTCGACAAAGTCATCAATATCGTCTATGTCGTCAACGTCGTCAATGTCGTCAATGACGCCAATGTCGTCAATGTCTTCAATGCTGTCAACGTTTTCAATGTCATACATGTAGTCTATGTCATCTATGTCGTCATTGTCTTCAATGTCGTCTATGTCGTCAATGTCGTTAATTTCGTCAACGTCGCCAATATAGTCTATGTCGTCTATGTAGTCAAGGTCGGCAAATTCGTCTATGTCGTCTAGTTCGTCAATGTCGTCAATGGTGTCTTTGTCGTCAATATCGTCAATGTCGTCAATGTCGTCAAATTCGTCAATATCGGTTAAGTCGTCTATGTCGTCAATGTCGTCAGTGTCGTCTATGTCATCAATATCGTCAATGTCGTCTATGTCGTCAATGTCGTCAATGTCGTCAACGTCGTCAACGTCGTCAATATCGTCTATGTCGTCTATGTCGTCAATGTCGTCAATGTCGTCAAAGTAGTCTATGTCGTCAATGTCGTCAATGACGTCAATGTCATCAATATCGTCAATGTCGTCAAAGTCGTCAATATCGTCTATGTCGTCAATGTCGTCTATGTCTTCTATGTCGTCTTTGTCATCAATATTATCTATGTCGTCAATGTTGTTAATGTCGTCAATGTCGTCAATGTCGTCTACGTCGTCTATGTCGTTCTATGTCATGAATGTCGTCAATGTCGTTAATATCGTCAATGTCGTCAAAGTCGTCTATATCGTCTATGTCGTCAATGCCATCTATGTCGTCTATGTCGTCCATGTCGTCAATATCGTCAATGTCGTCAATGTAGTCAATGTCGTCAATGTCTTCTATGTCGTCAATATCGTTAATGTCGACAAGGCGTCAATGTCGTCAATATCGTCTATGTCGTCTATGTCGTCAATGACATCAATGTCGTCAATGTCGTCAATGTCGTCAAAGTCGTCAATATTGTCTATGTCGTCAATGTTTTCAATGTCGTCAATGACGCCAATGTCGTCAATGTCTTCAATGCTGTCAACGTTTTCAATGTCATACATGTTGTCTATGTCATCTATGTCGTCATTGTCGTCAATGTCGTCTATGTCGTCAATGTCGTCAATGTCGTCAATGTCGTCAATATCGTCAATGTCGTCTATGTCGTCAATGTCGTCAATGTCGTCAATGTCGTTTATGTCATCAATATCGTCAATGTCGTCTATGTCGTCAATGTCGTCAATGTCGTCAAAGTCGTCAATATCGTCTATGTCGTCTATGTCGTCAATGTTGTCAATGTCGTCAAAGTAGTCTATGTCGTCAATGTCAATGACACAATGTCATCAATGACTTCAATGCTGTCAATGTTGTCAATATCATACATGTTGTCTATGTCATCTATGTCGTCAATGTCGTCAAAGTCGTAAATATCGACTATGTCGTCTATGTCGTCAATGTCGTCTGTGTCGTCAATGTCATCAAAGTCGTCAATGTCGTCAATATCGTCAATGTCGTCAATGTCGTCAATACGGTTTATGTCGTCAATGTCGTCAATGACGTCAATATCGTCAATGTCTTCAATGCGGTCATCGTTGTCAATGTCATACATGTTGTATATGTCATCTATGTCGTCAAAGTCGTAAATATCGTCCATGTCGACTATGTCGTAAATGTCGTCTGTTTAGTCAATTCGGCAATGTCGTCAATGTCATCAACATCGTCAATGTCGCTAATGTCGTCAAAGTCGTCAATATCGTCTATGTTGTCAATGTCGTCTATGTCGTCTATGTCGTGTAGGTAGTCAATGTCGTCAAAGTCGTCAATATTTTCAATGTCGTTAATGTCGTCAATGTCGACAATGTCGTCAATATCGTCTATGTCGTCTATGTCGTCAATGTCGTCTTTGTGGTAAATGTCACTGTCGTCAATGTCGTCAATGTCGTCTATGTCGTCAATGTCGTTAATGCCATCAATGTCGTCAATATCGTCTATGTCGTCCAAATCGTCAATGTGGTCAAAGTCGTCTATGTCGTCAATGTCGTCAATATCGTCTATGTCGTCAATATCGTCAATATCGACATTTTCGTCATTGTCGTCAATGTCGTCAATACCGTCTATGTCGTCTGTCGTCAATGTCGTCTATGTCGTCAATGTCGTCTATGTCGTCTATGTCGTCAACGTCGTCAATGTCGTCAATGTCGTCAATGTCTCTATGTTGTCAATGTCGTTAATGTCGTCAATGACGTCATATCGTCTATGTCGTCAATGTCGTAAAAGTCGTCTATGTGTTCAATGTCGTCAATGTCTCTATGTCGTCAATGTCGTTAATGTCGTCAATGTCGTCATATCGTCTATGTCGTCTATGTCGTCAATGTCGTCCAAGTCGTCTATGTGTTCAATGTCATCAATGTCGTCAATGTCGACAAAGTCATCAATATCGTCTATGTCGTCAATTTCGTCAATGACGCCAATGTCGTCAACGTCTTCAATCCTGTCAACGTTTTCAATGTCATACATGTTGTCTATGTCATCTATGTCGTCATTGTCGTCAATGTCGTCTATATCGTCAATGTCGTCAATGTCGTCAATGTCGTCAATGTCTTCTATGTCGTCAATGTCGTTAATGTCGTCAATGTCGTCAATATCGTCTATGTCGTCTATGTCGTCAATGTCGTCAATGTCGTCTATGTCGTCCAGTTCGTCAAAGTCGACAAAGTCATCAATATTGTCTATGTCGTCAATGTCGTCAATGACGCCAATGTCGTCAATGTCTTCAATGCTGTCAATGTTTTCAATGTCATACATGTAGTCTATGTCATTTATGTCATCATTGTCTTCAATGTCGTCTATGTCGTCAATGTCGTTAATTACGTCAATGTCGGCAATATCGTCAATGTCGTCTATGTTGTCAAGGTCGTCAAATTCGTCTATGTCGTCTAGTTCGTCAATGTCGTCAATGGTGTCTTTGTCGTCAATATCGTCAATGTCGTCAATGTCGTCAAATTCTCCAATATCAGTTATGTCGTCTATGTCGTAAATATCGTCAATATCGACATTTTCGGCAATGTCGTCAATGTCGTCAAAGTCGTCAATATCGTCTATGTCGTCAATGTCGTCTATGTCGTCTATGTCGTCAATATCGTCTATGTTGTCAATGCCATCAATGTCGTCAATGTCGTCAATGTCGTTAAGTCGTCAATGTCGTCAACATCGTCTATGTCGTCTATGTCGTCAATGTCGTCTATGTCGTAAATGTCGTCACTGTCGTCAATGCCGTCAATGTCGTCTATGTCGTCAATGTCGTTAATGCCATCAATGTTGTCAATATCGTCTATGTCGTTCAATGTCGTCAATGTGGTCAATGTCGTCTATGTCGTCAATGTCGTCAATGTCGTCTATGTCGTCTATATCGTGAATGTCGTCAATGTCGTCAAAGTCGTCAATATCGTCTATGTCGTCTATGTCGTCAATGTCGTCTATGTCGTCAATGTCGTCTATGTCGGCAATGTCGTCAATATCGTTAATGTGGGCAATGTCGTTTAATTTCGTCAATGTCGTCAATATCGTCTATGTTGTCTATGTAGTCAATGTCGTCAAAGTCGTCTATGTCGTCTAGTTCGTCAATGTCGTTAATGGCGTCTATGTCGTCAATATCGTCAATGTCGTCAATGTTGTCAAAGTCGTCAATATCGGTTATGTCGTCTATGTCGTCAATGTCGTCTATGTCGTGTATGTCGTCTATGTTGTCAATGTCGTCTATGTCGTCAATGTCGTCTATGTCGTCAACGTTGTCAATGTCGTCAATGTCGTCAATGTCTCTATGTTGTCAATGTCGTTAATGTCGTCAATGACGTCATGTCGTCTATGTCGTCTATGTCGTCAATGTCGTCAAAGTCGTCTATGTGTTCAATGTCGTCAATGTCTCTATGTCGTCAATGTCGTTAATGTCGTCAATGTCGTCATATCGTCTATGTCGTCTATGTCGTCAATGTCGTCAAAGTCGTCTATGTGTTCAATGTCATCAATGTCGTCAATGTCGACAAAGTCATCAATATCGTCTATGTCGTCAATTTCGTCAATGACGCCAATGTCGTCAATGTCTTCAATGCTGTCAACGTTTTCAATGTCATACATGTTGTCTATGTCATCTATGTCGCCATTGTAGTCAATGTCGTCTATGTCGTCAATGTCGTTAATTTCGTCAATGTCGTCAATATCGTCTATGTCATCTATGTAGTCAAGGTCGTCAAATTCGTCTATGTCGTCTAGTTCGTCAATTTCGTCAATGGTGTCTGTCGTCAATATCGTCAATATCGTCAATGTCGTCAAATTCGTCAATATTGGTTATGACGTCTATGTCGTCAATGTCGTCAATGTCGTCTATGTCGTCAATATCGTCAATGTCGTCTATGTCGTCAATGTCGTCAATGTCGTCAACGTCGTCAATATCATCCATGTCGTCTATGTCGTCAATGTCGTCAAAGTCGTCAAAGTAGTCTATGTCGTCAATGTCGTCAATGACGTCAATGTCATCAATATCGTCAATGTCGTCAATGGCGTCAAAGTCGTCAATATCGTCTATGTCGCCAATGTCGTCTATGTCTTCTATGTCGTCTTTGTCGTCAATATCATCTATGTCGTCAACGTCGTTAATGTTGTCAATATCGTCTATGTCGTCTATGTCGTCTATGTCGTGTAGGTCGTCAATGTCGTCAAAGTCGTCAAAGTAGTCTATGTCGTCAATGTCGTCAATGTCTTCAATGCTGTCAATGTTGTCAATGTCATACATGTTGTCTATGTCATCTATGTCGTCAATGTCGTCAAAGTCGTAAATATCGTCTATGTTGACTATGTCGTCAATGTCGTCTGTGTCGTCTGTGTCGTCAATGTCGTCAATGTCGTCAAATTCGTCAATATCGTCTATGTCGTCTATGTCTATGTCGTCTATGTCGTCAATATCGTCTATGTCGTCTATGTCGTCAATGTCGTCAATGTCGTCAATGTCTTCTATGTCGTCAATGTCGTTAATGTCGTCAATGTCGTCAATATCGTCTATGTCGTCTATGTCGTCAATGTCGTCAAAGTCGTCTATGTCGTCCAGTTCGTCAAAGTCGACAAAGTCATCAATATCGTCTATGTCGTCAATGTCTTCAATGACGCCAATGTCGTCAATGTCTTCAATGCTGTCAACGTTTTCAATGTCATACATGTAGTCTATGTCATCTATGTCGTCATTGTCTTCAATGTCGTCTATGTCGTCAATGTCGTTAATTACGTCAATGTCGGCAATATCGTCAATGTCGTCTATGTAGTCAAGGTCGTCAAATTCGTCTATGTCGTCTAGTTCGTCAATGTCGACAATGGTGTCTTTGTCGTCAATATCGTCAATGTCGTCAAATTCTCCAATATCAGTTATGTAGTCTATGTCGTAAATATCGTCAATATCGACATTTTCGGCAATGTCGTCAATGTCGTCAAAGTCGTCAATATCGTCTTTGTCGTCAATGTTGTCTATGTCGTCTATGTCGTCAATATCGTCTATGTTGTCAATGTCATCAATGTCGTCAATGTCGTCAATGTCGTTAATGTCGTCAATGTCGTCTACATCGTCTATGTCGTCTATGTCGTCAATGTCGTCTATGTCGTCAATGTCGTCTATGTCGGCAATGTCGTCAATATCGTCAATGTCGGCAATGTCGTTTAATTTCGTCAATGTCGTCAATATCGTCTATGTTGTCTATGTAGTCAATGTCGTCAAAGTCGTCTATGTCGTCTAGTTCGTCAATGTCGTCAGTGGCGTCTATGTCGTCAATATCGTCAATGTCGTCAATGTCGTCAAAGTCATCAATATCGTCTATGTCGTCAACGTCGTCAATGTCGTCAATGACGCCAATGTCGTCAATGTCTTCAATGCTGTCAACGTATTTAATGTCATACATGTAGTCTATTTCATCTATGTCGTCATTGTCTTCAATGTCGTCTATGTCGTCAATGTCGTTAATTTCGTCAATGTCGCCAATATAGTCTATGTCGTCTATGTAGTCAAGGTCGTCAAATTCGTCTATGTCGTCTAGTTCGTCAATGTCGTCAGTGGTGTCTTTGTCGTCAATATCGTCAATGTCGTCAATGTCGTCAAATTCGTCAATATCGGTTAAGACGTCTATGTCGTCAATGTCGTCAATGTCGTCTATGTCATCAATATCGTCAATGTCTATGTCGTCAATGTCATCAACGTCGTCAACGTCGTCAATATCGTCTATGTCGTCTATGTCGTCAATGTCGTCAATGTCGTCAAAGTAGTCTATGTCGTCAATGTCGTCAATGACGTCAATGTCATCAATATCGTCAATGTCGTCAAAGTCGTCAATATCGTCTATGTCGTCAATGTCGTCTATGTCCTCTATGCCGTCTTTGTCATCAATATCATCTATGTCGTCAATGTTGTTAATGTCGTCAATGTCGTCAATGTCGTCTACGTCGTCTATGTCGTTCTATGTCATGAATGTCATCAATGTCGTTAATATCGTCAATGTCGTCAAAGTCGTCTATATCGTCTATGTCGTCAATGCCATCTATGTCGTCTATGTCGTCCATGTCGTCAATATCGTCAATGTCGTCAATGTAGTCAATGTCGTCAATGTCTTCTATGACGTCAATGTCGTTAATGTCGTCAAGGCGTCAATGTCGTCAATATCGTCTATGTCGTCTATGTCGTCAATGACATCAATGTCGTCAATGTCGTCAATGTCGTCAAAGTCGTCAATATCGTCTATGTCGTCAATGTCTTCAATGTCGTCAATGACGCCAATGTCGTCAAAGTCTTCAATGCTGTCAACGTTTTCAATGTCATACATGTTGTCTATGTCATCTATGTCGTCATTGTCGTCAATGTCGTCTATGTCGTCAATGTCGTCAATGTCGTCAATATCGTCAATGTCGTCTATGTCGTCTATGTCGTCAATGTCGTCAATGTCGTCTATGTCATCAATATCGTCAATGTCGTCTGTGTCTTCAATGTCGTCAATGTCGTCAATGTCGTCAAAGTCGTCAATATCGTCTATGTCGTCTATGTCGTCAATGTCTATGTCGTCTATGTCGTCAATGTCGTCAATGTCGTCTATGTCATCAATATCGTCAATGTCGTCTGTGTCGTCAATGTCGTCAATGTCGTCAAAGTCGTCAATATCGTCTATGTTGTCTATGTCGTCAATGTTGTCAATGTCGTCAAAGTAGTCTATGTCGTCAATGTCAATGACGCAATGTCATCAATGTCTTCAATGCTGTCAATGTTGTCAATATCATGCATGTTGTCTATGTCATCTATGTCGTCAATGTCGTCAAAGTCGTAAATATCGTCTATGTCGTCTATGTCGTCAATGTCGTCTGTGTTGTCAATGTCATCAAAGTCGTCAATGTCGTCAATATCGTCAATGTCGTCAATGTCGTCAATACCGTCTATGTCGTCAATGTCGTCAATGACGTCAATATCGTCAATGTCTTCAATGCGGTCAATGTTGTCAATGTCATACATGTTGTATATGTCATCTATGTCGTCAAAGTCGTAAATATCGTCTATGTCGTAAATGTCGTCTGTGTAGTCAATACGGCAATATCGTCAATGTCATCAACATCGTCAATGTCGCTAATGTCGTCAAAGGTGTCAATATCGTCTATGTCGTCAATGTCGTCTATGTCGTCTATGTCGTCTTTGTCGTCAATATCGTCTATGTCGTCAATGTCGTCAATGTCGTCATATCGTCTATGTCGTCTATGTCGTCAATGTCGTCAAAGTCGTCTATGTGTTCAATGTCATCAATGTCGTCAATGTCGACAAAGTCATCAATATCGTCTATGTCGTCAATTTCGTCAATGACGCCAATGTCGTCAATGTCTTCAATGCTGTCAACGTTTTCAATGTCATACATGTTGTCTATATCATCTATGTCGTCATTGTCGTCAATGTCGTCTATGTCGTCAATGTCGTTAATTTCGTCAATGTCGTCAATATCGTCTATGTCATCTATGTAGTCAAGGTCGTCAAATTCGTCTATGTCGTCTAGTTCGTCAATTTCGTCAATGGTGTCTTTGTCGTCAATATCGTCAATATCGTCAATGTCGTCAAATTCGTCAATATCGGTTATGACGTCTATGTCGTCAATGTCGTCAATGTCGTCTATGTCGTCAATATCGTCAATGTCGTCTATGTCGTCTATGTCGTCAATGTCGTCAATGTCGTCAACGTCATCAATATCATCCATGTCGTCTATGTCGTCAATGTCGTCAAAGTCGTCAAAGTAGTCTATGTCGTCAATGTCGTCAATGACGTCAATGTCATCAATATCGTCAATGTCGTCAATGTCGTCAATGTCGTCAATGTCGTCAAAGTCGTCAATAACGTCTATGTCGCCAATGTCGTCTATGTCTTCTATGTCGTCTTTGTCGTCAATAGCATCTATGTCGTCAACGTCGTTAATGTCGTTAATATCGTCTATGTCGTCTATGTCGTCTATGTCGTGTAGGTCGTCAATGTCGTCAAAGTCGTCAATATCGTCTATGTCGTCTATGTCATCAATGTCGTCAATGTCGTCAAAGTCGTTTATGACGTCAATGTCGTCAATGACGTCAATGTCGGCAATGTCTTCAATGCTGTCAATGTTGTCAATGTCATACATGTTGTCTATGTCATCTATGTCGTCAATGTCGTCAAAGTCGTAAATATCGTCTATGTTGACTATGTCGACAATTTCGTCTGTGTCGTCTGTGTCGTCAATGTCGTTAATGTCGTCAAATTCGTCAATATCGTCTATGTCGTCAATGTCTATGTCGTCTATGTCGTCAATATCGTGTATGTCGTCTATGTCGTCAATGTCGTCAATACCGTCTATGTCGTCTGTCGTCAATGTCGTCTATGTCGTCAATGTCGTCTATGTCGTCTATGTCGTCAACGTCGTCAATGTCGTCAATGTCGTCAATGTCTCTATGTTGTCAATGTCGTTAATGTCGTCAATGACGTCATATCGTCTATGTCGTCAATGTCGTAAAAGTCGTCTATGTGTTCAATGTCGTCAATGTCTCTATGTCGTCAATGTCGTTAATGTCGTCAATGTCGTCATATCGTCTATGTCGTCTATGTCGTCAATGTCGTCAAAGTCGTCTATGTGTTCAATGTCATCAATGTCGTCAATGTCGACAAAGTCATCAATATCGTCTATGTCGTCAATTTCGTCAATGACGCCAATGTCGTCAACGTCTTCAATCCTGTCAACGTTTTCAATGTCATACATGTTGTCTATGTCATCTATGTCGTCATTGTCGTCAATGTCGTCTATATCGTCAATGTCGTCAATGTCGTCAATGTCGTCAATGTCGTCAATGTCTTCTATGTCGTCAATGTCGTTAATGTCGTCAATGTCGTCAATATCGTCTATGTCGTCTATGTCGTCAATGTCGTCAATGTCGTCTATGTCGTCCAGTTCGTCAAAGTCGACAAAGTCATCAATATTGTCTATGTCGTCAATGTCGTCAATGACGCCAATGTCGTCAATGTCTTCAATGCTGTCAATGTTTTCAATGTCATACATGTAGTCTATGTCATTTATGTCATCATTGTCTTCAATGTCGTCTATGTCGTCAATGTCGTTAATTACGTCAATGTCGGCAATATCGTCAATGTCGTCTATGTTGTCAAGGTCGTCAAATTCGTCTATGTCGTCTAGTTCGTCAATGTCGTCAATGGTGTCTTTGTCGTCAATATCGTCAATGTCGTCAATGTCGTCAAATTCTCCAATATCAGTTATGTCATCTATGTCGTAAATATCGTCAATATCGACATTTTCGGCAATGTCGTCAATGTCGTCAAAGTCGTCAATATCGTCTATGTCGTCAATGTCGTCTATGTCGTCTATGTCGTCAATATCGTCTATGTTGTCAATGCCATCAATGTCGTCAATGTCGTCAATGTCGTTAAGTCGTCAATGTCGTCAACATCGTCTATGTCGTCTATGTCGTCAATGTCGTCTATGTCGTAAATGTCGTCACTGTCGTCAATGCCATCAATGTCGTCTATGTCGTCAATGTCGTTAATGCCATCAATGTTGTCAATATCGTCTATGTCGTTCAATGTCGTCAATGTGGTCAATGTCGTCTATGTCGTCAATGTCGTCAATGTCGTCTATGTCGTCTATATCGTGAATGTCGTCAATGTCGTCAAAGTCGTCAATATCGTCTATGTCGTCTATGTCGTCAATGTCGTCTATGTCGTCAATGTCGTCTATGTCGGCAATGTCGTCAATATCGTTAATGTGGGCAATGTCGTTTAATTTCGTCAATGTCGTCAATATCGTCTATGTTGTCTATGTAGTCAATGTCGTCAAAGTCGTCTATGTCGTCTAGTTCGTCAATGTCGTTAATGGCGTCTATGTCGTCAATATCGTCAATGTCGTCAATGTCGTCAAAGTCGTCAATATCGGTTATGTCGTCTATGTCGTCAATGTCGTCTATGTCGTGTATGTCGTCTATGTTGTCAATGTCGTCTATGTCGTCAATGTCGTCTATGTCGTCAACGTTGTCAATGTCGTCAATGTCGTCAATGTCTCTATGTTGTCAATGTCGTTAATGTCGTCAATGACGTCATATCGTCTATGTCGTCTATGTCGTCAATGTCGTCAAAGTCGTCTATGTGTTCAATGTCGTCAATGTCTCTATGTCGTCAATGTCGTTAATGTCGTCAATGTCGTCATATCGTCTATGTCGTCTATGTCGTCAATGTCGTCAAAGTCGTCTATGTGTTCAATGTCGTCAATGTCGTCAATGTCGACAAAGTCATCAATATCGTCTATGTCGTCAATTTCGTCAATGTCGCCAATGTCGTCAATGTCTTCAATGCTGTCAACGTTTTCAATGTCATACATGTTGTCTATGTCATCTATGTCGCCATTATAGTCAATGTCGTCTATGTCGTCAATGTCGTTAATTTCGTCAATGTCGTCAATATCGTCTATGTCATCTATGTAGTCAAGGTCGTCAAATTCGTCTATGTCGTCTAGTTCGTCAATTTCGTCAATGGTGTCTTTGTCGTCAATATCGTCAATATCGTCAATGTCGTCAAATTCGTCAATATTGGTTATGACGTCTATGTCGTCAATGTCGTCAATGTCGTCTATGTCGTCAATTTCGTCAATGTCGTCTATGTCGTCAATGTCGTCAATGTCGTCAACGTCGTCAATATCATCCATGTCGTCTATGTCGTCAATGTCGTCAAAGTCGTCAAAGTAGTCTATGTCGTCAATGTCGTCAATGACGTCAATGTCATCAATATCGTCAATGTCGTCAATGGCGTCAAAGTCGTCAATATCGTCTATGTCGCCAATGTCGTCTATGTCTTCTATGTCGTCTTTGTCGTCAATATCATCTATGTCGTCAACGTCGTTAATGTTGTCAATATCGTCTATGTCGTCTATGTCGTCTATGTCGTGTAGGTCGTCAATGTCGTCAAAGTCGTCAAAGTAGTCTATGTCGTCAATGTCGTCAATGTCTTCAATGCTGTCAATGTTGTCAATGTCATACATGTTGTCTATGTCATCTATGTCGTCAATGTCGTCAAAGTCGTAAATATCGTCTATGTTGACTATGTCGTCAATGTCGTCTGTGTCGTCTGTGTCGTCAATGTCGTCAATGTCGTCAAATTCGTCAATATCGTCTATGTCGTCTATGTCTATGTCGTCTATGTCGTCAATATCGTCTATGTCGTCTATGTCGTCAATGTCGTCAATGTCGTCAATGTCTTCTATGTCGTCAATGTCGTTAATGTCGTCAATGTCGTCAATATCGTCTATGTCGTCTATGTCGTCAATGTCGTCAAAGTCGTCTATGTCGTCCAGTTCGTCAAAGTCGACAAAGTCATCAATATCGTCTATGTCGTCAATGTCTTCAATGACGCCAATGTCGTCAATGTCTTCAATGCTGTCAATGTTTTCAATGTCATACATGTAGTCTATGTCATCTATGTCGTCATTGTCTTCAATGTCGTCTATGTCGTCAATGTCGTTAATTACGTCAATGTCGGCAATATCGTCAATGTCGTCTATGTAGTCAAGGTCGTCAAATTCGTCTATGTCGTCTAGTTCGTCAATGTCGACAATGGTGTCTTTGTCGTCAATATCGTCAATGTCGTCAAATTCTCCAATATCAGTTATGTAGTCTATGTCGTAAATATCGTCAATATCGACATTTTCGGCAATGTCGTCAATGTCGTCAAAGTCGTCAATATCGTCTATGTCGTCAATGTTGTCTATGTCGTCTATGTCGTCAATATCGTCTATGTTGTCAATGTCATCAATGTCGTCAATGTCGTCAATGTCGTTAATGTCGTCAATGTCGTCTACATCGTCTATGTCGTCTATGTCGTCAATGTCGTCTATGTCGTCAATGTCGTCTATGTCGGCAATGTCGTCAATATCGTCAATGTCGGCAATGTCGTTTAATTTCGTCAAAGTCGTCAATATCGTCTATGTTGTCTATGTAGTCAATGTCGTCAAAGTCGTCTATGTCGTCTAGTTCGTCAATGTCGTCAGTGGCGTCTATGTCGTCAATATCGTCAATGTCGTCAATGTCGTCAAAGTCGTCAATATCGGTTATGTCGTCTATGACGTCAATGTCGTCTATGTCGTCTATGTCGTCTATGTTGTCAATGTCGTCTATGTCGTCAATGTCGTCAATGTCGTCAATGTCGTCAATGTCGTCAATGTCGTCAAAGTCGTCAATATCATCTATGTCGTCAATGCCGTCTATGTCGTCTATGTCGTCTATGTCGTCAATATCGTCAATGTCGTCAATGTCGTCAACGTCGTCAATGTCGTCAATGTCTTATATGTCGTCAATGTCGTTAATGTCGTCAATGTCGACAATATCGTCTATGTCGTCTATGTCGTCTATGTCGTCAAAGTCGTCTATGTTGTCAATGTCGTCAATGTCGTCAATGTCGTCATAGTCGACAAAGTCATCAATATCGTCTATGTCGTCAACGTCGTCAATGTCGTCAATGACGCCAATGTCGTCAATGTTTTCAATGCTGTCAACGTATTTAATGTCATACATGTAGTCTATTTCATCTATGTCGTCATTGTCTTCAATGTCGTCTATGTCGTCAATGTCGTTAATTTCGTCAATGTCGCCAATATAGTCTATGTCGTCTATGTAGTCAAGGTCGTCAAATTCGTCTATGTCGTCTAGTTCGTCAATGTCGTCAGTGGTGTCTTTGTCGTCAATATCGTCAATGTCGTCAATGTCGTCAAATTCGTCAATATCGGTTAAGACGTCTATGTCGTCAATGTCGTCAATGTCGTCTATGTCATCAATATCGTCAATGTCTATGTCGTCAATGTCATCAACGTCGTCAACGTCGTCAATATCGTCTATGTCGTCTATGTCGTCAATGTCGTCAATGTCGTCAAAGTAGTCTATGTCGTCAATGTCGTCAATGACGTCAATGTCATCAATATCGTCAATGTCGTCAAAGTCGTCAATATCGTCTATGTCGTCAATGTCGTCTATGTCTTCTATGCCGTCTTTGTCATCAATATCATCTATGTCGTCAATGTTGTTAATGTCGTCAATGTCGTCAATGTCGTCTACGTCGTCTATGTCGTTCTATGTCATGAATGTCATCAATGTCGTTAATATCGTCAATGTCGTCAAAGTCGTCTATATCGTCTATGTCGTCAATGCCATCTATGTCGTCTATGTCGTCCATGTCGTCAATATCGTCAATGTCGTCAATGTAGTCAATGTCGTCAATGTCTTCTATGTCGTCAATGTCGTTAATGTCGTCAAGGCGTCAATGTCGTCAATATCGTCTATGTCGTCTATGTCGTCAATGACATCAATGTCGTCAATGTCGTCAATGTCGTCAAAGTCGTCAATATCGTCTATGTCGTCAATGTCTTCAATGTCGTCAATGACGCCAATGTCGTCAAAGTCTTCAATGCTGTCAACGTTTTCAATGTCATACATGTTGTCTATGTCATCTATGTCGTCATTGTCGTCAATGTCGTCTATGTCGTCAATGTCGTCAATGTCGTCAATGTCGTCAATATCGTCAATGTCGTCTATGTCGTCTATGTCGTCAATGTCGTCAATGTCGTCTATGTCATCAATATCGTCAATGTCGTCTGTGTCTTCAATGTCGTCAATGTCGTCAATGTCGTCAAAGTCGTCAATATCGTCTATGTCGTCTATGTCGTCAATGTCTATGTCGTCTATGTCGTCAATGTCGTCAATGTCGTCTATGTCATCAATATCGTCAATGTCGTCTGTGTCGTCAATGTCGTCAATGTCGTCAAAGTCGTCAATATCGTCTATGTTGTCTATGTCGTCAATGTTGTCAATGTCGTCAAAGTAGTCTATGTCGTCAATGTCAATGACGCAATGTCATCAATGTCTTCAATGCTGTCAATGTTGTCAATATCATGCATGTTGTCTATGTCATCTATGTCGTCAATGTCGCCAAAGTCGTAAATATCGTCTATGTCGTCTATGTCGTCAATGTCGTCTGTGTTGTCAATGTCATCAAAGTCGTCAATGTCGTCAATATCGTCAATGTCGTCAATGTCGTCAATACCGTCTATGTCGTCAATGTCGTCAATGACGTCAATATCGTCAATGTCTTCAATGCGGTCAATGTTGTCGATGTCATACATGTTGTATATGTCATCTATGTCGCCAATGTCGTAAATATCGTCTATGTCGACTATGTCGTAAATGTCGTCTGTGTAGTCAATACGGCAATATCGTCAATGTCATCAACATCGTCAATGTCGCTAATGTCGTCAAAGGTGTCAATATCGTCTATGTCGTCAATGTCGTCTATGTCGTCTATGTCGTCTTTGTCGTCAATATCGTCTATGTCGTCAATGTCGTCAATGTCGTCATATCGTCTATGTCGTCTATGTCGTCAATGTCGTCAAAGTCGTCTATGTGTTCAATGTCATCAATGTCGTCAATGTCGACAAAGTCATCAATATCGTCTATGTCCTCAATTTCGTCAATGACGCCAATGTCGTCAATGTCTTCAATGCTGTCAACGTTTTCAATGTCATACATGTTGTCTATATCATCTATGTCGTCATTGTCGTCAATGTCGTCTATGTCGTCAATGTCGTTAATTTCGTCAATGTCGTCAATATCGTCTATGTCATCTATGTAGTCAAGGTCGTCAAATTCGTCTATGTCGTCTAGTTCGTCAATTTCGTCAATGGTGTCTTTGTCGTCAATATCGTCAATATCGTCAATGTCGTCAAATTCGTCAATATCGGTTATGACGTCTATGTCGTCAATGTCGTCAATGTCGTCTATGTCGTCAATATCGTCAATGTCGTCTATGTCGTCTATGTCGTCAATGTCGTCAATGTCGTCAACGTCATCAATATCATCCATGTCGTCTATGTCGTCAATGTCGTCAAAGTCGTCAAAGTAGTCTATGTCGTCAATGTCGTCAATGACGTCAATGTCATCAATATCGTCAATGTCGTCAATGTCGTCAATGTCGTCAATGTCGTCAAAGTCGTCAATATCGTCTATGTCGCCAATGTCGTCTATGTCTTCTATGTCGTCTTTGTCGTCAATAGCATCTATGTCGTCAACGTCGTTAATGTCGTCAATATCGTCTATGTCGTCTATGTCGTCTATGTCGTGTAGGTCGTCAATGTCGTCAAAGTCGTCAATATCGTCTATGTCGTCTATGTCATCAATGTCGTCAATGTCGTCAAAGTCGTCTATGACGTCAATGTCGTCAATGACGTCAATGTCGGCAATGTCTTCAATGCTGTCAATGTTGTCAATGTCATACATGTTGTCTATGTCATCTATGTCGTCAATGTCGTCAAAGTCTTAAATATCGTCTATGTTGACTATGTCGTCAATTTCGTCTGTGTCGTCTGTGTCGTCAATGTCGTCAATGTCGTCAAATTCGTCAATATCGTCTATGTCGTCAATGTCTATGTCGTCTATGTCGTCAATATCGTGTATGTCGTCTATGTCGTCAATGTCGTCAATGTCGTCAATGTCGTCAATGTCTTCCATGTCGTCAATGTCGTTAATGACGTCAATGTCGTCAAATCGTCTATGTCGTATATGTCGTCAATGTCGTCAAAGTCGTCTATGTCGTCAATGTTGTGAAAGTCGACAAAGTCATCAGTATTGTCTATGTCGTCAATGTCGTCAATGACGCCAATTTCGTCAATGTCTTCAATGCTGTCAACGTTTTCAATGTCATACATGTAGTCTATGTCATCTATGTCATCATTGTCTTCAATGTCGTCAATGTCGTCAATGTCGTTAATTTCGTCAATGTCGTTAATATCGTCAATGTCGTCTATGTAGTCAAGGTCGTCAAATTCGTCTATGTCGTCTAGTTCGTCAATGTCGTCAATGGTGTCTTTGTCGTCAATATCGTCAATGTCGTCAATGTCGTCAAATTCTCCAATATCAGTTATGTCGTCTATGTCGTAAATATCGTCAATATCGACATTTTCGGCAATGTCGTTCAATGTCGTCAAAGTCGTCAATATCGTCTATGTCGTCAATATCGTCTATGTCGTCTATGTCGTCAATATCGTCTATGTTGTCAATGTCATCAATGTCGTCAATGTCGTCAATGTCGTTAATGTCGTCAATGTCGTCAACATCGTCTATGTCGTCAATGTCGTCAAAGTCGTCTATGTCGTCAATGTCGTCAAAGTCGACAAAGTCATCAGTATTGTCTATGTCGTCAATGTCGTCAATGTCGTCTATGTCGTCAATATCGTCAATGTCGTCTATGTCGTCAATGTCGTCAATGTCGTCAAAGTCGTCAATATCGGCTATGTCGTCTATGTCGTCTATGTCGGCTATGTCGTCTATGTCGTCAATGTCATCAATATCTTCTATATCGTAAATATCGTCTATATAGACATTTTCGTCAATGTCGTCAATGTCGTTAATGTGGTGAATATCGTCTATGTCGTCTATGTCGTGTAGGTCGTCAATGTCGTCAAAGTCGTCAATATCGTCAATGTCGTTAATGTCGTCAATGTCATCAATGTCGTCAATATCGTCTATGTCGTCTATGTCGTCAATGTCGGCAATGTCATCAAAGTAGTCTATGTCGTCAATGTCGTCAATGTCGTCAATGTCATCAATATCGTCAATGTAGTCAATGTCGTCAAAGTCGTCAATATCGTATATGTCGCCAATGTCGTCTGTGTCTTCTATGTCGCCTTTGTCGTCAATAACATCTATGTCGTCATTGTTGTTAATGTCGTCAATGTCGTCAATATCGTCTATGTCGTCTATGTCCTTAGTGTCATCAATGTCGTCAATGTCGTCTATGTCGTCAATGTCGTCAATGTCGTCAAAGTCGTCAATATCGTCTATGTCGTCTATGTCGTCTATGTCGTCTATGTCGTCAATGTCGTCAAAGTCGTCAACATCGTCAATGTCGTCTATGTCGTCTATGTCGTCAATGTCGTCAATGTCGTCAAAGTCGTCTATATCGTCTATGTTGTCAATGCCGTCTATCTCGATTATGTCGTCTATGTCGTCAATATCGCCAATGTCGTCAATGTCGTCAATGTCGTCAATGTCGTCAATGTCTTCTATTTCGTCAATGTCGTTAATGTCGTCAATGTCGTCAATATCGTCTATGTCGACTATGACGTCAATGTCGCCAATGTCGTCAATGTCGTCCAAGTAGTCAATATCGTCTATGTCGTCATTGTCGTCAATGACGCCAATGTCGTCAATGTCTTCAATGCTGTCAACGTTTTCAATATCATACATGTTGTCTATGTCATCTATGTCATCATTGTCGTCAATGTCGTCTATGTCGTCAATGTCATTAATTTCGACAATGTCGTCAATATCGTCTATGTCGTCTATGTAGTCAATGTTGTCAAAGTCTTCTATGTCGTCTAGTTCGTCATTGTCGTCAATGTCGTCTTTGTCGTCAATATCGTCAATATCGTCAATGTTGTCAAAGTCGTCAATATCGGTTATGTCGTCTATGTCGTCAATGTCGTCAATGTCGTCTATGTCGTCAATATCGTCAAAGTCGTCTATGTCGTCAATGTCGTCAGTGTCGTCAATGTCGTCAAAGTCGTCAATATCGTCAATGTCGTCAATGTCGTCTATGTCGTCTATATCGTCAATGTCGTCAATGTCGTCAAAGTCGTCAATATCGTCTATGTCGTCAATATCGTCAATATCGACATTTTCGTCAATGTCGTCAATGTCGTCAATATCGTCTATGTCGTCTATGTCGTAAATGTCGTCGAGTTCTCAATGTCGTCTATGTCGTCTATGTCGTCAATGTCGTCAATGTCGTCAATGTCTCTATGTCGTGAATGTAGTTAATGTCGTCAATGTCGTCATATCGTCTATGTCGTCTATGTCGTCAATTTCGTCAAAGTCGTCTATGTGTTCAATGTCGTCAATGTCTCTATGTCGTCAATGTCGTTAATGTCAATGTCGTCATATCGTCTATGTCGTCTCTGTCGTCAATGTCGTCAAAGTCGTCTATGTGTTCAATTTCGTCTATGTCGTCAATGTCGACAAAGTCATCAATATCGTCTATGTCGTCAATGTCGTCAATGTCGTCAATGACGCCCTTGTCGTCAATGTCTTCAATGCTGTCAACGTTTTCAATGTGATACATGTTGTCTATGTCATCTATGTCGTCATTGTCGTCAATGTCGTCTATGTCGTCAATGTCGTTAATTTCGTCAATGTCGTCATTATCGTCTATGTCGTCTATGTAGTCAAGGTCGTCAAATTCGTCTATGTCGTCTAGTTCGCCAATGTCGTCAATGGTGTCTATGTCGTCAATATCGTCAATGTCGTCAATGTCGTCAAATTCGTCAATATCGGTTATGACGTCTATGTCGTCAATGTCGTCTATGTCGTCAATATCGTCAATGTCGTCTATGTCGTCAATGTCGTCAATGTCGTCAACATCGTGAAGTCGTCTATGTCGTCTATGTCGTCAATGTCGTCAATGTCGTCAAAGTAGTCTATGTCGTCAATGTCGTCAATGACGTCAATGTTGTCAATATCGTCAATGTCGTCAAAGTCGTCAGTATCGTCTATGTCGCCAATGTCGTCTATGTCTTCTATGTCGTCTTTGTCGTCAATATCATCTATGTTGTCAACGTCGTTAATGTCGTCAATATCGTCTATGTCGTCTATGTCGTATATGTCGTGTAGGTCGTCAATGTCGTCGAAGTCGTCAATATCGTCTATGTCGTCTATGTCGTCAATGTCGTCAATGTCGTCAAAGTCGTCTATGACGTCAATGTCGTCAATGACGTCAATGTCGTCAATGTATTCAATGCTGTCAATGTTGTCAATGTCATACATGTTGTCTATTTCATCTATGTCGTCAATGTCGCCAAAGTCGTAAATATCGTCTATGTTGACTATGTCGTCAATGTCGTCTGTGTCGTCTGTGTCGTCAATGTCGTCAATGTCGTCAAATTCGTCAATATCGTCTATGTCGTCAATGTCGTCTATGTCGTCTATATCGTCAATATCGTCTATGTCGTCAATGTCGTCAATGTCGTCAATGTCTTCAATGTCGTCAATGTCGTCAATGTCTTCTATGTCGTCAATGTCGTTAATGTCGTCAATGTCATCATTATCGTCTATGTCGTCTATGTCGTCAATGTCGTCAAAGTCGTCTATGTCGTCAATGTCGTCATTGTCGTCAATGTCGTCAATGTCCTCAAATTCGTCAATATCGTCTATGTCATCAATGTCGTCAATGTCGTCAATAGCGCCAATGTCGTCAATGTCTTCAATGCTGTCAACGTTTTCAATGTCATACATGTTGTCTATGTCATCTATGTCGTCATTGTCGTCAATGTCGTCTATGTCGTCTATGTCGTTAATTTCGTCAATGTCGTCCATATCGTTTTGTCGTCTATGTAGTCAATGTCGTGAAAGTCGTCTATGTCGTCTAGTTCGTCAATGTCGTCAATGGCGTCTTTGTCGTCAATTTCGTCAATATCGTCAATGTCGTCAAAGTCGTCAATATCGGTTATGTCGTCTATGTCGTCAATGTCGTCAATGTTGTCTATGTCGTCAATATCGTCAATGTCGTCTATGTCGTCAATGTCGTCAATGTCGTCAATGTCGTCAAAGTCGTCAATATCGTCTATATCGTCTATGTCGTCAATGTCTTCAATGCTGTCAATGTTGTCAATACCATACATGTTGTCTATGTCATCTATGTCGAAAATGTCGTCAAAGTCGTAAATATCGTCTATGTCGTCTATGTCGTCAATGTCGTCTGTGTCGTCAATGTCGTCAAAGTCGTCAATGTCGTCAATATCGTCAATGACGTCAATTTCTTCAATACCGTCTATGACGTCAATGTCGTCAATGACGTCAATATCGTCAATGTCTTCAATGCGGTCGATGTTGTCAATGTCATACATGCTGTCTATGTCATCTATGTCGTCAAAGTCGTAAATATCTTCTATGACGACTATATCGTCAATGTCGCCTGTGTCGTCAATGTCGTCAATGTCATCAATATCGTCAATGTCGTATATGTCGTCAAAGTCGTCAATATCGTCTATGTCGTCAATGTCGACTATGTCGTCTATGTCGTCTTTGTTGTCAATATCGTCTATGTCGTCAATGTCGTTAATGTCGTCAAAGTCGTCAATGTCGTCAATGTCGTCTATGTCGTCAATGTCGTCAATGTCGTCAAAGTCGTCAATATCGTCTATGTCGTCTATGTCGTCTATGTCGGCTCTGTCGTCTATGTCGTCAATGTCATCAATATCGTCTATGTCGTAAATATCGTCTATATAGACATTTTCGTCAATGTCGTCAACGTCGTTAATGTGGTCAATATCGTCTATGTCGCCTATGTCGTGTAGGTCGTCAATGTCGTAAAAGTCGTCAATATCGTCAATGTCGTTAATATCGTCAATGTCGTCAATGTCGTCAATATCGTCCATGTCGTCTATGTTGTCAATGTCGTCTTTGTTGTAAATGTCGTCACTGTCGTCAATGTCGTCAATGTCGTCTATGTCGTCAATGTCGTTAAGGCCATCAATGTCGACAATATCGTCTATTTCGTCCAAGTCGTCAACGTGGTCAATGTCGTCTATGTCGTCAATGTCGTGAATGTCGTCTATGTCGTCTATATCGTCAATGTCGTCAATGTCGTCAAAGTCGTCAATATCGTCTATGTCGTCAATATCGTCAATATCGACATTTTCGTAATGTCGTCAATGTTGTCAATATCGTCTATGTCGTCTATGTCGTCAATGTCGTCAATGTCGTCTATGTCGTCAATGTCGTCAATGTCATCAATGTCGTCTGAGTCGTCAATGTCGTTAATTTCGTCATTGTCGTCAATAACGTCTATGTCGTCTATGTAGTCAATGTCGTCAAATTCGTCAATATCGTCTATGTCGTCAATGTCGTCAATGTCGTCAATGTCGTCAATGTCTCCATGTCGTCAATGTCGTTAACGTCGTCAATGTCGTCATATCGTCTATGTCGTCTATGTCGTCAATGTCGTCAATGTCGTCAATGTCGACAAAGTCATCAATATCGTCTATGTCGTCAATGTCGTCAATGACGCCAATGTCGTCAATGTCTTCAATGCTGTCAACGTTTTCAATGTCATACATGTTGTCTATGTCATATATGTTGTCATTGTCGTCAATGTCGTCTATGTCGTCAATGTCGTTAATTTCGTCAATATCGTCAATATCGTCTATGTCGTCTATGTAGTCAAGGTCGTCAAATTCGTCTATGTCGTCTAGTTCGTCAATGTCGTCAATGGTGTCTTTGTCGTCAATATCGTCAATGTCGTCAATGTCGTCAAATTCGTCAATATCGGTTATGACGTCTATGTCGTCAATGTCGTCAATGTCGTCTATGTCGTCAATATCGTCAATATCGTCTATGTCGTCACTGTCGTCAAAGTCGTCAATATCGTCTATGTCGTCTATGTCGTCTATGTAGGCTATGTCGTCTATGTCGTCAATGACATCAATATCTTCTATATCCTAAATATCGTCTATATAGACATTTTCGTCAATGTCGTCAACGTCGTTAATGTGGTCAATATCGTCTATGTCGCCTATGTCGTGTAGGTCGTCAATGTCGTAATAGTCGTCAATATCGTCAATGTCGTTAATGTCGTCAATGTTGTGAATGTCGTCAATATCGTCCATGTCGTCTATGTTGTCAATGTCGTCTTTGTTGTAAATGTCGTCACTGTCGTCAATGTCGTCTATGTCATCAATGTCGTTAATGCCATCAATGTCGACAATATCGTCTATGTCGTCCAAGTCGTCAATGTGGTCAATGTCGTCTATGTCGTCAATGTCGTCAATGTCGTCTATGTCGACTATATCGTCAATGTCGTCAATGTCGTCAAAGTCGTCAATATCGTCTATGTCGTCAATATCGTCAATATCGACATTTTCGTAATGTCGTCAATGTTGTCAATATCGTCTATGTCGTCTATGTCGTCAATGTCGTCAATGTCGTATATGTCGTCAATGTCGTCAATGTCATCAATGTCGTCTGAGTCGTCAATGTCGTTAATTTCGTCATTGTCGTCAATAACGTCTATGTCGTCTATGTAGTCAATGTCGTCAAAGTCGTCAATATCGTCTATGTCGTCAATGTCGTCAATGTCGTCAATGTCGTCAATGTCTCCATGTCGTCAATGTCGTTAATGTCGTCAATGTCGTCATATCGTCTATGTCGTCTATGTCGTCAATGTCGTCAAAGTCGTCTATGTGTTCAATGTCGTCAATGTCGTCAATGTCGACAAAGTCATCAATATCGTCTATGTCGTCAATGTCGTCAATGACGCCAATGTCGACAATGTCTTCAATGCTGTCAACGTTCTCAATGTCATACATGTTGTCTATGTCATCTATGTCGTCATTGTCGTCAATGTCGTCTATGTCGTCAATGTCGTTAATTTCGTCAATATCGTCAATATCGTCTAAGTCGTCTATGTAGTCAAGGTCGTCAAATTCGTCTATGTCGTCTAGTTCGTCAATGTCGTCAATGGTGTCTTTGTCGTCAATATCGTCAATGTCGTCAATGTCGTCAAATTCGTCAATATCGGTTATGACGTCTATGTCGTCAATGTCGTCAATGTCGTCTATGTCGTCAATATCGTCAATATCGTCTATGTCGTCACTGTCGTCAAAGTCGTCAATATCGTCTATGTCGTCTATGTCGTCTATGTAGGCTATGTCGTCTATGTCGTCAATGACATCAATATCTTCTATATCGTAAATATCGTCTATATAGACATTTTCGTCAATGTCGTCAACGTCGTTAGTGTGGTCAATATCGTCTGTGTCGTCTATGTCTTGTAGGTCGTCAATGTCGTCAAAGTCGTCAATATCGTCAATGTCGTTATTGTCGTCAATGTCGTCAATGTCGTCAAAATCGTCTATGTCGTCTATGTCGTCAATGTCGTCAAAGTCGTCTATGTGTTCAATGTCGTCAATGTCTCTATGTCGTCAATGTCGTTAATGTCGTCAATGTCGTCATATCGTCTATGTCGTCTCTGTCGTCAATGTCGTCAAAGTCGTCTATGTGTTCAATTTCGTCTATGTCGTCAATGTCGACAAAGTCATCAATATCGTCTATGTCGTCAATGTCGCCCTTGTCGTCAATGTCTTCAATGCTGTCAACGTTTTCAATGTCATACATGTTGTCTATGTCATCTATGTCGTCATTGTCGTCAATGTCGTCTATGTCGTCAATGTCGTTAAATTCGTCAATGTCGTCAATATCGTCTATGTCGTCTATGTAGTCAAGGTCGTCAAATTCGTCTATGTCGTCTAGTTCGTCAATTTCGTCAATGGTGTCTTTGTCGTCAATATCGTCAATATCGTCAATGTCGTCAAATTCGTCAATATCGGTTATGACGTCTATGTCGTCAATGTCGTCAATGTCGTCTATGTCGTCAATATCGTCAATGTCGTCTATGTCGTCAATGTCGTCAATGTCGTCAACATCGTCAAGTCGTCTATGTCGTCTATGTCGTCAATGTCGTCAATGTCGTCAAAGTAATCTATGACGTCAATGTCGTCAATGACGTCAATGTCGTCAATGTATTCAATGCTGTCAATGTTGTCAATGTCATACATGTTGTCTATGTCATCTATGTCGTCAATGTCGTCAAAGTCGTAAATTTCGTCTATGTTGACTATGTCGTCAATGTCGTCTGTGTCGTCTGTGTCGTCAATGTCGTCAATGTCGTCAAATTCGTCAATATCGTCTATGTCGTCAATGTCGTCTATGTCGTCAATATCGTCTATGTCGTCAATGTCGTCAATATCGTCAAAGTCGTCTATGTCGTCAATGTCGTCATTGTCGTCAATGTCGTCAATGTCCTCAAATTCGTCAATATCGTCTATGTCGTCAATGTCGTCAATGTCGTCAATAGCGCCAATGTCGTCAATGTCTTCAATGCTGTCAACGTTTTCAATGTCATACATGTTGTCTATGTCATCTATGTCGTCATTGTCATCAATGTCGTCTATGTCGTCAATGTCGTCAATGTCGACAATGTCGTCAAAGTCGTCAATATCGCCTATATCGTCTATGTCGTCAATGTCTTCAATATCGTCAAAGTAGTCTATGTCGTCAATGTCAATGACGTCAATGTCATCAATGTCTTCAAAGCTATCAATGATGTCAATACCATACATGTTGTATATGTCATCTATGTCGACAATGTCGTCAAAGTCGTAAATATCGTCTATGTCGTCAATGTCGTCTGTGTCGTCAATGTCGTCAAAGTCGTCAATGTCGTCAATATCGTCAATGACGTCAATTTCGTCAATGACGTCAATATCGTCAATGTCTTCAATGCGGTCGATGTTGTCAATGTCATACATGTTGTCTATGTCATCTATGTCGTCAAAGTCGTAAATATCATCTATGTCGACTATATCGTCAATGTCGCCTGTGTCGTCAATGTCGTCAATGTCATCAATATCGTCAATGTCGTATATGTCGTCAAAGTCGTCAATATCGTCTATGTCGTCAATGTCGACTATGTCGTCTATGTCGTCTTTGTTGTCAAAATCGTCTATGTCGTCAATGTCGTCAATGTCGTCAATATCGTCCATGTCGTCTATGTTGTCAATGTCGTCTTTGTTGTAAATGTCGTCACTGTCGTCAATGTCGTCAATGTCGTCTATGTCGTCAATGTCGTTAATGCCATCAATGTCGTCAATATCGTCTATGTCGTCCAAGTCGTCAATGTGGTCAATGTCGTCTATGTCGTCAATGTCGTCAATGTCGTCTATGTCGTCTATATCGTCAATGTCATCAATGTCGTCAAAGTCGTCAATATCGTCTATGTCGTCAATATCGTCAATATCGACATTTTCGTAATGTCGTCAATGTTGTCTATATCGTCTATGTCGTCTATGTCGTCAATGTCGTCTATGTCGTCAATGTCGTCTATGTCGTCTATGTCGTCTATGTCGTCAATGTCGTCAATGTCGTCAATGTCGTCTATGTCATCAATGTCGTTAATTTCGTCATTGTCGTCAAGAACGTCTATGTCGTCTATGTAGTCAAGGTCGTCAATGTCGTCAATGTCGTCAATGTCTCCATGTCGTCAATGTCGTTAATGTCGTCAATGTCGTCATATCGTCTATGTCGTCTATGTCGTCAATGTCGTCAAAGTCGTCTATGTATGTATTCAATGTCGTCAAAGTCGTCTATGTCGTCAATGTCGTCAATGACGTCAATGTCGTCAATGTCTTCAATGCTGTCATTGTTGTTAATGTCATACATGTTGTCAATGTCATCTATGTCAAAAATGTCGTGAAAGTCGTAAATATCGTCAATGTCGCCTATGTCGTCAAGGTCGTCAATGTCGTCTATGTCGTTAATATCGTCAATGTCGTCAATGTCGTCAATGTCTTCAAAGTCGTCAATATCGTCTATGTCGTCTATGTCGTCAATGTCGTCAATGTCGTCCATGCCGTCAATTTCGTCAATGTCGTCTATGTCGTCAATGTCGTCAATGCTGTCGATGTTGTCAATGTCATACATGTTGTCTATGTCATCTACTTTGTCAATGTCGTCAATCTCGTCAATGTCGTCAAAATCGTCAATATCGGTTATGTCGTCTATGTCGTCAATATCGTCAATGTCTTCTATGTCGTCAATGTCGTCAATGTCGTCAATGTCGTCAAAGTCGTCAATATCGTCTATGTCGTCTATGTCGTCAATGTCGTCAATGTCGTCTATGCCATCAATGTCGTCAATGTCGTCAATGTCGTCAATGTCGTCAATAATGTCGATGTTTGCAATGTCATACATGTTGTCTATGTCATCTACTTTGTCAATGTCGTCAAAGTCGTAAAAATCGTCTATTTCGTCTAGTCGTCAATGTCGTCTGTGTCGTCAATGTAGTCAATGTCGCCTATGTCGTCAAGGTCGTCAATGTCGTCTATGTCGTCATATCGTCAATTTCGTCAATGTCGTCAATGTCTTCAAAGTCGTCAATATCGTCTATGTCGTCTATGTCGTCAATGTCGTCAATGTCGTCTATGCCGTCAATGTCGTCAATGTCGTCTATATCGTCAATGTAGTCAATGTCGTCTATGTCGTCATTGTCGTCAATGTCGTCAATGTCGTCAAGGTCGTCCATGTCGTCTATGTCGTCAATATCGTCAATGTCGTCAATGTCGTCAATCTCTTCAAAGTCGTCAATATCGTCTATGTCGTCAATGTCATCAACGTCGTCTATGCTGTCAATGTCGTCAATGTCGTCTATGTCGTCAATGTCGTCAATGCTGTCAATGTTGTCAATGTCATACATGTTGTCTATGTCATCTATGTTGTCAGAATAGTCAAAGTCGTAAATATCGTCTATGTCGTATATGTCGTCAATATCGTCAAAGTCGACTATGTCGTCAAAGTCGTCAATGTCGTCTATGTCGTCAATGTGGTCAATGTCGTCAAAGTCGTCAAAGTCGTCAATATCGTCTATGTCGTCTATGTCGTCAATGTCGTCAATATCGTCAAAGTCATCAATATCATCTATGAAGTCTATGTCGTCAATGTCGTCAATTTCGTCAATGTCGTCAAAGGCGTCAATATCGTCTGTGTCGTCTATGTAGTCAATGTCGTCAAAGACGTCTATGTCGTCTAGTTCGTCAATGTCGTCAATGGCGTCTTTGTCGTCAATTTCGTCAATGTCGTCAAAGTCGTCAATATCGTTTATGTCGTCTATGTCGTCAATGTCGTCAATGTCGTCAAAGTCGTCAATACCGTCTATGTCGTCTAAGTCGTCAATGTCGTCAATGTCGTCTATGCCATCAATGTCGTCAATGTCGTCAATGTCGTCAATAATGTCGATGTTTGCAATGTCATACATGTTGTCTATGTCATCTACTTTGTCAATGTCGTCAAAGTCGTAAATATCGTCTATTTCGTCTAGTCGTCAATGTCGTCTGTGTCGTCAATGTAGTCAATGTCGCCTATGTCGTCAAGGTCGTCAATGTCGTCTATGTCGTCAATATCGTCAATTTCGTCAATGTCGTCAATGTCTTCAAAGTCGTCAATATCGTCTATGTCGTCTATGTCGTCAATGTCGTCAATGTCGTCTATGCCGTCAATGTCGTCAATGTCGTCTATATCGTCAATGTAGTCAATGTCGTCTATGTCGTCATTGTCGTCAATGTCGTCAATGTCGTCCATGTCGTCTATGTCGTCAATATCGTCAATGTCGTCAATGTCGTCAATGTCTTCAAAGTCGTCAATATCGGCTATGTCGTCAATGTCATCAACGTCGTCTATGCTGTCAATGTCGTCAATGTCGTCTATGTCGTCAATGTCGTCAATGCTGTCAATGTTGTCAATGTCATACATGTTGTCTATGTCATCTATGTTGTCAGAATAGTCAAAGTCGTAAATATCGTCTATGTCGTATATGTCGTCAATATCGTCAAAGTCGACTATGTCGTCAAAGTCGTCAATGTCGTCTATGTCGTCAATGTGGTCAATGTGGTCAAAGTCGTCAAAGTCGTCAATATCGTCTATGTCGTCTATGTCGTCAATGTCATCAATATCGTCAAAGTCATCAATATCATCTATGAAGTCTATGTCGTCAATGTCGTCAATTTCGTCAATGTCGTCAAAGGCGTCAATATCGTCTGTGTCGTCTATGTAGTCAATGTCGTCAAAGACGTCTATGTCGTCTAGTTCGTCAATGTCGTCAATGGCGTCTTTGTCGTCAATTTCGTCAATGTCGTCAAAGTCGTCAATATCGTTTATGTCGTCTATGTCGTCAATGACGTCAATGTCGTCTATGTCGTCAATGTCGTCAATGTCGTCTATGTCGTCAATGTCGTCAATGTCGTCAATCTGGTCTATGTCGTCTATGTCGTCAATGTCGTCAAAGTCGTCAAAGTAGACTATGTCGTCAATGTCGGCGATGACGTCAATGTCGTAAATGTCTTCAATGCTGTCAATGTTGTCAATGTCATACATGTTGTCAATGTCATCTACGTCATCAATGTCGTCAAAGTCGTAAATATCGTCTATGTCGTTTATGTCGTCAATGTCGTCATAGTAGTCAATATATTCTATGTCGTCTATGTCGTCAATGTCGTCAATTTCGTCAATGTCGTCAAAGGCGTCAATATCGTCTATGTCGTCTATGTAGTCAATGTCGTCAAAGACGTCTATGTCGTCTAGTTCGTCAATGTCGTCAATGGCGTCTTTGTCGTCAATATCGTCAATGTCGTCAAAGTCGTCAATATCGTTTATGTCGTCTGTGTCGTCAATGTCGTCAATGTCGCCTATGTCGTCAAGGTCGTCAATGTCGTCTATGTCGTCAATATCGTCAATGTCGTCAATGTCGTCAATGTCTTCAAAGTCGTCAATATCGTCTATGTCGTCTATGTCGTCAATGTCGTCAATGTTGTCTATGCCGTCAATGTCGTCAATGTCGTCTATATCGTCAATGTAGTTAATGTCGTCTATGTCGTCATTGTCGTCAATGTCGTCAATGTCGTCAAAGCCGTCAATATGGTCTATGTCGACTATGTCGTCAATGTCGTCAATGTCGTCAAAGTAGTCTATGTCGTAAATGTCGGCAATGACGACAATGTCGTCAACGTCTTCAATGCTGTCAATGGTGTTAATGTCATACATGTTGTATATGTCATCTATGTCGTCAAAGTCGTCTATGTCGTCAATGTTGTCAATGTCGTCAATGTCGTCAATGTCGTCAATATCTCCTATGTCGTCTATGTAGTCAATGTCGTCAAAGACGTCTATGTCGTCTAGTTCGTCAATGTCGTCAATGGTGTCTTTGTCGTCAATATCGTCAATGTCGTCTATATCGTCAATGTCGTCTAGTCGTCAATGTCGTCAATGTCGTCAAAGTCGTGAAAGACGTCAATATCGTCTATGTCGTCTATGTCGTCAATGTTGTCTATGTCGTCTACTTCGCTTATGTCGTCAATATCGTCTATGTCTTCAATGTCGTCAATGTCGTCAATGTCGTCAAAATCGTCTATGTCGTCAATTTCGTCAATATCGACATTTTCATCGATGTCATCAATGTCGTCAATGTCGTCAATTTCGTCTATGTCGTCAATGTCGTCAATGTTGGCTAGGTTATCAATGGCGTCAAAGTCGTCAATATCGTCTATGTCCTCTATGTCGTCAATGTCGTCAATGTCGTCAAAGTCGTCTATGTCGTCAATGTCGTCAATGACGTCAATATCGTCAATGTCTTCAATGCTGTCAATGTTGTCAATGTCTTACATGTTGTCTATGTCATCGATGTCGTCAATGTCGTTAAAGTCGTAAATATCGTCTATGTCGTCTATGTCGTCAATGTCGTCTATGTCATCTATGTCGTCAATGTCGACAATGTCGTCTACGTCATCAATGTCGTCAATGTCGTCAATGTCGTCAATGTCGTCTATGTCGACAATGTCGTCAATGTCGTCTATGTCGTCTATGTCGTCAATGTCGTCAAAGTCGTAATTACAGTCTATGTCGTCAATGTCGTCAATGTCATCTATGTCGTCAATGTCGTCAATGTCGTCTATGTCGTCAATGTCGTCAATGTCGTCAATGTCGACAAAGTCGTCAATATCATCTATGTCGTCCATGTCGTCAATGTTGTCTATGTCATCTACTTTGCCTATGTCGTCAATGTCGTCTATGTCTTCAATGTCGTCAGTGTCGTTAATGTCATCAATGTCGTCAATGTCGTCAATTTCGTGTATGTCGTCTATGTCGTCAATGTCGGCTAGGTTGTCAATGTCGTCAATGTCGTCAATATCGTCTATGTCGTCTATGTCATCAAAGTCGTCAATGTCGTCAAAGTCATCTATCTCGTCAATGTCGTCAATGACGTCAATGTCGTCAATGTCTTCAATGCTGTCATTGTTGTCAAAGTCATACATGTTGTCTATGTCATCTATGTCGTCAAAGTCGTAAATATCGACTATGTCGTCAATGTCCTCAATGTCGTCTATGTCGTCAGTGTCGTCAATGTCGTCACTGTCGTCAATATCGTCTGTGTCGTCAATGTCGACAAAGGCATCTATGTCATCAATGTCGTCAATGACGTCAATGTCGTCAATGTCGTCAATGTCTTCAATACTGTCAATGTCTTCAATGCTGTCATTGTTGTCAAAGTCATACATGTTGTCTATGTCATATATGTCGTCAATGTCGTCAAAGTCGTAAATATCGTCTATGTCGTCTAAGTCGTCAATGTCGTCTGTGTCGTCAATATCGTCAATGTCGTCAATGTCGTCAATATCGTCAATGTGGTCAAAGTCGTCAATATCGTCAATGTCGTCAATGTCGTCTATGTCGTGTATGTCGTCTATGTTGTCAATGTCGTTAATCTCCTCAATATCGTCAATGTCGTCTATGTCGTCAATGTGGTTAATGTTGTCAATGTCGTCAATATCGTCTATGTCGTCTATGTCGTCAATGTCGTCCATGTCGTCAAGGTCGTCAATGTCGTCTATGTCGTCAATGTCGTTAATGCCGTCAATGTCGTCAATATCGTCTGTCGTCTATGTCGTCAATGTCGTCGATGTCGTCAATGTCGTCTATGTCGTCAATATCGTCATTGTCGTCAATGTCGTCAATGTCGTCAATGTCGTCTATGTCGTCAATGTCGTCAAAGTCGTATATATGGTCTACATCGTCTATGTCATAGATAGATAGATTATTTATTTGTTCCGTAGATCCATATTGAGGGGATCCTCGTGGATGTGGAACATGTCAAGAAACATAATTTACAAGTTGAATAACAAATAATACTTATAATATAAATACATACACTTATAATAGAAATACAGATACATAATTTTTTAAGGGTATTTTTTGCTGATTATATAATAATACTTATATAGTATGAGTGCATGCATCATTTGGTACAATTTACAAATTCACTAATGGAGTAGAAGGAGTTGGCCACTAGAAAGTCTTTTAGGTTCCTCTTAAACTGATCTTTATTTGTAGCTAAATTTTTTATACTTGATGGTAAATTATTGAAAATGTGTGTTCCTGAGTAGTGGACCCCTTTTTGAACTAAGGTAAGTGCTTTTAAATCCTTGTGTAGATCATTTTCATTTCTAGTATTGTATGTATGAACTGAGCTGTTTGTTGGGAAAAGGGATATATTATTTATGACAAATTTCATAAAGGAATAAATATACTGAGAGGCAGTAGTTAATATACCCAGTTCTTTGAAGAGGCTTCTACAAGACGTCCGTGAATTTACTCCACAAATAATACGTATTACACGTTTTTGGACTCTGAAGACTTTTGACTGACTTGAAGAGTTACCCCAAAATATTATACCATATGACATTAAGGAATGAAAGTAAGCAAAGTATGCAAGCTTTGTTATTTTTATATCTCCTATGTCTGATAACACTCGTATTGAAAATACAGATTTGTTGAGTCGTTTCTGCAGTTCTGTGGTGTGCTCCTCCCAACTAAGTTTATTATCAAGCTGTAATCCCAGGAATTTAATTCTGTCAACTTCTTCTATCTGCTCTTCTTCATATTTAATGCATATGCTGTCAGGAAATCTCTTACATGTTCTGAACTGCATGTAGTGCGTCTTTTCAAAGTTTAATGACAATGAGTTGACTTTAAACCATTTATTAATGTTCATGAAAATATCATTAGCAGACTTTTCTACCACTATCCTTGCCGTACTCTTTATTGCAATACTGGTATCATTTGCAAACAAAACGAACTCTGCTTCTGGTAGTGTCAATCTCGTCAAAGACGTCAATATCATCTATGTCGTCTATGTCGTTAATGTCGTCAATGTCGTCAATGTCATCAATATCGTCAATGTCGTCAATGTCGTCAAAGTCGTCAATATCGTCTATGTCGTCAATGTCGTCTATTTTGTCTATGTCGTCTATGTCGTCAATATCGTCTATCTCGTGAATGTCATCAATGTAGACAATGTCGTCAATGTCGTCTATGTCGTCAATGTCGTTAATGTCATCAATGTCGTCAATATAGTCTATGCCGACTATGTCGTCCATGTCGTCTATGTCGTCAATGTCGTCAACGTCGTCAATGTCGTCTATGTCGTCAATGTCGTTAATGTCGTCAATGTCGTCAATATCGTCTATGTCGTCCATGTCGTCAATGTCGTCAAAGTCGTAATTATCGTCTATGTCGTCTGTGTCGTCAATGTCGTCTATGTCGTCAATGTCGTCAATATCGTCTATGTCGTCCATGTCGTCAATGTTGTCTATGTCGTCTACTTTGCCTATGTCGTCAATGTCGTCTATTTCATCAATGTCGTTAGTGTCGTTAATGTCATCAATGTCGTCAATGTCGTCAATTTCGTCTATGTCGTCTATGTCGTCAATGTCAGGTAGGTTGTCAATGTTGTCAATGTCGTCAATATCGTCTATGTCGTCAAAGTCGTCAATGTTGTCAAAGTCGTCTATGTCGTCAATATCGTCAATGACGTCAATGTCGTCAATGTCTTCAATGCTGTCATTGTTGTCAATGTCATACATGTTTTCTATGTCATCTATGTTGTCAATGTCGTCAAAGTCATCAATATCGTCTATGTCGTCTGTGTCGTCAATGTCAACAAATTCATGTATGTCATCAATGTCGTCAATGCTGTCAATGTCGTCAAAGTTTTCAATACTGTCAATGTCTTCAATGCTGTCAATGTTGTCAATATCATACATGTTGTCTATATCATCCATGTCGTCAATGTCGTGAAAGTGGTAAATATCGTCTATGTCGTTTATTTCGTCAATGTCGTCAAAGTCGTCAATATCTTCTATGTCGTTTATGTCGTCAAAGTCGTCAATGTCGTCAAAGTCGTCTATGTCGTCAATGTCGTCAATGACGTAAATGTCGTCAATGTCTTCAATGCTGTCATTGTTGTCAATGTCATACATGTTTTCTATGTCATCTATGTCGTCAATGTCGTCAAAGTCGTAAATATCGTCTATGTCGTCAATGTCGTCAATGTCGTCAACGTCGTCTATGTCGTCAGTGTCGTCAATGTCGTCACTGTCGTCAAAGTCGTCAATATCGTCTATGTCGTCTGTGTCGTCAATGTCGACAAAGTCATCTATGTCATCAATGTCGTCAATGACGTCAATGTCGTCAATGTCTTCAATAGTGTCAATGTCTTCAATGCTGTCAATGTTGTCAATATCGTACATGTTGTCTTTGTCATCCATGTCGTCAATGTCGTGAAAGTCGTAAATATCGTCTATGTCGTTTATTTCGTCAATGTCGTCAATATCTTCTTTGTCGTCTATGTCGTCAATGTCGTCAATTTCGTCAATGTCGTCAAAGGCGCCAATATCGTCTATGTCGTCTATGTCGTCAATGTCGTCAATGTCGTCTATGCCGTCAATGTCGTCAATGTCGTCTATATCGTCAATGTAGTCAATGTCGTCTATGTTGTCATTGTCGTCAATGTAGTCAATGTCGTCAAGGTCGTCAATGTCGTCTATGTCGTCAATATCGTCAATGTCGTCAATGTCGTCAATGTCTTCAAAGTCGTCAATATCGTCTATGTCGTCTATTTCGTCAATGTCGTCAATGTCGTCTATGCCGTCAATGTCGTCAATGTCGTCTATATTGTCAATGTAGTCAATGTCGTCTATGTCGTCATTGTCGTCAATGTCGTCAATGTCGTCAAAGCCATCAATATGGTCTATGTCGTCTATGTCGTCAATGTCGTCAATGTCGTCAAAGTAGTATATGTCGTCAATGTCGGCAATGACGTCAATGTCGTCAATGTCTTCAATGCTGTCAATGGTGTTAATGTCATACATGTTGTCTATGTCATCTATGTCGTCAAAGTCGTCCTTGTCGTCAATGTCGTCTATGCTGTCAATGTCGTCAATGTCGTCTATGTCGTCAATGTCGTCAATGCTGTCGATGTTGTCAATGTCATACATGTTGTCTATGTCATCTACTTTGTCAATGTCGTCAAAGTCGTAAATATCGTCTATGTCGTCTATGTCGTCAATGTCGTCTGTTTCGTCAATGTCGTCTATGTCGCCTATGTCGTCAAGGTCGTCAATGTCGTCTATGTCGTCAATATCGTCAATGTCGTCAATGTCGTCAATGTATTCAAAGTCGTCAATATCGTCTATGTCGTCTATTTCGTCAATGTCGTCAATGTCATCTATGCCGTCAATGTCGTCAATGTCGTCTATATTGTCAATGTAGTCAATGTCGTCTATGTCGTCATTGTCGTCAATGTCGTCAATGTCGTCAAAGCCATCAATATGGTCTATGTCGTCTATGTCGTCAATGTCGTCAATGTCGTCAAAGTAGTATATGTCGTCAATGTCGGCAATGACGTCAATGTCGTCAATGTCTTCAATGCTGTCAATGGTGTTAATGTCATACATGTTGTCTATGTCATCTATGTCTTCAAAGTCGTCCTTGTCGTCAATGTTGTCAATGTCGTCAATGTCATCAAAGTCGTAAATATCGTCTACATCTTCTATGTCATCAATGTCGTCTGTGTCGTCAATGTCGTCAATGTCGTCTATTTCGTCAATGTCGTCAATGTCGTGAATGTCGTCAAAGTCGTCAATATGGTCTATGTCGTCAAAGTAGTCTATGTCTTCAATGTCGGCGATGACGTCAATGTCGTCAATGTCTTCAATGCTGTCAACGTTGTCTATGTCATACATGTTGTCTATGTCATCTATGTCGTCAATGTCGTTAGAGTCGTAAATATCGTCTATGTCGTCAAAGTCGTCAATGTCGTCTGTCGTCAGTGTCGTCAATGTCGTCACTGTCGTCAAAGTCGTCAATATCGTCTATGTCGTCTGTGTCGTCAATGTCGACAAAGTCATCTATGTCATCAATGTCGTCAATTACGTCAATGTGTCAATGTCTTCAATACTGTCAATGTCTTCAATGCTGTCAATGTTGTCAATTTCATACATGTTGTCTATGTCATCCATGTCGTCAATGTCGTGAAAGTCGTAAATATCGTCTATGTTGTTTATTTCGTCAATGTCGTCAAAGTCGTCAATATCTTCTATGTCGTCTATGTCGTCAATGTCGTCAATTTCGTCAATGTCGTCAAAGGCGTCAATATCGTCTATGTCGTATATGTCGTCAATGTCGTCAATGTCGTCTATGCCGTCATTGTTGTCAATGTCGTCTATATCGTCAATGTAGTCAATGTCGTCTATGTCGTCATTGTCGTCAATGTTGTCAAGGTCGTCAATGTCGTCTATGTCGTCAATATAGTCAATGTCGTCAATGTCGTCAATTTCTTCAATGTCGTCAATATCGTCTATGTCGTCTATGTCGTCAATGTCGTCAATGTCGTCTCTGCCGTCAATGTCGTTAATGTCTTTAATGCTGTCGATGTTGTCAATGTCATACATGTTGTCTATGTCATCTACTTTGTCAATGTCGTCAAAGTCGTAAATATCGTCTATGTCGTCTATGTCGTCAATGTTGTCTGTGTCGTCAATGTCGTCAATGTCGCCTATGTCGTCAAGGTCGTCAATGTCGTCTATGTCGTCAATATCGTCAATGTCGTCAATGTCGTCAATGTCTTCAAAGTCGTCAATATCGTCTATGTCGTCTATGTCGTCAATATCTTCAATGTCGTCAAAGTCGTCAATATCGTCTATGTCGCCTATGTCGTCAATGTCGTAAATGTCGTCTATGTCGTCAATGTCGTCAATGTCATCTATGTCGTCAATGTCATCAACGTCGTTAATGTCGTCAAAGTCGTCAATATCGTCAATGTCGTCTATGTCGTCAATGTCGACAATGTCGTCAAAGTCGTCAATGTCGTCAATGTCTTCAATGCTGTCAATGTTGTCAATGTCTTACATGTTGTCTACGTCATCTATGTCGTCAATATCGTCAATGTCGTCAAAGTCGTCAATATCGTCTATGTCGTCAATGTCGTCTATGTTGTCTATGTCGTCAATATCGTCAATGTCGTCAATGTCGTCAAAGTCGTCAATGTCGTCTATGTCGTCAATGTCGTCAATGTCGTCAATTACGTCAATGTCGTCAAAGTCACCAATATCATCTATTTCGTCTATGTCTTCAATGTCGTCAAAGACGTCTATGTCGTCTAGTTCGTCAATGTCGTCAATGGCGTCTTTGTCGTCAATATCGTCAATGTCGTCTATATCGTCAATGTCGTCTAGTCGTCAATGTCGTCAATGTCGTCAAAGTCGTCAAAGACGTCAATATCGTCTGTGTCGTCTATGTCGTCTACTTCGCTTACGTCGTCAATATCGTCTGTCTTCAATGTCGTCAATGTCGTCAATGTCGTCAAAATCGTCTATGTCGTCAATTTCGTCAATATCGACATTTTCGTCAATGTCATCAATATCGTCAATGTCGTCAATTTCGTCTATGTCGTCAATGTCGTCAATGTTGGCTAGGTTATCAATGTCGTCAAAGTCGTCAATATCGTCTATGTCCTCTATGTCGTCATTGTCGTCAATGTCGTCAAAGTCGTCTATGTCGTCAATGTCGTCAATGACGTCAATGTCGTCAATGTCTTCAATGCTGTCAATGTTGTCAATGTCATACATGTTGTCAATGTCATCTATGTCGTGAAAGTCGTAAATATCGTCTATGTCGTTTATTTCGTCAATGTCGTCAAAGTCGTCAATATCTTCTATGTCGTCTATGTCGTCAATGTTGTCAATTTCGTCAATGTCGTCAAAGGCGTCAATATCGTCTATGTCGTCTATGTAGTCAATGTCGTCAAAGACGTCTATGTCGTCTAGTTCGTCAATGTCGTCAATGGCGTCTTTGTCGTCAATATCATCAATGTCGTCAAAGTCGTCAATATCGTTTATGTCGTCTATGTCGTCGATATCGTCAATGATGTCTATGTCGTCAATGTCGTCAATGTCGTCTATGTCGTCAATGTCGTTAATGTCGTCAATGGCGTCTTTGTCGTCAATATCGTCATTGTCGTCAAAGTCGTCAATATCAGTTATGTCGTCTATGTCGTCAATGTTGTCAACGTCGTCAATGTCGTCGATGTCGTCAATGTCGTCAATGTAGTCAATGTCGTCAAAGTCGTCAATATCGTCTAAGTCGTCTATGTCGTCAATGTCATCAATGTCGTCAAAGTAGTCCCTGTCGTCAATGTCGTCAATGACATCAATGTCGTCAATGTTGGCTAGGTTTTCAATGTCGTCAAAGTCGTCAATATCGTCTATGTCGTCTATGTGGTCAATGTCGTCAATGTTGTCAAAGTCGTCTATGTCGTCAATGTCGTCAATGACGTCAATGTCGTCAATGTCTTCAATGCTATCAATGTTGTCAATGTCATACATGTTGTCTATGTCATCTATGTCGTCAATGTCGTCGAAGTCGTAAATATCATCTATGTCGTCTATGTCGTCAATGTCATCAAAGTAGTCAATGTCGGCGATGACGTCAATGTCGTCAATGTCTTCAATGCTGTCATTGTTGTCAATGTCATACATGTTGTCTATGTCATCCATGTCGACAAAGTCGTAAATATCGTCTATGTCGTCTAAGTCGTCAATGTCGTCTGTGTCGTCAATATCGTCAATGTCGTCAATGTCGTCAATATCGCCAATGTGGTCAAAGTCGTCAATATCGACAATGTCGTCAATGTCGTCTGTCGTGTATGTCGTCTATGTCGTCAATGTCGTCTATGTTATCAATGTCGTTACTGTCGTCAATATCATCAATGTCGTCAATGTCGTCTATGTCGTCAATGTGGTTAATGTTGTCCATGTCGTCAATATCGTCTATGTCGTCAATGTCGTCCATGTCGTCAATGTCGTCAATGTCGTCTATGTCGTCAATGTCGTTAATGACGTCAATGTCGTCAATATCGTCTGTCGTCTATGTCGTCAATGTCGTCTATGTCGTCAATGTCGTCAATGTCGTCTATGTCGTCAATATCGTCAATGTCGTCAAATTCGTCAATATCGTCTATGTCGTCTATGTCGTCAATGTCGTCAATGTCGTCTATGTCGTGAATGTCGTCAATGTCATCTATGTCGTCAATGTCGTCAATGTCGTCAATGTCTTCAATGCTGTCAATGTTGTCAATGTTATACTTTTTGTCTATGTCATCTATGTTGTCAATGACGTCAATATCGTCAATGTCGTCAATGTCGTCAAAGTCGTCAATATCGTCTATGTCGTTAATGTCGTTTATCTCGTCTGTGTTGTCTATGTCGTCAATATCGTCAATGTCGTCAATGTCTTCAATGTCGTCAATGTCGTCTATGTCGTCAATGTCGTCAATGTCGTCAAAGTCGTAAATATGGTCTACATCGTCTATGTCATAGATAGATAGATTATTTATTTGTTCCGTAGATCCATATTGAGGGGATCCTCGTGGATGTGGAACATGTCAAGAAACAAAATTTACAAGTTGAATAACAAATAATACTAATAATATAAATACATACACTTATAATAGTAATACAGATACATAATTTTTAAGGGTTTTTTTGCTGATAATATAATAATACTAATATAGTATGAGTGCATGCATCATTTGGTACAATTTAGAAATTCACTAATGGAGTAGAAGGAATTGGCCACTTAAACTGATCTTTATTTGTAGCTAAATTTTTTATACTTGATGGTAAATTATTGAAAATGTGTGTTCCTGAGTAGTGGACCCCTTTTTGAACTAAGGTAAGTGCTTTTAAATCCTTGTGTAGAGAATTTTTATTTCTGGTATTGTATGTATGAACTGAGCTGTTTGTTGGGAAAAGGGATATATTATTTATGACAAATTTCATTAAGGAATAAATATACTGAGAGGCAGTAGTTAATATACCCAGTTCTTTGAAGAGGCTTCTACAAGACGTCCGTGAATTTACTCCACAAATAATACGTATTACACGTTATTGGACGCTGAAGACTTTTGACTGACTTGAAGAGTTACCCCAAAATATTATACCATATGACATTAAGGAATGAAAGTAAGCAAAGTATGCAAGCTTTGTTATTTTTATGTCTCCTTGTCTGATAACACTCGTATTGAAAATACAGATTTGTTGAGTCGTTTCTGCAGTTCTGTGGTGTGCTCTTCCCAACTAAGTTTATTATCAAGCTGTAATCCCAGGAATTTAATTCTGTCAACTTTTTCTATCTGCTCTTCTTCATATTTAATGCATATGCTGTCAGGAAATCTCTTACATGTTCTGAACTGCATGTAGTGCGTCTTTTCAAAGTTTAATGACAATGAGTTGGCTTTAAACCATTTATTAATGTTCATGAAAATATCATTAGCAGACTTTTCTACCACTATACTTGACGTACTCTTTATTGCAATACTTGTATCATTTGCAAACAAAACGAACTCTGCTTCTGGTAGTGTCAATCTCGTCAAAGACGTCAATATCGTCTATGTCGTCTATGTCGTCAATGTCGTCAATGTCGTCAATGTCATCAATATCGTCAATATCGTCAATGTCGTAAAAGTCGTCAATATCGTCTATGTCGTCAATGTCGTCTATGTCGTCTATGTCGTCTATGTCGTCAATATCGTCTATGTCGTCAATGTCATCAATGTAGTCAATGTCGTCAATGTCGTATATGTCGTCAATGTCGTTAATGTCATCAATGTCGTCAATATAGTCTATGCCGACTATGTCGTCTATGTCGTCTATGTCGTCAATGTCGTCAACGTCGTCAATGTCGTCTATGTCGTCAATGTCGTTAATGTCGTCAATGTCGTCAATATCGTCTATGTCGTCCATGTCGTCAATGTCGTCAAAGTCGTAATTATCGTCTATGTCGTCTATGTCGTCTATGTCGTCAATGCCGTCAATGTCGTCAATGTCGTCTATGTCGACAATGTCGTCAATGTCGTCAATGTCGTCAAAGTCATCAATATCGTCTATGTCGTCTATGTCGTCAAAGTCGTCAAAGTCGTCCATGTCGTCAATGTTGTCAATGTCGTCAATGTCGTCATTGTCGTCAATGTCGTCAAAGTAGTAAATATCGTCTACGTCTTCTGTGTCATCAATGTCATCTGTGTCGTCAATGTCGTCAATGTCGTCAATGTCGTCAAAGTCGTCAATATCATATATGTCGTCTATGTCGTCGATGTCGTCTATGTCGTCAAGGTCGTCAATGTCGTCTATGTCGTCAATATAGTCAATGTCGTCAATGTTATCAATGTCTTCAAAGTCGTCAATATCGTCTATGTCGTCAATGTCGTCAATGTCGTCTATGCCGTCAATGTTGTCTATGTCGTCAATGTCTTCAATGCTGTCAATGTTGTCAATGTCATACCTGTTGTCTATGTCATCTATGTCGTCAAAGAATTAAATATCATCTATGTCGTCTATGTCGTCAATGTCGACTATGACGTCTAAGTCGTCAATGTCGTCAGTGTCGTCTATGTCGTCAATGTCGTCAATGTCGTCAATGTCGTCAAAGTCATCAATATCGTCTATGTCGTCTAGGTCGTCAATGTCGTCAAAGTCGTCAATGTCGTCAATGTCGTCAATGTCGTTAATGTCGTCAATGTCGTCAATGTCGTCAATGTCGTCAAAGTCGTAAATATCGTCTACGTATTCTATGTCATTAATGTCGTCTGTGTCGTCAATGTCGTCAATGTCGTCAATGTCGTCAAAGTCGTCAATATCATCTATGTCGTCTATGTCGTCAATGTCGTCTATGTCGTCAATGTCGTCAATGACGTCAATGTCGTCAATGTCTTCAATGTTTTCAATGTTGTCAATGTCATTCATGTTGTCAATGTCATCTATGTCATCAATGTCGTCAATGTCGTAAATATCGTCTATGTCATTTATGTCGTCAATGTCGTCAATGTCGTCAATGTCGTCATAGTCGTCATAGTCGTCAATATCTTCTATGTCGTCTATGTCGTCAATGTCGTCAATTTCGTCAATGTCGTCAAAGGCGTCAATATCGTCTATGTCGTCTATGTAGTCAATGTCGTCAAAGACGTCTATGTTGTCTAGTTCGTCAATGTCGTCAATGGCGTCTTTGTCGTCAATATCGTCAATGTCGTCAAAGTCGTCAATATCGGTTATGTCGTCTATGTCGTCAATATCTTTAATGTCGACTATGTCGTCAATGTCGTCTATGTCGTCCATGTCGTCAATGTCGTCAAAGTCGTAATTATCGTCTATGTCGTCTATGTCGTCTATGTCGTCAATGCCGTCAATGTCGTCAATGTCGTCTATGTCGACAATGTCGTCAATGTCGTCAATGTCGTCAAAGTCATCAATATCGTCTATGTCGTCTATGTCGTCAAAGTCGTCAAAGTCGTCTATGTCGTCAATGTTGTCAATGTCGTCAATGTCGTCATTGTCGTCAATGTCGTCAAAGTAGTAAATATCGTCTACGTCTTCTGTGTCATCAATGTCATCTGTGTCGTCAATGTCGTCAATGTCGTCAATGTCGTCAAAGTCGTCAATATCATATATGTCGTCTACGTCGTCGATGTCGTCTATGTCGTCAAGGTCGTCAATGTCGTCTATGTCGTCAATATAGTCAATGTCGTCAATGTTATCAATGTCTTCAAAGTCGTCAATATCGTCTATGTCGTCAATGTCGTCAATGTCGTCTATGCCGTCAATGTTGTCTATGTCGTTAATGTCTTCAATGCTGTCAATGTTGTCAATGTCATACCTGTTGTCTATGTCATCTATGTCGTCAAAGAATTAAATATCATCTATGTCGTCTATGTCGTCAATGTCGACTATGACGTCTAAGTCGTCAATGTCGTCAGTGTCGTCTATGTCGTCAATGTCGTCAATGTCGTCAATGTCGTCAAAGTCATCAATATCGTCTATGTCGTCTAGGTCGTCAATGTCGTCAAAGTCGTCAATGTCGTCAATGTCGTCAATGTCGTTAATGTCGTCAATGTCGTCAATGTCGTCAATGTCGTCAAAGTCGTAAATATCGTCTACGTATTCTATGTCATTAATGTCGTCTGTGTCGTCAATGTCGTCAATGTCGTCAATGTCGTCAAAGTCGTCAATATCATCTATGTCGTCTATGTCGTCAATGTCGTCTATGTCGTCAATGTCGTCAATGACGTCAATGTCGTCAATGTCTTCAATGTTTTCAATGTTGTCAATGTCATTCATGTTGTCAATGTCATCTATGTCATCAATGTCGTCAATGTCGTAAATATCGTCTATGTCATTTATGTCGTCAATGTCGTCAATGTCGTCAATGTCGTCATAGTCGTCATAGTCGTCAATATCTTCTATGTCGTCTATGTCGTCAATGTCGTCAATTTCGTCAATGTCGTCAAAGGCGTCAATATCGTCTATGTCGTCTATGTAGTCAATGTCGTCAAAGACGTCTATGTTGTCTAGTTCGTCAATGTCGTCAATGGCGTCTTTGTCGTCAATATCGTCAATGTCGTCAAAGTCGTCAATATCGGTTATGTCGTCTATGTCGTCAATATCTTTAATGTCGACTATGTCGTCAATGTCGTCAATGTCGTCCATGTCGTCAATGTCGTCAAAGTAGTCCATGTCGTCATTGTCGTCAATGATGTCAATGTCGTCAATGTTGGCTAGGTTATCAATGTCGTCAAAATCGTCAATATCGTCTATGTCGTCTATGTCGTCTATGTCGTCAATGTCGTCAAAGTCGTCTATGTCTTCAATGCTGTCAATGTTGTCAATGTCATACATGTTGTCTATGTCGTCAAAGAATTAAATATCATCTATGTCGTCTATGTCGTCAATGTCGTCTATGTCGTCTATGTCGTCAATGTCGTCAAAGTCGTCTATGTCGTCAATGTTGGCAATGTCGTCAATGTCGTCAATGTCGTCAATTTCGTCAAAGTCGTAAATATCGTCTACGTCTTCTATGTCATCAATGTCATCCGTGTCATCAATGTTGTCTATGTAGTGAAGGTCGTTAATGTCGTCTATGTCGTCAATATAGTCAATGTCGTCAATGTCGTCAATGTCTTCAAAGTCGTCAATATCGTCTATGTCGTCAATGTCGTCAATGTCGTCTATGCCGTCAATGTCGTCAATGTCTTCAATGCTGTCAATGTTGTCAATGTCATACCTGTTGTCTATGTCATCTATGTTCTCAATGTCGTCAAAGACGTAAATATCATCTATGTCGTCTATGTCGTCAATATCGTCTATGACTTCTATGTCGTCAATGTCGACAATGTCGTCTATGTCGTCAATGTCGTCAATGTCGTCAAAGTCGTCAAAGTCGTCAATATCGTCTATGTCGTCTATGTAGTCAATGTCGTCAAAGACGTCTATGTCGTCTAGTTCGTCAATGTCGTCAATGGCGTCTTTGTCGTCAATATCGTCAATATCGTCCAGGTCGTCAATATCGTTTATGTCGTCCATATCGTCAATGTAGTCAATGTCGTCTATGTCGTCATTGTCGTCAATGTCGTCAATGTCGTCAAAGCCGTCAATATGGTCTATGTCGTCTATGTCGTCAATGTCGTCAATGTCGTCAAAGTATTCTATGTCGTCAATGTCGGCAATGACGTCAATGTCGTCAACGTCTTCAATGCTGTCAATGGTGTTAATGTCATACATGTTGTCTATGTCATCTATGTCGTCAAAGTCGTCTATGTCGTCAATGTTGTCAATGTCGTCAATGTCGTCAATGTCGTCAATGTCGGCAATGACGTCAATGTCGTCAATGTCTTCAATGCTGTCAATGGTGTTAATGTCATACATGTTGTCTATGTCATCTATGTCGTCAAAGTCGTCAATGTTGTCAATGTCGTCAATGTCTTCAATGTCGTCAATGTCGTCAAAGTCGTAAATATCGTCTACATCTTCTATGTCATCAATGTCGTCTGTGTCGTCAATGTCGTCAATGTCGCCTATGTCGTCAAGGTCGTCAATGTCGTCTATGTCGTCAATATCGCCAATGTCGTCAATGTCATCAATGTCTTCAAAGTCGTCAATATCGTATATGTCGTCTATGTCGTCAATGTCGTCAATGTCGTCTATGCCGTCAATGTCGTCTATGCAGTCAATGTCGTCAATGTCGTCTATGTCGTCAATGTCGTCAATGCTGTCGATGTTGTCAATGTCATACATGTTGTCTATGTCATCTACTTTGTCAATGTCGTCAAAGTCGTCAATGTCGTGTATGTCGTCAATGTCTTCAATGCTGTCAATGTTGTCAATGTCATACATTTTGTCTATGTCATCTATGTCATCAACGTCGTCAATGTCGTCTATTTCGTCAATGTCGTTAATGTCGTCAATGTCGTCAATATCGTCTGTGTCGTCTATGTAGTCAATGTCGTCAAAGATGTCTATGTCGTCTAGTTCGTCAATGTCGTCTATGGCGTCTTTGTCGTCAATATCGTCAATGTCGTCTATATCGTCAATGTCGTCTAGTCGTCAATGTCGTCAATGTCGTCAAAGACGTCAATATTGTCTATGTCGTCTATGTTGTCAATGTTGTCTATGTCGTCTACTTCGCTTACTTCGTCAATATCGTCTGTCTTCAATGTCGTCAATGTCCTCAATGTCGTCAAAATCTTCTATGTCGTCAATTTCGTCAATATCGACATTTTCGTCAATGTCATCAATGTCGTCAATGTCGTCAATTTCGTCTATGTCGTCAATGTTGGCTAGGTTATCAATGTCGTCAAAGTCGTCAATGTCGTCTATGTCCTCTTTGTCGTCAATGTCGTCAATGTCGTCAAAGTCGTCTATGTCGTCAATGTCGTCAAAGACGTCTATGTCGTCTAGTTCGTCAATGTCGTCAATGGCGTCTTCGTCGTCAATATCGTCAATGTCGTCTATGTCGTCAATGTCGTCAATGTCGTCTATGTCGTCAATGTCGTCAATGGCGTCTTTGTCGTCAATATCGTCATTGTCGTCAAAGTCGTCAATATCAGTTATGTCGTCTATGTCGTCAATGCCGTCAATGTCGTCAATGTCGTCGATGTCGTCAATGTCGTCAATGTCGTCAAAGTCGTCAATATCGTCTATGTCGTCTATGTTGTCAATGTTATCAATGTCGTCAAAGTAGTCCATGTCGTCAATGTCGTCAATGACATCAATGTCGTCAATGTTGGCTAGGTTATCAATGTCGTCAAAGTCGTCAATGGCGTCTATGTCGTCTATGTGGTCAATGTCGTCAATGTCGTCAATGTCGTCAAAGTCGTCTATGTCGTCAATGTCGTCAATGACGTCAATGTCGTCAATGTCTTCAATGCTGTCAATGTTGTCAATGTAATACATGTTGTCTATGTCATCTATGTCGTCGATGTCGTCAAAGTCGTAAATATCATCTATGTCGTCTAGTTCGTCAATGTCGTCAATGGCGTCTTTGTCGTCAATATCGTCAAAGTCGTCAATATTGTTTATGTCGTCTATGTCGTCAATGTCGTCAATGTCGTCTATGTCGTCAATGTCGTCAATGTCTTCAATGTCGTGAATGTCGTCAAAGTCGTCAATATGGTCTATGTCGTCTATGTCGTCAATGTCGTCAAAGTAGTCTATGTCGTCAATGTCGGTGATGACGTCAATGTCGTCAATGTCTTCAATGCTGTCAATGTTGTCAATGTTATACAAGTTGTCTATGTCATATATGTCGTCAATGTCGTCAAAGTCGTAAATATCGTCTATGTCGTCTATGTCGTAAATGTCGTCTATGTCATCAATGTCGTCTGTGTCGTCAATGTCGTCAATGTCATCTATGTCGTCATTGTCGTCAATGTCGTCTATGTAGTCAATATCGTCAATGTCGTCAATGTCGTCAATGTCTTCAAAGTCGTCAATATCATCTATGTCGTCTATGTCGTCAATGTCGTCAATGTCGTCTATGTCGTCAATGTCGTCAATGTCGTCTATGTCGTCAATGTCGTCAATGCTGTCGATGTTCTCAAAGTCGTCTATGTCGTCAATATCGTCAATGTCGTCAATGTCGTCAAAGTCGTAAATATGGTCTACATCGTCTATGTCATCAATGGCGTCTGTGTCGTCAATGTCGTCAGTCTCGTCAAAGTCGTCAATATCGTCTATGTCGTCTATGTCGTCAATGTCGTCAATGTCAATGTAGTCAATGTCATCAATATCGTCAATGTCGTCAATGTCGTCAAAGTCGTCAATATCGTCTATGTTGTCAATGTCGTCTATGTCGTCTATGTCGTCAATATCGTCAATGTCGTCTATGTCGTCAAGGTCGTCAATGTCGTCTGTCGTCAATAACGTCAATGTCGTGAATGTCGTCAATGTCGTCTATGTCGTCAATGTCGTCTATGTCATCTATGTCGTCAATGTCGACAATGTCGTCTATGTCATCAATGTCGTGAATGTCGTCAATGTCGTCTATGTCGTCCATGTCGTCAATGTCGTCAAAGTCGTAATTATCGTCTATGTTGTCTATGTCGTCAATGTCGTCAAAGTCGTCAATATCGTCAATGTCGTCTATGTCATCAATGTCGTTAATGTCGTCAATTACGTCTATCTCGTCAATGTCGTCAATGTCTTCAAAGTCGTCAATATCGTCTATGTCGTCTATGTCGTCAATGTCGTCAATGTCGTCTATGCTGTCAATGTCGTCAATGTCGTCTATATCGTCAATGTAGTCAATGTCGTCTATGTTGTCATTGTCGTCAATGTCGTCAATGTCGTCAAGGTCGTCAATGTCGTGTATGTCGTCAATGTCGTCAATGTCGTCAAAGTCGTCAATATGGTCAATGTCGTGTATGTCGTCAATGTCGTGAATGTCGTCAAAGTAGTCTATGTCGTCAATGTTGGCAATGACATCAATGTCGTCAATGTCTTCAATGCTGTCAATGTTGTCAATGTCATACATTTTGTCTATGTCATCTATGTCATCAACGTCGTCAATGTCGTCTATTTCTTCAATGTCGTTAATGTCGTCAATGTCGTCAATATCGTCTATGTCGTCTATGTAGTCAATGTCATCAAAGACGTCTATGTCGTCTAGTTCGTCAATGTCGTCAATGGTGTCTTTGTCGTCAATATCGTCAATGTCGTCTATATCGTCAATGTCGGCTAGTCGTCAATGTCGTCAATGTCGTCAAAGTCGTCAAAGACGTCAATATTGTCGATGTCGTCTATGTCGTCAATGTTGTCTATGTCGTCTACCTCGCTTACGTCGTCAATATCGTCTGTCTTCAATGTCGTCAATGTCGTCAATGTCGTCAAAATCGTCTATGTCGACAATTTCGCCAATATCGACATTTTCGTCAATGTCATCAATGTCGTCAATGTCGTCAATTTCGTCTATGTCGACAATGTCGTCGATGTTGGCTAGGTCATCAATGTCGTCAAAGTCGTCAATATCGTCTATGTCCTCTATGTCGTCAATGTCGTCAAAGTCGTCAAAGTCGTCTATGTCGTCAATGTCGTCAAAGACGTCTATGTCGTCTAGTTCGTCAATGTCGTCAATGGCGTCTTTGTCGTCAATATCGCCAATGTCGTCAAAGTCGTCAATATCGGTTATGTCGTCTATGTCGTCAATATCGTCAATGACGTCTATGTCGTCAATGTCGTCAATGTCGTCTATGTCGTCAATGTCGTCAATGGCGTCTTTGTCGTCAATAATGTCATTGTCGTCAAAGTCGTCAATATTAGTTATGTCGTCTATGTCGTCAATGTCGTCAATGACGTCGATGTCGTCAATGTCGTCAATGTCGTCAATGTCGTCAAAGTTGTCAATATCGTCTGTCGTCAATGTCATCAATGTCGCCAAAGTAGTCCATGTCGTCAATGTCGTCAATGACATCAATGTCGTCAATGTTGGCTAGGTTATCAATGTCGTCAAATTCGTCAGTATCGTCTATGTCGTCAATATCGTCAATGTCGTCAATGTCGTCAATGTCTTCAAAGTCGTCAATATCGTCTATGTCGTCAATGTCGTCAAAGTCGTCTATGTCGTCAATGCTGTCGATGTTGTCAATGTCATACATGTTGTCTATGTCATTTACTTTGTCAATGTCGTCAAAGTCGTAAATATCGTCTGTCGTCTATGTCGTTAATGTCGTCTATGACGTCTATGTCGTTAATGTCGTCATTGTCGTCTATGTCGTCAATGTCGACATTGTCGTCAAAGTCGTCAAAGTCGTCAATATCGTCTATGTCGTCTATGTCGTCAATGTCGTCAATTTCGTCAAAGTCGTCTATGTCGTCAATATAGTCAATGTCGTCAATGTCGTCAAAGTCGTAAATATGGTCTATATCGTCTATGTCATCAATGTCGTCTGTCGTCAATGTCGTCAATCTCGTCAAAGTCGTCAATATCGTCTATGTGGTCTATGTCGTCAATGTCGTCAATGTCAATGTCGTCAATGTCAATATCGTCAATGTCGTCAATGTCGTCAAAGTCGTCAATATCGTCTATATTGTCAATGTCGTCTATGTCGTCTATGTCGTCAATATCGTCAATGTCATCAATGTCGTCGACATCGTCTTTGCCGTCAATGTCGTCTATGTCGTCAATGTCGTCAACGTCATCAATGTCGTCTATGTCGTCAATGTCGTTAAAGTCGTCAATGTCGTCAATATCGTCTAAGTCGTCCATGTCGTCTATGTCGTCAAAGTCGTAATTATCGTCTATGTCGTCTATGTCGTCAATGTCATCTATGTTGTCAATGTGTTCTATGTCGTCAATGTCGTCAATGTCGTCAATGTCGACAAAGTCGTCAATATCGTCTATGTCGTCCATGTCGTCAATGTTGTCTATGTCATCTACTTTGCCTATGTCGTCAATGTCGTCTATATCTTCAATGTCGTCGTGTCGTTAATGTCATCAACGTCGTCAATGTAGTCAATTTCGTCTATGTCGTCTATGTCGTTAATGTCGGCTAGGTTGTCAATGTCGTCAATGTCGTCAATATCGTCTATGTCGTCTATGTCATCAAAGTCGTCAATGTCTTCAAAGTCGTCTATCTCGTCAATGTCGTCAATGACGTCAATGTCGTCAATGTCTTCAATGCTGTCATTGTTGTCAATGTCATACATGTTGTCTATGTCATCCATGTCGACAAAGTCGTAAATATCGTCTATGTCGTCTAAGTCGTCAATGTCGTCTGTGTCGTCAATATCGTCAATGTCGTCAATGTCGTCAATATCGCCAATGTGGTCAAAGTCGTCAATATCGACAATGTCGTCAATGTCGTCTATGTCGTGTATGTCGTCAATGTCGTCAATGTCGTCTATGTTATCAATGTCGTTACTGTCGTCAATATCGTCAATGTCGTCAATGTCGTCTATGTCGTCAATGTGGTTAATGTTGTCCATGTCGTCAATATCGTCTATGTCGTCAATGTCGTCCATGTCGTCAATGTCGTCAATGTCGTCTATGTCGTCAATGTCGTTAATGCCGTCAATGTCGTCAATATCGTCTGTCGTCTATGTCGTCAATGTCGTCTATGTCGTCAATGTCGTCAATGTCGTCTATGTCGTCAATATCGTCAATGTCGTCAAATTCGTCAATATCGTCTATGTCGTCTATGTCGTCAATGTCGTCAATGTCGTCTATGTCGTGAATGTCGTCAATGTCATCTATGTCGTCAATGTCGTCAATGTCGTCAATGTCTTCAATGCTGTCAATGTTGTCAATGTTATACTTTTTGTCTATGTCATCTATGTTGTCAATGACGTCAATATCGTCAATGTCGTCAATGTCGTCAAAGTCGTCAATATCGTCTATGTCGTTAATGTCGTTTAGCTCGTCTGTGTTGTCTATGTCGTCAATATCGTCAATGTCGTCAATGTCTTCAATGTCGTCAATGTCGTCTATGTCGTCAATGTCGTCAATGTCGTCAAAGTCGTAAATATGGTCTACATCGTCTATGTCATAGATAGATAGATTATTTATTTGTTCCGTAGATCCATATTGAGGGGATCCTCGTGGATGTGGAACATGTCAAGAAACAAAATTTACAAGTTGAATAACAAATAATACTAATAATATAAATACATACACTTATAATAGAAATACAGATACATAATTTTTAAGGGTTTTTTTGCTGATAATATAATAATACTAATATAGTATGAGTGCATGCATCATTTGGTACAATTTAGAAATTCACTAATGGAGTAGAAGGAATTGGCCACTTAAACTGATCTTTATTTGTAGCTAAATTTTTTAAACTTGATGGTAAATTATTGAAAATGTGTGTTCCTGAGTAGTGGACCCCTTTTTGAACTAAGGTAAGTGCTTTTAAATCCTTGTGTAGAGAATTTTTATTTCTGGTATTGTATGTATGAACTGAGCTGTTTGTTGGGAAAAGGGATATATTATTTATGACAAATTTCATTAAGGAATAAATATACTGAGAGGCAGTAGTTAATATACCCAGTTCTTTGAAGAGGCTTCTACAAGACGTCCGTGAATTTACTCCACAAATAATACGTATTACACGTTATTGGACGCTGAAGACTTTTGACTGACTTGAAGAGTTACCCCAAAATATTATACCATATGACATTAAGGAATGAAAGTAAGCAAAGTATGCAAGCTTTGTTATTTTTATGTCTCCTTGTCTGATAACCCTCGTATTGAAAATACAGATTTGTTGAGTCGTTTCTGCAGTTCTGTGGTGTGCTCCTCCCAACTAAGTTTATTATCAAGCTGTAATCCCAGGAATTTAATTCTGTCAACTTTTTCTATCTGCTCTTCTTCATATTTAATGCATATGCTGTCAGGAAATCTCTTACATGTTCTGAACTGCATGTAGTGCGTCTTTTCAAAGTTTAATGACAATGAGTTGGCTTTAAACCATTTATTAATGTTCATGAAAATATCATTAGCAGACTTTTCTACCACTATACTTGACGTACTCTTTATTGCAATACTTTTATCATTTGCAAACAAAACGAACTCTGCTTCTGGTAGTGTCAATCTCGTCAAAGACGTCAATATCGTCTATGTCGTCTATGTCGTCAATGTCGTCAATGTCATCAATATCGTCAATATCGTCAATGTCGTAAAAGTCGTCAATATCGTCTATGTCGTCAATGTCGTCTATGTCGTCTATGTCGTCTATGTCGTCAATATCGTCTATGTCGTCAATGTCATCAATGTAGTCAATGTCGTCAATGTCGTCTATGTCGTCAATGTCGTTAATGTCATCAATGTCGTCAATATAGTCTATGCCGACTATGTCGTCTATGTCGTCTATGTCGTCAATGTCGTCGACGTCGTCAATGTCGTCTATGTCGTCAATGTCGTTAATGTCGTCAATGTCGTCAATATCGTCTATGTCGTCCATGTCGTCAATGTCGTCAAAGTCGTAATTATCGTCTATGTCGTCTATGTCGTCTATGTCGTCAATGCCGTCAATGTCGTCAATGTCGTCTATGTCGACAATGTCGTCAATGTCGTCAATGTCGTCAAAGTCATCAATATCGTCTATGTCGTCTATGTCGTCAAAGTCGTCAAAGTCGTCTATGTCGTCAATGTTGTCAATGTCGTCAATGTCGTCATTGTCGTCAATGTCGTCAAAGTAGTAAATATCGTCTACGTCTTCGGTGTCATCAATGTCATCTGTGTCGTCAATGTCGTCAATGTCGTCAATGTCGTCAAAGTCGTCAATATCATGTATGTCGTCAATGTCGTCTATGTCGTCAAGGTCGTCAATGTCGTCTATGTCGTCAATATAGTCAATGTCGTCAATGTTATCAATGTCTTCAAAGTCGTCAATATCGTCTATGTCGTCAATGTCGTCAATGTCGTCTATGCCGTCAATGTTGTCTATGTCGTCAATGTCTTCAATGCTGTCAATGTTGTCAATGTCATACCTGTTGTCTATGTCATCTATGTCGTCAAAGAATTAAATATCATCTATGTCGTCTATGTCGTCAATGTCGACTATGACGTCTAAGTCGTCAATGTCGTCAGTGTCGTCAATGTCGTCAATGTCGTCAATGTCGTCAATGTCGTCAATGTCGTCAAAGTCATCAATATCGTCTATGTCGTCTAGGTCGTCAATGTCGTCAAAGTCGTCTATGTCGTCAATGTCGTCAATGTCGTTAATGTCGTCAATGTCGTCAATGTCGTCAATGTCGTCAAAGTCGTAAATATCGTCTACGTATTCTATGTCATTAATGTCGTCTGTGTCGTCAATGTCGTCAATGTCGTCAATGTCGTCAAAGTCGTCAATATCATCTATGTCGTCTATGTCGTCAATGTCGTCTATGTCGTCAATGTCGTCAATGACGTCAATGTCGTCAATGTCTTCAATGTTTTCAATGTTGTCAATGTCATTCATGTTGTCAATGTCATCTATGTCATCAATGTCGTCAATGTCGTAAATATCGTCTATGTCATTTATGTCGTCAATGTCGTCAATGTCGTCATAGTCGTCAACGGCGTCAATATCGTCTATGTCGTCTATGTAGTCAATGTCGTCAAAGACGTCTATGTTGTCTAGTTCGTCAATGTCGTCATTGGCGTCTTTGTCGTCAACATCGTCAATGTCGTCAAAGTCGTCAATATCGGTTATGTCGTCTATGTCGTCAATATCTTTAATGTCGACTATGTCGTCAATGTCGTCAATGTCGTCCATGTCGTCAATGTCTTCAAAGTCGTCAATATCGTCTATGTCGTCAATGTCGTCAATGTCGTCTATGCCGCCAATGTCGTCTATGTCGTCAATGTCTTCAATGCTGTCAATGTTGTCAATGTCATACCTGTTGTCTATGTCATCTATGTTCTCAATGTCGTCAAAGACGTAAATATCATCTATGTCGTCTATGTCGTCAATATCGTCTATGTCTTCTATGTCGTCAATGTCGACAATGTCGTCTATGTCGTCAATGTCGTCAATGTCGTCAAAGTCGTCAAAGTCGTCAATATCGTCTATGTCATCTATGTAGTCAATGTCGTCAAAGACGTCTATGTCGTCTAGTTCGTCAATGTCGTCAATGGCGTCTTTGTCGTCAATATCGTCAATGTCGTCCAGGTCGTCAATATCGTTTATGTCGTCCATATCGTCAATGTAGTCAATGTCGTCTATGTCGTCATTGTCGTCAATGTCGTCAATGTCGTCAAAGCCGTCAATATGGTCTATGTCGTCTATGTCGTCAATGTCGTCAATGTCGTCAAAGTATTCTATGTCGTCAATGTCGGCAATGACGTCAATGTCGTCAACGCCTTCAATGCTGTCAATGGTGTTAATGTCATACATGTTGTCTATGTCATCTATGTCGTCAAAGTCGTCTATGTCGTCAATGTTGTCAATGTCGTCAATGTCGTCAATGTCGTCATTGTCGGCAATGACGTCAATGTCGTCAATGTCTTCAATGCTGTCAATGGTGTTAATGTCATACATGTTGTCTATGTCATCTATGTCGTCAAAGTCGTCAATGTTGTCAATGTCGTCAATGTCTTCAATGTCGTCAATGTCGTCAAAGTCGTAAATATCGTCTACATCTTCTATGTCATCAATGTCGTCTGTGTCGTCAAAGTCGTCAATGTCGCCTATGTCGTCAAGGTCGTCAATGTCGTCTATGTCGTCAATATCGCCAATGTCGTCAATGTCGTCAATGTCTTCAAAGTCGTCAATATCGTATATGTCGTCTATGTCGTCAATGTCGTCAATGTCGTCTATGCCGTCAATGTCGTCTATGCAGTCAATGTCGTCAATGTCGTCTATGTCGTCAATGTCGTCAATGCTGTCGATGTTGTCAATGTCATACATGTTGTCTATGTCATCTACTTTGTCAATGTCGTCAAAGTCGTCAATGTCGTGTATGTCGTCAATGTCTTCAATGCTGTCAATGTTGTCAATGTCATACATTTTGTCTATGTCATCTATGTCATCAACGTCGTCAATGTCGTCTATTTCGTCAATGTCGTTAATGTCGTCAATGTCGTCAATATCGTCTGTGTCGTCTATGTAGTCAATGTCGTCAAAGACGTCTATGTCGTCTAGTTCGTCAATGTCGTCAATGGCGTCTTTGTCGTCAATATCGTCAATGTCGTCTATATCGTCAATGTCGTCTAGTCGTCAATGTCGTCAATGTCGTCAAAGTCGTCAAAGACGTCAATTTTGTCTATGTCGTCTATGTTGTCAATGTTGTCTATGTCGTCTACTTCGCTTACTTCGTCAATATCGTCTGTCTTCAATGTCGTCAATGTCCTCAATGTCGTCAAAATCTTCTATGTCGTCAATTTCGTCAATATCGACATTTTCGTCAATGTCATCAATGTCGTCAATGTCGTCAATTTCGTCTATGTCGTCAATGTTGGCTAGGTTATCAATGTCGTCAAAGTCGTCAATGGCGTCTATGTCCTCTTTGTCGTCAATGTCGTCAATGTCGTCAAAGTCGTCTATGTCGTCAATGTCGTCAAAGACGTCTATGTCGTCTAGTTCGTCAATGTCGTCAATGGCGTCTTCGTCGTCAATATCGTCAATGTCGTCTATGTCGTCAATGTCGTCAATGTCGTCTATGTCGTCAATGTCGTCAATGGCGTCTTTGTCGTCAATATCGTCATTGTCGTCAAAGTCGTCAATATCAGTTATGTCGTCTATGTCGTCAATGTCGTCAATGTCGTCAATGTCGTCGATGTCGTCAATGTCGTCAATGTCGTCAAAGTCGTCAATATCGTCTGTCGTCTATGTTGTCAATGTCATCAATGTCGTCAAAGTAGTCCATGTCGTCAATGTCGTCAATGACATCAATGTCGTCAATGTTGGCTAGGTTATCAATGTCGTCAAAGTCGTCAATGGCGTCTATGTCGTCTATGTGGTCAATGTCGTCAATGTCGTCAATGTCGTCAAAGTCGTCTATGTCGTCAATGTCGTCAATGACGTCAATGTCAACAATGTCTTCAATGCTGTCAATGTTGTCAATGTAATACATGTTGTCTATGTCATCTATGTCGTCGATGTCGTCAAAGTCGTAAATATCATCTATGTCGTCTAGTTCGTCAATGTCGTCAATGGCGTCTTTGTCGTCAATATCGTCAAAGTCGTCAATATTATTTATGTCGTCTATGTCGTCAATGTCGTCAATGTCGTCTATGTCGTCAATGTCGTCAATGTCGTCAATGTCGTGAATGTCGTCAAAGTCGTCAATATGGTCTATGTCGTCTATGTCGTCAATGTCGTCAAAGTAGTCTATGTCGTCAATGTCGGTGATGACGTCAATGTCGTCAATGTCTTCAATGCTGTCAATGTTGTCAATGTTATACAAGTTGTCTATGTCATATATGTCGTCAATGTCGTCAAAGTCGTAAATATCGTCTATGTCGTCTATGTCGTCAATGTCGTCTATGTCATCAATGTCGTCTGTGTCGTCAATGTCGTCAATGTCGTCTATGTCGTCATGTCGTCAATGTCGTCTATGTAGTCAATATCGTCAATGTCGTCAATGTCGTCAATGTCTTCAAAGTCGTCAATATCGTCTATGTCGTCTATGTCGTCAATGTCGTCAATGTCGTCTATGTCGTCAATGTCGTCAATGTCGTCTATGTCGTCAATGTCTTCAATGCTGTCGATGTTGTCAAAGTCGTCTATGTCGTCAATATCGTCAATGTCGTCAATGTCGTCAAAGTCGTAAATATGGTCTACATCGTCTATGTCATCAATGGCGTCTGTGTCGTCAATGTCGTCAGTCTCGTCAAAGTCGTCAATATCGTCTATGTCGTCAATGTCGTCAATGTCAATGTAGTCAATGTCATCAATATCGTCAATGTCGTCAATGTCGTCAAAGTCGTCAATATCGTCTATGTTGTCAATGTCGTCTATGTCGTCTATGTCGTCATTATCGTCAATGTCGTCTATGTCGTCAAGGTCGTCAATGTCGTCTATGTCGTCAATAACGTCAATGTCGTGAATGTCGTCAATGTCGTCTATGTCGTCAATGTCGTCTATGTCATCTATGTCGTCAATGTCGACAATGTCGTCTATGTCATCAATGTCGTGAATGTCGTCAATGTCGTCTATGTCGTCCATGTCGTCAATGTCGTCAAACTCGTAATTATCGTCTATGTTGTCTATGTCGTCAATGTCGTCAAAGTCGTCAATATCGTCAATGTCGTCTATGTCATCAATGTCGTTAATGTCGTCAATTACGTCTATCTCGTCAATGTCGTCAATGTCTTCAAAGTCGTCAATATCGTCTATGTCGACTTTGTCGTCAATGTCGTCAATGTCGTCTATGCTGTCAATGTCGTCAATGTCGTCTATATCGTCAATGTAGTCAATGTCGTCTATGTTGTCATTGTCGTCAATGTCGTCAATGTCGTCAAGGTCGTCAATGTCGTGTATGTCGTCAATGTCGTCAATGTCGTCAAAGTCGTCAATATGGTCAATGTCGTGTATGTCGTCAATGTCGTGTATGTCGTCAAAGTAGTCTATGTCGTCAATGTTGGCAATGACATCAATGTCGTCAATGTCTTCAATGCTGTCAATGTTGTCAATGTCATACATTTTGTCTATGTCATCTATGTCATCAACGTCGTCAATGTCGTCTATTTCGTCAATGTCGTTAATGTCGTCAATGTCGTCAATATCGTCTATGTCGTCTATGTAGTCAATGTCATCAAAGACGTCTATGTCGTCTAGTTCGTCAATGTCGTCAATGGTGTCTTTGTCGTCAATATCGTCAATGTCGTCTATATCGTCAATGTCGTCTAGTCGTCAATATCGTCAATGTCGTCAAAGTCGTCAAAGACGTCAATATTGTCGATGTCGTCTATGTCGTCAATGTTGTCTATGTCGTCTACCTCGCTTACGTCGTCAATATCGTCTGTCTTCAATGTCGTCAATGTCGTCAATGTCGTCAAAATCGTCTATGTCGACAATTTCGCCAATATCGACATTTTCGTCAATGTCATCAATGTCGTCAATGTCGTCAATTTCGTCTATGTCGACAATGTCGTCGATGTTGGCTAGGTTATCAATGTCGTCAAAGTCGTCAATATCGTCTATGTCCTCTATGTCGTCAATGTCGTCAATGTCGTCAAAGTCGTCTATGTCGTCAATGTCGTCAAAGACGTCTATGTCGTCTAGTTCGTCAATGTCGTCAATGGCGTCTTTGTCGTCAATATCGCCAATGTCGTCAAAGTCGTCAATATCGGTTATGTCGTCTATGTCGTCAATATCGTCAATGACGTCTATGTCGTCAATGTCGTCAATGTCGTCTATGTCGTCAATGTCGTCAATGGTGTCTTTGTCGTCAATATCGTCATTGTCGTCAAAGTCGTCAATATTAGTTATGTCGTCTATGTCGTCAATGTCGTCAATTACGTCGATGTCGTCAATGTCGTCAATGTCGTCAAAGTTGTCAATATCGTCTATGTCGTCAATGTCATCAATGTCGCCAAAGTAGTCCATGTCGTCAATGTCGTCAATGACATCAATGTCGTCAATGTTGGCTAGGTTATCAATGTCGTCAAATTCGTCAATATCGTCTATGTCGTCTATGTGGTCAATGTCATCAATGTCGTCAAAGTCGTCTATGTCGTCAATCTCGTCAATGACGTCAATGTCGTCAATGTCTTCAATGCTGTCAATGTTGTCAATGTCATACATGTTGTCTATGTCATCTATGTCGTCAATGTCGTCAATGTCGTAAATATCATCTATGTCGTCTAGTTCGTCAATGTCGTCAATGGCGTCTTTGTCGTCAATATCGTCAAAGTCGTCAACATTGTTTATGTCGTCTATGTCGTGTATGTCGTCAATGTCGTCAATGTCGTCTATTTCGTCAATGTCGTCAATGTCGTCAATGTCGTGAATGTCATCAAAGTCGTCAATATGGTCTATGTCGTCTATGTCGTCAATGTCGTCAAAGTAGTCTATATCGTCAATGTCGGCGATGACGTCAATGTCGTCAATGTCTTCAATGCTGTCAATGTTGTCAATGTCATACATGTTGTCTATGTCATCTATGTCGTCAATGTCGTTAAAGTCGTAAATATCGTCTATGTCGTCAATGTCGTCTATGTCATCTATGTCGTCAATGTCGACAATGTCGTCTATGTCGTCAATGTCCTGAATGTCGTCAATGTCGTCTATGTCGCCTATGTCGTCAATGTCGTCAATGTCGTCAATGTCGTCTATGTCGTCAATGTCGTCAATGTCGTCAATGTCGTCAAAGTCGTCAATATGGTCAATGTCGTCTATGTCGTCTATGCCGTGAATGTCGTCAATGTCGTCTATGTCGTCAATGTCGTCAATGCTGTCGATGTTGTCAATGTCATACATGTTGTCTACGTCATTTACTTTGTCAATGTCGTCAAAGTCGTAAATATCGTCTATGTCGACTATGTCGTTAATGTCGTCTATGTCGTCTAAGTCGACAATGTCGTCATTGTCGTCTATGTCGTCAATGTCGACATTGTCGACAAAGTCGTCAATATCGTCTATGTCGTCTATGTCGTCAATGTCGTCAATGTCAATGTAGTCAATGTCATCAATATCGTCAATGTCGTCAATGTCGTCAAAGTCGTCAATATCGTCTATGTTGTCAATGTCGTCTATGTCGTCAATGTCGTCAACGTCGTCAATGTCGTAATTATCGTCTATGTCGTCAATGTCGTCTATGTCGTCAGTGTCGTCAATGTCGTCACTGTCGTCAACATCGTCTATGTCGTCTGTGTCGTCAATGTCGACAAAGTCATGTATGTCATCAAAGTCGTCAATGTCGTCAATGTCGTCAATGTCTTTAATACTGTCAATGTCTTCAATGCTGTCAATTTTGTCAATGTCATACATGTTGTCTATGTCATCCATGTCATCAATGTCGTCAAAGTCGTAAATATCGTCTATGTCTTCTAAGTCGTCAATGTCGTCTGTGTCGTCAATATCGTCAATGTCGTCAATGTCGTCAATATCGGCAATGTGGTCAAAGTCGTCAATATCGTCAATGTCGTCAATGTCGTCTATGTCGTGTATGTCATCTATGTCGTCAATGTCGTCTATGTTGTCAATGTCGTTACTGTCGTCAATATCGTCAATGTCGTCAATGTCGTCTATGTCGTCAATGTGGTTAATGTTGTCCATGTCGTCAATGTCGTTACTGTCGTCAATGTCGTCAATATCGTCTATGTCGTCCATGTCGTCAATGTCGTCAAAGTCATAATTATCGTCTATGTCGTCTATGTCGTCAATGTCGTCAATGTCATCTATGTCGTCAATGTCGTCTGTCTATGTCGTCAATGTCGTCAATGTCGTCAATGTCGACAAAGTCGTCAATATCGTCTATGTCGTCCATGTCGTCAATGTTGTCTATGTCATCTACTTTGCCTATGTCGTCAATGTCGTCAATGTCTTCAATGCTGTCATTGTTGTCAAAGTCATACATGTTGTCTATGTCATCTATGTCGTCAAAGTCGTAAATATCGTCTATGTCGTCAATGTCGTCTATGTCGTCAGTGTCGTCAATGTCGTCACTGTCGTCAATATCGTCTATGTCGTCTGTGTCGTCAATGTCGACAAAGTCATCTATGTCATCAATGTCGTTAATGCCGTCAATGTCGTCAATATCGTCTGTCGTCTATGTCGTCAATGTCGTCTATGTCGTCAATGTCTTAAATGTCGTCTATGTCGTCTATATTGTCAATATCGTCAAATTCGTCAATATCGTCTATGTCGTCAATGTCGTCAATGTCGTCTATGTCGTGAATGTCGTCAATGTCATCTATGTCGTCAATGTCGTCAATGTCGTCAATGTCTTCAATGGTGTCAATGTTGTCAATGTTATACTTGTTGTCTATGTCATCTATGTCGTCAATGTCGTCAATATCGTCAATGTCGTCAATGTCGTCAAAGTCGTCATTATCGTCTATGTCGTCAATGTCGTCTATGTCGTCTGTGTCGTCTGTGTCGTCAATATCGTCAATGTCGTCAATGTCTTCGATGTCGTCAATGTCGTCTATGTCGTCAATGTCGTCAATGTCGTCAAAGTCGTAAATATGGTCTACATCGTCTGTCATAGATAGATAAATAGATTATTTATTTGTTCCGTAGATCCATATTGAGGGGATCCTCGTGGATGTGGAACATGTCAAGAAACATAATTTACAAGTTGAATAACAAATAATACTTATAATATAAATACATACACTTATAATAGAAATACAGATACATAATTTTTAAGGGTATTTTTTGCTGATAATATAATAATACTTATATAGTATGAGTGCATGCATCATTTGGTACAATTTAGAAATTCACTAATGGAGTAGAAGGAGTTGGCCACTAGAAAGTCTTTTAGGTTCCTCTTAAACTGATCTTTATTTGTAGCTAAATTTTTTATACTTGATGGTAAATTATTGAAAATGTGTGTTCCTGAGTAGTGGACCCCTTTTTGAACTAAGGTAAGTGCTTTTAAATCCTTGTGTAGATCATTTTTATTTCTAGTATTGTATGTATGAACTGAGCTGTTTGTTGGGAAAAGGGATATATTATTTATGACAAATTTCATTAAGGAATAAATATACTGAGAGGCAGTAGTTAATATACCCAGTTCTTTGAAGAGGCTTCTACAAGACGTCCGTGAATTTACTCCACAAATAATACGTATTACACGTTTTTGGACTCTGAAGACTTTTGACTGACTTGAAGAGTTACCCCAAAATATTATACCATATGACATTAAGGAATGAAAGTAAGCAAAGTATGCAAGCTTTGTTATTTTTATGTCTCCTTGTCTGATAACACTCGTATTGAAAATACAGATTTGTTGAGTCGTTTCTGCAGTTCTGTGGTGTGCTCCTCCCAACTAAGTTTATTATCAAGCTTTAATCCTAGGAATTTAATTCTGTCAACTTCTTCTATCTGCCCTTCTTCATATTTAATGCACATGCTGTCAGGAAATCTCTTACATGTTCTGAACTGCATGTAGTGCGTCTTTTCAAAGTTTAATGCCAATGAGTTGGCTTTAAACCACTTATTAATGTTCATGAAAATATCATTAGCAGACTTTTCTACCACAATACTTGACGTACTCTTTATTGCAATACTTGTATCATTTGCAAACAAAAAGAACTCTGCTTCTGGTAGTGTCAATCTCGTCAAAGACGTCAATATCGTCTATGTCGTCAATGTCGACAATGTCGTGAATGTCATCAATATCGTCAATGTCGTCAATGTCGTCAATGTCGTTAATGTCATCAATGTCGTCAATGTCGTCAATGTCGTCTATGTCGTCTATGTCATCAATATCGTCTATGTCGTCAATGTCATCAATGTAGTCAATGTCGTCAATGTCGTCTATGTCGTCAATGTCGTTAATGTCATCAATGTCGTCTATGTCGTCAATGTCGTTAAAGTCGTCAATGTCGTCAATATCGTCTATGTCGTCCATGTCGTCAATGTCGTCAGAGTCGTAATTATCGTCTATGTCGTCAATGTCGTCAATGTCGTCAATGTCGTCAATGTCGTCAATGTCGTCAATGTCGACAATGTCGTCAATGTCGTCAATGTCGTCAAAGTCATCAATATCGTCTATGTCGTCAATGTCGTCAATGTCGTTAAAGTCATCAATGTCGTCAATGTCGTCAATATCGTCTATGCCGACTATGTCGTCAATGTCGTCTATGTCGTCAATGTCGTCAACGTCGTCAATGTCGTCTATGTCGTCAATGTCGTTAAAGTCGTCAATGTCGTCAATATCGTCTATGTCGTCCATGTCGTCAATGTCGTCAGAGTCGTAATTATCGTCTATGTCGTCTATGTCGTCAATGTCGTCAATGTCGTCTATGTCGACAATGTCGTCAATGTCGTCAATGTCGTCAAAGTCATCAATATCGTCTATGTCGTCAATGTCGTCAATGTCGTCAAAGTCGTAAATATCGTCTACGTCTTCTATTTCATCAATGTCATCTGTGTCGTCAATGTCGTCAATGTCGTCAAAGTCGTCAATATCATGTATGTCGTATATGTCGTCAATGTCGTCTATGTCGTCAAGGTCGTCAATGTCGTCTATGTCGTCAATATAGTCAATGTCGTCAATGTCGTCAATGTCTTCAAAGTCGTCAATATCGTCTATGTCGTCAATGTCGTCAATGTCGTCTATGCCGTCAATGTTGTCTATGTCGTCAATGTTTTCAATGCTGTCAATGTTGTCAATGTCATACCTGTTGTCTATGTCATCTATGTCGTCAAAGAATTAAATATCATCTATGTCGTCTATGTCGTCAATGTCGTCTATGTCGTCAATGTCGTCTATGTCGTCAATGTCGTCAATGTCGTCTATGTCGTCAATATCGTCAATGTCGTCAATATAGTCTATGTCGTCAATGTCGTCAATGTCGTCAATGTCGTCAATTTCGTCAATGTCATCTATGTCTTCAATGGCATCTTTGTCGTCAATATCGTCAATGTCGCCAAAGTCGTCAATATCGGTTATGTCGTCTATGTCGTCAATATCGTCAATGTCGTCTATGTCGTCTATGTCGTCAATGTCGTCAATGTCGTCAAAGTCGTCTATGTCGTCAATGTCGTCAATGACGTCAATGTCGTCAATGTCTTCAATGCTGTCATTGTTGTCAAAGTCATACATGTTGTCTATGTCATCTATGTCGTCAAAGTCGTAAATATCGTCTATGTCGTCAATGTCGTCTATGTCGTCAGTGTCGTCAATGTCGTCACTGTCGTCAATATCGTCTATGTCGTCTGTGTCGTCAATGTCGACAAAGTCATCTATGTCATCAATGTCGTTAATGCCGTCAATGTCGTCAATATCGTCTGTCGTCTATGTCGTCAATGTCGTCTATGTCGTCAATGTCTTAAATGTCGTCTATGTCGTCTATATTGTCAATATCGTCAAATTCGTCAATATCGTCTATGTCGTCAATGTCGTCAATGTCGTCTATGTCGTGAATGTCGTCAATGTCATCTATGTCGTCAATGTCGTCAATGTCGTCAATGTCTTCAATGGTGTCAATGTTGTCAATGTTATACTTGTTGTCTATGTCATCTATGTCGTCAATGTCGTCAATATCGTCAATGTCGTCAATGTCGTCAAAGTCGTCATTATCGTCTATGTCGTCAATGTCGTCTATGTCGTCTGTGTCGTCTGTGTCGTCAATATCGTCAATGTCGTCAATGTCTTCGATGTCGTCAATGTCGTCTATGTCGTCAATGTCGTCAATGTCGTCAAAGTCGTAAATATGGTCTACATCGTCTGTCATAGATAGATAAATAGATTATTTATTTGTTCCGTAGATCCATATTGAGGGGATCCTCGTGGATGTGGAACATGTCAAGAAACATAATTTACAAGTTGAATAACAAATAATACTTATAATATAAATACATACACTTATAATAGAAATACAGATACATAATTTTTAAGGGTATTTTTTGCTGATAATATAATAATACTTATATAGTATGAGTGCATGCATCATTTGGTACAATTTAGAAATTCACTAATGGAGTAGAAGGAGTTGGCCACTAGAAAGTCTTTTAGGTTCCTCTTAAACTGATCTTTATTTGTAGCTAAATTTTTTATACTTGATGGTAAATTATTGAAAATGTGTGTTCCTGAGTAGTGGACCCCTTTTTGAACTAAGGTAAGTGCTTTTAAATCCTTGTGTAGATCATTTTTATTTCTAGTATTGTATGTATGGACTGAGCTGTTTGTTGGGAAAAGGGATATATTATTTATGACAAATTTCATTAAGGAATAAATATACTGAGAGGCAGTAGTTAATATACCCAGTTCTTTGAAGAGGCTTCTACAAGACGTCCGTGAATTTACTCCACAAATAATACGTATTACACGTTTTTGGACTCTGAAGACTTTTGACTGACTTGAAGAGTTACCCCAAAATATTATACCATATGACATTAAGGAATGAAAGTAAGCAAAGTATGCAAGCTTTGTTATTTTTATGTCTCCTTGTCTGATAACACTCGTATTGAAAATACAGATTTGTTGAGTCGTTTCTGCAGTTCTGTGGTGTGCTCCTCCCAACTAAGTTTATTATCAAGCTTTAATCCTAGGAATTTAATTCTGTCAACTTCTTCTATCTGCCCTTCTTCATATTTAATGCACATGCTGTCAGGAAATCTCTTACATGTTCTGAACTGCATGTAGTGCGTCTTTTCAAAGTTTAATGCCAATGAGTTGGCTTTAAACCACTTATTAATGTTCATGAAAATATCATTAGCAGACTTTTCTACCACAATACTTGACGTACTCTTTATTGCAATACTTGTATCATTTGCAAACAAAAAGAACTCTGCTTCTGGTAGTGTCAATCTCGTCAAAGACGTCAATATCGTCTATGTCGTCAATGTCGACAATGTCGTGAATGTCATCAATATCGTCAATGTCGTCAATGTCGTCAATGTCGTTAATGTCATCAATGTCGTCAATGTCGTCAATGTCGTCTATGTCGTCTATGTCATCAATATCGTCTATGTCGTCAATGTCATCAATGTAGTCAATGTCGTCAATGTCGTCTATGTCGTCAATGTCGTTAATGTCATCAATGTCGTCTATGTCGTCAATGTCGTTAAAGTCGTCAATGTCGTCAATATCGTCTATGTCGTCCATGTCGTCAATGTCGTCAGAGTCGTAATTATCGTCTATGTCGTCAATGTCGTCAATGTCGTCAATGTCGTCAATGTCGTCAATGTCGTCAATGTCGACAATGTCGTCAATGTCGTCAATGTCGTCAAAGTCATCAATATCGTCTATGTCGTCAATGTCGTCAATGTCGTTAAAGTCATCAATGTCGTCAATGTCGTCAATATCGTCTATGCCGACTATGTCGTCAATGTCGTCTATGTCGTCAATGTCGTCAACGTCGTCAATGTCGTCTATGTCGTCAATGTCGTTAAAGTCGTCAATGTCGTCAATATCGTCTATGTCGTCCATGTCGTCAATGTCGTCAGAGTCGTAATTATCGTCTATGTCGTCTATGTCGTCAATGTCGTCAATGTCGTCTATGTCGACAATGTCGTCAATGTCGTCAATGTCGTCAAAGTCATCAATATCGTCTATGTCGTCAATGTCGTCAATGTCGTCAAAGTCGTAAATATCGTCTACGTCTTCTATTTCATCAATGTCATCTGTGTCGTCAATGTCGTCAATGTCGTCAAAGTCGTCAATATCATGTATGTCGTATATGTCGTCAATGTCGTCTATGTCGTCAAGGTCGTCAATGTCGTCTATGTCGTCAATATAGTCAATGTCGTCAATGTCGTCAATGTCTTCAAAGTCGTCAATATCGTCTATGTCGTCAATGTCGTCAATGTCGTCTATGCCGTCAATGTTGTCTATGTCGTCAATGTTTTCAATGCTGTCAATGTTGTCAATGTCATACCTGTTGTCTATGTCATCTATGTCGTCAAAGAATTAAATATCATCTATGTCGTCTATGTCGTCAATGTCGTCTATGTCGTCAATGTCGTCTATGTCGTCAATGTCGTCAATGTCGTCTATGTCGTCAATATCGTCAATGTCGTCAATATAGTCTATGTCGTCAATGTCGTCAATGTCGTCAATGTCGTCAATTTCGTCAATGTCATCTATGTCTTCAATGGCATCTTTGTCGTCAATATCGTCAATGTCGCCAAAGTCGTCAATATCGGTTATGTCGTCTATGTCGTCAATATCGTCAATGTCGTCTATGTCGTCTATGTCGTCAATGTCGTCAATGTCGTCAAAGTCGTCTATGTCGTCAATGTCGTCAATGACGTCAATGTCGTCAATGTCTTCAATGCTGTCAATGTTGTCAATGTCATACATGTTGTCAATGTCATCTATGTCATCAATGTCGTGAAAGTCGTAAATATCGTCTATGTCGATTATTTCGTCAATGACGTCAAAGTCGTCAATATCTTCTATGTCGTCTATGTCGTCAATGTCGTCAATTTCGTCAATGTCGTCAAAGGCGTCAATATCGTCTATGTCGTCCATGTAGTCAATGTCGTCAAAGACGTCTATGTCGTCTAGTTCGTCAGTGTCGTCAATGGCGTCTTTGTCGTCAATATCGTCAATGTCGTCAAATTCGTCAATATCGGTTATGTCGTCTATGTCGTCAATATCGTCAATGTCGTCTATGTCGTCAAAGTCGTCAATATCGTCTATGTCGTCAACGTCGTCAATGTCGTCAATGGCGTCTTTGTCGTCAATATCGTCATTGTCGTCAATGTCGTCAATGTCATCTATGTCGTCAATGGTGTCAATGTCGTCAATGGCGTCTTTGTCGTCAATATCGTCATTGTCGTCAAAGTCGTCAATATCAGTTATGTCGTCAATGTCGCAAAGTCGTCAATATCGTCTATGTCGTCTATGTCGTCAATGTCGTCAATGTCGTCAAAGTAGTCCATGTCGTCAATATCGTCAATGACATTAATGTCGTCATTGTTGGCTAGGTTATCAATGTCGTCAAAGTCGTCAATATCGTCTATGTCGTCTATGTGGTCAATGTCATCAATGTCGTCAAAGTCGTCTATGTCGTCAATGTCGTCAATGACGTCAATGTCGTCAATGTCATCAATGCTGTCAATGTTGTCAATGTCATACATGTGTTCTATGTCATCTATGTCGTCAATGTCATCAAAGTCGTAAATTCATCTATGTCGTCTATGTCGTCAATGTCGTCTATGTCGTCTATGTCGTCAATATCGTCAATGTCGTCTATGTCGTCAAAGTCGTCAATATCGTCTATGTCGTCTATGTCGTCAATGTCGTCAATGTCGTCAATGGCATCTTTGTCGCAATATCGTCATTGTCGTCAATGTCGTCAATGTCCCCTATGTCATCAATGTCATCAATGTCGTCTATGTCGTCAAAGTCGTCAATATCGTCAATGTCGTCAATGTCGTCTATGTCGTCAATGTCGTTAATGCCATCAATGTCGTCAATATCGTCTGTCGTCTATGTCGTCAATGTCGTCTATGTCGTCAATGTCGTCTATGTCGTCAATATCGTCATTGTCGTCAATGTCGTCAATGTCGTCAATGTCGTCTATGTCGTCAATGTCGTCAAAGTCGTATATATGGTCTACATCGTCTATGTCATAGATAGATAGATTATTTATTTGTTCCGTAGATCCATATTGAGGGGATCCTCGTGGATGTGGAACATGTCAAGAAACATAATTTACAAGTTGAATAACAAATTATACTTATAATATAAATACATACACTTATAATAGAAATACAGATACATAATTTTTTAAGGTTTTTTTTTGCTGATAATATAATAATACTTATATAGTATGAGTGCATGCATCATTTGGTACAATTTAGAAATTCACTAATGGAGTAGAAGGAGTTGGCCACTAGAAAGTCTTTTAGGTTCCTCTTAAACTGATATTTATTTGTAGCTAAATTTTTTATACTTGATGGTAAATTATTGAAAATGTGTGTTCCTGAGTAGTGGACCCCTTTTTGAACTAAGGTAAGTGCTTTTAAATCCTTGTGTAGATCATTTTTATTTCTAGTATTGTATGTATGAAATGAGCTGTTTGTTGGGAAAAGGGATATATTATTTATGACAAATTTCATTAAGGAAAAAATATACTGAGAGGCAGTAGTTAATATACCCAGTTCTTTGAAGAGGCTTCTACAATACGTCCGTGAATTTACTCCACAAATAATACGTATTACACGTATTTGGACTCTGAAGACTTTTGACTGACTTGAAGAGTTACCCCAAAATATTATACCATATGACATTAAGGAATGAAAGTAAGCAAAGTATGCAAGCTTTGTTATTTTTATGTCTCCTTGTCTGATAACACTCGTATTGAAAATACAGATTTGTTGAGTCGTTTCTGCAGTTCTGTGGTGTGCTCCTCCCAACTAAGTTTATTATCAAGCTGTAATCCCAGGAATTTAATTCTGTCAACTTCTTCTATCTGCTCTTCTTCATATTTAATGCATATGCTGTCAGGAAATCTCTTACATGTTCTGAACTGCATGTAGTGCGTCTTTTCAAAGTTTAATGACAATGAGTTGGCTTTAAACCATTTATTAATGTTCATGAAAATATCATTAGCAGACTTTTCTACCACTATACTTGACGTACTCTTTATTGCAATACTTGTATCATTTGCAAACAAAAAGAACTCTGCTTCTGGTAGTGTCAATCTCGTCAAAGACGTCAATATCGTCTATGTCGTCTATGTCGTCAATGTCGTCAATGTCGTCAATGTCATCAATATCGTCAATGTCGTCAATGTCGTCAAAATCGTCAATATTGTCTATGTCGTCAATGTCGTCTATGTCGTCTATGTCGTCTATGTCGTCAATATCGTCTATGTCGTCAATGTCATCAATGTAGTCAATGTCGTCAATGTCGTCTATGTCGTCAATGTCGTTAATGTCATCAATGTCGTCAATATCGTCTATGCCGACTATGTCGTCAATGTCGTCTATGTCGTCAATGTCGTCAACGTCGTCAATGTCGTGTATGTCGTCAATGTCGTTAATGTCATCAATGTCGTCAATATTGTCTATGCCGACTATGTCGTCAATGTCGTCTATGTCGTCAATGTCGTCAAAGTCGTCAATATCGTCAATGTCGTCTATGTCATCAATGTCGTTAATGTCGTCAATTACGACTATGTCGTCAATGTCGTCAATGTCTTCAAAGTCGTCAATATCGTCTATGTCGTCTATGTCGTCAATGTCGTCAATGTCGTCTATGCCGTCAATGTCGTCAATGTCGTCTATATCGTCAATGTAGTCAATGTCTTCTATGTTGTCATTGTCGTCAATGTCGTCAATGTCGTCAGGGTCGTCAATGTCGTGTATGTCGTCAATGTCTCCAATGCTGTCAATGTTGTCAATGTCATACATTTTGTCTATGTCATCTATGTCATCAACGTCGTCAATGTCGTCTATTTCGTCAATGTCGTTAATGTCGTCAATGTCGTCAATATCGTCTATGTCGTCTATGTAGTCAATGTCGTCAAAGACGTCTATGTCGTCTAGTTCGTCAATGTCGTCAATGGCGTCTTTGTCGTCAATATCGTCAATGTCGTCAAAGTCGTCAATATCGGTTATGTCGTCTATGTCGTCAATATCGTCAATGACGTCTATGTCGTCAATGTCGTCAATGTCGTCTATGTCGTCAATGTCGTCAATGGCGTCTTTGTCGTCAATATCGTCATTGTCGTCAAAGTCGTCAATATTAGTTATGTCGTCTATGTCGTCAATGTCGTCAATGTCGTCAATGTCATCGATGTCGTCAATGTCGTCAATGTCGTCAAAGTCGTCAATATCGTCTATGTCGTCTATGTCGTCAATGTCATCAATGTCGTCAAAGTAGTCCATGTCGTCAATGTCGTCAATGACATCAATGTCGTCAATGTTGGCTAGGTTATCAATGTCGTCAAAGTCGTCAATATCGTCTATGTCGTCTATGTGGTCAATGTCGTCAATGTCGTCAAAGTCGTCTATGTCGTCAATGTCGTCAATGACGTCAATGTCGTCAATGTCTTCAATGCTGTCAATGTTGTCAATGTCATACATGTTGTCTATGTCATCTATGTCGTCAATGTCGTCAAAGTCGTAAATATCATCTATGTCGTCTAGTTCGTCAATGTCGTCAGTGGTGTCTTTGCTGTCAATATCGTCAAAGTTGTCAATATTGTTTATGTCGTCTATGTCGTCAATGTCGTCAATGTCGTCTATGTCGTCAATGTCGTCAATGACGTCAATGTCGTGAATGTCGTCAAAGTCGTCAATATGGTCTATATTGTCTATGTCGTCAATGTCGACAAAGTAGTCTATGTCGTCAATGTCGGCGATGACGTCAATGTCGTCAATGTCTTCAATGCTGTCAATGTTGTCAATGTCATACATGTTGTCTATGTCATCTATGTCGTCAATGTCGTTAAAGTCGTAAATATCGTCTATGTCGTCAATGTCGTCTATGTCATCTATGTCGTCAATGTCGACAACGTCGTCTATGTCGTCAATGTCGTGAATGTCGTCAATGTCGTCTATGTCGTCAATGTCGTCAATGTCGTCTATGTCGTCAATGTCGTCAATGTCGTCAATGTCGTCAATGTCGTCAGAGTCGTCAATATGGTCAATGTCGTGTATGTCGTCAATGTCGTGAATGTCGTCAAAGTAGTCTATGTCGTCAATGTTGGCAATGACATCAATGTCGTCAATGTCTTCATTGCTGTCAATGTTGTCAATGTCAAACATGTTGTCTATGTCATATATGTCGTCAATGTCGTCAAAGTCGTAAATATCGTCTATGTCGTCTATGTCGTCAATGTCGTCTATGTCATCAAAGTCGTCTGTGTCGTCAATGTCGTCAATGTCGTCTATGTCGTCAAGGTCGTCAATGTCGTCTATGTCGTCAATATCGTCAATGTCGTCAATGTCGTCAATGTCTTCAAAGTCGTCAATATCGTCTATGTCGTCTATGTCGTCAATGTCGTCAATGTCGTCTATGCCGTCAATGTCGTCAATGTCGTCTATGTCGTCAATGTCGTCAATGCTGTCGATGTTGTCAATGTCATACATGTTGTCTACGTCATTTACTTTGTCAATGTCGTCAAAGTCGTAAATATCGTCTATGTCGTTAATGTCGTCTATGTCGTCTATGTCGTCAATGTCGTCATTGTCGTCTATGTCGTCAATGTCGACATTGTCGTCAAAGTCGTCAAAGTCGTCAATATCGTCTATGTCGTCTATGTCGTCAATATCGTCAATGTCGTCAAAGTCGTCTATGTCGTCAATGTCGTCAATGACGTCAATGTCGTCAATGTCTTCAATGCTGTCAACGTTGTCAATGTCATACATGTTGTCTATGTCATCTATGTCGTCAATGTCGTCAAAGTCGTGAATGTCGTCAAAGTCGACAATATGGTCTATGTCGTCTATGTCGTCAATGTCGTCAAAGTAGTCTATGTCGTCAATGTCGGCGATTAAGTCAATGTCGTCAATGTCTTCAATGCTGTCAATGTTGTCAATGTCATACATGTTGTCTATGTCATCTATGTCGTCAAAGTCGTTAAAGTCGTAAATATCGTCTATGTCGTCAATGTCGTCTATGTCATCTATGTCGTCAATGTCGACAATGTCGTCTATGTCGTCTATGTCGTCAATGTCGTCAATGTCGTCTATGCCGTCAATGTCGTCAATGTCGTCTATGTCGTCAATGTCGTCAATGCTGTCGATGTTGTCAATGTCATACATGTTGTCTACGTCATTTACTTTGTCAATGTCGTCAAAGTCGTAAATATCGTCTATGTCGTTAATGTCGTCTATGTCGTCAATGTCTTCAATGTCGTCTATGCCGTCAATGTCGTCAATGTCGTCTATGTCGTCAATGTCGTCAATGCTGTCGATGTTGTCAATGTCATACATGTTGTCTACGTCATTTACTTTGTCAATGTCGTCAAAGTCGAAAATATCGTCTATGTCGTTAATGTCGTCTATGTCGTCTATGTCGTCAATGTCGTCATTGTCGTCTATGTCGTCAATGTCGACATTGTCGTCAAAGTCGTCAAAGTCGACAATATCGTCTATGTCGTCTATGTCGTCAATATCGTCAATGTCGTCAAAGTCGTCTATGTCGTCAATGTCGTCAATGACGTCAATGTCGTCAATGTCTTCAATGCTGTCAATGTTGTCAATGTCATACATGTTGTCAATGTCATCTATGTCATCAATGTCGTGAAAGTCGTAAATATCGTCTATGTCGTTTATTTCGTCAATGACGTCAAAGTCGTCAATATCTTCTATGTCGTCTATGTCGTCAATGTCGTCAATTTCGTCAATGTCGTCAAAGGCGTCAATATCGTCTATGTCGTCCATGTAGTCAATGTCGTCAAAGACGTCTATGTCGTGTAGTTCGTCAATGTCGTCAATGGCGTCTTTGTCGTCAATATCGTCAATGTCGTCAAATTCGTCAATATCGGTTATGTCGTCTATGTCGTCAATATCGTCAATGTCGTCTATGTCGTCAAAGTCGTCGATATCGTCTATGTCGTCAATGTCGTCAATGTCGTCAATGGCGTCTTTGTCGTCAATATCGTCATTGTCGTCAATGTCGTCAATGTCATCTATGTCGTCAATGTTGTAAATGTCGTCAATGGCGTCTTTGTCGTCAATATCGTCATTGTCGTCAAAGTCGTCAATATCAGTTATGTCGTCTATGTCGTCAATGTCGTCAATGTCGTCTATGTCGTCAATGACGTCAATGTCGTCAATGTCGCAAAGTCGTCAATATCGTCTATGTCGTCTATGTCGTCAATGTCGTCAATGTCGTCAAAGTAGTCCATGTCGTCAATATCGTCAATGACATTAATGTCGTCAATGTTGGATAGGTTATCAATGTCGTCAAAGTCGTCAATATCGTCTATGTCGTCTATGTGGTCAATGTCATCAATGTCGTCAAAGTCGTCTATGTCGTCAATGTCGTCAATGACGTCAATGTCGTCAATGTCATCAATGCTGTCAATGTTGTCAATGTCATACATGTGTTCTATGTCATCTATGTCGTCAATGTCGTCAAAGTCGTAAATTCATCTATGTCGTCTATGTCGTCAATGTCGTCTATGTCGTCTATGTCGTCAATATCGTCAATGTCGTCTATGTCGTCAAAGTCGTCAATATCGTCTATGTCGTCTATGTCGTCAATGTCGTCAATGTCGTCAATGGCGTCTTTGTCGGCAATATCGTCATTGTCGTCAATGTCGTCAATGTCGTCTATGTCATCAATGTCATCAATGTCGTCTATGTCGTCAAAGTCGTCAATATCGTCAATGTCGTCAATGTCGTCTATGTCGTCAATGTCGTTAATGCCGTCAATGTCGTCAATATCGTCTGTCGTCTAAGTCGTCAATGTCGTCTATGTCGTCAATGTCGTCTATGTCGTCAATATCGTCATTGTCGTCAATGTCGTCAATGTCGTCAATGTCGTCTATGTCGTCAATGTCGTCAAAGTCGTATATATGGTCTACATCGTCTATGTCATAGATAGATAGATTATTTATTTGTTCCGTAGATCCATATTGAGGGGATCCTCGTGGATGTGGAACATGTCAAGAAACATAATTTACAAGTTGAATAACAAATTATACTTATAATATAAATACATACACTTATAATAGAAATACAGATACATAATTTTTTAAGGGGTTTTTTTGCTGATAATATAATAATACTTATATAGTATGAGTGCATGCATCATTTGGTACAATTTAGAAATTCACTAATGGAGTAGAAGGAGTTGGCCACTAGAAAGTCTTTTAGGTTCCTCTTAAACTGATCTTTATTTGTAGCTAAATTTTTTATACTTGATGGTAAATTATTGAAAATGTGTGTTCCTGAGTAGTGGACCCCTTTTTGAACTAAGGTAAGTGCTTTTAAATCCTTGTGTAGATCATTTTTATTTCTAGTATTGTATGTATGAAATGAGCTGTTTGTTGGGAAAAGGGATATATTATTTATGACAAATTTCATTAAGGAAAAAATATACTGAGAGGCAGTAGTTAATATACCCAGTTCTTTGAAGAGGCTTCTACAATACGTCCGTGAATTTACTCCACAAATAATACGTATTACACGTATTTGGACTCTGAAGACTTTTGACTGACTTGAAGAGTTACCCCAAAATATTATACCATATGACATTAAGGAATGAGAGTAAGCAAAGTATGCAAGCTTTGTTATTTTTATGTCTACTTGTCTGATAACACTCGTATTGAAAATACAGATTTGTTGAGTCGTTTCTGCAGTTCTGTGGTGTGCTCCTCCCAACTAAGTTTATTATCAAGCTGTAATCCCAGGAATTTAATTCTGTCAACTTCTTCTATCTGCTCTTCTTCATATTTAATGCATATGCTGTCAGGAAATCTCTTACATGTTCTGAACTGCATGTAGTGCGTCTTTTCAAAGTTTAATGACAATGAGTTGGCTTTAAACCATTTATTAATGTTCATGAAAATATCATTAGCAGACTTTTCTACCACTATACTTGACGTACTCTTTATTGCAATACTTGTATCATTTGCAAACAAAAAGAACTCTGCTTCTGGTAGTGTCAATCTCGTCAAAGACGTCAATATCGTCTATGTCGTCTATGTCGTCAATGTCGTCAATGTCGTCAATGTCATCAATATCGTCAATGTCGTCAATGTCGTCAAAATCGTCAATATTGTCTATGTCGTCAATGTCGTCTATGTCGTCTATGTCGTCTATGTCGTCAATATCGTCTATGTCGTCAATGTCATCAATGTAGTCAATGTCGTCAATGTCGTCAATGTCGTTAATGTCATCAATGTCGTCAATATCGTCTATGCCGACTATGTCGTCAATGTCGTCTATGTCGTCAATGTCGTCAACGTCGTCAATGTCGTGTATGTCGTCAATGTCGTTAATGTCATCAATGTCGTCAATATTGTCTATGCTGACTATGTCGTCAATGTCGTCTATGTCGTCAATGTCGTCAAAGTCGTCAATATCGTCAATGTCGTCTATGTCATCAATGTCGTTAATGTCGTCAATTACGACTATGTCGTCAATGTCGTCAATGTCTTCAAAGTCGTCAATATCGTCTATGTCGTCTATGTCGTCAATGTCGTCAATGTCGTCTATGCCGTCAATGTCATCAATGTCGTCTATATCGTCAATGTAGTCAATGTCTTCTATGTTGTCATTGTCGTCAATGTCGTCAATGTCGTCAGGGTCGTCAATGTCGTGTATGTCGTCAATGTCTCCAATGCTGTCAATGTTGTCAATGTCATACATTTTGTCTATGTCATCTATGTCATCAACGTCGTCAATGTCGTCTATTTCGTCAATGTCGTTAATGTCGTCAATGTCGTCAATATCGTCTATGTCGTCTATGTAGTCAATGTCGTCAAAGACGTCTATGTCGTCTAGTTCGTCAATGTCGTCAATGGCGTCTTTGTCGTCAATATCGTCAATGTCGTCAAAGTCGTCAATATCGGTTATGTCGTCTATGTCGTCAATATCGTCAATGACGTCTATGTCGTCAATGTCGTCAATGTCGTCTATGTCGTCAATGTCGTCAATGGCGTCTTTGTCGTCAATATCGTCATTGTCGTCAAAGTCGTCAATATTAGTTATGTCGTCTATGTCGTCAATGTCGTCAATGTCGTCAATGTCATCGATGTCGTCAATGTCGTCAATGTCGTCAAAGTCGTCAATATCGTCTATGTCGTCTATGTCGTCAATGTCATCAATGTCGTCAAAGTAGTCCATGTCGTCAATGTCGTCAATGACATCAATGTCGTCAATGTTGGCTAGGTTATCAATGTCGTCAAAGTCGTCAGTATCGTCTATGTCGTCTATGTGGTCAATGTCGTCAATGTCGTCAAAGTCGTCTATGTCGTCAATGTCGTCAATGACGTCAATGTCGTCAATGTCTTCAATGCTGTCAATGTTGTCAATGTCATACATGTTGTCTATGTCATCTATGTCGTCAATGTCGTCAAAGTCGTAAATATCATCTATGTCGTCTAGTTCGTCAATGTCGTCAGTGGTGTCTTTGCTGTCAATATCGTCAAAGTTGTCAATATTGTTTATGTCGTCTATGTCGTCAATGTCGTCAATGTCGCCTATGTCGTAAATGTCGTCAATGTCGTCAATGTCGTGAATGTCGTCAAAGTCGTCAATATGGTCTATGTTGTCTATGTCGTCAATGTCGACAAAGTAGTCTATGTCGTCAATGTCGGCGATGACGTCAATGTCGTCAATGTCTTCAATGCTGTCAATGTTGTCAATGTCATACATGTTGTCTATGTCATCTATGTCGTCAATGTCGTTAAAGTCGTAAATATCGTCTATGTCGTCAATGTCGTCTATGTCATCTATGTCGTCAATGTCGACAACGTCGTCTATGTCGTCAATGTCGTGAATGTCGTCAATGTCGTCTATGTCGTCAATGTCGTCTATGTCGTCAATGTCGTCAATGTCGTCAATGTCGTCAATGTCGTCAAAGTCGTCAATATGGTCAATGTCGTGTATGTCGTCAATGTCGTGAATGTCGTCAAAGTAGTCTATGTCGTCAATGTTGGCAATGACATCAATGTCGTCAATGTCTTCATTGCTGTCAATGTTGTCAATGTCAAACATGTTGTCTATGTCATATATGTCGTCAATGTCGTCAAAGTCGTAAATATCGTCTATGTCATCTATGTCGTCAATGTCGTCTATGTCATCAATGTCGTCTGTGTCGTCAATGTCGTCAATGTCGTCTATGTCGTCAAGGTCGTCAATGTCGTCTATGTCGTCAATATCGTCAATGTCGTCAATGTCTTCAAAGTCGTCAATATCGTCTATGTCGTCTATGTCGTCAATGTCGTCAATGTCGTCTATGCCGTCAATGTCGTCAATGTCGTCTATGTCGTCAATGTCGTCAATGCTGTCGATGTTGTCAATGTCATACATGTTGTCTACGTCATTTACTTTGTCAATGTCGTCAAAGTCGTAAATATCGTCTATGTCGTTAATGTCGTCTATGTCGTCTAAGTCGTCAATGTCGTCATTGTCGACTATGTCGTCAATGTCGACATTGTCGTCAAAGTCGTCAAAGTCGTCAATATCGTCTATGTCGTCTATGTCGTCAATATCGTCAATGTCGTCAAAGTCGTCTATGTCGTCAATGTCGTCAATGACGTCAATGTCGTCAATGTCTTCAATGCTGTCAACGTTGTCAATGTCATACATGTTGTCTATGTCATCTATGTCGTCAATGTCGTCAAAGTCGTGAATGTCGTCAAAGTCGACAATATGGTCTATGTCGTCTATGTCGTCAATGTCGTCAAAGTAGTCTATGTCGTCAATGTCGGCGATTAAGTCAATGTCGTCAATGTCTTCAATGCTGTCAATGTTGTCAATGTCATACATGTTGTCTATGTCATCTATGTCGTCAAAGTCGTTAAAGTCGTAAATATCGTCTATGTCGTCAATGTCGTCTATGTCATCTATGTCGTCAATGTCGACAATGTCGTCTATGTCGTCTATGTCGTCAATGTCGTCAATGTCGTCTATGCCGTCAATGTCGTCAATGTCGTCTATGTCGTCAATGTCGTCAATGCTGTCGATGTTGTCAATGTCATACATGTTGTCTACGTCATTTACTTTGTCAATGTCGTCAAAGTCGTAAATATCGTCTATGTCGTTAATGTCGTCTATGTCGTCTATGTCGTCAATGTCGACATTGTCGTCAAAGTCGTCAAAGTCGTCAATATCGTCTATGTTGTCAATGTCGTCTATGTCGTCTATGTCGTCAATATCGTCAATGTCATCTATATCGTCGATATCGTCTATGCCGTCTATGTCGTCAATGTCGTCTATGTCGTCAATGTCGTCAACGTCGTAAATGTCGTCTATGTCGTCAATGTCGTTACTGTCGTCAGTGTCGTCAATATCGTCTATGTCGTCCATGTCGTCAATGTTGTCTATGTCATCTACTTTGCCTATGTCGTCAATGTCGTCAATGTCTTCAATGCTGTCATTGTTGTCAAAGTCATACATGTTGTCTATGTCATCTATGTCGTCAAAGTCGTAAATATCGTCTATGTCGTCAATGCCGTCTATGTCGTCAGTGTCGTCAATGTCGTCACTGTCGTCAATATCGTCTATGTCGTCTGTGTCGTCAATGTCGACAAAGTCATCTATGTCATCAATGTCGTCAATGTCGTCAATGTCGTCTATTTCGTCAATGTCTTCAATACTGTCAATGTCTTCAATGCTGTCAATGTTGTCAATGTCATACATGTTGTCTATGTCATCCATGTCATCAATGTCGACAAAGTCGTAAATATCGTCTATGTCGTCTAAGTCGTCAATGTCGTCTGTGTCGTAAATATCGTCAATGTCGTCAATGTCGTCAATATCGCCAATGTGGTCAAAGTCGTCAATATCGTCAATGTCGTCAATGTCGTCTATGTCGTGTAAGTCGTCTATGTCGTCAATGTCGTCTATGTTGTCAATGTCGTTACTGTCGTCAATATCTTCAATGTCGTCAATGTCGTCTATGTCGTCAATGTGGTTAATGTTGTCCATGCCGTCAATATCGTCTATGTCGTCAATGTCGTCCATGTCGTCAATGTCGTCAATGTCGTCTATGTCGTCAATGTCGTTAATGCCGTCAATGTCGTCAATATCGTCTGTCGTCAATGTCGTCAATGTCGTCTATGTCGTCAATGTCTTTAATGTCGTCTATGTCGTCAATATCGTCAATATGGTCAAATTCGTCAATATCGTCTATGTCGTCAATGTCGTCCATGTCGTCAATGTCGTCAATGTCGTCTATGTCGTCAATGTCGTTAATGCCGTCAATGTCGTCAATATCGTCTGTCGTCTATGTCGTCAATGTCGTCTATGTCGTCAATGTCTTTAATGTCGTCTATGTCGTCTATATTGTCAATATCGTCAAATTCGTCAATATCGTCTATGTCGTCAATGTCGTCAAAGTCGTCTATGTCGTGAATGTCGTCAATGTCATCTATGTCGTCAATGTCGTCAATGTCGTCAATGTCTTCAATGGTGTCAATGTTGTCAATGTTATACTTGTTGTCTATGTCATCTATGTCGTCAATGTCGTCAATATCGTCAATGTCGTCAATGTCGTCAAAGTCGTCATTATCGTCTATGTCGTCAATGTCGTCTATGTCGTCTGTGTCGTCTGTGTCGTCAATATCGTCAATGTCGTCAATGTCTTCGATGTCGTCAATGTCGTCTATGTCGTCAATGTCGTCAATGTCGTCAAAGTCGTAAATATGGTCTACATCGTCTATGTCATAGATAGATAAATAGATTATTTATTTGTTCCGTAGATCCATATTGAGGGGATCCTCGTGGATGTGGAACATGTCAAGAAACAAAATTTACAAGTTGAATAACAAATAATACTAATAATATAAATACATACACTTATAATAGAAATACAGATACATAATTTTTAAGGGTTTTTTTGCTGATAATATAATAATACTAATATAGTATGAGTGCATGCATCATTTGGTACAATTTAGAAATTCACTAATGGAGTAGAAGGAATTGGCCACTAGAAAGTCTTTTAGGTTCCTCTTAAACTGATCTTTATTTGTAGCTAAATTTTTTATACTTGATGGTAAATTATTGAAAATGTGTGTTCCTGTGTAGTGGACCTCATTTTGAACTAAGGTAAGTGCTTTTAAATCCTTGTGTAGATCGTTTTTATTTCTAGTATTGTATGTATGAACTGAGCTGTTTGTTGGGAAAAGGGATATATTATTTATGACAAATTTCATTAAGGAATAAATATACTGAGAGGCAGTAGTTAATATACCCAGTTCTTTGAAGTGGCTTCTACAAGACGTCCGTGAATTTACTCCACAAATAATACGTATTACACGTTTTTGGACTCTGAAGACTTTTGACTGACTTGAAGAGTTACCCCAAGATATTATACCATATGACATTAAGGAATGAAAGTAAGCAAAGTATGCAAGCTTTGTTATTTTTATGTCTCCTTGTCTGATAACACTCGTATTGAAAATACAGATTTGTTGAGTCGTTTCTGCAGTTCTGTGGTGTGCTCCTCCCAACTAAGTTTATTATCAAGCTGTAATCCCAGGAATTTAATTCTGTCAACTTCTTCTATCTGCTCTTCTTCATATTTAATGCATATGCTGTCAGGAAATCTCTTACATGTTCTGAACTGCATGTAGTGCGTCTTTTCAAAGTTTAATGACAATGAGTTGGCTTTAAACCACTTATTAATGTTCATGAAAATATCATTAGCAGACTTTTCTACCACTATACTTGACGTACTCTTTATTGCAATACTTGTATCATTTGCAGACAAAAAGAACTCTGCTTCTGGTAGTGTCAATCTCGTCAAAGACGTCAATATCGTCTATGTCGTCTATGTCGTCAATGTCGTCAATGTCGTCAATGTCATCAATATCGTCAATGTCGTCAATGACGTCAAAGTCGTCAATATCGTCTATGTCGTCAATGTCGTCTATGTCGTCTATGTCGCCTATGTCGTCAATATCGTCTATGTCGTCAATGTCATCAATGTAGTCAATGTCGTCAATGTCGTCTATGTCGTCAATATCGTTAATGTCATCAATGTCGTCAATATCGTCTATGCCGACTATGTCGTCAATGTCGTCTATGTCGTCAATGTCGTCAACGTCGTAAATGTCGTCTATGTCGTCAATGTCGTTAATGTCGTCAATGTCGTCCATATCGTCTATGTCGTCCATGTCGTCAATGTCGTCAAAGTCGTAATTATCGTCTATGTCGTCTATGTCGTCAATGTCGTCAATGTCGTCAATGTCGTCTATGTCGACAATGTCGTCAATGTCGTCAATGTCGTCAAAGTCATCAATATCGTCTATGTCGTCAATGTCGTCAAAGTCGTCAATGTCGTCAAAGTCGTAAATATCGTCTACGTCTTCTATGTCATCAATGTCATCTGTGTCGTCAATGTCGTCAATGTCGTCAATGTCGTCAAAGTCGTCAATACCATGTATGTCGTCTATGTCGTCAATGTCGTCTATGTCGTCAAGGTCGTCAATGTCGTCTATGTCGTCAATATAGTCAATGTCGTCAATGTCGTCAATGTCTTCAAAGTCGTCAATATCGTCTATGTCGTCAATGTCGTCAATGTCGTCTATGCCGTCAATGTTGTCTATGTCGTCAATGTTTTCAATGCTGTCAATGTTGTCAATGTCATACCTGTTGTCTATGTCATCTATGTCGTCAAAGAATTAAATATCATCTATGTCGTCTCTGTCGTCAATGTCGTCTATGTCGTCTATGTCGTCAATGTCGTCAGTGTCGTCTATGTCGTCAATGTCGTCAATGTCGTCAATGTCGTCAAAGTCATCAATATCGTCTATGTCGTCTATGTCGTCAATGTCGTCAAAGTCGTCTATGTCGTCAATGTCGTCAATGTCGTCAATGTCGTCAATGTCGTCAAAGTCGTAAATATCGTCTACGTATTCTATGTCATCTATGTCGTCTGTGTCGTCAATGTCGTCAATGTCGTCAATGTCGTCAAAGTAGTCAATATCATATATGTCGTCTATGTCGTCAATGTCGTCTATGTCGTCAATGTCGTCAATGACGTCAATGTCGTCATGTCTTCAAAGTTTTCAATGTTGTCAATGTCATACATGTTGTCAATGTCATCTATGTCATCAATGTCGTCAATGTCGTAAATAGCGTCTATGTCGTCTATGTCGTCAATGTCGTCAATGTCGTCATAGTCGTCAATATCTTCTATGTCGTCTATGTCGTCAATGTCGTCAATTTCGTCAATGTCGTCAATTTCGTCAATGTCGTCAAAGGCGTCAGTATCGTCTATGTCGTCTATGTAGTCAATGTCGTCAAAGACGTCTATGTTGTCTAGTTCGTCAATGTCGTCAATGGCGTCTTTGTCGTCAATATCGTCAATGTCGTCAAAGTCGTCAATATCGGTTATGTCGTCTATGTCGTCAATATCTTTAATGTCGACTATGTCGTCAATGTCGTCAATGTCGTCTATGTCGTCAATGTCGGATATGTCGTCAATGTCGTCAAAGTCGTCAATATCGTCTATGTCGTCTATGTCGTCAATGTCGTCAAAGTAGTCCATGTCGTCATGTCGTCAATGACGTCAATGTCGTCAATGTTGGCTAGGTTATCAATGTCGTCAAAGTCGTCAAAGTCGTCAATATCGTCTATGTCTTCTATGTCGTCTATGTCGTCAATGTCGTCAAAGTCGTCTATGTCGTCAATGTCGTCAATGACAACAATGTCGTCAATGTCTTCAATGCTGTCAATGTTGTCAATGTCATACATGTTGTCTATGTCATCTATGTCGTCAAAGAATTAAATATCATCTATGTCGTCTATGTCGTCAATGTCGTCTATGTCGTCTATGTCGTCAATGTTGTCTATGTCGTCTACTTCGCTTACGTCGTCAATATCGTCTGTCTTCAATGTCGTCAATGTCGTCAATGTCGTCAAAATCGTCTATGTCGTCAATTTCGTCAATATCGACATTTTCGTCAATGTCATCAATGTCGTCAATGTCGTCAATTTCGGCAATGTCGTCAATGTCGTTAATGTTGGCTAGGTTATCAATGTCGTCAAAGTCGTCAATATCGGTTATGTCGTCTATGTCGTCAATGTCGTCAATGCCGTCAATGTCGTCGATGTCGTCAATGTCGTCAATGTCGTCAATGTCGTCAAAATCGTCAATATCGCCTATGTCGTCTATGTCGTCAATGTCATCAATGTCGTCAAAGTAGTCAATGTCGTCAATGTTGGCTAGGTTATCAATGTCGTCAAAGTCGTCAATATCGTCTATGTCGTCTATGTGGTCAATGTCGTCAATGTCGTCAAAGTCGTCTATGTCGTCAATGTCGTCAATGACGTCAATGTCGTCAATGTCTTCAATGCTGTCAATGTTGTCAATGTCATACATGTTGTCTATGTCATCTATGTCGTCAATGTCGTCAAAGTCGTAAATATCATCTATGTCGTCTAGTTCGTCAATGTCGTCAATGGCGTCTTTGTCGTCAATATCGTCAAAGTCGTCAATATTGTTTATGTCGTCTATGTCGTCAGTGTTGTCAATGTCGTCTATGTCGTCAATGTCGTCAATGTCGTGAATGTCGTCAAAGACGTCACAATGGTCTATGTCGTCTATGTCGTCAATGTCTTCAAAGTAGTCTATGTCGTCAATGTCGGCGATGACGTCAATGTCGTCAATGTCGTCAATATCGTCTATGTCGTCTATGTCGTCAATGTCGTCAAATTAGTCCATGTCGTCATTGTCGTCAATGATGTCAATGTCGTCAATGTTGGCTAGGTTATCAATGTCGTCAAAGTCGTCAATATCGTCTATGTCGTCTATGTCGTCTATGTCGTCAATGTCGTCAATGTCGCCAAAGTCGTCTATGTCGTCAATGTCGTCAATGACAACAATGTTGTCAATGTCTTCAATGCTGTCAATGTTGTCAATGTCATACATGTTGTCTATGTCATCTATGTCGTCAAAGAATTGAATATCATCTATGTTGTCTATGTCGTCAATGTCGTCTATGTCGTCTATGTCGTCAATGTCGTCAAAGTCGTCGATGTCGTAATTGTTGTCAATGTCGTCAATGTCGTCAATGTCGTCAATGTCGTCAAAGTCGTAAATATCGTCTACGTCTTCTATGTCATCAATGTCATCTGTGTCGTCAATGTCGTCAATGTCGTCAAAGTCGTCAATATCATCTATGTCGTCAAAGTCGTCTATGTCGTGAAGGTCGTTAATGTCGTCTATGTCGTCAATATAGTCAATGTCGTCAATGTCTTCAAAGTCGTCAATATCGTCTATGTCGTATATGTCGTCAATGTCGTCAATGTCGTCTATGCCGTTAATGTCGTCAATGTCGTCAATGTCGTCAATGCTGTCGATGTTGTCTATGTCATACATGTTGTCTATGTCATCTACTTTGTCAATGTCGTCAAAGTCGTAAATATCGTCTATGTCGTCTATGTCGTCAATGTCGTCTATGTCGTCAATGTCGTCAATGTCGTCTATGTCATCAATGTCGTTAATGTCGTCAATTACGTCTATGTCGTCAATGTCGTCAATGTCTTCAAAGTCGTCAATATCGTCTATGTCGTCAACGTCGTCAACGTCGTCTATGCTGTCAATGTCGTCAATGTCGTCTATATCGTCAATGTAGTCAATGTCGTCTATGTTGTCATTGTCGTCAATGTTGTCAATGTCGTCAAGGTCGTCAATGTCGTGTATGTCGTCAATGTCTTCAATGCTGTCAATGTTGTCAATGTCATACATTTTGTCTATGTCATCTATGTCATCAACGTCGTCAATGTCGTCTATTTCGTCAATGTCTTTAATGTCGTCAATGTCGTCAATATCGTCTATGTCGTCTATGTAGTCAATGTCGTCAAAGACGTCTATGTCGTCTAGTTCGTCAATGTCGTCAATGGCGTCTTTGTCGTCAATATCGTCAATGTCGTCTATATCGTCAATGACGTCTAGTCGTCAATGTCGTGAATGTCGTCAAAGTCGTCAAAGACGTCAATATTGTCTATGTCGTCTGTGTCGTCAATGTTGTCTATGTCGTCTACTTCGCTTACGTCGTCAATATCGTCTGTCTTCAATGTCGTCAATGTCGTCAATGTCGTCAAAATCGTCTATGTCGTCAATTTCGTCAATATCGACATTTTCGTCAATGTCATCAATGTCGACAATGTCGTCAATGTCGTCAATGTCGTCAAAGTCATCAATATCGTCTATGTCGTCAATGTCGTCAAAGTCGTCAATGTCGTCAAAGTCGTAAATATCGTCTACGTCTTCTATGTCATCAATGTCATCTGTGTCGTCAATGTCGTCAATGTCGTCAATGTCGTCAAAGTCGTCAATACCATGTATGTCGTCTATGTCGTCAATGTCGTCTATGTCGTCAAGGTCGTCAATGTCGTCTATGTCGTCAATATAGTCAATGTCGTCAATGTCGTCAATGTCTTCAAAGTCGTCAATATCGTCTATGTCGTCAATGTCGTCAATGTCGTCTATGCCGTCAATGTTGTCTATGTCGTCAATGTTTTCAATGCTGTCAATGTTGTCAATGTCATACCTGTTGTCTATGTCATCTATGTCGTCAAAGAATTAAATATCATCTATGTCGTCTCTGTCGTCAATGTCGTCTATGTCGTCTATGTCGTCAATGTCGTCAGTGTCGTCTATGTCGTCAATGTCGTCAATGTCGTCAAAGTCATCAATATCGTCTATGTCGTCTATGTCGTCAATGTCGTCAAAGTCGTCTATGTCGTCAATGTCGTCAATGTCGTCAATGTCGTCAATGTCGTCAAAGTCGTAAATATCGTCTACGTATTCTATGTCATCAATGTCGTCTGTGTCGTCAATGTCGTCAATGTCGTCAATGTCGTCAAAGTAGTCAATATCATATATGTCGTCTATGTCGTCAATGTCGTCTATGTCGTCAATGTCGTCAATGACGTCAATGTCGTCATGTCTTCAAAGTTTTCAATGTTGTCAATGTCATACATGTTGTCAATGTCATCTATGTCATCAATGTCGTCAATGTCGTAAATAGCGTCTATGTCGTCTATGTCGTCAATGTCGTCAATGTCGTCATAGTCGTCAATATCTTCTATGTCGTCTATGTCGTCAATGTCGTCAATTTCGTCAATGTCGTCAATTTCGTCAATGTCGTCAAAGGCGTCAGTATCGTCTATGTCGTCTATGTAGTCAATGTCGTCAAAGACGTCTATGTTGTCTAGTTCGTCAATGTCGTCAATGGCGTCTTTGGCGTCAATATCGTCAATGTCGTCAAAGTCGTCAATATCGGTTATGTCGTCTATGTCGTCAATATCTTTAATGTCGACTATGTCGTCAATGTCGTCAATGTCGTCTATGTCGTCAATGTCGGCAATGTCGTCAATGTCGTCAAAGTCGTCAATATCGTCTATGTCGTCTATGTCGTCAATGTCGTCAAAGTAGTCCATGTCGTCATGTCGTCAATGACGTCAATGTCGTCAATGTTGGCTAGGTTATCAATGTCGTCAAAGTCGTCAAAGTCGTCAATATCGTCTATGTCTTCTATGTCGTCTATGTCGTCAATGTCGTCAAAGTCGTCTATGTCGTCAATGTCGTCAATGACAACAATGTCGTCAATGTCTTCAATGCTGTCAATGTTGTCAATGTCATACATGTTGTCTATGTCATCTATGTCGTCAAAGAATTAAATATCATCTATGTCGTCTATGTCGTCAATGTCGTCTATGTCGTCTATGTCGTCAATGTTGTCTATGTCGTCTACTTCGCTTACGTCGTCAATATCGTCTGTCTTCAATGTCGTCAATGTCGTCAATGTCGTCAAAATCGTCTATGTCGTCAATTTCGTCAATATCGACATTTTCGTCAATGTCATCAATGTCGTCAATGTCGTCAATTTCGTCAATGTCGTCAATGTCGTTAATGTTGGCTAGGTTATCAATGTCGTCAAAGTCGTCAATATCGGTTATGTCGTCTATGTCGTCAATGTCGTCAATGCCGTCAATGTCGTCGATGTCGTCAATGTCGTCAATGTCGTCAATGTCGTCAAAATCGTCAATATCGTCTATGTCGTCTATGTCGTCAATGTCATCAATGTCGTCAAAGTAGTCAATGTCGTCAATGTTGGCTAGGTTATCAATGTCGTCAAAGTCGTCAATATCGTCTATGTCGTCTATGTGGTCAATGTCGTCAATGTCGTCAAAGTCGTCTATGTCGTCAATGTCGTCAATGACGTCAATGTCGTCAATGTCTTCAATGCTGTCAATGTTGTCAATGTCATACATGTTGTCTATGTCATCTATGTCGTCAATGTCGTCAAAGTCGTAAATATCATCTATGTCGTCTAGTTCGTCAATGTCGTCAATGGCGTCTTTGTCGTCAATATCGTCAAAGTCGTCAATATTGTTTATGTCGTCTATGTCGTCAGTGTTGTCAATGTCGTCTATGTCGTCAATGTCGTCAATGTCGTGAATGTCGTCAAAGTCGTCACAATGGTCTATGTCGTCTATGTCGTCAATGTCTTCAAAGTAGTCTATGTCGTCAATGTCGGCGATGACGTCAATGTCGTCAATGTCGTCAATATCGTCTATGTCGTCTATGTCGTCAATGTCGTCAAATTAGTCCATGTCGTCATTGTCGTCAATGATGTCAATGTCGTCAATGTTGGCTAGGTTATCAATGTCGTCAAAGTCGTCAATATCGTCTATGTCGTCTATGTCGTCTATGTTGTCAATGTCGTCAATGTCGCCAAAGTCGTCTATGTCGTCAATGTCGTCAATGACAACAATGTTGTCAATGTCTTCAATGCTGTCAATGTTGTCAATGTCATACATGTTGTCTATGTCATCTATGTCATCAAGGAATTGAATATCATCTATGTCGTCTATGTCGTCAATGTCGTCTATGTCGTCTATGTCGTCAATGTCGTCAAAGTCGTCGATGTCGTAATTGTTGTCAATGATGTCAATGTCGTCAATGTCGTCAATGTCGTCAAAGTCGTAAATATCGTCTACGTCTTCTATGTCATCAATGTCATCTGTGTCGTCAATGTCGTCAATGTCGTCAAAGTCGTCAATATCATCTATGTCGTCAAAGTCGTCTATGTCGTGAAGGTCGTTAATGTCGTCTATGTCGTCAATATAGTCAATGTCGTCAATGTCTTCAAAGTCGTCAATATCGTCTATGTCGTATATGTCGTCAATGTCGTCAATGTCGTCTATGCCGTAAATGTCGTCAGTGTCGTCAATGTCGTCAATGCTGTCGATGTTGTCTATGTCATACATGTTGTCTATGTCATCTACTTTGTCAATGTCGTCAAAGTCGTAAATATCGTCTATGTCGTCTATGTCGTCAATGTTGTCTATGTCGTCAATGTCGTCAATGTCGTCTATGTCATCAATGTCGTTAATGTCGTCAATTACGTCTATGTCGTCAATGTCGTCAATGTCTTCAAAGTCGTCAATATCGTCTATGTCGTCAACGTCGTCAACGTCGTCTATGCTGTCAATGTCGTCAATGTCGTCTATATCGTCAATGTAGTCAATGTCGTCTATGTTGTCATTGTCGTCAATGTTGTCAATGTCGTCAAGGTCGTCAATGTCGTGTATGTCGTCAATGTCTTCAATGCTGTCAATGTTGTCAATGTCATATATTTTGTCTATGTCATCTATGTCATCAACGTCGTCAATGTCGTCTATTTCGTCAATGTCTTTAATGTCGTCAATGTCGTCAATATCGTCTATGTCGTCTATGTCGTCTATGTCGTCAATGTCGTCAATGGCGTCTTTGTCATCAATATCGTCATTGTCGTCAAAGTCGTCAATATCAGTTATGTCGTCTATGTCGTCAATGTCGTCAATGTCGTCGATGTCGTCAATGTCGTCAATGTCTTCAATGTCGTCAAAGTCGTCAATATCGTCTATGTCGTCTATGTCGTCAATGTCATCAATGTCGTCAAAGTAGTCAATGTCGTCAATGTCGTCAATGACATCAATGTCGTCAATGTTGGCTAGGTTATCAATGTCGTCAAAGTCGTCAATATCGTCTATGTCGTCTATGTGGTCAATGTCGTCAATGTCGTCAAAGTCGTCTATGTCGTCAATGTCGTCAATGACGTCAATGTCGTCTGTGTCGTCAATGTCGACAAAATCATCTATGTCATCAATGTCGTCAATGACGTCAATGTCGTCAATGTCGTCAATGTCTTCAATACTGTCAACGTCTTCAATGCTGTCAATGTTGTCAATGTCATATATGTTGTCTATGTCATCCATGTCATCAATGTCGACAAAGTCGTAAATATCGTCTATCTCGTCTAAGTCGTCAATGTCGTCTGTGTCGTCAATATCATCAATGTCGTCAATGTCGTCAACATCGCCAATGTGGTCAAAGTCGTCAATATCGTCAATGTCGTCAATGCCGTCAATGTCGTCAATTCCGTCAATGTCTTTAAAGGCGTCTATATCGTCTATGTCGTCTTTGTAGTCAATGTCGTCAAAGACGTCTATGTTGTCTAGTTTGTCAATGTCGTCAATGGCGTCTTTGTCGTCAATATCGTAAATGTCGTCAAAGTCGTCAATATCGGTTATGTCGTCAATATCTTTAATGTCGACTATGTCGTCAATGTCGTGAATGTCGTCTATGTCGTCAATGTCGGCAATGTCGTCAATGTCGTCAAAGTCGTCAATATCGTCTATGTCGTCTATGTCGTCAATGTCGTCAAAGTAGTCCATGTCGTCATTGTCGTCAATGATGTCAATGTCGTCAATGTTGGCTAGGTTATCAATGTCGTCAAAGTCGTCAATATCGTCTATGTCGTCTATGTCGTCTATGTCGTCAATGTCGTCAAATTCGTCTATGTCGTCAATGTCGTCAATGACAACAATGTTGTCAATGTCTTCAATGCTGTCAATGTTGTCAATGTCATACATGTTGTCTATGTCATCTATGTCGTCAAAGAATTGAATATCATCTATGTCTTCTATGTCGTCAATGTCGTCTATGTCGTCTATGTCGTCAATGTCGTCAAAGTCGTCGATGTCGTCAATGTTGTCAATGTCGTCAATGTCGTCAATGTCGTCAATGTCGTCAAAGTCGTAAATATCGTCTACGTCTTCTATGTCATCAATGTCATCTGTGTCATCAATGTCGTCAATGTCGTCAAAGTCGTCAATATCATCTATGTCGTCAATGTCGTCTATGTCGTGAAGGTCGTTAATGTCGTCTATGTCGTCAATATAGTCAATGTCGTCAATGTCTTCAAAGTCGTCAATATCGTCTATGTCGTCAATGTCGTCAATGTCGTCTATGCCGTCAATGTCGTCTATGTCGTCAATGTCTTCAATGCTGTCAATGTTGTCAATGTCATACCTGTTGTCTATGTCATCTATGTTCTCAATGTCGTCAAAGTCGTAAATATCATCTATGTCGTCTATGTCGTCAATATCGTCTGTCTTCTATGTCGTCAATGTCGACAATGTCGTCTATGTCGTCAATGTCGTCAATGTCGTCAAAGTCGTCAAAGTCGTCAATATCGTCTATGTCGTCTATGTGGTCAATGTCGTCAAAGACGTCTATGTCGTCTAGTTCGTCAATGTCGTTCATGGCGTCTTTGTCGTCAATATCGTCAATGTCGTCCAGGCCGTCAATATCGTTTATGTCGTCTATATCGTCAATGTAGTCAATGACGTCTATGTCGTCATTGTCGTCAATGTCGTCAATGTAGTCAAAGCTGTCAATATGGTCTATGTCGTCTATGTCGTCAATGTCGTCAATGTCGTCAAAGTATTCTATGTCGTCAATGTCGGCATGACGTCAATGTCGTCAATGTCGTCAAAGCTGTCAATGGTGTTAATGTCATACATGTTGTCTATGTCATCTATGTCGTCAATGTCGTCTATGTCGTCAATGTTGTCAATGTCGTCAATGTCTTCAATGTCGTCAATGTCGTCAAAGTCGTAAATATCGTCTACATCTTCTATGTCATCAATGTCGTCTGTGTCGTCAATGTCGTCAATGTCGCCTATGTCGTCAAGGTCGTCAATGTCGTCTATGTCGTCAATATCGTCAATGTCGTCAATGTCGTCAATGTCTTCAAAGTCGTCAATATAGTCTATGTCGTATATGTCGTCAATGTCGTCAATGTCGTCAATGCCGTCTATGCCGTCAATGTCGTCAATGTCGTCAATGTCGTCAATGCTGTCGATGTTGTCAATGTCATACATGTTGTCTATGTCATCTACTTTGTCAATGTCGTCAAAATCGTAAATATCGTCTATGTCGTCTATGTCGTCAAAGTCGTCTATGTCGTCAATGTCGTCAATGTCGTCTATGTCATCAATGTCGTTAATGGCGTCAATTACGTCTATGTCGTCAATGTCATCAATGTCTTCAAAGTCGTCAATATCGTCTATGTCGTCAACGTCGTCAACGTCGTCTATGCCGTCAATGTCGTCAATGTCGTCAATGTCGTCTATATCGTCAATGTAGTCAATGTCGTCTATGTTGTCATTGTCGTCAATATCGTCTGTCTTCAATGTCGTCAATGTCATCAATGTCGTCAATGTCGTCAATTTCGTCTATGTCGTCAATGTCGTCAATGTTGGCTAGGTTATCAATGTCGTCAAAGTCGTCAATATCGTCTATGTCCTCTATGTCGTCAATGTCGTCAATGTCGTCAAATTCGTCTATGTCGTCAATGTCGTCAAAGACGTCTATGTCGTCTAGTTCGTCAATGTTGTCAATGGCGTCTTTGTCGTCAATATCGTCAATGTCGTCAAAGTCGTCAATATCGGTTATGTCGTCTATGTCGTCAATATCGTCAATGACGTCTATGTTGTCTATGTCGTCAATGTCATCAATGTTTTCAAAGTAGTCCATGTCGTCAATGTCGTCAATGACATCAATGTCGGCAATGTTGGCTAGGTTATCAATGTCGTCAAAGTCGTCAATATCGTCTGTGTCGTCTATGTGGTCAATGTCATCAATGTCGTCAAAGACGTCTATGTCATCAATGTTGTCAATGACGTCAATGTCGTCAATGTCTTCAATGCTGTCAATGTTGTCAATGTCATACATGTTGTCTATGTCATCTATGTCGTCAATGTCGTCAAAGTCGTAAATATCATCAATGTCGTCTAGTTCGTCAATGTCGTCAATGGCGTCTTATTCGTCAGTATCGTCAAAGTCGTCAATATTGTTTATGTCGTCTATGTCGTCAATGTCGTCAATGTCGTCTATGTCGTCAATGTCGTCAATGTCGTCAATGTCGTGAATGTCGTCAAAGTCGTCAATATGGTCTATGTCGTCTATGTCGTCAATGTCGTCAAAGTAGTCTATGTCGTCAATATCGGCGATGACGTCAATGTCGTCAATGTCTTCAATGCTGTCAATGTTGTCAATGTCATACATGTTGTCTATATCATCTATGTCGTCAATGTCGTTAAAGTGGTAAATATCGTCGATGTCGTCAATGTCGTCTATGTCATCTATGTCGTCAATGTCGACAATGTCGTCTATGTCGTCAATGTCGTGAATGTCGTCAATGTCGTCTATGTCGTCAATGTCGTCAATGACGTCTATGTCGTCAATGTCGTCAATGTCGTCTATGTCGTCAAAGTCGTCAATATGGTCAATGTCGCGTATGTCGTCAATGTCGTGAATGTCGTCAAAGTAGTCTATGTCGTCAATGTGGCAATGACATCAATGTCGTCAATGTCTTCATTGCTGTCAATGTTGTCAATGTCATACATGTTGTCTATGTCATATATGTCGTCAATGTCGTCAAAGTCGTAAATATCGTCTATGTCGTCTATGTCGTCAATGTCGTCTATGTCATCAATGTCGTCTGTGTCGTCAATGTCGTCAATGTCGTCTATGTCGTCAAGGTCGTCCATGTCGTCTATGTCGTCAATATCGTCAATGTCGTCAATGTCGTCAATGTCTTCAAAGTCGTCAATATCGTCTATGTCGTCTATGTCGTCAATGTCGTCAATGTTGTCTATGCCGTCAATGTCGTCAATCTCGTCTATGTCGTCAATGTCGTCAATGCTGTCGATGTTGTCAATGTCATACATGTTGTCTACGTCATTTACTTTGGCAATGACGTCAAAGTCGTAAATATCGTCTATGTCGTCTATGTCGTTAATGTCGTCTATGTCGTCTATGTCGTCAATGTCGTCATTGTCGTCTATGTCGTCAATGTCGACATTGTCGTCAATCTCGTCTATGTCGTCCATGTCGTCAATGTCGTCAAAGTCGTAATTATCGTCTATTTCGTCTATGTCGTCAATATCGTCTATGTCGTCAATGTCGTCAAAGTCGTAATTATCGTCTATTTCGTCTATGTCGTCAATGTCGTCAATGTCATCTAAGTCGTCAATGTCGTCTATGTCGTCAATGTCGTCAATGTCGTCAATGTCGACAAAGTCGTCAATATCGTCTATGTCGTCCATGTCGTCAATGTTGTCTATGTCATCTACCTTGCCTATGTCGTCAATGTCGTCTATGTCTTCAATGTCGTCAGTGTCGTTAATGTCATCAATGTCGTCAATGTCGTCAATTTCGTCTATGTCGTCTATGTCGTCAATGTCGGCTAGGTTGTCAATGTCGTCAATGTCGCCAATATCGTCTATGTCGTCTATGTCATCAAAGTCGTCAATGTCTTCAATGTCGTCTATCTCGTCAATGTCGTCAATGACGTCAATGTCGTCAATGTCTTCAATGCTGTCATTGTTGTCAAAGTCATACATGTTGTCTATGTCATCTATGTCGTCAAAGTCGTAAATATCGTCTATGTCGTCAATGTCGTCAATGTCGTCTATGTCGTCAGTGTCGTCAATGTCGTCACTGTCGTCAATATCGACTATTTCGTCTGTGTCGTCAATGTCGTCAATGTCCCAATGTCTTCAATACTGTCAATGTCTTCAATGCTGTCAATGTTGTCAATGTCATACATGTTGTCTATGTCATCCATGTCATCAATGTCGACAAAGTCGTAAATATCGTCTATGTCGTCTAAGTCGTCGATGTCGTCTGTGTCGTCAATGTCGTCAATGTCGTCAATGTCGTCTATATCGTCAATGTAGTCAATGTCGTCTATGTTGTCATTGTCGTCAATATCGTCTGTCTTCAATGTCGTCAATGTCATCAATGTCGTCAATGTCGTCAATTTCGTCTATGTCGTCAATGTCGTCAATGTTGGCTAGGTTATCAATGTCGTCAAAGTCGTCAATATCGTCTATGTCCTCTATGTCGTCAATGTCGTCAATGTCGTCAAATTCGTCTATGTCGTCAATGTCGTCAAAGACGTCTATGTCGTCTAGTTCGTCAATGTTGTCAATGGCGTCTTTGTCGTCAATATCGTCAATGTCGTCAAAGTCGTCAATATCGGTTATGTCGTCTATGTCGTCAATATCGTCAATGACGTCTATGTTGTCTATGTCGTCAATGTCATCAATGTTTTCAAAGTAGTCCATGTCGTCAATGTCGTCAATGACATCAATGTCGGCAATGTTGGCTAGGTTATCAATGTCGTCAAAGTCGTCAATATCGTCTGTGTCGTCTATGTGGTCAATGTCATCAATGTCGTCAAAGACGTCTATGTCATCAATGTTGTCAATGACGTCAATGTCGTCAATGTCTTCAATGCTGTCAATGTTGTCAATGTCATACATGTTGTCTATGTCATCTATGTCGTCAATGTCGTCAAAGTCGTAAATATCATCAATGTCGTCTAGTTCGTCAATGTCGTCAATGGCGTCTTATTCGTCAGTATCGTCAAAGTCGTCAATATTGTTTATGTCGTCTATGTCGTCAATGTCGTCAATGTCGTCTATGTCGTCAATGTCGTCAATGTCGTCAATGTCGTGAATGTCGTCAAAGTCGTCAATATGGTCTATGTCGTCTATGTCGTCAATGTCGTCAAAGTAGTCTATGTCGTCAATATCGGCGATGACGTCAATGTCGTCAATGTCTTCAATGCTGTCAATGTTGTCAATGTCATACATGTTGTCTATATCATCTATGTCGTCAATGTCGTTAAAGTGGTAAATATCGTCGATGTCGTCAATGTCGTCTATGTCATCTATGTCGTCAATGTCGACAATGTCGTCTATGTCGTCAATGTCGTGAATGTCGTCAATGTCGTCTATGTCGTCAATGTCGTCAATGACGTCTATGTCGTCAATGTCGTCAATGTCGTCTATGTCGTCAAAGTCGTCAATATGGTCAATGTCGCGTATGTCGTCAATGTCGTGAATGTCGTCAAAGTAGTCTATGTCGTCAATGTGGCAATGACATCAATGTCGTCAATGTCTTCATTGCTGTCAATGTTGTCAATGTCATACATGTTGTCTATGTCATATATGTCGTCAATGTCGTCAAAGTCGTAAATATCGTCTATGTCGTCTATGTCGTCAATGTCGTCTATGTCATCAATGTCGTCTGTGTCGTCAATGTCGTCAATGTCGTCTATGTCGTCAAGGTCGTCCATGTCGTCTATGTCGTCAATATCGTCAATGTCGTCAATGTCGTCAATGTCTTCAAAGTCGTCAATATCGTCTATGTCGTCTATGTCGTCAATGTCGTCAATGTTGTCTATGCCGTCAATGTCGTCAATCTCGTCTATGTCGTCAATGTCGTCAATGCTGTCGATGTTGTCAATGTCATACATGTTGTCTACGTCATTTACTTTGGCAATGACGTCAAAGTCGTAAATATCGTCTATGTCGTCTATGTCGTTAATGTCGTCTATGTCGTCTATGTCGTCAATGTCGTCATTGTCGTCTATGTCGTCAATGTCGACATTGTCGTCAATCTCGTCTATGTCGTCCATGTCGTCAATGTCGTCAAAGTCGTAATTATCGTCTATTTCGTCTATGTCGTCAATATCGTCTATGTCGTCAATGTCGTCAAAGTCGTAATTATCGTCTATTTCGTCTATGTCGTCAATGTCGTCAATGTCATCTAAGTCGTCAATGTCGTCTATGTCGTCAATGTCGTCAATGTCGTCAATGTCGACAAAGTCGTCAATATCGTCTATGTCGTCCATGTCGTCAATGTTGTCTATGTCATCTACCTTGCCTATGTCGTCAATGTCGTCTATGTCTTCAATGTCGTCAGTGTCGTTAATGTCATCAATGTCGTCAATGTCGTCAATTTCGTCTATGTCGTCTATGTCGTCAATGTCGGCTAGGTTGTCAATGTCGTCAATGTCGCCAATATCGTCTATGTCGTCTATGTCATCAAAGTCGTCAATGTCTTCAATGTCGTCTATCTCGTCAATGTCGTCAATGACGTCAATGTCGTCAATGTCTTCAATGCTGTCATTGTTGTCAAAGTCATACATGTTGTCTATGTCATCTATGTCGTCAAAGTCGTAAATATCGTCTATGTCGTCAATGTCGTCAATGTCGTCTATGTCGTCAGTGTCGTCAATGTCGTCACTGTCGTCAATATCGACTATTTCGTCTGTGTCGTCAATGTCGTCAATGTCCCAATGTCTTCAATACTGTCAATGTCTTCAATGCTGTCAATGTTGTCAATGTCATACATGTTGTCTATGTCATCCATGTCATCAATGTCGACAAAGTCGTAAATATCGTCTATGTCGTCTAAGTCGTCGATGTCGTCTGTGTCGTCAATATCGTCAATGTCGTCAATTTCGTCAATATCGCCAATGTGGTCAAAGTCGTCAATATCGACAATGTCGTCAATGTCGTCTATGTCGTGTATGTTGTCTATGTCGTCAATGTCGTCTATGTTGTCAATGTCGTTACTGTCGTCAATATCGTCAATGTCGTCAATGTCGTCTATGTCGTCAATGTGGTTAATGTTGTCCATGCCGTCAATATTGTCTATGTCGTCAATGTCGTCCATGTCGTCAATGTTGTCAATGTCGTCTATGTCGTCAAGTCGTTAATGCCGTCAATGTCGTCAATATCGTCTGTCGTCTATGTCGTCAATGTCGTCGATGTCGTCAATGTTGTCAATGTCGTCAATGTCGTCTATGTTGTCTATGTCGTCAATGTCATCAATGTTTTCAAAGTAGTCCATGTCGTCAATGTCGTCAATGACAACAATGTCGTCAATGTTGGCTAGGTTATCAATGTCGTCAAAGTCGTCAATATCGTCTATGTCGTCTATGTGGTCAATGTCATCAATGTCGTCAAAGTCGTCTATGTCATCAATGTTGTCAATGACGTCAATGTCGTCAATGTCTTCAATGCTGTCAATGTTGTCAATGTCATACATGTTGTCTATGTCATCTATGTCGTCAATGTCGTCAAAGTCGTAAATATCATCAATGTCGTCTAGTTCGTCAATGTCGTCAATGGCGTCTTATTCGTCAGTATCGTCAAAGTCGTCAATATTGTTTATGTCGTCTATGTCGTCAATGTCGTCAATGTCGTCTATGTCGTCAATGTCGTCAATGTCGTCAATGTCGTGAATGTCGTCAAAGTCGTCAATATGGTCTATGTCGTCTATGTCGTCAATGTCGTCAAAGTAGTCTATGTCGTCAATATCGGCGATGACGTCTATGTCGTCAATGTCTTCAATGCTGTCAATGTTGTCAATGTCATACATGTTGTCTATGTCATCTATGTCGTCAATGTCGTTAAAGTCGTAAATATCGTCGCTGTCGTCAATGTCGTCTATGTCATCTATGTCGTCAATGTCGACAATGTCGTCTATGTCGTCAATGTCGTGAATGTCGTCAATGTCGTCTATGTCGTCAATGTCGTCAATGACGTCTATGTCGTCAATGTCGTCAATGTCGTCTATGTCGTCAAAGTCGTCAATATGGTCAATGTCGTGTATGTCGTCAATGTCGTGAATGTCGTCAAAGTAGTCTATGTCGTCAATGTTGGCAATGACATCAATGTCGTCAATGTCTTCATTGCTGTCAATGTTGTCAATGTCATACATGTTGTCTATGTCATATATGTCGTCAATGTCGTCAAAGTCGTAAATATCGTCTATGTCGTCTATGTCGTCAATGTCGTCTATGTCATCAATGTCGTCTGTGTCGTCAATGTCGTCAATGTCGTCTATGTCGTCAAGGTCGTCAATGTCGTCTATGTCGTCAATATCGTCAATGTCGTCAATGTCGTCAATGTCTTCAAAGTCGTCAATATCGTCTATGTCGTCTATGTCGTCAATGTCGTCAATGTTGTCTATGCCGTCAATGTCGTCAATCTCGTCTATGTCGTCAATGTCGTCAATGCTGTCGATGTTGTCAATGTCATACATGTTGTCTACGTCATTTACTTTGTCAATGACGTCAAAGTCGTAAATATCGTCTATGTCGTCTATGTCGTTAATGTCGTCTATGTCGTCTATGTCGTCAATGTCGTCATTGTCGTCTATGTCGTCAATGTCGACATTGTCGTCAATCTCGTCTATGTCGTCCATGTCGTCAATGTCGTCAAAGTCGTAATTATCGTCTATTTCGTCTATGTCGTCAATATCGTCTATGTCGTCTATGTCGTCAATGTGTGAATGTCAATGTAGTCAATGTCATTAATATCGTCAATGTCGTCAATGTCGTCAAAGTCGTCAATATCGTCTATGTTGTCAATGTCGTCTTTGTCGTCTATGTGGTCAATATCGTCAATGTCATCAATGTCGTCGATATCGTCTATGCCGTCTATGTCGTCAATGTCGTCAAAGTCGTAAATATGGTCTACATCGTCTATGTCATAGATAGATAAATAGATTATTTATTTGTTCCGTAGATCCATATTGAGGGGATCCTCGTGGATGTGGAACATGTCAAGAAACAAAATTTACAAGTTGAATAACAAATAATACTAATAATATAAATACATACACTTATAATAGAAATACAGATACATAATTTTTTAAGGTTTCTTTTGCTGATAATATAATAATACTAATATAGTATGAGTGCATGCATCATTTGGTACAATTTAGAAATTCACTAATGGAGTAGAAGGAATTGGCCACTAGAAAGTCTTTTAGGTCCCTCTTAAACTGATCTTTATTTGTAGCTAAATTTTTTATACTTGATGGTAAATTATTGAAAATGTGTGTTCCTGAGTAGTGGACCCCTTTTTGAACTAAGGTAAGTGCTTTTAAATCCTTGTGTAGATCATTTTTATTTCTAGTATTGTATGAATGAACTGAGCTGTTTGTTGGGAAAAGGGATATATTATTTATGATAAATTTCATTAAGGAATAAATATACTGAGAGGCAGTAGTTAATATACCCAGTTCTTTGAAGAGGCTTCTACACGACGTCTGTGAATTTACTCCACAAATAATACGTATTACACGTTTTTGGACTCTGAAGACTTTTGACTGACTTGAAGAGTTACCCCAAAATATTATACCATATGACATTAAGGAATGAAAGTAAGCAAAGTATGCAAGCTTTGTTATTTTTATGTCTCCTCGTCTGATAACACTCGTATTGAAAATACAGATTTGTTGAGTCGTTTCTGCAGTTCTGTGGTGTGCTCCTCCCAACTAAGTTTATTATCAAGCTGTAATCCCAGGAATTTAATTCTGTCAACTTCTTCTATCTGCTCTTCTTCATATTTAATGCATATGCTGTCAGGAAATCTCTTACATGTTCTGAACTGCATGTAGTGCGTCTTTTCAAAGTTTAATGACAATGAGTTGGCTTTAAACCATTTATTAATGTTCGTCAATATCGTCTATGTCATCAATGTCGTCAATGTCGTCAATGTCGTCAATGTCATCAATATCGTCAATGTCGTCAATGTCGTCAATGTCGTCAATATCGTCTATGTCGTCTATGTCGTCAATGTCGTCTATGTCGTCAATATCGTCTATGTCGTCAATGTCATCAATGTAGTCAATGTCGTCAATATCGTCTATGTCGTCAATGTCGTTAATGTCATCAATATCGTCTATGCCGACTATGTCGTCAATGTCGTCTATGTCGTCAATGTCGTCAACGTCGTAAATGTCGTCTATGTCGTCAATGTCGTTAATCTCGTCAATGTCGTCAATATCGTCTATGTCGTCCATGTCGTCAATGTCGTCAAAGTCGTAATTATCGTCTATGTCGTCTATGTCGTCATTGTCGTCAATGTCGTCAATGTCGTCAATGTCGTCTATGTCGACAATGTCGTCAATGTCGTCAATGTCGTCAAAGTCATCAATATCGTCTATGTCGTCAATGTCGTCAATGTCGTCAATGTCATCAAAGTCGTAAATATCGTCTACGTCTTCTATGTCATCAATGTCATCTGTGTCGTCAATGTCGTCAATGTCGCCAATGTCGTCAAAGTCGTCAATATCATGTATGTCGTCTATGTCGTCAATGTCGTCTATGTCTTCAAGGGCGTCAATGTCTTCAAAGTCGGCAATATCGTCTATGTCGTCAATGTCGTCAATGTCGTCTATGCCGTCAATGTTGTCTATGTCGTCAATGTTTTCAATGCTGTCAATGTTGTCAATGTCATACCTGTTGTCTATGTCATCTATGTCGTCAAAGAATTAAATATCATCTATGTCGTCTATGTCGTCAATGTCGTCAGTGTCGTCTATGTCGTCAATGTCGTCAATGTCGTCAATGTCGTCAATGTCGTCAAAGTCGTAAATATCGTCTACGTATTCTATGTCATCAATGTCGTCTGTGTCGTCAATGTCGTCAATGTCGTCAATGTCGTCAAAGTCGTCAATATCATATATGTCGTCTATGTCGTCAATGTCGTCTTTGTCGTCAATGTCGTCAATGACGTCAATGTCGTCAATGTCTTCAATGTTTTCAATGTTGTCAATGTCATACATGTTGTCAATGTCATCTATGTCATCAATGTCGTCAATGTCGTAAATATCGTCTATGTCGTTTATGTCGTCAATATCGTCAATGTCGTCATAGTCGTCAATATCTTCTATGTCGTCTGTGTCGTCAATGTCGTCAATTTCGTCAATGTCGTCAATTTCGTCAATGTCGTCAAAGGCGTCAATATCGTCTATGTCGTCTATGTAGTCAATGTCGTCAAAGACGTCTATGTTGTCTAGTTCGTCAATGTCGTCAATGGCGTCTTTGTCGTCAATATCGTCAATGTCGTCAAAGTCGTTAATATCGGTTATGTCGTCTATGTCGTCAATATCTTTAATGTCGACTATGTCGTCAATGTCGTCAATGTCGTCTATGTCGTCAATGTCGGCAATGTCGTCAATGTCGTCAAAGTCGTCAATATCGTCTATGTCGTCTATGTCGTCATTGTCGTCAAAGTAGTCCATGTCGTCATTGTCGTCAATGACGTCAATGTCGTCAATGTTGGCTAGGTTATTAATGTCGTCAAAGTCGTCAAAGTCGTCAATATCGTCTATGTCGTCTATGTCGTCTATGTCGTCAATGTCGTCAAAGTCGTTTATGTCGTCAATGTCGTCAATGACAACAATGTCGTCAATGTCTTCAATGCTGTCAATGTTGTCAATGTCATACATGTTGTCTATGTCATCTATGTCGTCAAAGAATTAAATATCATCTATGTCGTCTATGTCGTCAATGTCGTCTATGTCGTCTATGTCGTCAATGTTGTCTATGTCGTCTACTTCGCTTACGTCGTCAATATCGTCTGTCTTCAATGTCGTCAATGTCGTCAATGTCGTCAAAATCGTCTATGTCGTCAATTTCGTCAATATCGACATTTTCGTCAATGTCATCAATGTCGTCAATGTCGTCAATTTCGTCAATGTCGTCAATGTCGTCAATGTTGGCTAGGTTATCAATGTCGTCAAAGTCGTCAATATCGTCTATGTCCTCTATGTCGTCAATGTCGTCAATGTCGTCAAAGTCGTCTATGTCGTCAATGTCGTCAAAGACGTCTATGTCGTCTAGTTCGTCAATGTCGTCAATGGCGTCTTTGTCGTCAATTTCGTCAATGTCGTCAAAGCCGTCAATATCGGTTATGTCGTCTATGTCGTCAATATCGTCAATGACGTCTATGTCGTCAATGTCGTCAATGTCTTCTATGTCGTCAATGTCGTCAATGGCGTCTTTGTCGTCAATATCGTCATTGTCGTCAAAGTCGTCAATATCAGTTATGTTGTCTATGTCGTCAATGTCGTCAATGTCGTCAATGTCGTCAATGTCGTCGATGTCGTCAATGTCGTCAATGTCGTCAATGTCGTCAAAGTCGTCAATATCGTCTATGTCGTCTATGTCGTCAATGTCATCAATGTCGTCAAAGTAGTCAATGTCGTCAATGTCGTCAATGACATCAATGTCGTCAATGTTGGCTAGGTTATCAATGTCGTCAAAGTCGTCTATATCGTCTATGTCGTCTATGTGGTCAATGTCGTCAATGTAGTCAAAGTAATCTATGTCGTCAATGTCGGCGATGAAGTCAATGTCGTCAATGTCTTCAATGCTGTCAATGTTGTCAATGTCATACATGTTGTCTATGTCATCTATGTCGTCAAAGTCGTTAAAGTCGTTAATATCGTCTACGTCGTCAATGTCGTCAATGTCGTCTATGCCGTCAAAGTTGTCTATGTCGTCAATGTCTTCAATGCTGTCAATGTTGTCAATGTAATACCTGTTGTCTATGTCAACTATGTTGTCAAAGAATTAAATATCATCTATGTCGTCTATGTCATCAATGTCGTCTATGTCGTCTATGTCGTCAATGTCGTCAGTGTCGTCTATGTCGTCAATGTCGTCAATGTCGTCAATGTCGTCAAAGTCATCAATATCGTCTATGTCGTCTATGTCGTCAATGTCGTCAAAGTCGTCTATGTCGTCAATGTCGTCAATGTCGTCAATGTCGTCAATGTCGTCAATGTCGTCAATGTCGTCAATGTCGTCAATGTCGTCATAGTCGTAAATATCGTCTACGTATTCTATATCATCAATGTCGTCTGTTTCGTCAATGTCGTCAATGTCGTCAATGTCGTCAAAGTCGTCAATATCATCTATGTCATCTATGTCGTCAATGTCGTCTATGTCGTCAATGTCGTCAATGACGTCAATGTCGCCAATGTCTTCAATGTTTTCAATGTTGTCAATGTCATACATGTTGTCAATGTCATCTATGTCATCAATGTCGTCAAGGTCGTAAATATCGTCTATGTCGTTTATGTCGTCAATGTCGTCAATGTCGTCATAGTCGTGAATATCTTCTATGTCGTTTATGTCGTCAATGTCGTCAATTTCGTCAATGTCGTCAATTTCGTCAATGTCGTCAAAGGCGTCAATATCGTCTATGTCGTCTATGTAGTCAATGTCGTCAAAGACGTCTATGTTGTCTAGTTCGTCAATGTCGTCAATGGCGTCTTTGTCGTCAATATCGTCAATGTCGTCAAAGTCGTCAATATCGTCTATGTCGTCTATGTCGTCAATGTCGTCAAAGTAGTCCATGTCGTCATTGTCGTCAATGAATTCAATGTCGTCAATGTTGGCTAGGTTATCAATGTCGTCAAAGTCGTCAATATCGTCTATGTCGTCTATGTCTTCAATGTTGGCTAGGTTATCAATGTCGTCAAAGTCGTCAATATCGTCTATGTCCTCTGTGTCGTCAATGTCGTCAATATCGTCAAAGTCGTCTATATCGTCAATGTCGTCAAAGACGTCTATGTCGTCTAGTTCGTCAATGTCGTCAATGGCGTCTTTGTCGTCAATATCGTCAATGTCGTCAAAGTCGTCAATATCGGTTATGTCGTCTATGTCTTCAATATCGTCAATGACGTCTATGTCGTCAATGTCGTCAATGGCGTCTTTGTCGTCAATATCGTCATTGTCGTCAAAGTCGTCAATATCAGTTATGTCGTCTATGTCGTCAATGTCGTCAATGTCGTCGATGTCGTCAATGTCGTCAATTTCGTCAATGTCGTCAAAGTCGTCAATATCGTCTATGTCGTCTATGTCGTCAATGTCATCAATGTCGTCAAAGTAGTCCATGTCGTCAATGTCGTCAATGACATCAATGTCTTCAATGTTGGCTAGGTTATCAATGTCGTCAAAGTCGTCAATATCGTCTATGTCGTCTATGTGGTCAATGTCATCAATGTCGTCAAAGTCGTCTATGTCGTCAATGTCGTCAATGACGTCAATGTCGTCAATGTCTTCAATGCTGTCAATGTTGTCAATGTCATACATGTTGTCTATGTCATCTATGTCGTCAATGTCGTCAAAGTCGTAATTATCATCTATGTCGTCTAGTTCGTCAATGTCGTCAATGGCGTCTTTGTCGTCAATATCGTCAAAGTCATCAATAATGTTTATGTCGTCTATGTCGTCTATGTCGTCAATGTCGTCAATGTTGTCTATGTCGTCAATGTCGTCAATGTCGTCAATGTCGTAAATGTCGTCAAAGTCGTCAATATGGTCTATGTCGTCTATGTCGTCAATGTCGTCAAAGTAGTCTATGTCGTCAATGTCGGCGATGACGTCAATGTCGTCAATGTCTTCAATGCTGTCAATGTTGTCAATGTCATACATGTTGTCTATGTCATCTATGTCGTCAATGTCGTTAAAGTCGTAAATATCGTCTATGTCGTCAATGTCGTCTATGTCATCTATGTCGTCAATGTCGACAATGTCGTCTATGTCGTCAATGTCGTGAATGTCGTCAATGTCGTCTATGTCGTCAATGTCGTCAATGACGTCTATGACGTCTATGTCGTCAATGTCGTCAATGTCGTCAATGTCGTCAAAGTCATCAATATCGTCTATGTCGTCAATGTCGTCAATGTCGTCAAAGTCGTAAATATCGTCTACGTCTTCTATGTCATCAATGTCATCTGTGTCGTCAATGTCGTCAATGTCGTCAATGTCGTCAAAGTCGTCAATATCATGTATGTCGTCTATGTCGTCAATGTCGTCTATGTCGTCAAGGTCGTCAATGTCGTCTATGTCGTCAATATAGTCAATGTCGTCAAAGTCGTCAATGTCTTCAAAGTCGTCAATATCGTCTATGTCGTCAATGTCGTCAATGTCATCTATGCCGTCAATGTTGTCTATGTCGTCAATGTTTTCAATGCTGTCAATGTTGTCAATGTCATACCTGTTGTCTATGTCATCTATGTCGTCAAAGAATTAAATATCATCTATGTCGTCAATGTCGTCAGTGTCGTCTATGTCGTCAATGTCGTCAATGTCGTCAATGTCGTCAATGTCGTCAAAGTCGTAAAAATCGTCTACGTATTCTATGTCATCAATGTCGTCTGTGTCGTCAATGTCGTCAATGTCGTCAATGTCGTCAAAGTCGTCAATATCATATATGTCGTCTATGTCGTCAATGTCGTCTATGACGTCAATGTCGTCAATGACGTCAATGTCGTCAATGTCTTCAATGTTTTCAATGTTGTCAATGTCATACATGTTGTCAATGTCATCTATGTCATCAATGTCGTCAATGTCGTAAATATCGTCTATGTCGTTTATGTCGTCAATGTCGTCAATGTCGTCAATGTCGTCATAGTCGTCAATATCTTCTATGTCGTCTGTGTCGTCAATGTCGTCAATTTCGTCAATGTCGTCAAAGGCGTCAATATCGTCTATGTCGTCTATGTAGTCAATGTCGTCAAAGACGTCTATGTTGTCTAGTTCGTCAATGTCGTCAATGGCGTCTTTGTCGTCAATATCGTCAATGTCGTCAAAGTCGTCAATATCGGTTATGTCGTCTATGTCGTCAATATCTTTAATGTCGACTATGTCGTCAATGTCGTCAATGTCGTCTATGTCGTCAATGTCGTCAATGTCGTCAAAGTCGTCAATATCGTCTATGTCGTCTATGTCGTCAATGTCGTCAAAGTAGTCCATGTCGTCATTGTCGTCAATGACGTCAATATCGACAATGTTGGCTAGGTTATCAATGTCGTCAAAGTCGTCAAGGTCGTCAATATCGTCTATGTCGTCTATGTCGTCTATGTCGTCAATGTCGTCAAAGTCGTTTATGTCGTCAATGTCGTCAATGACAACAATGTCGTCAATGTCTTCAATGCTGTCAATGTTGTCAATGTCATACATGTTGTCTATGTCATCTATGTCGTCAAAGAATTAAATATCATCTATGTCGTCAATGTCGTCAATGTCGTCAATGTCGTCTATGTCGTCTATGTCGTCAATGTTGTCTATGTCATCTACTTCGCTTACGTCGTCAATATCGTCTGTCTTCAATGTCGTCAATGTCGTCAATGTCGTCAAAATCGTCTATGTCGTCAATTTCGTCAATATCGACATTTTCGTCAATGTCATCAATGTCGTCAATGTCGTCAATTTCGTCAATGTCGTCAATGTTGGCTAGGTTATCAATGTCGTCAAAGTCGTCAATATCGTCTATGTCCTCTATGTCGTCAATGTCGTCAATGTCGTCAAAGTCGTCTATGTCGTCAATGTTGTCAAAGACGTCTATGTCGTCTAGTTCGTCAATGTCGTCAATGGCGTCTTTGTCGTCAATATCGTCAATGTCGTCAAAGTCGTCAATATCGGTTATGTCGTCTATGTCGTCAATATCGTCAATGACGTCTATGTCGTCAATGTCGTCAATGTCGTCTATGTCGTCAATGTCGTCAATGGCGTCTTTGTCGTCAATATCGTCATTGTCGTCAAAGTCGTCAATATCAGTTATGTCGTCTATGTCGTCAATGTCGTCAATGTCGTCAATGTCGTCGATGTCGTCAATGTCGTCAATGTCGTCAATGTCGTCCAAGTCGTCAATATCGTCTATGTCGTCTATGTCGTCAATGTCATCAATTTCGTCAAAGTAGTCAATGTCGTCAATGACATCAATGTCGTCAATGTTGGTTAGGTTATCAATGTCGTCAAAGTCGTGAATATCGTCTATGTCGTCTATGTGGTCAATGTCGTCAATGTCGTCAAAGTCGTCTATGTCGTCAATGTCGTCAATGACGTCAATGTCGTCAATGTCTTCAATGCTGTCAATGTTGTCAATGTCATACATGTTGTCTATGTCATCTATGTCGTCAATGTCGTCAAAGTCGTAAATATCATCTATGTCGTCTAGTTCGTCAATGTCGTCATTGGCGTCTTTGTCGTCAATATCGTCAAAGTCGTCAATATTGTTTATGTCGTCTATGTCGTCAATGTCGTCAGTGTCGTATATGTCGTCAATGTCGTCAATGTCGTCAATGTCGTGAATGTCGACAAAGTCGTCACAATGGTCTATGTCGTCTTTGTCGTCAATATCGTCAAAGTCGTCAATATTGTTTATGTCGTCTATGTCGTCAATGTCGTCAATATCGTCTATGTCGTCAATGTCGTCTATGTCGACTATGTCGTCAATGTCGTCAGTGTCGTCTATGTCGTCAATGTCGTCAATGTCGTCAATGTCGTCAAAGCCATCAATATCGTCTATGTCGTCAATGTCGTCAAAGTCGTCAATGTCGTCAATGTCGTCAATGTCGTCAATGTCGTCAATGTCGTCAATGTCGTCAATGTCGTCAATGTCGTCAAAGTCGTAAATATCGTCTACGTATTCTATGTCATCAATGTCGTCTGTTTCGTCAATGTCGTCAATGACGTCAATGTCGCCAATGTCTTCAATGTTTTCAATGTTGTCAATGTCATACATGTTGTCAATGTCATCTATGCCATCAATGTCGTCAAGGTCGTAAATATCGTCTATGTCGTTTATGTCGTCAATGTCGTCAATGTCGTCATAGTCGTGAATATCTTCTATGTCGTCTATGTCGTCAATGTCGTCAATTTCGTCAATGTCGTCAATTTCGTCAATGTCGTCAAAGGCGTCAATACCGTCTATATCGTCTATGTAGTCAATGTCGTCAAAGACGTCTATGTTGTCTAGTTCGTCAATGTCGTCAATGGCGTCCTTGTCGTCAATATCGTCAATGTCGTCAAAGTCGTCAATATCGTCTATGTCGTCTATGTCGTCAATGTCGTCAAAGTAGTCCATATCGTCATTGTCGTCAATGACGTGAATGTCGTCAATGTTGGCTAGGTTATCAATGTCGTCAAAGTCGTCAATATCGTCTATGTCGTCTATGTCTTCAATGTCGTCAAAGTCGTCTATGTCGTCAATGTCGTCAATGACAACAATGTCGTCAATGTCTTCAATGCTGTCAATGTTGTCAATGTCATAAATGTTGTCTATGTCATCTATGCCGTCAAAGCATTAAATATCATCTATGTCGTCTATGTCGTCAATGTCGTCTATGTCGTCTATGTCGTCAATGTTGTCTATGTCGTCTACTTCGATTACGTCGTCAATATCGTCTGTCTTCAATGTCGTCAATGTCGTCAATGTCGTCAATTCGTCTATGTCGTCAATTAGGTCAATATCGACATTTTCGTCAATGTCATCAATGTCGTCTATGTCGTCAATGTCGTCTATGTCGTCTATGTCGTCAATGTTGGCTAGGTTATCAATGTCGTCAAAGTCGTCAATATCGTCTATGTCCTCTGTGTCGTCAATGTCGTCAATGTCGTCAAAGTCGTCTATGTCGTCAATGTCGTCAAAGACGTCTATCGTCTAGTTCGTCAATGTCGTCAATGGCGTCTTTGTCGTCAATATCGTCAATGTCGTCAAAGTCGTCAATATCGGTTATGTCGTCTATGTCTTCAATATCGTCAATGACGTCTATGTCGTCAATGTCGTCAATGTCGTCTATGTCGTCAATGTCGTCAATGGCGTCTTTGTCGTCAATATCGTCATTGTCGTCAAAGTCGTCAATATCATTTATGTCGTCTATGTCGTCAATGTCGTCAATGTCGTCGATGTCGTCAATGTCGTCAATGTCGTCAATGTCGTCAAAGTCGTCAATATCGTCTATGTCGTCTATGTCGTCAATGTCATCAATGTCGTCAAAGTAGTCCATGTCGTCAATGTCGTCAATGACATCAATGTCTTCAATGTTGGCTAGGTTAACAATGTCGTCAAAGTCGTCAATATCGTCTATGTCGTCTATGTGGTCAATGTCATCAATGTCGTCAAAGTCGTCTATGTCGTCAATGTCGTCAATGACGTCAATGTCGTCAATGTCTTCAATGCTGTCAATGTTGTCAATGTCATACATGTTGTCTATGTCATCTATGTCGTCAATGTCGTCAAAGTCGTAAATATCATCTATGTCGTCTAGTTCGTCAATGTCGTCAATGGCGTCTTTGTCGTCAATATCGTCAAAGTCATCAATATTGTTTATGTCGTCTATGTCGTCAATGTCGTCAATGTCGTCTATGTCGTCAATGTCGTCAATGTCGTCAATGTCGTAAATGTCGTCAAAGTCGTCAATATGGTCTATGTCGTCTATGTCGTCAATGTCGTCAAAGTAGTCTATGTCGTCAAGTCGGCGATGACGTCAATGTCGTCAATGTCTTCAATGCTCTCAATGTTGTCAATGTCATACATGTTGTCTATGTCATCTATGTCGTCAATGTCGTTAAAGTCGTAAATATCGTCTATGTCGTCAATGTCGTCTATGTCATCTATGTCGTCAATGTCGACAATGTCGTCTATGTCGTCAATGTCGTGAATGTCGTCAATGTCGTCTATGTCGTCAATGTCGTCAATGACGTCTATGTCGTCAATTTCGTCAATGTCGTCAATGTCGTCAAAGTCGTCAATATGGTCAATGTCGTGTATGTCGTCAATGTCGTGAATGTCGTCAAAGTAGTCTATGCCGTCAATGTTGGCAATGACATCAATGTCGTCAATGTCTTCATTGCTGTCAATGTTGTCAATGTCATACATGTTGTCTATGTCATATATGTCGTCAATGTCGTCAAAGTCGTAAATATCGTCTATGTCGTTAATGTCGTCTATGTCGTCTATGTCGTCAATGTCGTCATTGTCGTCTATGTCGTCAATGTCGTTACTGTCGTCAATGTCGTCAATATCGTCTATGTCGTCCATGTCGTCAATGTCGTCAAAGTCGTAATTATCGTCTATGTCTTCTATGTCGTCAATGTCGTCAATGTCATCTAAGTCGTCAATGTCGTCTATGTCGTCTATGTCTTCTATGTCGTCAATGTCGTCAATGTCGTCTATGTCGTCAATGTCGTCAACGTCGTCAATGTCGTCAATGTCTTCAATACTGTCAATGTCTTCAATGCTGTCAATGTTGTCAATGTCATACATGTTGTCTATGTCATCTATGTCGTCAAAGTCGTAAATATCGTCTATGTCGTCAATGTCGTCAATGTCGTCAATGTTGTCAATATCGCCAATATGGTCAAAGTCGTCAATATCGTCAATGTCGTCAATGTCGTCTATGTCGTGTATGTCGTCTATGTCGTCAATGTCGTCAATGACGTCAATGTCGTCAATGTCTTCAATGATGTCATTGTTGTCAAAGTCATACATGTTGTCTATGTCATCTATGTCGTCAAAGTCGTAAATATCGTCTATGTCGTCAATGTCGTCAATGTCGTCTATGTCGTCAGTGTCGTCAATGTCCTCACTGTCGTCAATATCGTCTATGTCGTCTGTGTCGTCAATGTCGACAAAGTCATCTATGTCATCAATGTCGTCAATGACGTCAATGTCGTCAATGTCGTCAATGTCTTCAATACTGTCAATGTCTTCAATGCTGTCAATGTTGTCAATGTCATACATGTTGTCTATGTCATCCATGTCATCAATGTCGACAAAGTCGTAAATATCGTCTATGTCGTCTAAGTCGTCAATGTCGTCTGTGTCGTCAATATCGTCAATGTCGTCAATGTCGTCAATATCGCCAATATGGTCAAAGTCGTCAATATCGTCAATGTCGTCAATGTCGTCTATGTCGTGTATGTCGTCTATGTCGTCAATGTCGTCAATGACGTCAATGTCGTCAATGTCTTCAATGCTGTCATTGTTGTCAAAGTCATACATGTTGTCTATGTCATCCATGTCATCAATGTCGACAAAGTCGTAAATATCGTCTATGTCGTCTAAGTCGTCAATGTCGTTTGTGTCGTCAATATCGTCAATGTCGTCAATGTCGTCAATATCGCCAATGTGGTCAAAGTCGTCAATATCGTCAATGTCGTCAATGTCGTCTATGTCGTGTATGTCGTCTATGTCGTCAATGTCGTCTATGTTGTCAATGTCGTTACTGTCGTCAATATCGTCAATGTCGTCAATGTCGTCTATGTCGTCAATGTGGTTAATGTTGTCCATGCCGTCAATATCGTCTATGTCGTCAATGTCGTCCATGTTGTCAATGTTGTCAATGTCGTCTATGTCGTCAATGTCGTTAATGCCGTCAATGTCGTCAATATCGTCTGTCGTCTATGTCGTCAATGTCGTCTATGTCGTCAATGTCGTCAATGTCGTCTATGTCGTCAATATCGTCAATGTCGTCAAATTCGTCAATATCGTCTATGTCGTCTATGTCGTCAATGTCGTCAATGTCGTCTATGTCGTGAATGTCGTCAATGTCATCTATGTCGTCAATGTCGTCAATGTCGTCAATGTCTTCAATGCTGTCAATGTTGTCAATGTTATACTTGTTGTCTATGTCATCTATGTCGTCAATGTCGTCAATATCGTCAATGTCGTCAAAGTCGTCAATATCGTCTATGTCGTCAATGTCGTCTATGTCGTCTGTGTCGTCTATGTCGTCAATATCGTCAATGTCGTCAATGTCTTCAATGTCGTCAATGTCGTCTATGTCGTCAATGTCGTCAATGTCGTCAAAGTCGTAAATATGGTCTACATCGTCTATGTCATAGATAGATAAATAGATTATTTATTTGTTCCGTAGATCCATATTGAGGGGATCCTCGTGGATGTGGAACATGTCAAGAAACAAAATTTACAAGTTGAATAACAAATAATACTAATAATATAAATACATACACTTATAATAGAAATACAGATACATAATTTTTATATTTTTTTTTTCTGATAATATAATAATACTAATATAGTATGAGTGCATGCATCATTTGGTACAATTTAGAAATTCACTAATGGAGTAGAAGGAATTGGCCACTAGAAAGTCTTTTATGTTCCTCTTAAACTGATCTTTATTTGTAGCTAAATTATTTATACTTGATGGTAAATTATTGAAAATGTGTGTTCCTGAGTAGTGGACCCCTTTTTGAACTAAGGTAAGTGCTTTTAAATCCTTGTGTAGATCATTTTTATTTCTAGTATTATATGTATGAACTGAGCTGTTTGTTGGGAAAAGGGATATATTATTTATGACAAATTTCATTAAGGAATAAATATACTGAGAGGCAGTAGTTAATATACCCAGTTCTTTGAAGAGGCTTCTACAAGACGTCCGTGAATTTACTCCACAAATAATACGTATTACACGTTTTTGGACTCTGAAGACTTTTGACTGACTTGAAGAGTTACCCCAAAATATTATACCATATGACATTAAGGAATGAAAGTAAGCAAAGTATGCAAGCTTTGTTATTTTTATGTCTCCTCGTCTGATAACACTCGTATTGAAAATACAGATTTGTTGAGTCGTTTCTGCAGTTCTGTGGTGTGCTCCTCCCAACTAAGTTTATTATCAAGCTGTAATCTCAGGAATTTAATTCTGTCAACTTCTTCTATCTGCTCTTCTTCATATTTAATGCATATGCTGTCAGGAAATCTCTTACATGTTCTGAACTGCATGTAGTGCGTCTTTTCAAAGTTTAATGACAATGAGTTGGCTTTAAACCATTTATTAATATTCATGAAAATATCATTAGCAGACTTTTCTACCACTATACTTGACGTACTCTTTATTGCAATACTTGTATCATTTGCAAACAAAAAGAACTCTGCTTCTGGTAGTGTCAATCTCGTCAAAGACGTCAATATCGTCTATGTCGTCAATGTCGTCAATGTCGTCAATGTCATCAATATCGTCAATGTCGTCAATGTCGTCAAAGTCGTCAATATCGTCTATGTCGTCAATGTCGTCTATGTCGTCTATGTCGTCTATGTCGTCAATATCGTCTATGTCGTCAATGTCATCAATGTAGTCAATGTCGTAAATGTCGTCTATGTCGTCAATGTCGTTAATGTCATCAATGTCATCAATATCGTCTATGCCGACTATGTCGTCAATGTCGTCTATGTCGTCAATGTCGTCAACGTCGTCAATGTCGTCTATGTCGTCAATGTCGTTAATGTCGTCAATGTCGTCAATATTGTCTATGTCGTCCATGTCGTCAATGTTGTCAAAGTCGTAATTATCGTCTATGTCGTCTATGTCGTCAATGTCGTCAATGTCGTAAATGTCGTCAAAGTCGTCAATATGGTCTATGTCGTCTATGTCGTCAATGTCGTCAAAGTAGTCTATGTCGTCAATGTCGGCGATGACGTCAATGTCGTCAATGTCTTCAATGCTGTCAATGTTGTCAATGTCATACATGTTGTCTATGTCATCTATGTCGTCAATGTCGTTAAAGTCGTAAATATCGTCTATGTCGTCAATGTCGTCTATGTCATCTATGTCGTCAATGTCGACAATGTCGTCTATGTCGTCAATGTCGTGAATGTCGTCAATGTCGTCTATGTCGTCAATGTCGTCAATGACGTCTATGTCGTCAATTTCGTCAATGTCGTCAATGTCGTCAAAGTCGTCAATATGGTCAATGTCGTGTATGTCGTCAATGTCGTGAATGTCGTCAAAGTAGTCTATGCCGTCAATGTTGGCAATGACATCAATGTCGTCAATGTCTTCATTGCTGTCAATGTTGTCAATGTCATACATGTTGTCTATGTCATATATGTCGTCAATGTCGTCAAAGTCGTAAATATCGTCTATGTCGTTAATGTCGTCTATGTCGTCTATGTCGTCAATGTCGTCATTGTCGTCTATGTCGTCAATGTCGTTACTGTCGTCAATGTCGTCAATATCGTCTATGTCGTCCATGTCGTCAATGTCGTCAAAGTCGTAATTATCGTCTATGTCTTCTATGTCGTCAATGTCGTCAATGTCATCTAAGTCGTCAATGTCGTCTATGTCGTCTATGTCTTCTATGTCGTCAATGTCGTCAATGTCGTCAATGTCGTCTATGTCGTCAATGTCGTCAACGTCGTCAATGTCGTCAATGTCTTCAATACTGTCAATGTCTTCAATGCTGTCAATGTTGTCAATGTCATACATGTTGTCTATGTCATCTATGTCGTCAAAGTCGTAACTATCGTCTATGTCGTCAATGTCGTCAATGTCGTCAATGTCGTCAATATCGCCAATATGGTCAAAGTCGTCAATATCGTCAATGTCGTCAATGTCGTCTATGTCGTGTATGTCGTCTATGTCGTCAATGTCGTCAATGACGTCAATGTCGTCAATGTCTTCAATGATGTCATTGTTGTCAAAGTCATACATGTTGTCTATGTCATCTATGTCGTCAAAGTCGTAAATATCGTCTATGTCGTCAATGTCGTCAATGTCGTCTATGTCGTCAGTGTCGTCAATGTCCTCACTGTCGTCAATATCGTCTATGTCGTCTGTGTCGTCAATGTCGACAAAGTCATCTATGTCATCAACGTCGTCAATGACGTCAATGTCGTCAATGTCGTCAATGTCTTCAATACTGTCAATGTCTTCAATGCTGTCAATGTTGTCAATGTCATACATGTTGTCTATGTCATCCATGTCATCAATGTCGACAAAGTCGTAAATATCGTCTATGTCGTCTAAGTCGTCAATGTCGTCTGTGTCGTCAATATCGTCAATGTCGTCAATGTCGTCAATATCGCCAATATGGTCAAAGTCGTCAATATCGTCAATGTCGTCAATGTCGTCTATGTCGTGTATGTCGTCTATGTCGTCAATGTCGTCAATGACGTCAATGTCGTCAATGTCTTCAATGCTGTCATTGTTGTCAAAGTCATACATGTTGTCTATGTCATCCATGTCATCAATGTCGACAAAGTCGTAAATATCGTCTATGTCGTCTAAGTCGTCAATGTCGTTTGTGTCGTCAATATCGTCAATGTCGTCAATGTCGTCAATATCGCCAATGTGGTCAAAGTCGTCAATATCGTCAATGTCGTCAATGTCGTCTATGTCGTGTATGTCGTCTATGTCGTCAATGTCGTCTATGTTGTCAATGTCGTTACTGTCGTCAATATCGTCAATGTCGTCAATGTCGTCTATGTCGTCAATGTGGTTAATGTTGTCCATGCCGTCAATATCGTCTATGTCGTCAATGTCGTCCATGTTGTCAATGTCGTCAATGTCGTCTATGTCGTCAATGTCGTTAATGCCGTCAATGTCGTCAATATCGTCTGTCGTCTATGTCGTCAATGTCGTCTATGTCGTCAATGTCGTCAATGTCGTCTATGTCGTCAATATCGTCAATGTCGTCAAATTCGTCAATATCGTCTATGTCGTCTATGTCGTCAATGTCGTCAATGTCGTCTATGTCGTGAATGTCGTCAATGTCATCTATGTCGTCAATGTCGTCAATGTCGTCAATGTCTTCAATGCTGTCAATGTTGTCAATGTTATACTTGTTGTCTATGTCATCTATGTCGTCAATGTCGTCAATATCGTCAATGTCGTGAAAGTCGTCAATATCGTCTATGTCGTCAATGTCGTCTATGTCGTCTGTGTCGTCTATGTCGTCAATATCGTCAATGTCGTCAATGTCTTCAATGTCGTCAATGTCGTCTATGTCGTCAATGTCGTCAAAGTCGTAAATATGGTCTACATCGTCTATGTCATAGATAGATAAATAGATTATTTATTTGTTCCATAGATCCATATTGAGGGGATCCTCGTGGATGTGGAACATGTCAAGAAACAAAATTTACAAGTTGAATAACAAATAATACTAATAATATAAATACATACACTTATAATAGAAATACAGATACATAATTTTTAAGGTTTTTTTGCTGATAATATAATAATACTAATATAGTATGAGTGCATGCATCATTTGGTACAATTTAGAAATTCACTAATGGAGTAGAAGGAATTGGCCACTAGAAAGTCTTTTATGTTCCTCTTAAACTGATCTTTATTTGTAGCTAAATTTTTTATACTTGATGGTAAATTATTGAAAATGTGTGTTCCTGAGTAGTGGACCCCTTTTTGAACTAAGGTAAGTGCTTTTAAATCCTTGTGTAGATCATTTTTATTTCTAGTATTATATGTATGAACTGAGCTGTTTGTTGGGAAAAGGGATATATTATTTATGACAAATTTCATTAAGGAATAAATATACTGAGAGGCAGTAGTTAATATACCCAGTTCTTTGAAGAGGCTTCTACAAGACGTCCGTGAATTTACTCCACAAATAATACGTATTACACGTTTTTGGACTCTGAAGACTTTTGACTGACTTGAAGAGTTACCCCAAAATATTATACCATATGACATTAAGGAATGAAAGTAAGCAAAGTATGCAAGCTTTGTTATTTTTATGTCTCCTCGTCTGATAACACTCGTATTGAAAATACAGATTTGTTGAGTCGTTTCTGCAGTTCTGTGGTGTGCTCCTCCCAACTAAGTTTATTATCAAGCTGTAATCTCAGGAATTTAATTCTGTCAACTTCTTCTATCTGCTCTTCTTCATATTTAATGCATATGCTGTCAGGAAATCTCTTACATGTTCTGAACTGCATGTAGTGCGTCTTTTCAAAGTTTAATGACAATGAGTTGGCTTTAAACCATTTATTAATATTCATGAAAATATCATTAGCAGACTTTTCTACCACTATACTTGACGTACTCTTTATTGCAATACTTGTATCATTTGCAAACAAAAAGAACTCTGCTTCTGGTAGTGTCAATCTCGTCAAAGACGTCAATATCGTCTATGTCGTCAATGTCGTCAATGTCGTCAATGTCATCAATATCGTCAATGTCGTCAATGTCGTCAAAGTCGTCAATATCGTCTATGTCGTCAATGTCGTCTATGTCGTCTATGTCGTCTATGTCGTCAATATCGTCTATGTCGTCAATGTCATCAATGTAGTCAATGTCGTCAATGTCGTCTATGTCGTCAATGTCGTTAATGTCATCAATGTCGTCAATATCGTCTATGCCGACTATGTCGTCAATGTCGTCTATGTCGTCAATGTCGTCAACGTCGTCAATGTCGTCTATGTCGTCAATGTCGTTAATGTCGTCAATGTCGTCAATATTGTCTATGTCGTCAATGTCGTCAATGTCGTCAAAGTCGTAATTATCGTCTATGTCGTCTATGTCGTCAATGTCGTCAATGTCGTCAATGTCGTCAACGTCGTCTATGTCAACAATGTCTTCAATGTCGTCAATGTCGTCAAAGTCATCAATATCGTCTATGTCGTCAATGTCGTCAAAGTCGTCTATATCGTCAATGTTGTCAATGTCGTCAATGTCGTCAATGTCGTCAATGTCGTCAATGTCGTCAATGTCGTCAAAGTCGTAAATATCGTCTACGTCTTCTATGTCATCAATGTCATCTGTGTCGTCAATGTCGTCAATGTCGTCAATGTCGTCAAAGTCGTCAATATCATGTATGTCGTCTATGTCGTCAAGGTCGTCAATGTCGTCTATGTCGTCAATATAGTCAATGTCGTCAATGTCGTCAATGCCGTCAATGTTGTCTATGTCGTCAATGTCTTCAATGCTGTCAATGTTGTCAATGTCATACCTGTTGTCTATGGCATCTATGTCGTCAAAGAATTAAATATCATCTATGTCGTCTATGTCGTCAATGTCGTCTATGTCGTCTTTGTCGTCAATGTCGTCAGTGTCGTCTATGTCGTCAATGTCGTCAATGTCGTCAATGTCGTCAAAGTCATCAATATCGTCTATGTCGTCAATGTCGTCAAAGTCGTCAATGTCCTCAATTTCGTCAATGTCGTCAATGTCGTCAATGTCGTCAATGTCGTCAATGTCGTCAATGTCGTCAATGTCGTCAAAGTCGTAAATATCGTCTACGTCTTCTATGTCATCAATGTCATCTGTGTCGTCAATGTTGTCAATGTCGTCAATGTCGTCAAAGTCGTCAATATCATGTATGTCGTTTATGTCGTCAATGTCGTCTATGTCGTCAAGGTCGTCAATGTCGTCTATGTCGTCAATATAGTCAATGTCGTCAATGTCTTCAAAGTCATCAATATCGTCTATGTCGTCAATGTCGTCAATGTCGTCTATGCCGTCAATGTTGTCTATGTCGTCAATGTCTTCAATTCTGTCAATGTTGTCAATGTCATACCTGTTGTCTATGTCATCTGTGTCGGCAAAGAATTAAATATCATCTATGTCGTCTATGTCGTCAATGTCGTCTATGTCGTCTATGTCGTCAATGTCGTCAGTGTCGTCTATGTCGTCAATGTCGTCAATGTCGTCAATGTCGTCAAAGTCATCAATATCGTCTATGTCGTCAATGTCGTCAAAGTCGTCAATGTCGTCAATTTCGTCAATGTCGTCAATGTCGTCAATGTCGTCAATGTCGTCAATGTCGTCAAAGTCGTAAATATCGTCTACGTATTCTATGTCATCAATGTCGTCTGTTTCGTCAATGTCGTCAATGTCGTCAAAGTCGTCAATATCATCTATGTCATCTATGTCGTCAATGTCGTCTATGTCGTCAATGTCGTCAATGACGTCAATGTCGTCAATGTCTTCAATGTTTTCAATGTTGTCAATGTCATACATGATGTCAATGTCATCTATGTCATCAATGTCGTCAAGGTCGTAAATATCGTCTATGTCGTTTATGTCGTCAATGTCGTCAATGTCGTCATAGTCGTCAATATCTTCTATGTCGTCAATGTCGTCAATTTCGTCAATGTCGTCAATTTCGTCAATGTCGTCAAAGGCGTCAATATCGTCTATGTCGTCTATGTAGTCAATGTCGTCAAAGACGTCTATGTTGTCTAGTTCGTCAATGTCGTCAATGGCGTCTTTGTCGTCAATATCGTCAATGTCGTCAAAGTCGTCAATATCGGTTATGTCGTCTCTGTCGTCAACATCTTTAATGTCGACTATGTCGTCAATGTCGTCAATGTCGTCTATGACGTCAATGTCGGCAATGTCGTCAATGTCGTCAAAGTCGTCAATATCGTCTATGTCGTCTATGTCGTCCATGTCATCAAAGTAGTCCATGTCGTCATTGTCGTCAATGACGTCAATGTCGTCAATGTTGGCTATGTTATCAATGTCGTCAAAGTCGTCAATATCGTCTATGTCGGCTATGTCGTCTGTGTCGTCAATGTCGTCAAAGTCGTCTATGTCGTCAATGTCATCAATGACAACAATGTCGTCATTGTCTTCAATGCTGTCAATGTTGTCAATGTCATACATGTTGTCTATGTCATCTATGTCGTCAAAGAATTAAATATCATCTATGTCGTCTATGTCGTCAGTGTCGTCTATGTCGTCTATGTCGTCAATGTTGTCTATGTCGTCTACTTCACATACGTCGTCAATATCGACTGTCTTCAATGTCGTCAATGTCGTCAATGTCGTCAAAATCGTCTATGTCATCAATTTCGTCAATATCGACATTTTCGTCAATGTCATCAATGTCGTCTATGTCGTCAATGTCGTCTATGTCGTCTATGTCGTCAATGTTGGCTAGGTTATCAATGTCGTCAAAGTTGTCAATATCGTCTATGTCCTCTATGTCGTCAATGTCGTCAATGTCGTCAAAATCGTCTATGTCGTCAATGTCGTCAAAGACGTCTATGTCGTCTACTTCGTCAATGTCGTCAATGGCGTCTTTGTCGGAAATATCGTCAATGTCGTCAAAGTCGTCAATATCGGTTATGTCGTCTATGTCTTCAATATCGTCAATGGCATCTTTGTCGCCAATATCGTCATTGTCGTCAGTCGTCAATATCAGTTATGTCGTCTATGTCGTCAATGTCGTCAATGTCGTCAATGTTGTCAATGTCGTCAATGTCGTCAATGTCGTCAAAGTCGTCAATATCGTCTATGTCGTCTATGTCGTCAATGTCATCAATGTCGTCAAAGTAGTCCATGTCGTCAATGTCGTCAATGACATATTTGTCGTCAATGTTGGCTAGGTTATCAATGTCGTCAAAGTCGTTAATATCGTCTATGTCGTCTATGTGGTCAATGTCGTCAATGTCGTCAATGTCGTCTATGTCGTCAATGTCGTCAATGTCGTCTATGTCGTCAATGTCGTCAATGTCGTCAATGTCGTCAAAGTCGTCAATATGGTCAATGTCGTGTATGTCGTCAATGTCGTGAATGTCGTCAAAGTAGTCTATGTCGTCAATGTTGGCAATGACATCAATGTCGTCAATGTCTTCATTGCTGTCAATGTTGTCAATGTCATACATGTTGTCTATGTCATATGTGTCGTCAATGTCGTCAAAGTCGTAAATATCGTCTATGTCGTCTATGTCGTCAATGTCGTCTATGTCATCAATGTCGTCTGTGTCGTCAATGTCGTCAATGTCGTCTATGTCGTCAAGATCGTCAATGTCGTCTATGCCGTCAATGTCGTCAATGTCGTCTATGTCGTCAATGTCGTCAATGCTGTCGATGTTGTCAATGTCATACATGTTGTCTACGTCATTTACTTTGTCAATGTCGTCAAAGTCGTAAATATCGTCTATGTCGTCTATGTCGTTAATGTCGTCTATGTCGTCTATGTCGTCAATGTCGTCATTGTCGTCTATGTCGTCAATGTCGACATTGTAGTCAAAGTCGTCAAAGTCGTCAATATCGTCTATGTCGTCTATGTCGTCAATGTCGTCAATGTCGTCAAAGTCGTCTATGTCGTCAATATCGTCAATGTCGTCAATGTCGTCAAAGTCGTAAATATGGTCTACATCGTCTATGTCATCAATGTCGTCTGTGTCGTCAATGTCGTCAATCTCGTCAAAGTCGTCAATGTCGTCCATGTCGTCTATGTCGTCAATGTCGTCAATGTCAATGTAGTCTATGTCATCAATATCGTCAATGTCGTCAATGTCGTCAATATCGTCTATGTTGTCAATGTCGTCTATGTCGTCTATGTCGTCAATATCGTCAATATCATCAATGTCGTCGATTTCGTCTATGCCGTCTATGTCGTCAATGTCGTCTATGTCGTCAATGTCGTCAACATCGTCAATGTCGTCTATGTCGTCAATGTCGTTACATTCGTCAATGTCGTCAGTATCGTCTATGTCGTCCATGTCGTCAATGTCGTCAAAGTCGTAATTATCGTCTATGTCGTCTATGTCGTCAATGTCGTCACTAACATCTATGTCGTCAATGTCGTCTATGTCGTCAATGTCGTCAAAGTCGTCAATGTCGACAATGTCGTCAATATCGTCTATGTCGTCCATGTCGTCAATGTTGTCTATGTCATCTACTTTGCCTATGTCGTCAATGTCGTCTATGTCTTCAATGTCGTCAGTGTCGTTAATGTCATCAATGTCGTCAATGTCGTCAATTTCGTCTATGTCGTCTATGTCGTCAATGTCGGCTAGGTTGTCAATGTCATCAATGTCGTCAATATCGTCTATGTCGTCTATGTCATCAAAGTCGTCAATGTCTTCAAAGTCGTCTATCTCGTCAATGTCGTCAATGACGTCAATGTCGTCAATGTCTTCAATGCTGTCATTGTTGTCAAAGTCATACATGTTGTCTATGTCATCTATGTCGTCAAAGTCGTAATTATCGTCTATGTCGTCAATGTCGTCAATGTCGTCTGTGTCGTCAATATCGTCAATGTCTTCAAAGTCGTCAATATCGCCAATGTGGTCAAAGTCGTCAATATCGTCAATGTAGTCAATGTCGTCTATGTCGTGTATGTCGTCTATGTCGTCAATGTCGTCTATGTTGTCATTGTCGTTACTGTCGTCAATATCGTCAATGTCGTCAATGTCGTCTATGTCGTCAATGTGGTTAATGTTGTCCATGCCGTCAATATCGTCTATGTCGTCAATGTCGTCCATGTCGTCAATGTCGTCAATGTCATCTATGTCGTCAATGTCGTTAATGCCGTCAATGTCGTCAATATCGTCTGTCGTCTATGTCGTCAATGTCGACTATGTCGTCAATTTCGTCAATGTCGTCTATGTCGTCAATATCGTCAATGTCGTCAAATTTGTCAATATCGTCTATGTCGTCTATGTCGTCAATGTCGTCAATGTCGTCTATGTCGTGAATGTCGTCAATGTCATCTATGTCGTCAATGTCGTCAATGTCGTCAATGTCTTCAATGCTGTCAATGTTGTCAATGTTATACTTGTTGTCTATGTCATCTATGTCGTCAATGTTGTCAATATCGTCAATGTCGTCAATGTCGTCAAAGTCGTCAATATCGTCTATGTCGTCAATGTCGTCTATGTCGTCTGTGTCGTCTATGTCGTCAATATCGTCAATGTCGTCAATGTCTTCAATGTCGTCAATGTCTATGTCGTCAATGTCGTCAATGTCGTCAAAGTCGTAATTATTGTCTACATAGTCTATGTCATAGATAGATAGATAGATTATTTATTTGTTCCGTAGATCCATATTGAGGGGATCCTCGTGGATGTGGAACATGTCAAGAAACAAAATTTACAAGTTGAATAACAAATAATACTAATAATATAAATACATACACTTGTAATAGAAATACAGATACATAATTTTTAAAGGTTTTTTTGCTGATAATATAATAATACTAATATAGTATGAGTGCATGCATCATTTGGTACTATTTAGAAATTCTCTAATGGAGTAGAAGGAATTGGCCACTAGAAAGTCTTTTAGGTTCCTCTTAAACTGATTTTTATTTGTAGCTAAATTTTTTATACTTGATGGTAAATTATTGAAAATGTGTGTTCCTGAGTAGTGGACCCCTTTTTGAACTAAGGTAAGTGCTTATAAATCCTTGTGTAGATCATTTTTATTTCTAGTATTGTATGTATGAACTGAGCTGTTTGTTGGGAAAAGGGATATATTATTTATGACAAATTTCATTAAGGAATAAATATTCTGAGAGGCAGTCGTTAATATACGCAGTTCTTTGAAGGGGCTTCTACAAGACGTCCGTGAATATACTCCACAAATAATACGTATTACACGCTTTTGAACTCTGAAGACTTTTGACTGACTTGAAGAGTTACCCCAAAATATTATACCATATGACATTAAGGAATGAAAGTAAGCAAAGTATGCAAGCTTTGTTATTTTTATGTCTCCTTGTCTGATAACACTCGTATTGAAAATACAGATTTGTTGAGTCGTTTATGCAGTTCTGTGGTGTGCTCCTCCCAACTAAGTTTATTATCAAGCTGTAATCCCAGGAATTTAATTCTGTCAACTTCTTCTATCTGCTCTTCTTCATATTTAATGCATATGCTGTCAGGAAATCTCTTATATGTTCTGAACTGCATGTAGTGCGTCTTTTCAAAGTTTAATGACAATGAGTTGGCTTTAAACCATTTATTAATGTTCATGAAAATATCATTAGCAGACTTTTCTACCACTATACATAATGTACTCTTTATTGCAATACTTGTATCATTTGCAAACAAAAAGAACTCTGCTTCTGGTAGTGTCAATCTCGTCAAAGACGTCAATATCGTCTATGTCGTCTATGTCGTCTATGTCGTCAATGTCGTCAATGTCGTCAATGTCATCAATATCGTCAATGTCGTCAATGTCGTAAAAGTCGTCAATATTGTCTATGTCGTCAATGTCGTCTATGTCGTCTATGTCGTCTATGTCGTCAATATCGTCTATGTCGTCAATGTCATCAATGTAGTCAATGTCGTCAATGTCGTCTATGTCGTCAATGTCGTTAATGTCATCAATGTCGTCAATATCGTCTATGCCGACTATGTCGTCAATGTCGTCTATGTTGTCAATGTCGTCAACGTCGTCAATGTCGTCTATGGCGTCAATGTCGTTAATGTCGTCAATGTCGTCAATATCGTCTATGTCGTCCATGTCGTCAATGTCGTCAAAGTCGTAATTATCGTCTATGTCGTCTATGTCGTCAATGTCGTCAATGTCGTCAATGTCGTCTATGTCGACAATGTCATCAATGTCGTCAATGTCGTCAAAGTCATCAATATCGTCTATGTCGTCTATGTCGTCAATGTCGTCAAAGTCGTCTATGTCGTCAATGTTGTCAATGTCGTCAATGTCGTCAATGTCGTCAATGTCGTCAAAGTCGTAAATATTGTCTACGTCTTCTATGTCATCAATGTCATCTGTGTCGTCAATGTCGTCAATGTCGTCAATGTCGTCAAAGTCGTCAATATCATGTATGTCGTCTATGTCGTCAATGTCGTCTATGTCGTCAAGGTCGTCAATGTCGTCTATTTCGTCAATATAGTCAATGTCGTCAATGTCGTCAACGTCTTCAAAGTCGTCAATATCGTCTATGTCGTCAATGTAGTCAATGTCGTCGATGCCGTCAATGTTGTCTATGTCGTCAATGTCTTCAATGCTGTCAACGTTGTCAATGTCATACCTGTTGTCTATGTCATCTATGTCGTCAAAGAATTAAATATCATCTATGTCGTCTATGTCGTCAATGTCGTCTATGTCGTCTATGTCGTCAATGTCGTAAGTGTCGTCTATGTCGTCAATGTCGTCAATATCGTCTATGTCGTCTATGTCGTCAATGTCGTCAAAGTACTCCATGTCGTCATTGTCGTCAATGACGTCAATGTCGTCAATGTTGGCTAGGTTATCAAAGTCGTCAAAGTCGTCAATATCGTCTATGTCGTCTATGTCGTCTATGTCGTCAATGTCGTCAAAGTCGTCTATGTCGTCAATGTCGTCAAAGTCGTCAATGTCGTCAATATCGTCTTTGTCGTCTATGTAGTCAATGTCGTCAAAGCCGTCTATGTCGTCTAGTTCGTCAATGTCGTCAATGGCGTCTTTGTCGTCAATATCGTCAATGTCGTCCAGGTCGTCAATATCGTTTATGTCGTCTATATCGTCAATGTAGTCAATGTCGTCTATATCGTCATTGTCGTCAATGTCGTCAATGTCGTCAAAGCCGTCAATATGGTCTATGTCGTCTATGTCGTCAATGTTGTCAATGTCGTCAAAGTATTCTATGTCGTCAATGTCGGCAATGACGTCAATGTCGTCAATGTCTTCAATGCTGTCAATGGTGTTAATGTCATACATGTTGTCTATGTCATGTATGTCGTCAAAGTCGTCTATGTCGTCAATGTTGTCAATGTCGTCAATGTCGTCAATGTCGTCAATGTCTTCAATGACGTCAATGTCGTCAATGTCTTCAATGCTGTCAATGGTGTTAATGTCATACATGTTGTCTATGTCATCTATGTCGTCAAAGTCGTCTATGACGTCAATGTTGTCAATGTCGTCAATGTCTTCAATGTCGTCAATGTCGTCAAAGTAGTAATTATCGTCTACATTTTCTGTGTCATCAATGTCGTCTGTGTCGTCAATGTCGTCAATGTCGCCTATGTCGTCAAGGCCGTCAATGTCGTCTATGTCGTCAATATCGTCAATGTCGTCAATGTCGTCAATGTCTTCAAAGTCGTCAATATCGTCTATGTCGTCTATGTCGTCAATGTCGTCAATGTCGTCTATGCCGTCAATGTAGTCAATGTCGTCTATGTCGCCAATGTCGTCAATGCTGTCGATGTTGTCAATGTCATACATGTTGTCTATGTCATCTACTTTGTCAATGACGTCAAAGTCGTAAATATCGTCTATGTCGTCTATGTCGTCAATGTCGTCTAAGTCGTCAATGTCGTCAATGTCGTCTATGTCATCAATGTCGTTATTGTCGTCAATTACGTCAATAACGTCTATGTCGTCAATGTCGTCAATGTCTTCAAAGTCGTCAATATCGTCTATGTCGTCAATGTCTTCAAAGTCGTCAATATCGTCTATGTCGTCTATGTCGTCAATGTCGTCATAGTCGTCTATGCCGTCAATGTCGTCAATGTCGTCTATATCGTCAATGTAGTCAATGTCGTCTATGTCGTCATTGTCGTCAATGTCGTCAATGTCGTCAAAGCCGTCAATATGGTCTATGTCGACTATGTCGTCAATGTCGTCAATGTCGTCAAAGTAGTCTATGTCGTAAATGTCGGCAATAACGTCAATGTCGTCAATGTCTTCAATGCTGTCAATGGTGTTAATGTCATACATGTTGTATATGTCATCTATGTCGTCAAAGTCGTCTATGTCGTAAATGTTGTCAATGTCGTCAATGTCGTCAATGTCGTCAATGTCGTCAATGTCGTCAATGTCGTCAAAGTCGTAAATATCGTCTACATCTTCTATGTCATCAATGTCGTCTGTGTCGTCAAATGTCGTCAATGTCGCCTATGTCGTCAAGGTCGTCAATGTCGTCTATGTCGTTAATATCGTCAATGTCGGCAATGTCGTCAATGTCTTCAAAGTCGTCAATATCGTCTATGTCGTCTATGTCGTCAACGTCGTCAATGTCGTCTATGCCGTCAATGTCGTCAATGTCGTCTATGTCGTCAATGTCATCAATGCTGTCGATGTTGTGAATGTCATACCTGTTGTCTATGTCATCTATGTCGTCAAAGAATTAAATATCGTCTATGTCGTCTATGTCGTCAATGTCGTCTATGTCGTCTATGTCGTCAATGTCGTCAGTGTCGTCTATGTCGTCAATGTCGTCAATGTCGTCAATGTCGTCAAAGTCATCAATATCGTCTATGTCGTCTATGTCGTCAATATCGTCAAAGTCGTCAATGTCGTCAATGTCGTCAATGTCGTCAATGTCGTCAATGTCGTCAATGTCGTCAAAGTCGTAAATATCGTCTACGTATTCTATGTCATCAATGTTGTCTGTGTCGTCAATGTCGACAATGTCGTCAATGTCGTCAAAGTCGTCAATATCATCTATGTCGTCTATGTCGTCAATGTCGACTACGTCGTCAATGTCGTCAATGACGTCAATGTCGTCAATGTCTTCAATGTTTTCAATGTTGTCAATGTCATACATTTTGTCAATGTCATCTATGTCATCAATGTCGTCAATGTCGTAAATATCGTCTATGTCGTTTATGTCGTCAATGTCGTCAATGTCGTCATGGTCGTCAATATCTTCTATGTCGTCTATGTCGTCAATGTCGTCAATTACCTCAATGTCGTCAAAGGCGTCAATATGGTCTATGTCGTCTATGTAGTCACTGTCGTCAAAGACGTCTATGTTGTCTAGTTCGTCAATGTCCTCAATGGTGTCTTTGTCGTCAATATCGTCAATGTCGTCAAAGTCATCAATATCGTCTATGTCGTCTATGTCGTCAATGTCGTCAAAGTCGTCTATGTCGTCACTGTTGTCAATGTCGTCAATGTCGTCAATGTCGTCAAAGACGTAAATATCGTCTACGTCTTCTATGTCATCAATGTTATCTGTGTCGTCAATGTCGTCAATGTCGTCAATGTCGTCAAAGTCGTCAATATCATCTATGTCGTCTATGTCGTCAATGTCGTCTATATCGTGAAGGTCGTTAATGTCGTCTATGTCGTCAATATAGTCAATGCCGTCAATGTCGTCAATGTCTTCAATGTCGTCAATATCGTCTATGTCATCAATGTCGTCAATGTCGTCTATGCCGTCAATATCGTCTATGTCGTCAATGTCTTCAATGCTGTCAATGTTGTCAATGTCATACCAGTTGTCTATGTCATCTATGTTCTCAATGTCGTCAAAGTCGTAAATATCATCTATGTCGTCTATGTCGTCAATATCGTCTATGTCTTCTATGTCGTCAATGTCGACAATGTCGTCTATGTCGTCAATGTCGTCAATGTCGTCAAAGTCGTCAAAGTCGTCAATATCGTCTATGTCGTCTATGTAGTCAATGTCGTCAAAGTCGTCTATGTCGTCAATGTCGTCTATGTCGTCATTGTCGTCAATGTCGTCAATGTCATCAAAGCCGTCAATATGGTCTATGTCGTCTATGTCGTCAATGTCGTCAATGTCGTCAATGTCTTCAATGCTGTCAATGGTGTTAATGTCATACATGTTGTCTATGTCATCTATGTCGTCAAAGTCGTCTACGTCGTCAATGTTGTCAATGTCGTCAATGTCGTCAATGTCGTCAATGTCGTCAATGACGTCAATGTCGTCAATGTCTTCAATGCTGTCAATGGTGTTAATGTCATACATGTTGTCTATGTCATCTATGTCGTCAAAGTCGTCTATGTCGTCAATGTTGTCAATGTCGTCAATGTCTTCAATGTCGTCAATGTCGTCAAAGTCGTAAATATCGTCTACATCTTCTGTGTCATCAATGTCGTCTGTGTCGTCAATGTCGTCAATGTCGCCTATGTCGTCAAGGTCGTCAATGTCGTCTATGTCGTCAATATCGTCAATGTCGTCAATGTCGTCAATGTCTTCAAAGTCGTCAATATCGTCTATGTCGTCTATGTCGTCAATGTCGTCTATGCCGTCAATGTCGTCAATTCTGTCGATGTTGTCAATGTCATACATGTTGTCTATGTCGTCTACTTTGTCAATGTCGTCAAAGTCGTAAATATCGTCTATGTCGTCTATGTCGTCAATGTCGTCTATGTCGTCAATGTCGTCAATGTCGTCTATGTCATCAATGTCGTTAATGTCGTCAATTACGTCAACATCGTCTATGTCGTCAATGTCGTCAATGTCATCAAACTCGTCAATATCGTCTATGTCTTCTATGTCGTCAATGTCGTCAATGTCGTCTATGCCGTCAATGTCGTCAATGTCGTCTATGTCGTCAATGTCGTCAATAATGTCTATGTTTGCAATGTCATACATGTTGTCTATGTCATCTACATTGTCAATGTCGTCAAAGTCGTAAATATCGTCTATGTCGTCTAGTCGTCAATGTCGTCTGTGTCGTCAATGTCGTCAATGTCGCCTATGTCGTCAAGGTTGTCAATGTCGTCTATGTCGTCAAAATCGTCAATGTCGTCAATGTCGTCAATGTCTTCAAAGTCTACAATATCGTCTATGTCGTCTATGTCGTCAATGTCGTCAATGTCGTCTATGCCGTCAATGTCGTCAATGTCGTGTATATCGTCAATGTAGACAATGTCGTCTATGTTGTCATTGTCGTCAATGTCGTCAATGTCGTCAAAGACGTCAATATGGTCTATGTCGTAAATGTCGGCAATGACGTCAATGTCGTCAATGTCTTCAATGCTGTCAATCGTGTTAATGTCATACATGTTGTATATGTCATCTATGTCGTCAAAGTCGTCTATGTCGTCAATGTTGTCAATGTCGTCAATGTCGTCAATGTCGTCAATGTCGTCAATGTCGTCAAAGTCGTAAATATCGTCTTTATTTTCTATGTCATCAATGTCGTCTGTGTCGTCAATGTCGTCAATGTCGCCCATGTCGTCAAGGTCGTCAATGTCGTCTATGTCGTTAATAACGTCAATGTCGTCAATGTCGTCAATGTCTTCAAAGTCGTCAATATCGTCTATGTCGTCTATGTCGTCAATGTCGTCAAAGTCGTCTATGCCGTCAATGTCGTCAATGTCGTCTATGTCGTCAATGTCGTCAATGCTGTCGATGTTGTCAATGTCATACCTGTTGTCTATGTCATCTATGTCGTCATAGAATTAAATATCATCTATGTCGTCTATGTCGTCAATGTCGTCTATGTCGTCAATGTCGTCAGTGTCGTCTATGTCGTCAATGTCGTCAAAGTCATCAATATCGTCTATGTCGTCAATGTCGTCAAAGTCGTCTATGTCGAAAATGTCGTCAATGTCTTCAATGTCGTCAATGTCGTCAATGTCGTCAAAGTCGTAAATATCGTCTACGTATTCTATGTCATCAATGTTGACTGTGTCGTCAATGTCGTCAATGTCGTCAAAGTCGTCAATATCATCTATGTCGTCTATGTCGTCAATGTCGTCTATGTCGTCAATGTCGTCAATGACGTCAATGTCGTCAATTTCTTCAATGTTTTCAATGTTGTCAATGTCATACATGTTGTCAATGTCATCTATGTCATCAATGTTGTCAATGTCGTAAATATCGTCCATGTCGTTTATGTCGTCAATGTCGTCATAGTCTTCAATATCTTCTATGTCGTCTATGTCGTCAATGTCGTCAATGTCCTCAATGTCGTCAAAGGCGTCAATATCGTCTATGTCGACTATGTTGTCAATGTCGTCAAAGACGTCTATGTTGTCTAGTTCGTCAATGTCATCAATGGCGTCTTTGTCGTCAATATCGTCAATGTCGTCAAAGTCGTCAATATCGGTTATGTCGTCTATGTCGTCAATATCTTTAATGTCGACTATGTCGTCAATGTCGTCAATGTCGTCTATGTCGTCAATGTCTTCAATGCTGTCAATGTTGTCAATGTCATACCTGTTGTCTATGTCATCTAAGTTCTCAATGTCGTCAAAGTCGTAAATATCATCTATGTCGTCCATGTCGTCAATATCGTCTATGTCTTCTATGTCGTCAATGTCGACAATGTCTTCTATGTCGTCAATGTCGTCAATGTCTTCAAAGTCGTCAAAGTCGTCAATATCGTCTATGTCGTCTATGTAGTCAATGTCGTCAAAGACGTCTATGTCGTCAAGTTCGTCAATGTCGTCAATGGCGTCTTTGTCGTCAATATCGTCAATGTCGTCCAGGTCGTCAATATCGTTTATGTCGTCTATATCATCAATGTAGTCAATGTCGTCTATGTCGTCATTGTCGTCAATGTCGTCAATGTCGTCAAAGCCGTCAATATGGTCTATGTCGTCTATGTCGTCAATGTTGTCAATGTCGTCAAAGTATTCTATGTCGTCAATGTCGGCAATGACGTCAATGACGTCAATGTCGTCAATGTCTTCAATGCTGTCAATGGCGTTAATGTCATACATGTTGTCTATGTCATTTATATCGTCAAAGTCGTCTATGTCGTCAATGTTGTCAATGTCGTCAATGTCTTCAATATCGTCAATGTCGTCAAAGTCGTAAATATCGTCTACATCTTCTATGTCATCAATGTCGTCTGTGTCGTCAATGTCGTCAATGTCACCTATGTCATCAAGGTCGTCAATGTCGTCTATGTCGTCAATATCGTCTATGTCGTCAATGTCGTCAATGTCTTCAAAGTCGTCAATATCATCTATGTTGTCTATGTCGTCAATGTCGTCAATGTCGTATATGCCGGCAATGTCGTCAATGTCGTCTATGTCGTCAATGTCGTCAATGCTGTCGATGTTGTCAATGTCATACATGTTGTCTATGTCATCTACATTGTCAATGTCGTCAAAGTCGTAAATATCGTCTATGTCGTCTATGTCGTCAATGTCGTCTATGTCGTTAATGTCGTCAATGTCGTCAATGTCGTCAATATCGTCTATGTCATCAATGTCGTTAATGTCGTCAATTACGTCAATATCGTTTATGTCGTCAATGTCGTCAATGTCTTTAAAGTCGTCAATATCGTCTATGTCGTCTATGTCGTCAATGTCGTCAAAGTCGTAAATATTGTCTACGTCTTCTATGTCATCAATGTCATCTGTGTCGTCAATGTCGTCAATGTCGTCAATGTCGTCAATGTCGTCAAAGTCGTCAATATCATGTATGTCGTCTATGTCGTCAATGTCGTCTATGTCGTCAAGGTCGTCAATGTCGTCTATTTCGTCAATATAGTCAATGTCGTCAATGTCGTCAACGTCTTCAAAGTCGTCAATATCGTCTATGTCGTCAATGTAGTCAATGTCGTCTATGCCGTCAATGTTGTCTATGTCGTCAATGTCTTCAATGCTGTCAACGTTGTCAATGTCATACCTGTTCTCTATGTCATCTATGTCGTCAAAGAATTAAATATCATCTATGTCGTCTATGTCGTCAATGTCGTCTATGTCGTCTATGTCGTCAATGTCGTAAGTGTCGTCTATGTCGTCAATGTCGTCAATATCGTCTATGTCGTCTATGTCGTCAATGTCGTCAAAGTACTCCATGTCGTCATTGTCGTCAATGACGTCAATGTCGTCAATGTTGGCTAGGTTATCAAAGTCGTCAAAGTCGTCAATATCGTCTATGTCGTCTATGTCGTCTATGTCGTCAATGTCGTCAAAGTCGTCTATGTCGTCAATGTCGTCAATGACAACAATGTCGTCTATGTCTTCATTGCTGTCAATGTTGTCAATGTCATACCTGTTGTCTATGTCATCTATGTTCTCAATGTCGTCAAAGTCGTAAATATCATCTATGTCGTCTATGTCGTCAATATCGTCTATGTCTTCTATGTCGTCAATGTCGACAATGTCGTCTATGTCGTCAATGTCGTCAATGTCGTCAAAGTCGTCAATGTCGTCAATATCGTCTTTGTCGTCTATGTAGTCAATGTCGTCAAAGCCGTCTATGTCGTCTAGTTCGTCAATGTCGTCAATGGCGTCTTTGTCGTCAATATCGTCAATGTCGTCCAGGTCGTCAATATCGTTTATGTCGTCTATATCGTCAATGTAGTCAATGTCGTCTATATCGTCATTGTCGTCAATGTCGTCAATGTCGTCAAAGCCGTCAATATGGTCTATGTCGTCTATGTCGTCAATGTTGTCAATGTCGTCAAAGTATTCTATGTCGTCAATGTCGGCAATGACGTCAATGTCGTCAATGTCTTCAATGCTGTCAATGGTGTTAATGTCATACATGTTGTCTATGTCATGTATGTCGTCAAAGTCGTCTATGTCGTCAATGTTGTCAATGTCGTCAATGTCGTCAATGTCGTCAATGTCTTCAATGACGTCAATGTCGTCAATGTCTTCAATGCTGTCAATGGTGTTAATGTCATACATGTTGTCTATGTCATCTATGTCGTCAAAGTCGTCTATGACGTCAATGTTGTCAATGTCGTCAATGTCGTCAATGTCTTCAATGTCGTCAATGTCGTCAAAGTCGTAATTATCGTCTACATTTTCTGTGTCATCAATGTCGTCTGTGTCGTCAATGTCGTCAATGTCGCCTATGTCGTCAAGGCCGTCAATGTCGTCTATGTCGTCAATATCGTCAATGTCGTCAATGTCGTCAATGTCTTCAAAGTCGTCAATATCGTCTATGTCGTCTATGTCGTCAATGTCGTCAATGTCGTCTATGCCGTCAATGTAGTCAATGTCGTCTATGTCGCCAATGTCGTCAATGCTGTCGATGTTGTCAATGTCATACATGTTGTCTATGTCATCTACTTTGTCAATGACGTCAAAGTCGTAAATATCGTCTATGTCGTCTATGTCGTCAATGTCGTCTAAGTCGTCAATGTCGTCAATGTCGTCTATGTCATCAATGTCGTTAATGTCGTCAATTACGTCAATAACGTCTATGTCGTCAATGTCTTCAATGTCTTCAAAGTCGTCAATATCGTCTATGTCGTCTATGTCGTCAATGTCGTCATAGTCGTCTATGCCGTCAATGTCGTCAATGTCGTCTATATCGTCAATGTAGTCAATGTCGTCTATGTCGTCATTGTCGTCAATGTCGTCAATGTCGTCAAAGCCGTCAATATGGTCTATGTCGACTATGTCGTCAATGTCGTCAATGTCGTCAAAGTAGTCTATGTCGTAAATGTCGGCAATGACGTCAATGTCGTCAATGTCTTCAATGCTGTCAATGGTGTTAATGTCATACATGTTGTATATGTCATCTATGTCGTCAAAGTCGTCTATGTCGTAAATGTTGTCAATGTCGTCAATGTCGTCAATGTCGTCAATGTCGTCAATGTCGTCAATGTCGTCAATGTCGTCAAAGTCGTAAATATCGTCTACATCTTCTATGTCATCAATGTCGTCTGTGTCGTCAAATGTCGTCAAATGTCGTCTATGTCGTCTATGTCGTCAACGTCGTCAATGTCGTCTATGCCGTCAATGTCGTCAATGTCGTCTATGTCGTCAATGTCATCAATGCTGTCGATGTTGTGAATGTCATACCTGTTGTCTATGTCATCTATGTCGTCAAAGAATTAAATATCGTCTATGTCGTCTATGTCGTCAATGTCGTCTATGTCGTCTATGTCGTCAATGTCGTCAGTGTCGTCTATGTCGTCAATGTCGTCAATGTCGTCAATGTCGTCAAAGTCATCAATATCGTCTATGTCGTCTATGTCGTCAATATCGTCAAAGTCGTCAATGTCGTCAATGTCGTCAATGTCGTCAATGTCGTCAATGTCGTCAATGTCGTCAATGTCGTCAAAGTCGTAAATATCGTCTACGTATTCTATGTCATCAATGTTGTCTGTGTCGTCAATGTCGACAATGTCGTCAATGTCGTCAAAGTCGTCAATATCATCTATGTCGTCTATGTCGTCAATGTCGACTACGTCGTCAATGTCGTCAATGACGTCAATGTCGTCAATGTCTTCAATGTTTTCAATGTTGTCAATGTCATACATTTTGTCAATGTCATCTATGTCTTCAATGTCGTCAATGTCGTAAATATCGTCTATGTCGTTTATGTCGTCAATGTCTACAATGTCGTCATGGTCGTCAATATCTTCTATGTCGTCTATGTCGTCAATGTCGTCAATTACCTCAATGTCGTCAAAGGCGTCAATATGGTCTATGTCGTCTATGTAGTCAATGTCGTCAAAGACGTCTATGTTGTCTAGTTCGTCAATGTCCTCAATGGTGTCTTTGTCGTCAATATCGTCAATGTCGTCAAAGTCATCAATATCGTCTATGTCGTCTATGTCGTCAATGTCGTCAAAGTCGTCTATGTCGTCACTGTTGTCAATGTCGTCAATGTCGTCAATGTCGTCAAAGACGTAAATATCGTCTACGTCTTCTATGTCATCAATGTTATCTGTGTCGTCAATGTCGTCAATGTCGTCAAAGTCGTCAATATCATCTATGTCGTCTATGTCGTCAATGTCGTCTATATCGTGAAGGTCGTTAATGTCGTCTATGTCGTCAATATAGTCAATGCCGTCAATGTCGTCAATGTCTTCAAAGTCGTCAATATCGTCTATGTCATCAATGTCGTCAATGTCGTCTATGCCGTCAATGTCGTCTATGTCGTCAATGTCTTCAATGCTGTCAATGTTGTCAATGTCATATCAGTTGTCTATGTCATCTATGTTCTCAATGTCGTCAAAGTCGTAAATATCATCTATGTCGTCTATGTCGTCAATATCGTCTATGTCTTCTATGTCGTCAATGTCGACAATGTCGTCTATGTCGTCAATGTCGTCAATGTCGTCAAAGTCGTCAAAGTCGTCAATATCGTCTATGTCGTCTATGTAGTCAATGTCGTCAAAGTCGTCTATGTCGTCAATGTCGTCTATGTCGTCATTGTCGTCAATGTCGTCAATGTCATCAAAGCCGTCAATATGGTCTATGTCGTCTATGTCGTCAATGTCGTCAATGTCGTCAATGTCTTCAATGCTGTCAATGGTGTTAATGTCATACATGTTGTCTATGTCATCTATGTCGTCAAAGTCGTCTATGTCGTCAATGTTGTCAATGTCGTCAATGTCGTCAATGTCGTCAATGTCGTCAATGACGTCAATGTCGTCAATGTCTTCAATGCTGTCAATGGTGTTAATGTCATACATGTTGTCTATGTCATCTATGTCGTCAAAGTCGTCTATGTCGTCAATGTTGTCAATGTCGTCAATGTCTTCAATGTCGTCAATGTCGTCAAAGTCGTAAATATCGTCTACATCTTCTGTGTCATCAATGTCGTCTGTGTCGTCAATGTCGTCAATGTCGCCTATGTCGTCAAGGTCGTCAATGTCGTCTATGTCGTCAATATCGTCAATGTCGTCAATGTCGTCAATGTCTTCAAAGTCGTCAATATCGTCTATGTCGTCTATGTCGTCAATGTCGTCAATGTCGTCTATGCCGTCAATGTCGTCAATTCTGTCGATGTTGTCAATGTCATACATGTTGTCTATGTCGTCTACTTTGTCAATGTCGTCAAAGTCGTAAATATCGTCTATGTCGTCTATGTCGTCAATGTCGTCTATGTCGTCAATGTCGTCAATGTCGTCTATGTCATCAATGTCGTTAATGTCGTCAATTACGTCAACATCGTCTATGTCGTCAATGTCGTCAATGTCTTCAAACTCGTCAATATCGTCTATGTCTTCTATGTCGTCAATGTCGTCTATGTCGTCTATGCCGTCAATGTCGTCAATGTCGTCTATGTCGTCAATGTCGTCAATAATGTCTATGTTTGCAATGTCATACATGTTGTCTATGTCATCTACATTGTCAATGTCGTCAAAGTCGTAAATATCGTCTATGTCGTCTAGTCGTCAATGTCGTCTGTGTCGTCAATGTCGTCAATGTCGCCTATGTCGTCAAGGTTGTCAATGTCGTCTATGTCGTCAAAATCGTCAATGTCGTCAATGTCGTCAATGTCTTCAAAGTCGACAATATCGTCTATGTCGTCTATGTCGTCAATGTCGTCAATGTCGTCTATGCCGTCAATGTCGTCAATGTCGTGTATATCGTCAATGTAGACAATGTCGTCTATGTTGTCATTGTCGTCAATGTCGTCAATGTCGTCAAAGACGTCAATATGGTCTATGTCGTAAATGTCGGCAATGACGTCAATGTCGTCAATGTCTTCAATGCTGTCAATCGTGTTAATGTCATACATGTTGTATATGTCATCTATGTCGTCAAAGTCGTCTATGTCGTCAATGTTGTCAATGTCGTCAATGTCGTCAATGTCGTCAATGTCGTCAATGTCGTCAAAGTCGTAAATATCGTCTTTATTTTCTATGTCATCAATGTCGTCTGTGTCGTCAATGTCGTCAATGTCGCCCATGTCGTCAAGGTCGTCAATGTCGTCTATGTCGTTAATATCGTCAATGTCGTCAATGTCGTCAATGTCTTCAAAGTCGTCAATATCGTCTATGTCGTCTATGTCGTCAATGTCGTCAAAGTCGTCTATGCCGTCAAAGTCGTCAATGTCGTCTATGTCGTCAATGTCGTCAATGCTGTCGATGTTGTCAATGTCATACCTGTTGTCTATGTCATCTATGTCGTCATAGAATTAAATATCATCTATGTCGTCTATGTCGTCAATGTCGTCTATGTCGTCAATGTCGTCAGTGTCGTCTATGTCGTCAATGTCGTCAAAGTCATCAATATCGTCTATGTCGTCAATGTCGTCAAAGTCGTCTATGTCGTAAATGTCGTCAATGTCTTCAATGTCGTCAATGTCGTCAATGTCGTCAAAGTCGTAAATATCGTCTACGTATTCTATGTCATCAATGTTGACTGTGTCGTCAATGTCGTCAATGTCGTCAAAGTCGTCAATATCATCTATGTCGTCTATGTCGTCAATGTCGTCTATGTCGTCAATGTCGTCAATGACGTCAATGTCGTCAATGTCTTCAATGTTTTCAATGTTGTCAATGTCATACATGTTGTCAATGTCATCTATGTCATCAATGTTGTCAATGTCGTAAATATCGTCCATGTCGTTTATGTCGTCAATGTCGTCATAGTCTTCAATATCTTCTATGTCGTCTATGTCGTCAAATGTCGTCAATGTCCTCAATGTCGTCAAAGGCGTCAATATCGTCTATGTCGTCTATGTTGTCAATGTCGTCAAAGACGTCTATGTTGTCTAGTTCGTCAATGTCATCAATGGCGTCTTTGTCGTCAATATCGTCAATGTCGTCAAAGTCGTCAATATCGGTTATGTCGTCTATGTCGTCAATATCTTTAATGTCGACTATGTCGTCAATGTCGTCAATGTCGTCTATGTCGTCAATGTCTTCAATGCTGTCAATGTTGTCAATGTCATACCTGTTGTCTATGTCATCTAAGTTCTCAATGTCGTCAAAGTCGTAAATATCATCTATGTCGTCCATGTCGTCAATATCGTCTATGTCTTCTATGTCGTCAATGTCGACAATGTCGTCTATGTCGTCAATGTCGTCAATGTCTTCAAAGTCGTCAAAGTCGTCAATATCGTCTATGTCGTCTATGTAGTCAATGTCGTCAAAGACGTCTATGTCGTCAAGTTCGTCAATGTCGTCAATGGCGTCTTTGTCGTCAATATCGTCAATGTCGTCCAGGTCGTCAATATCGTTTATGTCGTCTATATCATCAATGTAGTCAATGTCGTCTATGTCGTCATTGTCGTCAATGTCGTCAATGTCGTCAAAGCCGTCAATATGGTCTATGTCGTCTATGTCGTCAATGTTGTCAATGTCGTCAAAGTATTCTATGTCGTCAATGTCGGCAATGACGTCTATGTCGTCAATGTCTTCAATGCTGTCAATGGTGTTAATGTCATACATGTTGTCTATGTCATCTATGTCGTCAAAGTCGTCTATGTCGTCAATGTTGTCAATGTCGTCAATGTCGTCAATGTCGTCAATGACGTCAATGTCGTCAATGTCTTCAATGCTGTCAATGGCGTTAATGTCATACATGTTGTCTATGTCATTTATATCGTCAAAGTCGTCTATGTCGTCAATGTTGTCAATGTCGTCAATGTCTTCAATATCGTCAATGTCGTCAAAGTCGTAAATATCGTCTACATCTTCTATGTCATCAATGTCGTCTGTGTCGTCAATGTCGTCAATGTCACCTATGTCATCAAGGTCGTCAATGTCGTCTATGTCGTCAATATCGTCTATGTCGTCAATGTCGTCAATGTCTTCAAAGTCGTCAATATCATCTATGTTGACTATGTCGTCAATGTCGTCAATGTCGTATATGCCGGCAATGTCGTCAATGTCGTCTATGTCGTCAATGTCGTCAATGCTGTCGATGTTGTCAATGTCATACATGTTGTCTATGTCATCTACATTGTCAATGTCGTCAAAGTCGTAAATATCGTCTATGTCGTCTATGTCGTCAATGTCGTCTATGTCGTCAATGTCGTCAATGTCGTCAATGTCGTCAATATCGTCTATGTCATCAATGTCGTTAATGTCGTCAATTACGTCAATATCGTCTATGTCGTCAATGTCGTCAATGTCTTTAAAGTCGTCAATATCGTATATGTCGTCTATGTCGTCAATGTCGTCAATGTCGTCAATGACGTCAATGTCGTCTATATCGTCAATGTAGTCAATGTCGTCTATGTCGTGATTGTCGTCAATGTCGTCAATGTCGTCAAGGTCGTCAATGTCGTCTATGTCGTCAATATCGTCAAAGTCAGCAATGTCGTCAATGTCTTCAAAGACGTCAATATCGTCTATGTCGTCTATGTCGTCAATGTCGTCAATGTCGTCTATGCCGTCAATGTCATCAATGTCGTCTATATCGTCAATGTAGTCAATGTCGTCTATGTCGTCATTGTCGTCAATGTCGTCAATGTCGTCAAAGCTGTCAATATGGTCTATGTCGACTTCGTCGTCAATGTCGTCAATGTCGTCAAAGTAGTCTATGTCGTAAATGTTGGCAATGACGTCAATGTCGTCAATGTCTTCAATGCTGTCAATGGTGTTAATGTCATACATGATGTATATGTCGTCAAAGTCGTCTATGTCGTCAATGTTGTCAATGTCGTCAATGTCGTCAATGTCGTCAATGTCGTCAATGTCGTAAATATCGTCTACATCTTCTATGTAATCAATGTCGTCTGTGTCGTCAATGTCGTCAATGACGCCTATGTCGTCAATGTCGTCAATGTCGTCTATGTCGTTAATATCGTCAATGTCGTCAATGTCGTCAATGTCTTCAAAGTCGTCAATGTCGTCTATGTCGTCTATGTCGTCAATGTCGTCAATGTCGTCTATGCCGTCAATGTCGTCTATATCGTCAATGTAGACAATGTCGTCTATGTCGTCGTTGTCGTCAATGTCGTCAATGTCGTCAAAGACGTCAATATGGTCTATGTCGTAAATGTCGGCAATGACGTCAATGTCGTCAATGTCTTCAATGCTGTCAATCGTGTTAATGTCATACATGTTGTATATGTCATCTATGTCGTCAAAGTCGTCTATGTCGTCAATGTTGTCAATGTCGTCAATGTCGTCTATGTCGTCAATGTCGTCAATGCTGTCGATGTTGTCAATGTCATACCTGTTGTCTATGTCATCTATGTCGTCATAGAATTAAATATCATCTATGTCGTCTATGTCGTCAATGTCGTCTATGTCGTCAATGTCGTCAGTGTCGTCTATGTCGTCAATGTCGTCAAAGTCATCAATATCGTCTATGTCGTCAATGTCGTCAAAGTCGTCTATGTCGTAAATGTCGTCAATGTCATCAATGTCATCAATGTCGTCAATGTCGTCAAAGTCGTAAATATCGTCTACGTATTCTATGTCATCAATGTTGACTGTGTCGTCAATGTCGTCAATGTCGTCAAAGTCGTCAATATCATCTATGTCGTCAATTTCGTCAATGACGTCAATGTCGTCAATGTCTTCAATGTTTTCAATGTTGTCAATGTCATACATGTTGTCAATGTCATCTATGTCATCAATGTTGTCAATGTCGTAAAAATCGTCCATGTCGTTTATGTCGTCAATGTCGTCATAGTCTTCAATATCTTCTATGTCGTCTATGTCGTCAATGTCGTCAATGTCCTCAATGTCGTCAAAGGCGTCAATATCGTCTATGTCGTCTATGTTGTCAATGTCGTCAAAGACGTCTATGTTGTCTAGTTCGTCAATGTCATCAATGGCGTCTTTGTCGTCAATATCGTCAATGTCGTCAAAGTCGTAAATATCGTCTACATCTTCTGTGTCATCAATGTCGTCTGTGTCGTCAATGACGTCAATGTCGCCTATGTCGTCAAGGTCGTCAATGTCGTCTATGTCGTCAATATCGTCAATGTCGTCAATGTCGTCAATGTCTTCAAAGTCGTCAATATCGTCTATGTCGTCTATGTCGTCAATGTCGTCAATGTCGTCTATGCCGTCAATGTCGTCAATGTCGTCTATGTCGTCAATGTCGTCAATTCTGTCGATGTTGTCAATGTCATACATGTTGTCTATGTCGTCTACTTTGTCAATGTCGTCAAAGTCGTAAATATCGTCTATGTCGTCTATGTCGTCAATGTCGTCTATGTCGTCAATGTCGTCAATGTCGTCTATGTCATCAATGTCGTTAATTTCGTCAATTACGTCAATATCGTCTATGTCGTCAATGTCGTCAATGTCTTCAAACTCGTCAATATCGTCTATGTCTTCTATGTCGTCAATGTCGTCAATGTCGTCTATGCCTTTAATGTCGTCAATGTCGTCTATGTCGTCAATGTCGTCAATAATGTCTATGTTTGCAATGTCATACATGTTGTCTATGTCATCTACATTGTCAATGTCGTCAAAGTCGTAAATATCGTCTATGTCGTCTAGTCGTCAATGTCGTCTGTGTCGTCAATGTCGTCAATGTCGCCTATGCCGTCAAGGTTGTCAATGTCGTCTATGTCGTCAAAATCGTCAATGTCGTCAATGTCGTCAATGTCTTCAAAGTCGACAATATCGTCTATGTCGTCTATGTCGTCAATGTCGTCAATGTCGTCAATGCCGTCAATGTCGTCAATGTCGTCTATATCGTCAATGTAGACAATGTCGTCTATGTCGTCATTGTCGTCAATGTCGTCAATGTAGTCAAAGACGTCAATATGGTCTATGTCGTAAATGTCGGCAATGACGTCAATGTCGTCAATGTCTTCAATGCTGTCAATCGTGTTAATGTCATACATGTTGTATATGTCATCTATGTCGTCAAAGTCGTCTATGTCGTCAATGTTGTCAATGTCGTCAATGTCGTCAATGTCGTCAATGTCGTCAATGTCGTCAAAGTCGTAAATATCGTCTTTATTTTCTATGTCATCAATGTCGTCTGTGTCGTCAATGTCGTCAATGTCGCCCATGTCTTCAAGGTCGTCAATGTCGTCTATGTCGTTAATAACGTCAATGTCGTCAATGTCGTCAATGTATTCAAAGTCGTCAATATCGTCTATGTCGTCTATGTCGTCAATGTCGTCAAAGTCGTCTATGCCGTCAATGTCGTCAATGTCGTCTATGTCGTCAATGTCGTCAATGCTGTCGATGTTGTCAATGTCATACCTGTTGTCTATGTCATCTATGTCGTCATAGAATTAAATATCATCTATGTCGTCTATGTCGTCAATGTCGTCTATGTCGTCAAAGTCGTCAGTGTCGTCTATGTCGTCAATGTCGTCAAAGTCATCAATATCGTCTATGTCGTCAATGTCGTCAAAGTCGTCTATGTCGTAAATGTCGTCAATGTCTTCAATGTCGTCAATGTCGTCAATGTCGTCAAAGTCGTAAATATCGTCTACGTATTCTATGTCATCAATGTTGACTGTGTCGTCAATGTCGTCAATGTCGTCAAAGTCGTCAATATCATCTATGTCGTCTATGTCGTCAATGTCGTCTATGTCGTCAATGTCGTCAATGACGTCAATGTCGTCAATGTCTTCAATGTTTTCAATGTTGTCAATGTCATACATGTTGTCAATGTCATCTATGTCATCAATGTTGTCAATGTCGTAAATATCGTCCATGTCGTTTATGTCGTCAATGTCGTCATAGTCTTCAATATCTTCTATGTCGTCTATGTCGTCAATGTCGTCAATGTCCTCAATGTCGTCAAAGGCGTCAATATCGTCTATGTCGTCTATGTTGTCAATGTCGTCAAAGACGTCTATGTTGTCTAGTTCGTCAATGTCATCAATGGCGTCTTTGTCGTCAATATCGTCAATGTCGTCAAAGTCGTCAATATCGGTTATGTCGTCTATGTCGTCAATATCTTTAATGTCGACTATGTCGTCAATGTCGTCAATGTCGTCTATGTCGTCAATGTCTTCAATGCTGTCAATGTTGTCAATGTCATACCTGTTGTCTATGTCATCTAAGTTCTCAATGTCGTCAAAGTCGTAAATATCATCTATGTCGTCCATGTCGTCAATATCGTCTATGTCTTCTATGTCGTCAATGTCGACAATGTCGTCTATGTCGTCAATGTCGTCAATGTCTTCAAAGTCGTCAAAGTCGTCAATATCGTCTATGTCGTCTATGTAGTCAATGTCGTCAAAGACGTCTATGTCGTCAAGTTCGTCAATGTCGTCAATGGCGTCTTTGTCGTCAATATCGTCAATGTCGTCCTGGTCGTCAATATCGTTTATGTCGTCTATATCATCAATGTAGTCAATGTCGTCTATGTCGTCATTGTCGTCAATGTCGTCAATGTCGTCAAAGCCGTCAATATGGTCTATGTCGTCTATGTCGTCAATGTTGTCAATGTCGTCAAAGTATTCTATGTCGTTAATGTCGGCAATGACGTCTATGTCGTCAATGTCTTCAATGCTGTCAATGGTGTTAATGTCATACATGTTGTCTATGTCATCTATGTCGTCAAACTCGTCTATGTCGTCAATGTTGTCAATGTCGTCAATGTCGTCAATGTCGTCAATGACGTCAATGTCGTCAATGTCTTCAATGCTGTCAATGGCGTTAATGTCATACATGTTGTCTATGTCATTTATATCGTCTAAGTCGTCTATGTCGTCAATGTTGTCAATGTCGTCAATGTCTTCAATATCGTCAATGTCGTCAAAGTCGTAAATATCGTCTACATCTTCTATGTCATCAAGGTCGTCAATGTCGTCTATGTCGTCAATATCGTCTATGTCGTCAATGTCGTCAATGTCTTCAATGTCGTCAATATCATCTATGTTGTCTATGTCGCCAATGTCGTCAATGTTGTATATGCCGGCAATGTCGTCAAAGTCGTCTATGTCGTCAATGTCGTCAATGCTGTCGATGTTGTCAATGTCATACATGTTGTCTATGTCATCTACATTGTCAATGTCGTCAAAGTCGTAAATTTCGTCTATGTCGTCTATGTCGTCAATGTCGTCTATGTCGTCAATGTCGTCAATGTCGTCAATGTCGTCAATGTCGTCAATGTCGTCTATATCGTCAATGTAGTCAATGTCGTCTATGTCGTCATTGTCGTCAATGTCGTCAATGTCGTCAAGGTCGTCAATGTCGTCTATGTCGTCAATATCGTCAAAGTCAGCAATGTCGTCAATGTCTTCAAAGACGTCAATATCGTCTATGTCGTCTATGTCGTCAATGTCGTCAATGTCGTCTATGCCGTCAATGTCATCAATGTCGTCTATATCGTCAATGTAGTCAATGTCGTCTATGTCGTCATTGTCGTCAATGTCGTCAATGTCGTCAAAGCTGTCAATATGGTCTATGTCGACTTCGTCGTCAATGTCGTCAAAGTAGTCTATGTCGTAAATGTTGGCAATGACGTCAATGTCGTCAATGTCTTCAATGCTGTCAATGGTGTTAATGTCATACATGATGTATATGTCGTCAAAGTCGTCTATGTCGTCAATGTTGTCAATGTCGTCAATGTCGTCAATGTCGTCAATGTCGTCAATGTCGTAAATATCGTCTACATCTTCTATGTCATCAATGTCGTCTGTGTCGTCAATGTCGTCAATGACGCCTATGTCGTCAATGTCGTCAATGCTGTCGATGTTGTCAATGTCATACATGTTGTCTATGTCATCTACTTTGTCAATGTCGTCTACGTCGTCAATGTCGTCAATGACGTCAATGTCGTCAATGTCTTCAATGTTTTCAATGTTTTCAATGTCATACATTTTGTCAATGTCATCTATGTCATCAATGTCGTCAATGTCGTAAATATCGTCTATGTCGTTTATGTCGTCAATGTCGTCAATGTCGTCATGGTCGTCAATATCTTCTATGTCGTTAATATCGTCAATGTCGTCAATGTCGTCAATGTCTTCAAAGTCGTCAATGTCGTCTATGTCGTCTATGTCGTCAATGTCGTCAATGTCGTCTATGCCGTCAATGTCGTCAATGTCGTCTATGTCGTCAATGTCGTCAATGCTGTCGATGTTGTCAATGTCATACATGTTGTCTATGTCATCTACTTTGTCAATGTCGTCAAAGCCGTCAATATCGTCTATGTCGTCTATGTCGTCAATGTTGTCTATGTCGTCTACTTTGCTTATGTCGTCAATATCGTCTATGTCTTTAATGTCGTCAATGTCGTCAATGTCGTCAAAATCGTCTATGTCGTCAATTTCGTCAATATCGACATTTTCGTCAATGTCATCAATGTCGTCAATGTCGTCAATTTCGTCTATGTCGTCAATATCGTCAATGTTGGCTAGGTTATCAATGTCGTCAAAGTCGTCAATATCGTCTAAATCCTCTATGTCGTCAATGACGTCAATGTCGTCAAAGTCGTCTATGTCGTCAATGTCGTCAATGACATCAATATCGTCAATGTCTTCAATGCTGTCAATGTTGTCAATGTCATACATGTTTTCAATGTCATCTATGTCATCAATGTCGTGAAAGTCGTAAATATCGTCTATGTCGTTTCTTTCGTCAATGTCGTCAAAGTCGTCAATATCTTCTATGTCGTCTATGTCGTCAATGTCGTCAATTTCGTCAATGTCGTCAAAGGCGTCAATATCGTCTGTGTCATCTATGTAGTCAATGTCGTCAAAGACGTCTATGTCGCCTAGTTCGTCAATGTCGTCAATGGCGTCTTTGTCGTCAATATCGTCAATGTCGTCAAAGTCGTCAATATCGGTTATGTCGTCTATGTCGTCGATATCGTCAATGTCGTCTATGTCGTCAATGTCGTCAATGTCGTCTATGTCTTCAATGTCGTCAATGTCGTCAATGGCGTCTTTGTCGTCAATATCGTCATTGTCGTCAAAGTCGTCAATATCAGTTATGTCGTCTATGTCGTCAATGTCGTAAATGTCGTCAATATCGTCAATGTCGTCAATGTCGTCAAAGTCGTCAATATCGTCTATGTCGTCTATGTCGTCAATGTCGTCAATGTCGTCAAAGTAGTCCATGTCGTCAATGTCGTCAATGACATCAAAGTCGTCAATGTTGGCTAGGTTATCAATGTCGTCAAAGTGGTCAATATCGTCTATGTCGTCTATGTGGTCAATGTCGTCAATGTCGTCAAAGTCGCCTATGTCGTCAATGTCGTCTATGTCGTCAATATCGTCAATGTCGTCAAATTCGTCAATATCGTCTATGTCGTCTATGTCGTCAATGTCGTCAATGTCGTCTATGTCGTGAATGTCGTCAATGTCATCTATGTCGTCAATGTCGTCAATGTCGTCAATGTCTTCAATGCTGTCAATGTTGTCAATGTTATACTTGTTGTCTATGTCATCTATGTCGTCAATGTCGTCAATATCGTCAATGTCGTCAATGTCGTCAAAGTCGTCAATATCGTCTATGTCGTCAATGTCGTCTATGTCGTCTGTGTCGTCTATGTCGTCTGTGTCGTCATTATCGTCAATGTCGTCAATGTCTTCAATGTCGTCAATGTCGTCTATGTCGTCAATGTCGTCAATGTCGTCAAAGTCGTAAATATGGTCTACATAGTCTATGTCATAGATAGATAGATAGATTATTTATTTGTTCCGTAGATCCATATTGAGGGGATCCTCGTGGATGTGGAACATGTCAAGAAACAAAATTTACAAGTTGAATAACAAATAATACTAATAATATAAATACATACACTTGTAAAAGAAATACAGATACATAATTTTTAAGGTTTTTTTTGCTGATAATATAATAATACTAATATAGTATGAGTGCATGCATCATTTGGTACAATTTAGAAATTCTCTAATGGAGTAGAAGGAATTGGCCACTAGAAAGTCTTTTAGGATCCTCTTAAACTGATCTTTATTTGTAGCTAAATTTTTTATACTTGATGGTAAATTATTGAAAATGTGTGTTCCTGAGTAGTGGACCCCTTTTTGAACTAAGGTAAGTGCTTATAAATCCTTGTGTAGATCATTTTTATTTCTAGTATTGTATGTATGAACTGAGCTGTTTGTTGGGAAAAGGGATATATTATTTATGACAAATTTCATTAAGGAATAAATATTCTGAGAGGCAGTCGTTAATATACCCAGTTCTTTGAAGGGGCTTCTACAAGACGTCCGTGAATATACTCCACAAATAATACGTATTACACGTTTTTGGACTCTGAAGACTTTTGACTGACTTGAAGAGTTACCCCAAAATATTATACCATATGACATTAAGGAATGAAAGTAAGCAAAGAATGCAAGCTTTGTTATTTTTATGTCTCCTTGTCTGATAACACTCGTATTGAAAATACAGATTTGTTGAGTCGTTTATGCAGTTCTGTGGTGTGCTCCTCCCAACTAAGTTTATTATCAAGCTGTAATCCCAGGAATTTAATTCTGTCAACTTCTTCTATCTGCTCTTCTTCATATTTAATGCATATGCTGTCAGGAAATCTCTTACATGTTCTGAACTGCATGTAGTGCGTCTTTTCAAAGTTTAATGACAATGAGTTGGCTTTAAACCATTTATTAATGTTCATGAAAATATCATTAGCAGACTTTTCTACCACTATACATGACGTACTCTTTATTGCAATACTTGTATCATTTGCAAACAAAAAGAACTCTGCTTCTGGTAGTGTCAATCTCGTCAAAGACGTCAATATCGTCTATGTCGTCTATGTCGTCAATGTCGTCAATTTCGTCAATGTCATCAATATCGTCAATGTCGCCAATGTCGTCAAAGTCGTCAATATTGTCTAAGTCGTCAATGTCGTCTATGTCGTCTATGTCGTCTATTTCGTCAATATCGTCTATGTCGTCAATGTCATCAATGTAGTCAATGTCGTCAATGTCGTCTATGTCGTCAATGTCGTTAATGTCATCAATGTCGTCAATATCGTCTATGCCGACTATGTCGTCAATGTCGTCTATGTTGTCAATGTCGTCAACGTCGTCAATGTCGTCTATGTCGTCAATGTCGTTAATGTCGTCAATGTCGTCAATATCGTCTATGTCGTCCATGTCGTCAATGTCGTCAAAGTCGTAATTATCGTCTATGTCGTCTATGTCGTCAATGTCGTCAATGTCGTCTATGTCGACAATGTCGTCAATGTCGTCAATGTCGTCAAAGTCATCAATATCGTCTATGTCGTCTATGTCGTCAATGTCGTCAAAGTCGTCTATGTCGTCAATGTTGTCAATGTCGTCAATGTCGTCAATGTCGTCAAAGTCGTAAATATTGTCTACGTCTTCTATGTCATCAATGTCATCTGTGTCGTCAATGTCGTCAATGTCGTCAATGTCGTCAAAGTCGTCAATATCATGTATGTCGACTATGTCGTCAATGTCGTCTATGTCGTCAAGGTCGTCAATGTCGTCTATTTCGTCAATATAGTCAATGTCGTCAATGTCGTCAACGTCTTCAAAGTCGTCAATATCGTCTATGTCGTCAATGTCGTCAATGTCGTCTATGCCGTCAATGTTGTCTATGTCGTCAATGTCTTCAATGCTGTCAACGTTGTCAATGTCATACCTGTTGTCTATGTCATCTATGTCATCAAAGAATTAAATATCATCTATGTCGTCTATGTCGTCAATGTCGTCTATGTCGTCTATGTCGTCAATGTCGTAAGTGTCGTCTATGTCGTCAATGTCGTCAATATCGTCTATGTCGTCTATGTCGTCAATGTCGTCAAAGTACTCCATGTCGTCATTGTCGTCAATGACGTCAATGTCGTCAATGTTGGCTAGGTTATCAAAGTCGTCAAAGTCGTCAATATCGTCTATGTCGTCTATGTCGTCTATGTCGTCAATGTCGTCAAAGTCGTCTATGTCGTCAATGTCGTCAATGACAACAATGTCGTCAATGTCTTCAATGCTGTCAATGTTGTCAATGTCATACCTGTTGTCTATGTCATCTATGTTCTCAATGTCGTCAAAGTCGTAAATATCATCTATGTCGTCTATGTCGTCAATATCGTCTATGTCTTCTATGTCGTCAATGTCGACAATGTCGTCTATGTCGTCAATGTCGTCAATGTCGTCAAAGTCGTCAATGTCGTCAATATCGTCTTTGTCGTCTATGTAGTCAATGTCGTCAAAGCCGTCTATGTCGTCTAGTTCGTCAATGTTGTCAATGGCGTCTTTTTCGTCAATATCGTCAATGTCGTCCAGGTCGTCAATATCGTTTATGTCGTCTATATCGTCAATGTAGTCAATGTCGTCTATATCGTCATTGTCGTCAATGTCGTCAATGTCGTCAAAGCCGTCAATATGGTCTATGTCGTCTATGTCGTCAATGTCGTCAATGTCGTCAAAGTATTCTATGTCGTCAATGTCGGCAATGACGTCAATGTCGTCAATGTCTTCAATGCTGTCAATGGTGTTAATGTCATACATGTTGTCTATGTCATGTATGTCGTCAAAGTCGTCTATGTCGTCAATGTTGTCAATGTCGTCAATGTCGTCAATGTCGTCAATGTCTTCAATGACGTCAATGTCGTCAATGTCTTCAATGCTGTCAATGGTGTTAATGTCATACATGTTGTCTATGTCATCTATGTCGTCAAAGTCGTCTATGACGTCAATGTTGTCAATGTCGTCAATGTCTTCAATGTCGTCAATGTCGTCAAAGTCGTAATTATCGTCTACATTTTCTGTGTCATCAATGTCGTCTGTGTCGTCAATGTCGTCAATGTCGCCTATGTCGTCAAGGCCGTCAATGTCGTCTATGTCGTCAATATCGTCAATGTCGTCAATGTCTTCAAAGTCGTCAATATCGTCTATGTCGTCTATGTCGTCAATGTCGTCAATGTCGTCTATGCCGTCAATGTAGTCAATGTCGTCTATGTCGCCAATGTCGTCAATGCTGTCGATGTTGTCAATGTCATACATGTTGTCTATGTCATCTACTTTGTCAATGACGTCAAAGTCGTAAATATCGTCTATGTCGTCTATGTCGTCAATGTCGTCTAAGTCGTCAATGTCGTCAATGTCGTCTATGTCATCAATGTCGTTAATGTCGTCAATTACGTCAATAACGTCTATGTCGTCAATGTCGTCAATGTCTTCAAAGTCGTCAATATCGTCTATGTCGTCTATGTCGTCAATGTCGTCATAGTCGTCTATGCCGTCAATGTCGTCAATGTCGTCTATATCGTCAATGTAGTCAATGTCGTCTATGTCGTCATTGTCGTCAATGTCGTCAATGTCGTCAAAGCCGTCAATATGGTCTATGTCGACTATGTCGTCAATGTCGTCAATGTCGTCAAAGTAGTCTATGTCGTAAATGTCGGCAATGACGTCAATGTCGTCAATGTCTTCAATGCTGTCAATGGTGTTAATGTCATACATGTTGTATATGTCATCTATGTCGTCAAAGTCGTCTATGTCGTAAATGTTGTCAATGTCGTCAATGTCGTCAATGTCGTCAATGTCGTCAATGTCGTCAAAGTCGTAAATATCGTCTACATCTTCTATGTCATCAATGTCGTCTGTGTCGTCAAATGTCGTCAATGTCGCCTATGTCGTCAAGGTCGTCAATGTCGTCTATGTCGTTAATATCGTCAATGTCGTCAATGTCGTCAATGTCTTCAAAGTCGTCAATATCGTCTATGTCGTCTACGTCGTCAACGTCGTCAATGTCGTCTATGCCGTCAATGTCGTCAATGTCGTCTATGTCGTCAAAGTCGTCAATGCTGTCGATGTTTTGAATGTCATACCTGTTGTCTATGTCATCTATGTCGTCAAAGAATTAAATATCGTCTATGTCGTCTATGTCGTCAATGTCGTCTATGTCGTCTATGTCGTCAATGTCGTCAGTGTCGTCTATGTCGTCAATGTCGTCAATGACGTCAATGTCGTCAAAGTCATCAATATCGTCTATGTCGTCTATGTCGTCAATATCGTCAAAGTCGTCAATGTTGTCAATGTCGTCAATGTCGTCAATGTCGTCAATGTCGTCAATGTCGTCAAAGTCGTAAATATCGTCTACGTATTCTATGTCATCAATGTTGTCTGTGTCGTCAATGTCGACAATGTCGTCAATGTCGTCAAAGTCGTCAATATCATCTATGTCGTCTATGTCGTCAATGTCGTCTACGTCGTCAATGTCGTCAATGACGTCAATGTCGTCAATGTCTTCAATGTTTTCAATGTTTTCAATGTCATACATTTTGTCAATGTCATCTATGTCATCAATGTCGTCAATGTCGTAAATATCGTCTATGTCGTTTATGTCGTCAATGTCGTCAATGTCGTCATGGTCGTCAATATCTTCTATGTCGTCGATGTCGTCAATGTCGTCAATTTCCTCAATGTCATCAAAGGCGTCAATATCGTCTATGTCGTCTATGTAGTCAATGTCGTCAAAGACGTCTATGTTGTCTAGTTCGTCAATGTCGTCAATGGTGTCTTTGTCGTCAATATCGTCAATGTCGTCAAAGTCATCAATATCGTCTATGTCGTCTATGTCGTCAATGTCGTCAAAGTCGTCTATGTCGTCAATGTTGTCAATGTCGTCAATGTCGTCAATGTCGTCAAAGACGTAAATATCGTCTACGTCTTCTATGTCATCAATGTCATCTGTGTCGTCAATGTCGTCAATGTCGTCAAAGTCGTCAATATCATCTATGTCGTCTATGTCGTCAATGTCGTCTATGTCGTGAAGGTCGTTAATGTCGTCTATGTCGTCAATATAGTCAATGCCGTCAATGTCGTCAATGTCTTCAAAGTCGTCAATATCGTCTATGTCGTCAATGTCGTCAATGTCGTCTATGCCGTCAATGTCGTCTATGTCGTCAATGTCTTCAATGCTGTCAATGTTGTCAATGTCATACCTGTTGTCTATGTCATCTACGTTCTCAATGTCGTCAAAGTCGTAAATATCATCTATGTCGTCTATGTCGTCAATATCGTCTATGTCTTCTATGTCGTCAATGTCGACAATGTCGTCTATGTCGTCAATGTCGTCAATGTCGTCAAAGTCGTCAAAGTCGTCAATATCGTCTATGTCGTCTATGTAGTCAATGTCGTCAAAGTCGTCTATGTCGTCAATGTCGTCTATGTCGTCATTGTCGTCAATGTCGTCAATGTCATCAAAGCCGTCAATATGGTCTATGTCGTCTATGTCGTCAATGTCGTCAATGTCGTCAAAGTATTCTATGTCGTCCATGTCGGCAATGACGTCAATGTCGTCAATGTCTTCAATGCTGTCAATGGTGTTAATGTCATACATGTTGTCTATGTCATCTATGTCGTCAAAGTCGTCTACGTCGTCAATGTTGTCAATGTCGTCAATGTCGTCAATGTCGTCAATGTCGTCAATGACGTCAATGTCGTCAATGTCTTCAATGCTGTCAATGGTGTTAATGTCATACATGTTGTCTATGTCATCTATGTCGTCAAAGTCGTCTATGTCGTCAATGTTGTCAATGTCGTCAATGTCTTCAATGTCGTCAATGTCGTCAAAGTCGTAAATATCGTCTACATCTTCTGTGTCATCAATGTCGTCTGTGTCGTCAATGTCGTCAATGTCGCCTATGTCGTCAATGTCGTCAATGTCTTCAAAGTCGTCAATATCGTCTATGTCGTCTATGTCGTCAATATCGTCTATGTCGTCTATGTCGTCAATGTCGTCTATGTCGTCAATGTCGTCAATGTCGTCTATGTCATCAATGTCGTTAATGTCGTCAATTACGTCAATATCCTCTATGTCGTCAATGTCGTCAATGTCTTCAAACTCGTCAATATCGTCTATGTCTTCTATGTCGTCAATGTCGTCAATGTCGTCTATGCCGTCAATGTCGTCAATGTCGTCTATGTCGTCAATGTCGTCAATAATGTCTATGTTTGCAATGTCATACATGTTGTCTATGTCATCTACATTGTCAATGTCGTCAAAGTCGTAAATATCGTCTATGTCGTCTAGTCGTCAATGTCGTCTGTGTCATCAATGTCGTCAATGTCGCCTATGTCGTCAAGGTTGTCAATGTCGTCTATGTCGTCAAAATCGTCAATGTCGTCAATGTCGTCAATGTCTTCAAAGTCGACAATATCGTCTATGTCGTCTATGTCGTCAATGTCGTCAATGTCGTCTATGCCGTCAATGTCGTCAATGTCGTCTATATCGTCAATGTAGACAATGTTGTCTATGTCGTCATTGTCGTCAATGTCGTCAATGTCGTCAAAGACGTCAATATGGTCTATGTCGTAAATGTCGGCAATGACGTCAATGTCGTCAATGTCTTCAATGCTGTCAATCGTGTTAATGTCATACATGTTGTATATGTCACCTATGTCGTCAAAGTCGTCTATGTCGTCAATGTTGTCAATGTCGTCAATGTCGTCAATGTCGTCAATGTCGTCAATGTCGTCAATGTCGTCAAAGTCGTAAATATCGTCTTTATTTTCTATGTCATCAATGTCGTCTGTGTCGTCAATGTCGTCTATGTCGCCCATGTCGTCAAGGTCGTCAATGTCGTCTATGTCGTTAATATCGTCAATGTCGTCAATGTCGTCAATGTCTTCAAAGTCGTCAATATCGTCTATGACGTCTATGTCGTCAATGTCGTCAAAGTCGTCTATGCCGTCAATGTCGTCAATGTCGTCTATGTCGTCAATGTCGTCAATGCTGTCGATGTTGTCAATGTCATACCTGTTGTCTATGTCATCTATGTCGTCATAGAATTAAATATCATCTATGTCGTCTATGTCGTCAATGTCGTCTATGTCGTCAATGTCGTCAGTGTCGTCTATGTCGTCAATGTCGTCAAAGTCATCAATATCGTCTATGTCGTCAATGTCGTCAAAGTCGTCTATGTCGTAAATGTCGTCAATGTCTTCAATGTCGTCAATGTCGTCAATGTCGTCAAAGTCGTAAATATCGTCTACGTATTCTATGTCATCAATGTTGACTGTGTCGTCAATGTCGTCAATGTCGTCAAAGTCGTCAACATCATCTATGTCGTCTATGTCGTCAATGTCGTCTATGTCGCCAATGTCGTCAATGACGTCAATGTCGTCAATGTTTTCAATGTTGTCAATGTCATACATGTTGTCAATGTCATCTATGTCATCAATGTTGTCAATGTCGTAAATATCGTCCATGTCGTTTATGTCGTCAATGTCGTCATAGTCTTCAATATCTTCTATGTCGTCTATGTCGTCAATGTCGTCAATGTCCTCAATGTCGTCAAAGGCGTCAATATCGTCTATGTCGTCTATGTTGTCAATGTCGTCAAAGACGTCTATGTTGTCTAGTTCGTCAATGTCATCAATGGCGTCTTTGTCGTCAATATCGTCAATGTCGTCAAAGTCGTCAATATCGGTTATGTCGTCTATGTCGTCAATATCTTTAATGTCGACTATGTCGTCAATGTCGTCAATGTCGTCTATGTCGTCAATGTCTTCAATGCTGTCAATGTTGTCAATGTCATACCTGTTGTCTATGTCATCTAAGTTCTCAATGTCGTCAAAGTCGTAAATATCTTCTATGTCGTCCATGTCGTCAATATCGTCTATGTCTTCTATGTCGTCAATGTCGACAATGTCGTCTATGTCGTCAATGTCGTCAATGTCTTCAAAGTCGTCAAAGTCGTCAATATCGTCTATGTCGTCTATGTAGTCAATGTCGTCAAAGACGTCTATGTCGTCAAGTTCGTCAATGTCGTAATGGCGTCTTTGTCGTCAATATCGTCAATGTCGTCCAGGTCGTCAATATCGTTTATGTCGTCTATATCATCAAAGTAGACAATGTCGTCTATGTCGTCATTGTCGTCAATGTCGTCAATGTCGTCAAAGCCGTCAATATGGTCTATGTCGTCTATGTCGTCAATGTTGTCAATGTCGTCAAAGTATTCTATGTCGTCAATGTCGGCAATGACGTCTATGTCGTCAATGTCTTCAATGCTGTCAATGGTGTTAATGTCATACATGTTGTCTATGTCATCTATGTCGTCAAAGTCGTCTATGTCGTCAGTGTTGTCAATGTCGTCAATGTCGTCAATGTCGTCAATGACTTCAATGTCGTCAATGTCTTCAATGCTGTCAATGGCGTTAATGTCATACATGTTGTCCATGTCATTTATATCGTCAAAGTCGTCTATGTCGTCAATGTTGTCAATGTCGTCAATGTCTTCAATATCGTCAATGTCGTCAAAGTCGTAAATATCGTCTACATTTCTATGTCATCAATGTCGTCTGTGTCGTCAATGTCGTCAATGTCACCTATGTCATCAAGGTCGTCAATGTCGTCTATGTCGTAAATATCGTCTATGTCGTCAATGTCGTCAATGTCTTCAAAGTCGTCAATATCATCTATGTTGTCTCTGTCGTCAATGTCGTCAATGTCGTATATGCCGGCAATGTCGTCAATGTCGTCTATGTCGTCAATGTCGTCAATGCTGTCGATGTTGTCAATGTCATACATGTTGTCTATGTCATCTACATTGTCAATGTCGTCAAAGTCGTAAATATCGTCTATGTCGTCTATGTCGTCAATGTCGTCTATGTCGTCAATGTCGTCAATGTCGTCAATGTCGTCAATATCGTCTATGTCATCAATGTCGTTAATGTCGTCAATTACGTCAATATCGTCTATGTCGTCAATGTCGTCAATGTCTTTAAAGTCGTCAATATCGTCTATGTCGTCTATGTCGTCAATGTCGTCAATGTCGTCAATGACGTCAATGTCGTCAATGTCGTCTATATCGTCAATGTAGTCAATGGCGTCTATGTCGTCATTGTCGTCAATGTCGTCAATGTCGTAAAGGTCGTCAATGTCGTCTATGTCGTCAATATCGTCAAAGTCAGCAATGTCGTCAATGTCTTCAAAGACGTCAATATCGTCTATGTCGTCTATGTCGTCAATATCGTCAATGTCGTCTATGCCGTCAATGTCATCAATGTCGTCTATATCGTCAATGTAGTCAATGTCGTCTATGTCGTCATTGTCGTCAATGTCGTCAATGTCGTCAAAGCTGTCAATATGGTCTATGTCGACTTCGTCGTCAATGTCGTCAATGTCGTCAAAGTAGTCTATGTCGTAAATGTTGGCAATGACGTCAATGTCGTCAATGTCTTCAATGCTGTCAATGGTGTTAATGTCATACATGATGTATATGTCGTCAAAGTCGTCTATGTCGTCAATGTTGTCAATGTCGTCAATGTCGTCAATGTCGTCAATGTCGTCAATGTCGTAAATATCGTCTACATCTTCTATGTCATCAATGTCGTCTGTGTCGTCAATGTCGTCAATGACGCCTATGTCGTCAATGTCGTCTATGTCGTTAATATCGTCAATGTCGTCAATGTCGTCAATGTCTTCAAAGTCGTCAATGTCGTCTATGTCGTCTATGTCGTCAATGTCGTCAATGTCGTCTATGACGTCAATGTCGGCAATGTCGTCTATGTCGTCAATGTCGTCAATGCTGTCGATGTTGTCAATGTCATACATGTTGTCTATGTCATCTACTTTGTCAATGTCGTCAAAGCCGTCAATATCTTCTATGTCGTCTATGTCGTCAATGTTGTCTATGTCGTCAACTTTGCTTATGTCGTCAATATCGTCTATGTCTTTAATGTCGTCAATGTCGTCAATGTCGTCAAAATCGTCTATGTCGTCAATTTCGTCAATATCGACATTTTCGTCAATGTCATCAATGTCGTCAATGTCATCAATTTCGTCTATGTCGTCAATGTCGTCAATGTTGGCTAGGTTATCAATGTCGTCAAAGTCGTCAATATCGTCTATGTCCTCTATGTCGTCAATGTCGTCAATGTCGTCAAAGTCGTCTATGTCGTCAATGTCGTCAATGACATCAATATCGTCAATGTCTTCAATGCTGTCAATGTTGTCAATGTCATATATGTTTTCAATGTCATCTATGTCATCAATGTCGTGAAAGTCGTAAATATCGTCTATGTCGTTTCTTTCGTCAATGTCGTCAAAGTCGTCAATATCTTCTATGTCGTCTATGTCGTCAATGTCGTCTATTTCGTCAATGTCGTCAAAGGCGTCAATTTCGTCTATGTCATCTATGTAGTCAATGTCGTCAAAGACGTCTATGTCACCTAGTTCGTCAATGTCGTCAATGGCGTCTTAGTCGTCAATATCGTCAATGTCGTCAAAGTCGTCAATATCGGTTATGTCGTCTATGTCGTCGATATCGTCAATGTCGTCTATGTCGTCAATGTCGTCAATGTCGTCTATGTCTTCAATGTCGTCAATGTCGTCAATGGCGTCTTTGTCGTCAATATCGTCATTGTCGTCAAAGTCGTCAATATCAGTTATGTCGTCTATGTCGTCAATGTCGTAAATGTCGTCAATGTCGTCAATGTCGTCAATGTCGTCAATGTCGACAAAGTCGTCAATATCGTCTATGTCGTCTATGTCGTCAATGTCGTCAATGTCGTCAAAGTAGTCCATGTCGTCAATGTCGTCAATGACATCAAAGTCGTCAATGTTGGCTAGGTTATCAATGTCGTCAACGTCGTCAATATCGTCTATGTCGTCTATGTGGTCAATGTCGTCAATGTCGTCAAAGTCGCCTATTTCGTCAATGTTGTCAATGACGTCTATGTCGTCAATGTCTTCAATGCTGTCAATGTTGTCAATGTCATACATGTTGTCTATGTCATCTATGTCGTCAATGTCGTTAAAGTCGTAAATATCGTCTATGTCGTCTATGTCGTCAATGTCGTCTATGTCATCTATGTCGTCAATGTCGACAATGTCGTCTATGTCGTCAATGTCGTGAATGTCGTCAATGTCGTCTATGTCGTCAATGTCGTCAATGTCGTCTATGTCGTCAATGTCGTCAAAGTCGTCAATATGGTCAATGTCGTCTATGTCGTCAATGTCGTGAATGTCGTCAAAGTAGTCTATGTCGTCAATGTCGGCAATGACATCAATGTCGTCAATGTCTTCATTGCTGTCAATGTTGTCAATGTCATACATGTTGTCTATGTCATATATGTCGTCAATGTCGTCAAGGTCGTAAATATCTTCTATGTCGTCTGTGTCGTCAATGTCTTTAATCTCGTCAAAGTCGTCAATATCGTCTATGTCGTCTATGTCGTCAATGTCGTCAATGTCAATGTCGTCAATGTCATCAATATCGCCAATATCGTCAATGTCGTCAAAGTCGTCAATATCGTCTATGTTGTCAATGTCGTCTATGTCGTCTATGTCGTCTATGTCGTCAATATCGTCAATGTCATCAATGTCGTCAATATCGTCTATGCCGTCTATGTCGTCAATGTCGTCTATGTCGTCATTGTCGTCTATGTCGTCAATGTCGTCAACGTCCTCAATGTCGTCTATGTCGTCAATGTCGTTAATGTCGTCAATGTCGTCAATATCGTCAATATCGTCTGTGTCGTCCATGTCGTCAATGTCGTCAAAGTCGTAATTATCATCTATGTCGTCTATGTCGTCAATGTCGTCAATGTCATCTATGTCGTCAATGTCGTCTTTGTCGTCAATGTCGTCAATGTCGAAAAAGTCGTCAATATCGTCTATGTCGTCCATGTCGTCAATGTTGTCTATGTCATCCACTTTGCCTATGTCTTCAATGTCGTCAGTGTCGTTAATGTCATCAAATTCGTCAATGTCGTCAAAGTCGTCTATCTCGTCAATGTCGTCAATGACGACTATGTCGTCAATGTCTTCAATGCTGTCATTGTTGTCAAAGTCATACATGTTGTCTATGTCATCTATGTCGTCAAAGTCGTAAATATCGTCTATGTCGTCTAAGTCGTCAATGTCGTCTGTGTCGTCAATATCGTCAATGTCGTCAATGTCGTCAATATCGTCAATGTGGTCAAAGTCGTCAATATCGTCAATGTCGTCAATGTCGTCTATGACGTGTATGTCGTCTATGTCGTCAATGTCGTCTATGTCGTCAATGTGGTTAATGTTGTCAATGTCGTCAATATCATCTATGTCGTCTATGTCGTCAATGTCGTCCATGTCGTCAATGTCGTTAATGTCGTCTATGTCGTCAATGTCGTTAATGTCGTCTATGTCGTCAATGTCGTCAATGTCATCTATGTCGTCAATGTCGTCAATGTCGTCAATGTCTTCAATGTTGTCAATGTTATACTTGTTTTCTATGTCATCTATGTCGTCAATGTCGTCAATATCGTCAATGTCGTCAAATTCGTCAATATCGTCTATGTCGTCTATGTCGTCAATGTCGTCAATGTCGTCTATGTCGTCAATGTCGTCAATGTCATCTATGTCGTCAATGTCGTCAATGTCGTCAATGTCTTCAATGTTGTCAATGTTATACTTGTTTTCTATGTCATCTATGTCGTCAATGTCGTCAATATCGTCAATGTCGTCAATGTCGTCAAAGTCGTCAATATCGACTATGTCGTCAATGTCGTCTATGTCGTCTATGTCGTCTATGTCGTCAATGTCTTCAATGTCGTCATTGTCGTCTATGTCGTCAATGTCGTCAATGTCGTCAAAGTCGTAAATATGGTCTACATCGTCTATGTCATAGATAGATAGATAGATTATTTATTTGTTCCGTAGATCCATATTGAGGGGATCCTCGTGGATGTGGAACATGTCAAGAAACAAAATTTACAAGTTGAATAACAAATAATACTGATAATATAAATACATACACTTATAATAGAAATACAGATACATAATTTTTAAGGGTTTTTTTTGCTGATAATATAATAATACTAATATAGTATGAGTGCATGCATCATTTGGTACAATTTAGAAATTCACTAATGGAGTAGAAGGAATTGGCCACTAGAAAGTCTTTTAGGTTCCTCTTAAACTGATCTTTTTTTTGTAGCTAAATTTTTTATACTTGATGGTAAATTATTGAAAATGTGTGTTCCTGAGTAGTGGACCCCTTTTTGAACTAAGGTAAGTGCTTTTAAATCCTTGTGTAGATCATTTTTATTTCTAGTATTGTATGTATGATCTGAGCTGTTTGTTGGGAAAAGGGATATATTATTTATGACAAATTTCATTAAGGAATAAATATACTGAGAGGCAGTAGTTAATATACCCAGTTCTTTGAAGAGGCTTCTACAAGACGTCCGTGAATTTACTCTACAAATAATACGTATTACACGTTTTTGGACTCTGAAGACTTTTGACTGACTTGAAGTGTTACCCCAAAATATCATACCATATGACATTAAGGAATGAAAGTAAGCAAAGTATGCAAGCTCTGTTATTTTAATGTCTCCTTGTCTGATAACACTCGTATTGAAAATACAGATTTGTTGAGTCGTTTCTGCAGTTCTGTGGTGTGCTCCTCCCAACTAAGTTTATTATCAAGCTGTAATCCCGGGAATTTAATACTGTCAACCTCTTCTATATGCTGTCAGGAAATCTCTTACATGTTCTGAACTGCATGTAGTGCGTCTTTTCAAAGTTTAATGACAATGAGTTGGCTTTAAACCATTTATTAATGTTCATGAAAGTATCATTAGCAGACTTTTCTACCACTATACTTGACGTACTCTTTATTGCAATACTTGTATCATTTGCAAACAAAACGAACTCTGCTTCTGGTAGTGTCAATCTCGTCAATGTCTTCAATGCTGTCAATGTTGTCAATGTTATACTTGTTTTCTATGTCATCTATGTCGTCAATGTCGTCAATATCGTCAATGTCGTCAATGTCGTCAAAGTCGTCAATATCGTCTATGTCGTCAATGTCGTCTATGTCGTCAATGTCGTCAATGTCGTCAATGTCGACAAAGTCGACAATATCGTCTATGTCGTCTATGTAGTCAATGTCGTCTAAGACGTATATGTCGTCTAGTTCGTTAATGTCGTCAATGGCGTCTTTGTCGTCAATATCGTCAATGTCGTCAATGTCGTCAATATCGACAAAGTCGTAAATATCGTCTATGTCGTCTATGTCATCAATGTCGTCAATGTCGTCTATGTCGTCAATGTCGTCAATGTTGGCTAGGTTATCAATGTCGTCAAAGTCGACAATATCTACTATGACGTCTATGTCGTCAATGTCGTTAATTTCGTCAATGTCGTCAAAGGCGTCAATATCGTCTATGTCGTCTATGTAGTCAATGTCGTCAAAGACGTCTATGTTGTCTAGTTTGTCAATGTCGTCAATGGCGTCTTTGTCATCAATATCGTCAATGTCGTAAAAGTCGTCAATATCGGTTACGTCGCCTAGGTCGTCAATACCGTCAATGTCGTCTATGTCGTCAATGTCGTCAATGTCGTCAATGTCGTCAATGGCGTCTTTGTCGTCAATATCGTCAATATCGTCAAAGTCGTCAATATCGGTTATGTCTATGTCGTCAATATAGTCAATGTCGTCAATGTCGTCAATGTCGTATATGTCGTCAATGTCGTCAATGTCGTCTATGTCGTCAATGTCGGCAATGTCGTCAATGTCGTCAAAGTCGTCAATATCGTCTATGTCGTCAATGACGTCAATGTCGTCAATGTCGTCAAAGTAGTCCATGTCGTCAATGTCGTCAATGATGTCAATGTCGTCAATGTTGGCTAGGTTATCAATGTCGTCAAAGTCGTCAATATCATCTATGTCGTCTATGTCGTCAATGTCGTCAATGTCGTCAAAGTCGTCAATGTCGTCAATGTCTTCGATGCTGTCAATGTCTTCAATGCTGTCAATGTTGTCAATGTCATACATAATGTCTATGTCATCTATGTCGTCAATGTCGACAAAGTCGTAAATATCGTCTATGTCGTCTAAGTCGTCAACGTCATCTGTGTCGTCAATGTCGTCAATGTCGTCAAAATCGTCAATGTGGTCAATATCGTCAATATCGTCTATGTCGTCAATGTCGCCTATGTCGTGTATATCGTCTATGTCGTCTATGTCGTCAATGTCGTTAATGTCGTCAATATCGTCAATGTCGTCAATGTCGACTATGTCGTCAATGTCGTTAATGTTGTCAATGTCGTCAATATCGTCTATGTCGTCTATGTCGTCAATGTCGTCCATGTCGTCAATGTCGTCAATGTCGTCAATGTCGACAATGTCGTCTATGTCGTCAATGTCGTTAATGTCGTCAATCTCGTCAATATCGTCTATGTCGTCTATGTCGTCAATGTCGTCTATGTCGTCAATGTCGTCAATGTCGTCAATGTCGTCTATGTCGTCAATATCGTCAATGTCGTCAAAGTCGTCAATATCGTCTATGTCGTCTATGTCGTCAATGTCGTCCATGTCGTCTATGTCGTCAATGTCGTCAATGTTATCTATGTCGTCAATGTCGTCAACGTCGTTAATGTCGTCAAAGTCGTCAATATCGTCAATGTCGTCTATGTCGTCAATGTCGTCAATATTGTCAAAGTCGTCTATGTCGTCAATGTCGACAATTAAGTCAATGTCTTCAATGCAGTCAATGTTGTCAATGTCATACATGTTGTCAATGTCATCTATGTCGTCAATGTCGTCAATATCGTCAATGTCGGCAATATCGTCTATGTCGTCTATGTAGTCAATGTCGTCAAAGACGTCTATGTCGTCTAGTTCGTCAATGTCGTCAATGGCGTCTTTGTCGTCAATATCGTCAATGTCGTCAATGTCGTCTACATCGTCTATATCATCAATGTCGTCAGTGTCGTCAATGTCGTCAATGTCTTCAATGTCGTCTATATCGTCAATGTCTACAATGCTGTCAATGTTGTCAATGTCATACATGCTGTCCATGTCATCTATGTTGTCAATGTCGTCTATGTCGTGAATGTCGTCAATGTCGTCTATGTCGTCAAGGTCGTCAATGTCGTCTATGTCGTCAATATCGTCAATGTCGTCAATGTCGTCAATGTCGTCAATATCGTCTATGTCGTCTATGTCCTCAATGTCGTCAATGTCGTCAAGGTCGTCAATGTCGTCTATGTCGTCAATATCGTCCATGTCGTCAATGTCTTCAAAGTCGTCAATATCGTCTATGTCGTCTATGTCGTCAATGTCGTCTATGCCGTCAATGTCGTCAATGTCGTCTATGTCGTCAATGTCTTCAATGCAGTCAAAGTTGTCAATGTCATACATGTTGTCCATGTCATCTATGTTGTCAATGTCGTCAAAGTCATAAATATCGTCTATGTCGTCTATGTCGTCAATGTCGTGAATGATGTCAATGTCGTCTATGTCGTCAAGGTCGTCAAAGTCGTCTATGTCGTCAATATCGTCAATGTCGTCTATGTCGTCTATGTCGTCAATGTCGTCTATGTCGTCTATGTCGTCAATGTCGTCTATGTCGTCTATGTCGTGAATTTCGTCAATGTCGTCAAAGTCGTCAAAGTCGTCAATATCGTCTATGTCGTCTATGTCGTCAATGTCGTCAATGTCGTCAAAGTCGTCTATGTCGTCAATGTCGTCAATGGCATCAATGTCGTCAAAGTCGTAAATATGGTCTACATCGTCTATGTCATCAATGTCGTATGTGTCGTCAATGTCGTCAAAGTCGTCAATATCGTCTATGTCGTCTGTGTTGTCAATGTCGTCAATGTCGTCAATGTCATCAATATCGTCAATGTCGCCAATGTATCGTCAAAGTCGTCAATATCGTCTATGTCGTCAATGTCGTCTATGTCATCTATGTCGTCTATGTCTAAAACGTCGTCTATCTCGTCAATGTCGTTAATGTCGTCAATGTCGTCAATATCGTCTATGTCGTCTATGTCGGCGATGTTGTCAATGTCGTCAATGTCGTCAATGTCGTCTATGTCGTCAATATCGTCTATGTCGTCTATGTCGTCAATGTTGTCAATGTCGTCTATGTCGTCAATGTCGTTAATGTCGTCAATGTCGTCAATATCGTCTATGTCGTCTTTGTAGTAAATGTCGTCACAGACGTCTATGTCGTATAGTTCGTCAATGTCGACAATGGCGTCTTTGTCGTCAATATCGTCAATGTCGTCAAAGTCGTCAATATCGGTTATATAGTCTATATCGTCAAGGTCGTTAATCTCGTCTATGTCGTCAATGTCGTCAATGTCGTCTATGACGTCAATGTCGTTAATGACGTCAAAGTCGTCAATATCGTCTATGTCGTCTACGTCGTCAATTTCGTCAAAGTCGTCTATGTCGTCAATGTCGTCAATGTCGTCAATGTCGTCAAAGTCGTCAATAACGTCTATGTCGTCTATGTCGTCAATGTCGTCAATTTCGTCAATGTCGTCAAAGGCGTCAATATCGTCTATTTCAACTATGTAGTCAATGTTGTCAAAGACGTCTATGTCGTCTATTTCGTCAATGTCGTCTCTGTCGTCAATATCGTGAATGTCGTCTATGACGTCAATGTCGTCAATGTCGTCTATGTCGTCAATGTCTTCAATGCCGTCAATGTTGTCAATGTCATCTATGTCGTCAATGTCGTCAACGTCGTCAATGTCGTCAATTTCGTCACTGTCGTCTATGTCGTCAATGACGTTAATGTCGTCAATGGGTTCAATGTCGTCAATGTCGTCAATGTCCACTATGTCGTCAATGTCATACATGTTGTCTATAACATCCATGTCGTCAATGTCGTCAATATCGTCAAAGTCGTCAATGTCGTCAATGTCGTCAATATCGTCTATGTCGTCAATATCGTCTATGTCGTCTACGTCGTCTATGTCGTCAATATCGTCAATGTCGTCAATGTCGTCAAAGTCGCCAATATCATCTATGTCAATGTCGTCAATGACGTCAATGTCGTCAATGACGTCAATGTCGTCAATGTCTTCAATGCTGTCACTGTTGTCATTGTCATACATGTTGTCTATGTCATCGATGTCGTCAATGTCGTCTATGTCGTCAACGTCGTTAATGTCGTCAATGTCGTAAATATCGCCTATGTCGTCTATGTAGACAATGTCGTCAAAGACGTCTATGTCGTTTAGTTCGTTAATGTCGTCAATGGCGTCTTTGACGTCAATATCGTCAATGTCGTCAATGTCGTCAAAGTCGTCAATATTGTCTATGTCGTCAATGTCGTCATAGTAGTCTATGTCGTCAATGTCGTCAATGTCGTCAATTTCGTCAATGTCGTCAAAGTCGCTAATATCATCTATTTCGTCTTTGTCGTCAATATCGTCAGTGTCGTCAATGTCGACAATGTCGTCAAACAAAAAACCACCTTAAAAAATTATGTATCTGTATTTATATTATAAGTGTATGTATTTGTATTTATATTATTAGTACTATTTGTCATTCAACTTGTAAATTTTGTTCCTTGACATGTTCCACATCCACGAGGATCCCCTCAATAAGGATCTACGGAACAAATAAAGAATCTATCTATCTATCTATCTATCTATCTATCTATGTCGTCAATTTCGTCAATATCGACATTTTCGTCAATGTCATCAATGTCGTCAATGTAGTCAATGTCGTCTATGTCGTCAATGTCGTCAATGTCGTCTATGTCGTCAATGTCGTTAATGTCGTCAATGTCGTCAATAACGTCTATGTCGTCTATGTCGTCAATGTCGTCAATTTTGTCAATGTCGTCAAAGGCGTCAATATCGTCTATGTCATCTATGTAGTCAATGTTGTCAAAGACGTCTATGTCGTCTAGTTCATCAATGTCGCCTGTGTCGTCAATGTCGTCAATGTCGCCTATGCCATCAATGTCGTCAATGTCGTCTATGTCGTCAATGTCTTCAGTGCTGTCAATGTTGTCAATGTCATACATGTTGTCTATGTAATCTATGTTGTCAATGGTGTCAAAGTCATAAATATCGTCTATGTCGTCAATGTCGTCTATGTCATTTATGTCGTCAATGTCGTCAATGTTGTCTATGTCGTCAATGTCGTCAATGTCGTCAATGTAGTCAATGTCGTCAATGTCGTCAATGTCGTCAATGTCGTCTATGTCGTCAATGTCGTTAATGTCGTCAATGTCATCAATACCGTCTATGTCGTCTATGTCGTCAATGTCGTCTATGTCGTCAATGTCGTCAAAGACGTCTATGTTGTCTAGTTTGTCAATGTCGTCAATGTCGTCTTTGTCGTCAATATCGTCAATGTCGTCAAAGTCGTCAATATCGGTTATGTCGTCTAGGTCGACAATACCGTCAATGTCATCTATGTCGTCAATGTCGTCAATGTCGTCAATGGCGTCTTTGTCGTCAATATCGTCAATGTCGTCAAAGTCGTCAATATCGGTTATGTCCTCTATGTCGTCAATATAGTCAATGTCGTCAATGTCGTCAATGTCGTCTATGTCGTCAATGTCGTCAATGTCGTCTATGTCGTCAATGTCGGCAATGTCGTCAATGTCGTCAAAGTCGTCAATATCGTCTATGTCGTCAATGTCGTCAATGTCGTCAATGTCGTCAAAGTAGTCCATGTCGTCAATGTCGTCAGTGATGTCAATGTCGTCAATGTTGGCTAGGTATCAATGTCGTCAAAGTCGTCAATATCATCTATGTCGTCTATGTCGTCAATGTCGTCAATGTCGTCAAAGTCGTCAATGTCGTCAATGTCTTCGATGCTTTCAATGTGTTCAATGCTGTCATTGTTGTCAATGTCATACATAATGTCTATGTCATCTATGTCGTCAATGTCGACAAAGTCGTAAATATCGTCTATGTCGTCTAAGTCGTCAACGTCGTCTGTGTCGTCAATGTCGTCAATGTCGTCAATATCGACAATGTGGTCAATATCGTCAATATCGTCTATGTCGTCAATGTCGCCTATGTCGTGTATTTCGTCTATGTCGTCAACGTCGTCTATGTCGTCAATGTCGTTAATGTCGTCAATATCGTCAATGTCGTCAATGTCGTCTATGTCGTCAATGTCGTTAATGTTGTCAATGTCGTCAATATCGTCTATGTCGTCTATGTCGTTAATGTCGTCAATCTCGTCAATATCGTCTATGTCGTCTATGTCGTCAATGTCGTCTATGTCGTCAATGTCGTCAATGTCGTCAATGTCGTCTATGTTGTCAATATCGTCGAAGTCGTCAAAGTCGTCAATATCGTCTATGTCGTGTATGTCGTCAATGTCGTCCATGTCGTCTATGTCGTCAATGTCGTCAATGTTATCTATGTCGTCAAAGTCGTCAACGTCGTTAATGTCGTCAAAGTCGTCAATATCGTCAATGTCGTCTATGTCGTCAATGTCGTCAATATTGTCAAAGTCGTCTATGTCGTCAATGTCGACAATTACGTCAATGTCTTCAATGCTGTCAATGTTGTCAATGTCATACATGTTGTCTGTGTCATCTATGTCGTCAATGTCGTCAATATCGTCAATGTCGGCAATATCGTCTATGTCGTCTATGTAGTCAATGTCGTCAAAGACGTCTATGTCGTCTAGTTCGTCAAAGTCGTCAATGGCGTCTTTGTCGTCAATATCGTCAATGTCGGCAATGTCATCTACATCGTCTATGTCATCAATGTCGTCAGTGTCGTCAATGTCGTCAATGTCTTCAATGTCGTCTATATCGTCAATGTCTACAATGCTGTCAATGTTGTCAATGTCATACATGTTGTCCATGTCATCTATGTTGTCAATGTCGTCTATGTCGTGAATGTCGTCAATGTCGTCTATGTCGTCAAGGTCGTCAATGTCGTCTATGTCGTCAATATCGTCAATGTCGTCAATGTCGTCAATGTCGTCAATATCGTCTATGTCGTCTATGTCGTCAATGTCGTCAATGTCGTCAAGGTCGTCAATGTCGTCTATGCCGTCAATGTCGTCAATGTCGTCTATGTCTTCAATGCAGTCAAAGTTGTCAATGTCATACATGTTGTCCATGTCATCTATGTTGTCAATGTCGTCAAAGTCATAAATATCGTCTATGTCGTCTATGTCGTCAATGTCGTGAATGTCGTCAATGTCGTCTATGTCGTCAAGGTCATCAATGTCGTCTATGTCGTCAATATCGTCAATGTCGTCTATGTCGTCTATGTCGTCAATGTCGTCAATTTCGTCAATGTCGTCAAAGGCGTCAATATCGTCTATGTCATCCATGTAGTAAATGTTGTCAAAGACGTCTATGTCGTCTAGTTCATCAATGTCGTCTGTGTCGTCAATGTCGTCAATGTCGCCTATGCCATCACTGTCGTCAATGTCGTCTATGTCGTCAATGTCTTCAGTGCTGTCAATATTGTCAATGTCATACATGTTGTCTATGTCATCTATGTTGTCAATGGTGTCAAAGTCATAAATATCGTCTATGTCGTCAATGTCGTCTATGTCATTTATGTCGTCAATGTCGTCAATGTCGTCAATGTCGTCAATGTAGTCAATGTCGTCAATGTCGTCAATGTCGTCAATGTCGTCTATGTCGTCAATGTCGTTAATGTCGTCAATGTCATCAATATCGTCTATGTCGTCTATGTCGTCAATGTTGTCTATGTCGTCTACTTCGCCTATGTCGTCAATATCGTCTATGTCTTCAATGTCGTCAGTGTCATCAATGTCGACAATGTCGTCAAATTCGCTTATGTCGTCAATTCCGTCAATATCGACATTTTCGTCAATGTCATCAATGTCGTCAATGTCGTCAATTTCGTCTATGTCGTCAATGTCGTCAATGTTGGCTAGGTTATCAATGTTGTCAAAGTCGTCAATATCGTCTATGTCGTCTATGTCGTCAATGTCGTCAAGGTTGTCAATGTCATCAATGTCTTCAATGCTGTCAATGTTGTCAATGTCATACATGTTGTCTATGTCATCTATGTTGTCAATGTCGTCAAAGTCATAAATATCGTCTATGTCGTCAATGTCGTCTATGTCATCTATGTCGTGAATGTCGTCAATGTTTTCTATGTCGTCAATGTCGTCAATGTCGTCAGTGTCGTCCATGTCGTCAATGTCGTCTATATCGTCAATGTCGTTAATGTCGTCAATGTCGTCAATATCGTCTATGTCGTCTATGTCGTCAATGTCGTCTATGTCGTCAATGTCGTCAATGTCGTCTATGTCGTCAATATCGTTAATGTCGTCAAAGTCGTCAATATCGTCTATGTCGTCTATGTCGTTAATGTCGTCAATGTCGTCTATGTCGTCAATGTCGTGAAAGTCATCTATGTCGTCAATGTCGTCAACGTCGTTAATGTCGTCAAAGCCGTCAATATCGTCCATGTCGTCTATGTCGTCAATGTCGTCAATGTAGTCAAAGTCGTCTATGTCGTGAATGTCGTCAATTACGTCAACGTCGTCAATGTCTTCAATGCTGTCAATGTTGTCAATGTCATACGTGTTGTCTATGTCATCTATGTCGTCATCGTCGTCAATGTCGTCTATTTCGTCAATGTCGTCAATGTCGTCAATATCGCCTATGTCGTCCATGTATTCAATGTCGTCAAAGACGTCTATGTCGTCTAGTTCGTTAATATCGTCAATGGCGTCTTTGTCATCAATATCGTCAATGTCGTCAATGTTGTCAAAGTTGTAAATATCGTCTATGTCGTATATGTCATCAATTTCGTTAACGTCGTCTATGTCGTCAATGTCGTCTATGTCGTCAATGTCGTCAATGTCGTCAAAGTCGTCAGGGACGTCAATATCGTTTATGTCGTCTATGTCGTCAATGTTGTCTATGTCGTCTACTTCGCCTATGTCGTCAATATCGTCTATGTCGTCAATGTCGCCATTGTCGTCAAAATCGTCTATGTCGTCAATTTCGTCAATATAGACATTTTCGTCAATGTCATCAATGTCGTCAATGTCGTCTATGTCGTCAAATTCGTTAATGTCGTCAATGTCGTCAATATCGTCTATTTCGTCTATGTAGTCTATGTTGTCAAAGACGTCTATGTCGTCTAGTTCGTCAATGTCGACAATGGCGTCTTTGTCGTCAATATCGTCAATGTCGTCAAAGTCGTCAATATCGGTTATATAGTCTATATCGTCAAGGTCGTTAATCTCGTCTATGTCGTCAATGTCGTCAATGTCGTCTATGACGTCAATGTCGTTAATGACGTCAAAGTCGTCAATATCGTCTATGTCGTCTACGTCGTCAATTTCGTCAAAGTCGTCTATGTCGTCAATGTCGTCAATGTCGTCAATGTCGTCAAAGTCGTCAATAACGTCTATGTCGTCTATGTCGTCAATGTCGTCAATTTCGTCAATGTCGTCAAAGGCGTCAATATCGTCTATTTCAACTATGTAGTCAATGTTGTCAAAGACGTCTATGTCGTCTATTTCGTCAATGTCGTCTCTGTCGTCAATATCGTGAATGTCGTCTATGACGTCAATGTCGTCAATGTCGTCTATGTCGTCAATGTCTTCAATGCCGTCAATGTTGTCAATGTCATCTATGTCGTCAATGTCGTCAACGTCGTCAATGTCGTCAATTTCGTCACTGTCGTCTATGTCGTCAATGACGTTAATGTCGTCAATGGGTTCAATGTCGTCAATGTCGTCAATGTCCACTATGTCGTCAATGTCATACATGTTGTCTATAACATCCATGTCGTCAATGTCGTCAATATCGTCAAAGTCGTCAATGTCGTCAATGTCGTCAATATCGTCTATGTCGTCAATATCGTCTATGTCGTCTACGTCGTCTATGTCGTCAATATCGTCAATGTCGTCAATGTCGTCAAAGTCGCCAATATCATCTATGTCAATGTCGTCAATGACGTCAATGTCGTCAATGACGTCAATGTCGTCAATGTCTTCAATGCTGTCACTGTTGTCATTGTCATACATGTTGTCTATGTCATCGATGTCGTCAATGTCGTCTATGTCGTCAACGTCGTTAATGTCGTCAATGTCGTAAATATCGCCTATGTCGTCTATGTAGACAATGTCGTCAAAGACGTCTATGTCGTTTAGTTCGTTAATGTCGTCAATGGCGTCTTTGACGTCAATATCGTCAATGTCGTCAATGTCGTCAAAGTCGTCAATATTGTCTATGTCGTCAATGTCGTCATAGTAGTCTATGTCGTCAATGTCGTCAATGTCGTCAATTTCGTCAATGTCGTCAAAGTCGCTAATATCATCTATTTCGTCTTTGTCGTCAATATCGTCAGTGTCGTCAATGTCGACAATGTCGTCAAACAAAAAACCACCTTAAAAAATTATGTATCTGTATTTATATTATAAGTGTATGTATTTGTATTTATATTATTAGTACTATTTGTCATTCAACTTGTAAATTTTGTTCCTTGACATGTTCCACATCCACGAGGATCCCCTCAATAAGGATCTACGGAACAAATAAAGAATCTATCTATCTATCTATCTATCTATCTATCTATGTCGTCAATTTCGTCAATATCGACATTTTCGTCAATGTCATCAATGTCGTCAATGTAGTCAATGTCGTCTATGTCGTCAATGTCGTCAATGTCGTCTATGTCGTCAATGTCGTTAATGTCGTCAATGTCGTCAATAACGTCTATGTCGTCTATGTCGTCAATGTCGTCAATTTTGTCAATGTCGTCAAAGGCGTCAATATCGTCTATGTCATCTATGTAGTCAATGTTGTCAAAGACGTCTATGTCGTCTAGTTCATCAATGTCGCCTGTGTCGTCAATGTCGTCAATGTCGCCTATGCCATCAATGTCGTCAATGTCGTCTATGTCGTCAATGTCTTCAGTGCTGTCAATGTTGTCAATGTCATACATGTTGTCTATGTAATCTATGTTGTCAATGGTGTCAAAGTCATAAATATCGTCTATGTCGTCAATGTCGTCTATGTCATTTATGTCGTCAATGTCGTCAATGTTGTCTATGTCGTCAATGTCGTCAATGTCGTCAATGTAGTCAATGTCGTCAATGTCGTCAATGTCGTCAATGTCGTCTATGTCGTCAATGTCGTTAATGTCGTCAATGTCATCAATACCGTCTATGTCGTCTATGTCGTCAATGTCGTCTATGTCGTCAATGTCGTCAAAGACGTCTATGTTGTCTAGTTTGTCAATGTCGTCAATGTCGTCTTTGTCGTCAATATCGTCAATGTCGTCAAAGTCGTCAATATCGGTTATGTCGTCTAGGTCGACAATACCGTCAATGTCATCTATGTCGTCAATGTCGTCAATGTCGTCAATGGCGTCTTTGTCGTCAATATCGTCAATGTCGTCAAAGTCGTCAATATCGGTTATGTCCTCTATGTCGTCAATATAGTCAATGTCGTCAATGTCGTCAATGTCGTCTATGTCGTCAATGTCGTCAATGTCGTCTATGTCGTCAATGTCGGCAATGTCGTCAATGTCGTCAAAGTCGTCAATATCGTCTATGTCGTCAATGTCGTCAATGTCGTCAATGTCGTCAAAGTAGTCCATGTCGTCAATGTCGTCAGTGATGTCAATGTCGTCAATGTTGGCTAGGTATCAATGTCGTCAAAGTCGTCAATATCATCTATGTCGTCTATGTCGTCAATGTCGTCAATGTCGTCAAAGTCGTCAATGTCGTCAATGTCTTCGATGCTTTCAATGTGTTCAATGCTGTCATTGTTGTCAATGTCATACATAATGTCTATGTCATCTATGTCGTCAATGTCGACAAAGTCGTAAATATCGTCTATGTCGTCTAAGTCGTCAACGTCGTCTGTGTCGTCAATGTCGTCAATGTCGTCAATATCGACAATGTGGTCAATATCGTCAATATCGTCTATGTCGTCAATGTCGCCTATGTCGTGTATTTCGTCTATGTCGTCAACGTCGTCTATGTCGTCAATGTCGTTAATGTCGTCAATATCGTCAATGTCGTCAATGTCGTCTATGTCGTCAATGTCGTTAATGTTGTCAATGTCGTCAATATCGTCTATGTCGTCTATGTCGTTAATGTCGTCAATCTCGTCAATATCGTCTATGTCGTCTATGTCGTCAATGTCGTCTATGTCGTCAATGTCGTCAATGTCGTCAATGTCGTCTATGTTGTCAATATCGTCGAAGTCGTCAAAGTCGTCAATATCGTCTATGTCGTGTATGTCGTCAATGTCGTCCATGTCGTCTATGTCGTCAATGTCGTCAATGTTATCTATGTCGTCAAAGTCGTCAACGTCGTTAATGTCGTCAAAGTCGTCAATATCGTCAATGTCGTCTATGTCGTCAATGTCGTCAATATTGTCAAAGTCGTCTATGTCGTCAATGTCGACAATTACGTCAATGTCTTCAATGCTGTCAATGTTGTCAATGTCATACATGTTGTCTGTGTCATCTATGTCGTCAATGTCGTCAATATCGTCAATGTCGGCAATATCGTCTATGTCGTCTATGTAGTCAATGTCGTCAAAGACGTCTATGTCGTCTAGTTCGTCAAAGTCGTCAATGGCGTCTTTGTCGTCAATATCGTCAATGTCGGCAATGTCATCTACATCGTCTATGTCATCAATGTCGTCAGTGTCGTCAATGTCGTCAATGTCTTCAATGTCGTCTATATCGTCAATGTCTACAATGCTGTCAATGTTGTCAATGTCATACATGTTGTCCATGTCATCTATGTTGTCAATGTCGTCTATGTCGTGAATGTCGTCAATGTCGTCTATGTCGTCAAGGTCGTCAATGTCGTCTATGTCGTCAATATCGTCAATGTCGTCAATGTCGTCAATGTCGTCAATATCGTCTATGTCGTCTATGTCGTCAATGTCGTCAATGTCGTCAAGGTCGTCAATGTCGTCTATGCCGTCAATGTCGTCAATGTCGTCTATGTCTTCAATGCAGTCAAAGTTGTCAATGTCATACATGTTGTCCATGTCATCTATGTTGTCAATGTCGTCAAAGTCATAAATATCGTCTATGTCGTCTATGTCGTCAATGTCGTGAATGTCGTCAATGTCGTCTATGTCGTCAAGGTCATCAATGTCGTCTATGTCGTCAATATCGTCAATGTCGTCTATGTCGTCTATGTCGTCAATGTCGTCAATTTCGTCAATGTCGTCAAAGGCGTCAATATCGTCTATGTCATCCATGTAGTAAATGTTGTCAAAGACGTCTATGTCGTCTAGTTCATCAATGTCGTCTGTGTCGTCAATGTCGTCAATGTCGCCTATGCCATCACTGTCGTCAATGTCGTCTATGTCGTCAATGTCTTCAGTGCTGTCAATATTGTCAATGTCATACATGTTGTCTATGTCATCTATGTTGTCAATGGTGTCAAAGTCATAAATATCGTCTATGTCGTCAATGTCGTCTATGTCATTTATGTCGTCAATGTCGTCAATGTCGTCAATGTCGTCAATGTAGTCAATGTCGTCAATGTCGTCAATGTCGTCAATGTCGTCTATGTCGTCAATGTCGTTAATGTCGTCAATGTCATCAATATCGTCTATGTCGTCTATGTCGTCAATGTTGTCTATGTCGTCTACTTCGCCTATGTCGTCAATATCGTCTATGTCTTCAATGTCGTCAGTGTCATCAATGTCGACAATGTCGTCAAATTCGCTTATGTCGTCAATTCCGTCAATATCGACATTTTCGTCAATGTCATCAATGTCGTCAATGTCGTCAATTTCGTCTATGTCGTCAATGTCGTCAATGTTGGCTAGGTTATCAATGTTGTCAAAGTCGTCAATATCGTCTATGTCGTCTATGTCGTCAATGTCGTCAAGGTTGTCAATGTCATCAATGTCTTCAATGCTGTCAATGTTGTCAATGTCATACATGTTGTCTATGTCATCTATGTTGTCAATGTCGTCAAAGTCATAAATATCGTCTATGTCGTCAATGTCGTCTATGTCATCTATGTCGTGAATGTCGTCAATGTTTTCTATGTCGTCAATGTCGTCAATGTCGTCAGTGTCGTCCATGTCGTCAATGTCGTCTATATCGTCAATGTCGTTAATGTCGTCAATGTCGTCAATATCGTCTATGTCGTCTATGTCGTCAATGTCGTCTATGTCGTCAATGTCGTCAATGTCGTCTATGTCGTCAATATCGTTAATGTCGTCAAAGTCGTCAATATCGTCTATGTCGTCTATGTCGTTAATGTCGTCAATGTCGTCTATGTCGTCAATGTCGTGAAAGTCATCTATGTCGTCAATGTCGTCAACGTCGTTAATGTCGTCAAAGCCGTCAATATCGTCCATGTCGTCTATGTCGTCAATGTCGTCAATGTAGTCAAAGTCGTCTATGTCGTGAATGTCGTCAATTACGTCAACGTCGTCAATGTCTTCAATGCTGTCAATGTTGTCAATGTCATACGTGTTGTCTATGTCATCTATGTCGTCATCGTCGTCAATGTCGTCTATTTCGTCAATGTCGTCAATGTCGTCAATATCGCCTATGTCGTCCATGTATTCAATGTCGTCAAAGACGTCTATGTCGTCTAGTTCGTTAATATCGTCAATGGCGTCTTTGTCATCAATATCGTCAATGTCGTCAATGTTGTCAAAGTTGTAAATATCGTCTATGTCGTATATGTCATCAATTTCGTTAACGTCGTCTATGTCGTCAATGTCGTCTATGTCGTCAATGTCGTCAATGTCGTCAAAGTCGTCAGGGACGTCAATATCGTTTATGTCGTCTATGTCGTCAATGTTGTCTATGTCGTCTACTTCGCCTATGTCGTCAATATCGTCTATGTCGTCAATGTCGCCATTGTCGTCAAAATCGTCTATGTCGTCAATTTCGTCAATATAGACATTTTCGTCAATGTCATCAATGTCGTCAATGTCGTCTATGTCGTCAAATTCGTTAATGTCGTCAATGTCGTCAATATCGTCTATTTCGTCTATGTAGTCTATGTTGTCAAAGACGTCTATGTCGTCTAGTTCGTTAATGTCGTCAATGGCGTCTTTGTCGTCAATATCGTCAATGTCGTCAATGTCGTCAAAGTCGTAAATATCGTCTATGTCGTCTATGTCATCAATGTCGTCAATGTCGTCTATGTCGTCAATGTCGTCTATGTCGTCAATGTCGCCAATGTCGTAAAAGTCGTCAAAGACGTCAATATCGTCTATGTCGTCTATGTCGTCAATGTTGTCTATGTCGTCCACTTCGCCTATGTCGTCAATATCGTCTATGTCTTCAATGTCGTCAGTGTCGTCAATGTCGTCAATGTCGTCAAAATCGTCTCTGTCGTCAATTTCGTTAATATCGACATTTTCGTCAATGTCATCGATGTCGTCAATGTCGTCAATTTCGTCTATGTCGTCAATGTAGTCAATGTTGGCTAGGTTATCAATGTCATCAAAGTCGTCAATATCGTCTATGTCGTCTATGTCGTAAATGTCATCAATGGCGTCAAAGTTGTAAATATCGTCTATGTCGTTTATGTCGTCAATGTCGTCAAAGTCGTCAACATCTTCCATGTCGTCTATGTTGTCAATGTCGTCAATTTCGTCAAAGTCGTCAAAGGCGTCAATATCGTCTATGTCGTCTATGTAGTCAATGTCGTCAAAGACGTCTATGTTGTCTAGTTCGTCAATGTCGTCAATGGCGCCTTTGTCGTCAATATCGTCAATGTCGTCAAAGTCGTCAATATCGGTTATGTCGTCTATGTCGTCAATATCGTCAATGTCGTCTATGTCGTCAATGTCGTCAATGTCGTCTATGTCGTCAATGTCGTCAATGTCGTCAATGGCATCTTTGTCGACAATACCGTTAATGTTGTCAAAGTCGTCAATATCGGTTATGTCGTCTATGTCGTCAATGTCGTCAATGTCGTCTATGTCGTCAATGTCGGCAATGTCGTCAATGTCGTCAAAGTCGTCAATATCGTCTATGTCGTCTATGTCGTCAATGTCGTCAATGTCGTCAAAATCGTCTATGTCGTCAATGTCGTCATTGACGTCAATGTCGTCAATGTCTTCAATGTGTTAATGTTGTCAATGTCATACATGTTGTCTATGTCATCTATGTCGTCAGTGTCGTCAAAGTCGTAAATATCATCTATGTCGTCTATGTCGTCAATGTCGTCAATGTCGCCAAAGTCGTCAATATCGTCTATGTCGTCTATGTCGTCAATGTCGTCAATGTCGTCAAAGTCATCTATGTCATCAATATCGTCAAAGTCGTCAATATCGTCTATGTCGTCTAAGTCGTTAACGTCGTCTGTGTCGTCAATGTCGTCAATGTCGTCAATGTCTTCAAAGTCGTCAATATCGTCTATATCGTTTATGTCGTCAATGTCGTCTATGCCGTCAATATCGTCAATGTCGTCAATGTCGTCAAAGTCATCAATATCGTCTATGTCGTCAATGTCGTCAATGTCGTCAATGTCGTCTATGCCGTCAATATCGTCAATGTCGTCAATGTCGTCAAAGTCATCAATTTCATCAAAGTCGTCAATATCGTCTATGTCGTCAATGTCGTCTCTGACGTCTATGTCGTCTATGCCGTCAATATCGTCAATGTCGTCAATGTCGTCAATGTCGTCTATGTCGTCAATGTCGTCAATTTCGTCAACGTCGTCAAAGTCGCCAATATCATCTATCTCGTCTATGTCGTCAATGTCGTCAATGTCGTCAATGTCGTCAATGACGTCACTGTCGTTAATGTCTTCAATGCTGTCAATGTTGTCAATGCCATACATGTTGTCTATGTCATCTATGTCGTCAACGTCGTCAATGTCGTCTATGTCGTCAATGTCGTTAATGTCGTCAATGTCGTCTAGGTCGTCAATGTCGTCTATGTCGTCAATATCGTCAATGTCGTCTAGGTCGTCAATGTCGTCAAAGTCGTAAATATCGTCTATGTCGTCAATGTAGTCAAAGTCGTCAAAGACGTCTATGTCGTCTATTTCGTCAATGTCGTTAATTGCGTCTTTGTCGTCAATATCGTCAATGTCGTCAATGTCGTCAAAGTCGTCAATATCGGTTATGTCGTCTATGTCGTCAATATCGTCAATGTCGTCAATGTCGTCTATGTCGTCAATGTCGTCAATGTCTTCAATGCTGTCAATGTTGTCAATGTCATACATGTTGTCCATGTCATCTACGTTGTCAATGTCGTCAAAGTCATAAATATCGTCTATGTCGTCAAGGTCGTCAATGTCGTCTGTGTCGTGAAGGTCGTCAATGTCGTCTATGTCGTCAATATCGTCAATGTCGTCAATGTCGTCAAAGTCATCAATATCGTCTATGTCGTCTATGTCGTCAATGTCGTCAATGTCGTCAATGTCGTCTAGGTCGTCAATGTCGTCTATGTCGTCAAAATCGTCAATGTCGTCAATGTCGTCAATGTCTTCAAAGTCGTCAATATCGTCTATGTCGTTTATGTCGTCAATGTCGTCTATGCCGTCAATCTCGTCAATGTCGTCAATGTCGTCAAAGTCATCAATATCGTCTATGTCGTCAATGTCGTCAAAGTCGTCAATATCGTCTATGTCGTCAATGTCGTCTATGACGTCTATGACGACTATGCCATCAATATCGTCAATGTCGTCAATGTCTTCAATGTCGTCAATGTCGTCTATGTCGTCAATGTCGTCAATGTCGTCTATGTCGTCAATGTCGTCAATGTCGTCAATTTCGTCAATGTCGTCAAAGTCGCCAATATCTTCTATGTCGTTCATGTCATCAAGGTTGTCAATGTCGTCTATGTCGTCAATATCGTCAAAGTCGTCAATGTCGTCAAAGTCATCAATATCGTCTATGTCGTCTATGTTGTCAATGTCGTCAATATCGTCAATGTCGTCAAGCTCGTCAATGTCGTCTATGTCGTCAATATCGTCAATGTCGTCAATGTCGTCAATGTCTTCAAAGTCGTCAATATCGTCTATGTCGTTTATGTCGTCAATGTCGTCATTGTCGTCTATGCCGTCAATGTCGTCAATGTCGTCTATGTCGTCAAGGTCATCAATGCTGTCAATGTTGTCAATGTCATACGTGTTGTATATCTCATCTATGTTGTCAATGTCGTCAAAGTCGTAAATATCGTCTATGTCGTCTATGTCGTCAATGTCGTCTATGTCATCTATGTCGTATATGTCGTCAATGTCGTCTATGTCGGAAATGTCGTTAATGTCGTCAAAGTCGTCAATATCGTCTATGTCGTCAATGTCGTCTATGTCGTCTGTGTCGTCTATGTCGTCAATGTCGTCTATGTCGTCAATGTCGTTAATGTCGTCAATATCGTCAATGTCGTCAATGTCGTCTATGTCGTCAATGTCGTTAATGTTGTCAATGTCGTCTATGTCGTCAATACCGTCAATGTCGTCAAAGTCGCCAATATCGTCTGTCTTCTATGTCGTCAATGTCGTCAACTACGTCAATGTCGTCAAAGTCGTCAATATCGTCTATGTCGTCTATGTCTTCAATGTCGTCAATGTCGTCTATGTCGTCAATGTCGTTAATGTCGTCAATGTCGTCAATATCGTCTATGTCGTCTATGTAGTCAATGTCGTCAAAGACGTCTATGTCGTCTATGTTGTCAATGCCGTCAATGTCGTCTATGTCGTCAATGTCGTCAATGACGTCAAAGTCATCAATATCGTCTATGTCGTCTCTGTCGTCAATGTCGTCAAAGTCGTCTGTCGTCAATGTCGTCAAGTCGTCAAAGTCGTCAATAACGTCTATGTCGTCTATGTCGTCAATGTCGTCAATGTCGTCAAAGTCGCCAATATTGTCTATGTCGTCTATGTCGTCAATGTCGTCTATGTCGTCAAGGTCGACAATGTCGTCTATGTCATCAATATCGTCAATGTCGTCAATGTAGTCAACGTCTTCAAAGTCGTCAATATCGTCTATGTCGTCTATGTCGTCAATGTCGTCAATGTCGTCAAAGTCATCAATATCGTCTATGTCGTCTATGTCGTCAATGTCGTCAATGTCGTCAATGTCGTCAAGGTCATCAATGACGTCTATGTCGTCAATATCGTCAATGTCGTCAATGTCGTCAATGTCTTCATAGTCGTCAATATCGTCTATGTCGTTTATGTCGTCAATGTCGTCAATGTCGTCTATGCCGTCAATATCGTCAATGTCCTCAATGTCGTCAAAGTCATCAATATCGTCTATGTCGTCAATGTCGTCAAAGTCGTCAATATCGTCTATGTCGTCAATGTCGTCTATGACGTCTATGTCGTCTATGCCATCAATATCGTCAATGTCGTCAATGTCTTCAATGTCGTCAATGTCGTCTAAGTCGTCAATGTCGTTAATGTCGCCAATGTCGTCAATATCGTCTATGTCGTCTATGTAGTCAATGTTGTCAAAGACGTCTATGTTGTATAGTTCGTCAGAGTCGTTAATGGCGTCTTTGTCGTCAATGTCGACAATGTCGTCAAAGTCGTCAAAATCGGTTATGTAGTCTGTGGCGTCAAGGTCGTCAATGTCGTCTATGTCTTCAATGTCGTCAATTTCCTCTTTGTCGTCAATGTCGTCCATGTCGTCAATGTAGTCAAAGTTGTCAATATCGTCTATGTCGTCAATGCCGTCAATATCGTCAATGTCGTCATAGTAGTCTATTTCGTTAATGTCGTCAATGACGTCAATTTCGTCAATATCTTCAATGCTGTCAATATTGTCAATGTCATACATGTTGTCTATGTCATCTATGTCGACAATGTCGTCAAAGTCCTAAGTATCGTCTATGTCGTCTATGTCGTCAAAGTCGTCTATGTCGTCTATGTTGTCAATGCCATCAATGTCGTCTATGTCGTCAATGTCGTCAATGTCGTCAATGACGTCAAAGTCGTCAATATCGTCTATGTCGTCTATGTCGTCAATGTCGTCTATGCTGTCAATGTCGTCAATGTCGTCTATGTCGTCAATGTCTTCAATGCTGTCAATGTTGTGAATGTCATAGATGTTCTCTATGTCATCTATGTTGTCAATGTCGTCAAAGTCATAAATATCGTCTATGTCGTCAATGTCGTCTATGTCGTCTATGTCGTCAATGTCGTCAATGTTGTTCATGTCGTCAATGTCATCAATGTCGTCAAAGTCTTCAAAGTCGTCAATATCGTCTATGTCGTCTATGTCATCAATGTCGTAAATGTCGTCAAAGACGTCAATGTCGTCAATATCGTCTATGTCGTCCATGTCGTCAATGTCGTCAGTCATAATTATCGTCTATGTCGTCAATGTCGTCAATGTCGTCAATGTCGTCTATGTCAACAATGTCGTCTATGTCGTCAATGTCGTCAATGTCGTCAATGTCGCCAAATTCGTCAATATCGTCTATGTCGTCTATGTCGTCAATGTTGTCTATGTCGTCTACTTTGCCTATGTCGTCAATGTCGTCTATGTCTCCAATGTCGTCAGTGTCGTCAATGTCGTCAATGTCGTCAAAATCGTCTATGTCGTCAATATCGTCAATATCGACATTTTCGTCAACGTCATCAATGTCGTCAATGTCGTCAATTTCGTCTATGTCGTCTATGTCGTCAATGTCGGCTAGGTTGTCAATGTCGTCAATATCGCCAATATCGTCTATGTCGTCTATTTCGTCAAAGTCGTCAATGTCGTCAAAGTCGTCTATGTCGTCAATGTCGTCAATGTCGTCAAAGTCGTCAATATCGTCTATGTCGTCTATGTCGTCAATGTCGTCAATGTCGTCAAAGTCATCTATGTCATCAATATCGTCAATGACGTCAATGTCGTCAATGTCTCCATTGCTGTCAATGTCTTCAATGCTGTCAATGTTGTCAATGTCATACATGTTGTCTATGTCATCTATGTCATCTATTTCGTCAAAGTCGTCAATATCGTCTATGTCGTCTATGTCGTCAATGTCGTCAATGTCGTCAAAGTCATTATTTCGTCAAGGTCGTCAATGACGTCAATGTCGTCAATGTCTTCAATGCAGTCAATGTTGTCAATATCATACATGTTGTCTATGTCATCTATGTCGTCAAAGTCGTAAATATCATCTATGTCGTCAATGTCGTCAATGTCCTCTATGTCGTCAATGTCGTCAATGTCGTCAAAGGTGTCAATATCGTCTTTCGTCTATGTCGTCAATGTCGTCAATGTCGTCTATGTTGTCAATGTCGTCAATATCGTCAATGTCGTCAAAGTCGTCAATGTCGTCTATGTCGTCTATGTCGTCAATATCGTCAATGTCGTTAATGTCGTCAAAGTCGTCAATATCGTCAATGTCGTCTTTGTCGTCAATGTCGTCAATGTCGTCAAAGTCGTCTATGTCGTCAATGTCGTCAATTACGTCAATGTCGTCAATGTCTTCAATGCTGTCAAAGTTGTCAATCTCATACATGTTGTCTATGTCATCTATGTCGCCAATATCGTCAATGTCGTCAATGTCGTCAAAGTCGTCAATATCGTCAATGTCGTCTATGTCGTCTATGTCCTCTATGTCGTCAATATCGTCAATGTCGTCAATGTCGTCAAGGTCGTCTATGTCGTCAAAGTCGTCAATGTCGTCAATTTCTTCAATGTCGTCAAAGACGCCAATATCATCTATGTCGTCTATGTCGTCAATGTCGTCAATGACGTCAATGTCGTCAATGTCTTCAATGCTGTCAATGTTGTCATGGTCATACATGTTGTCTATGTCCTCTATGTCGTCAACGTCGTCAATGTCGTCTATGTCGTCAATGTCGTCAATGTCGTCAAAGTCGTCAAAGACGTCAAAATCGTCTATGTCGTCTATGTCGTCAATGTTGTCTATGTCGTCTACTTCGACTATGTCGTCAATATCGTCTATGTCTTCAATGTCGTCAGTGTTGTCAATGTCGTCAATGTCGTCAAAATCGTCTGTGTCGTCAATTTCGTCAATATCGACATTTTCGTCAATGTCATCAATGTCAACAATGTCGTCAATTTCGTCTATGTCGTCAATGTCGTCAATGTCTTCAATGTCGTCAATGTCGGCAATGTCGTCAATGTCGTCAAAGCTGTCAATATCGTCTGTCGTCTATGTCGTCAATGTCGTCAATGTCGTCTATGTCGTCAATGTCGTCTATGTCGACAATGTTTCTATGTCGTCTACGTCGTCAATGTCGTCAATGTCGTCAAAATCGTCAATGTCGTCAATGTCGTCTATGTCGTCAATGTCGTCAATGGCGTCTTTGTCGTCAATATCGTCAATGTCGTCAAAGTCGTCAATATCGGTTATATCGTCTATGTCGGCAATGTCGTCAATGTCGTCAAAGTCGTCAATATCGTCTATGTCGTCTATGTCGTCAATGTCGTCAATGTCGTCAAAGTAGTCCATGTCGTCAATGTCGTCAATGATGTCAATGTCGTCTATGTTGGCTAGGTTATCAATGTCGTCAAGGTCGTCAATATCGTCTATGTCGTCTATGTCGTCAATGTCGTCAATGTCGTCAAAGTCGTTATTTCGTCAATGACGTCAATGACGTCAATGTCTTCAATGCTGTCAATGTTGTCAATGTCATACATGTTGTCTATGTCATCTATGTCGTCAAAGTCGTAAATATCATCTATGTCGTCTATGTCGTCAATGTCGTCTATGTCGTCAATGTCGTCAATGTCGTCTATGTCGTCAATGTCGTCAATGACGTCAAAGTCATCAATATCGTCTATGTCGTCTATGTCGTCAATGTCGTCAAAGGCGTCAATATCGTCTATGTCGTCAATGTCGTTAATGTCTTCTATGTCGTCAATGTCGTCAATGTCGTCAAAGGTGTCAATATCGTCTTTCGTCTATGTCGTCAATGTCGTCAATGTCGTCTATGTCGTCAATGTCGTCTATGTCGTCTACTTCGACTATGTCGTCAATATCGTCTATGTCGTCTATGTCGTCAATATCGTCAATGTCGTCTATGTCGTCAATGCCGTCAATGATGTCAATGTCGTCTATGTTAGCAAGGTAATCAATGTCGTCAAAGTCGTCAATATCGTCTATGTCGTCTATGTCGTCAATGTCGTCAATGTCGTCAAAGTCATTATTTCGTCAATGTCGTCAATGACGTCAATGTCGTCAATGTCTTCAATGCTGTCAATGTTGTCAATATCATACATGTTGTCTATGTCATCTATGTCGTCAAAGTCGTAAATATCATCTATGTCGTCAATGTCGTCAATGTCTTCTATGTCGTCAATGTCGTCAATGTCGTCAAAGGTGTCAATATCATCTTTCGTCTATGTCGTCAATGTCGTGAATGTCGTCTATGTCGTCAATGTCGTCTATGTCGTCTACTTCGACTATGTCGTCAATATCGTCTATGTCGTCAATATCGTCAATGTCGTCTATGTCGTCAATGTCGTCAATGTCATCTATGTCGTCAATGTCGTCAACGTCGTTAATGTCGTCAAAGTCGTCAATATCGTCAATGTCGTCTATGTCGTTAATGTCGTCAATGTCGTCAAAGTCGTCTATGTCGTCAATGTCGTCAATTACGTCAATGTCGTCAATGTCTTCAATGCTGTCAAAGTTGTCAATGTCATACATGTTGTCTATGTCATCTATGTCGCCAATATCGTCAATGTCGTCAATGTCGTCAAAGTCGTCAATATCGTCAATGTCGTCTATGTCGTCTATGTCCTCTATGTCGTCAATATCGTCAATTTCGTCAATGTCGTCAAAGTCGCCAATATCATCTATGTCGTCAATGTCGTCAATGACGTCAATGTCGTCAATGACGTCAATGTCGTCAATGTCTTCAATGCTGTCAATGTTGTCAATGTCATACATGTTGTCTATGTCATCTTTGTCGTCAACGTCGTCAATGTCGTCAAAGTCGTCAATGTCCTCAATATCGTCTATGTCGTCTATGTAGTCAATGTCGTCAAAGTCGTCAAAGACGTCAAAATCGTCAATGTCGTCTATGTCGTCAATGTTGTCTATGTCGTCTACTTCGACTATGTCGTCAATATCGTCTATGCCTTCCATGTCGTCAGTGTCGTCAATGTCGTCAATGTCCTCAAAATCGTCTGTGTCGTCAATTTCGTCTAAATCGACATTTTCGTCAATGTCATCCATGTCATCAATGTCGTCAATTTCGTCTATGTCGTCAATGTCGTCAATGTCTTCTATGTCGTCTATGTCGTCAATGTCGTCAATGTCGTCAAAGTAGTCCATGTCGTCAATGTCGTCAATGATGTCAATGTCGTCTATGTTGGCAAGGTTATCAATGTCGTCAAAGTCGTCAATATCGTCTATGTCGTCTATGTCGTCAATGTCGTCAATGTCGTCAAAGTAGTCCATGTCGTCAATGTCGTCAATGATGTCAATGTCGTCTATGTTGGCTAGGTTATCAATGTCGTCAAGGTCGTCAATATCGTCTATGTCGTCTATGTCGTCAATGTCGTCAATGTCGTCAAAGTCGTTATTTCGTCAATGACGTCAATGTGTTCAATGCTGTCAATGTTGTCAATGTCATACATGTTGTCTATGTCATCTATGTCGTCAAAGTCGTAAATATCATCTATGTCGTCTATGTCGTCAATGTCGTCTATGTCGTCAATGTCGTCAAAGGCGTCAATATCGTCTATGTCGTCAATGTCGTCAATGACGTCAAAGTCATCAATATCGTCTATGTCGTCTATGTCGTCAATGTCGTCAAAGGCGTCAATATCGTCTATGTCGTCAATGTCTTCTATGTCGTCAATGTCGGCAATGTCGTCAATGTCGTCAAAGCTGTCAATATCGTCTTTCGTCTATGTCGTCAATGTCGTCAATGTCGTCAATGGCGTCTTTGTCGTCAATATCGTCAATGTCGTCAAAGACGTCAATATCGGTTATGTCGTCTATGTCGTCAATATCGTCAATGTCGTCTATGAAGTCAATGTCGTCAATGTCGTCTATGTCGTCAATGTCGTCTATGTCGTCTACTTCGACTATGTCGTCAATATCGTCTATGTCGTCTATGTCGTCAATATCGTCAATGTCGTCTATGTCGTCAATGTCGTCAATGTCATCTATGTCGTCAATGTCGTCAACGTCGTTAATGTCGTCAAAGTCGTCAATATCGTCAATGTCGTCTATGTCGTTAATGTCGTCAAAGGCGTCAATATCGTCTATGTCGTCAATGTCGTCAATGTCTTCTATGTCGTCAATGTCGGCAATGTCGTCAATGTCGTCAAAGCTGTCAATATCGTCTTTCGTCTATGTTGTCAATGTCGTCAATGTCGTCAATGGCGTCTTTGTCGTCAATATCGTCAATGTCGTCAATTTCGTCTATGTCGTCAATGTCGTCAATGTCTTCTAAGTCGTCAATGTCGGCAATGTCGTCAATGTCGTCAAAGCTGTCAATATCGTCTTTCGTCTATGTCGTCATTGTCGTCAATGTCGTCTATGTCGTCAATGTCGTCTATGTCGTCTACTTCGACTATGTCGTCAATATCGTCTATGTCGTCTATGTCGTCAATATCGTCAATGTCGTCTATGTCGTCAATGTCGTCAATGTCATCTATGTCGTCAATGTCGTCAACGTCGTTAATGTCGTCAAAGTCGTCAATATCGTCAATGTCGTCTATGTCGTTAATGTCGTCAAAGGCGTCAATATCGTCTATGTCGTCAATGTCGTCAATGTCCTCTATGTCGTCAATGTCGGCAATGTCGTCAATGTCGTCAAAGCTGTCAATATCGTCTTTCGTCTATGTCGTCAATGTCGTCAATGTCGTCAATGTCTCAAAGTCGTCTATGTCGTCAATGTCGTCAATTACGTCAATGTCGTCAATGTCTTCAATGCTGTCAAAGTTGTCAATGTCATACATGTTGTCTATGTCATCTATGTCGCCAATATCGTCAATGTCGTCAATGTCGTCAAAGTCGTCAATATCGTCAATGTCGTCTATGTCGTCTATGTCCTCTATGTCGTCAATATCGTCAATGTCGTCAATGTCGTCAATGTCGTCAAGGTCGTCTATGTCGTCAATGTCGTCAATGTCGTCAATTTCGTCAATGTCGACAAAGTCGCCAATATCATCTATGTCGTCAACTTCGTCAATGTCGTCAAAGTCGTCAATGTCGTCAATATCGTCTATGTCGTCTATGTAGTCAATGTCGTCAAAGACGTCAAAGACGTCAAAATCGTCTATGTCGTCTATGTCGTCAATGTTATCTATGTAATCTACTTCGACTATGTCGTCAATATCGTCTATGTCTTCAATGTCGTCAGTGTCGTCAATGTCGTCAATGTCGTCAAAATCGTCTGTGTCGTCAATTTCGTCTAAATCGACATTTTCGTCAATGTCATCAATGTCGTCAATGTCGTCAATTTCGTCTATGTCTTCAATGTCGTCAATCTCTTCTATGCCGTCAATGTCGGCAATGTCGTCAATGTCGTTAAAGCTGTCAATATTCTCTATGTCGTCTATGTCGTCAATGTCGTCAATGTCGTCTATGTCGTCAATGTCGTCTATGTCGTCAATGTTTCTATGTCGTCTATGTCGTCAATGTCGTCAATAACGTCTATGTCGTCAATGTCGTCATTGTCGTCTATGTCGTCAATGTCGTCAATGGCGTCTTTCTCGTCAATATCGTCAATGTCGTCAAAGTCGTCAATATCGGTTATGTCGTCTATGTCGTCAATGTCGTCAATGTCGTCAAAGTCGTCAATATCGTTTATGTCGTCTATGTCGTCAATGTCGTCAATGTCGTCAAAGTAGTCCATGTCGTCAATGTCGTCAATGATGTCAATGTCGTCTATGTTGGCTAGGTTATCAATGTCGTCAAAGTCGTCAATATCGCCTATGTCGTCTATGTCGTCAATGTCGTCAGTGTCGTCAAAGTCGTTTTTAATCCATGTCGTCAATGACGTCAATGTCGTCAATGTCTTCAATGCTGTCAATGTTGTCAATGTCATACATGTTGTCTATGTCATCTATTTCGTCAAAGTCGTAAATATCATCTATGTCGTCTATGTCGTCAATGTCGTCTATGTCGTTAATGTCGTCTATGTCGTCAATGTCGTCAATGACGTCAAAGTCATCAATATTGTCTATGTCGTCTATATCGTCAATGTCGTCAAAGGCGTCTATATCGTCTATGTCGTCTATGTAGTCAATGTCATCAAAGACGTCTATGTTGTCTAGTTCGTCAATGTTGTCATTGGCGTCTTTGTCGTCAATATCGTCAATTTCGTCAAAGTCGTCAATATCGGTTATGTCGTCTATGTCGTCAATATCGTCAATATCGTCTATGTCGTCAATGTCGTCAATGTCGTCTATGTCGTCAATGTCGTCAATGGCGTCTTTGTCGTCAATATCGTCAATGTCGTCAAAGTCGTCAATATCGGTTATGTCGTCTATGTCGTCAATGTCGTCAATGTCGTCTCTGTCGTCAATGTCGTCAATGTCGTCTATGTCGTCAATGTCGGCAATGTCGTCAATGTCGTCAAAGTCGTCAATATCGTCTATGTCGTCTATGTCGTCCATGTCGTCAATGTCGTCAAAGTCGTTATTTCGTCAATGTCGTCAATGACGTCAATGTCGTCAATGTCTTCAATGCTGTCAATGTTGTCAATGTCATACATGTTGTCTATGTCATCTATTTCGTCAAAGTCGTAAATATCATCTATGTCGTCTATGTCGTCAATGTCGTCTATGTCGTCAATGTCGTCAATGTCGTCAAAGACGTCTATGTCGTCAAAGTTGTCAATGTCGTCAATGTCGTCAATGTCGTCAAAGTCGTAAATATCGTCTACGTCTTCTATGTCATCAATGTCGTCTGTGTCGTCAATGTCGTCAATGTCGTCAATGTCGTCAAAGTCGTATATATCATCTATGTCGTCTATGTCGTCAATGTCGTCTATGTCGTTAATGTCGTCAATGTCGTCTATGTCGTCAATGTCGTCAATGACGTCTAAGTCATCAATATCGTCTATGTCGTCTATGTCGTCAATGTCGTCAAAGTCGTCTATGTCGTCAATGTTGTCAATGTCGTCAATGTCGTCAATGTCGTCAATGTCGTCAAAGTCGTAAATATCGTCTACATCTTCTATGTCATCAATGTCGTCTATGTCGTCTATGTCGTCAATATCGTCAATGTAGTCAATGTAGTCAACGTCTTCAAAGTCGTCAATATCGTCTATGTCGTCTATGTCGTCAATGTCGTCAATGTCGTCTATGCTGTCAATGTCGTCAATGTCGTCTATATCGTCAATGTCTTCAATGCTGTCAATGTCGTGAATGTAGGCAAAGTCGTCAATGTCGTCAATATCGCCTATGTCGTCCATGTCGTAAATGTCGTCAAAGACATAATTATCGTCTATGTCGTCAATGTCGTCAATGTCGTCAATGTCGTCAATGTCTCCATTGCTGTCAATGTCTTCAATGCTGTCAATGTTGTCAATGTCATACATGTTGTCTATGTCATCTATGTCGTCAATGTCGTCAAAGTCTTAAATATCGTCTATGTCGTTTGTGTTGTCAATGTCGTCAATGTCGTCTATGTCGTCAATGTCGTCAATGTCGTCAAAGTCGTCAATGTCGTCAATGTCGTCAATGTCTCCATTGCTGTCAATGTCTTCAATGCTGTCAATGTTGTCAATGTCATACATGTTGTCTATGTCATCTATGTCGTCAATGTCGTCAAAGTCGTAAATATCGTCTATGTCGTCTAAGTCGTCAATGTCGCCTGTGTCGTCAATGTCGTCAATGTCGTCAATGTCGTCAATATCGTCAATGTGGTCAATGTCGTCAATATCGTCTATGTCGTCAATGTCGCCTATGTCGTGTATGTCGTCTATGTCGTAAATGTCGACTATGTCGTCAATATCGTCAATGTCGTCAAATTCGTCAATATCGTCTATGTCGTCTATGTCGTCAATATCGTCAATGTCGTCTATGTCGTCAATGTCGTCAATGTCATCTATGTCGTCAATGTCGTCAATGTCGTTAATGTCGTCAAAGTCGTCAATATCGTCAATGTCGTCAATGTCGTCAAAGTCGTCTATGTCGTCAATGTCGTTAATTACGTCAATGTCGGCAATGACTTCAATGCTGTCAAAGTTGTCAATGTCATACATTTTGTCTATGTCATGTATGTCGCCAATATCGTCAATGTCGTCAATGTCGTCAAAGTCGTCAATATCGTCAATGTCGTCTATGACCTCTATGTCGTCAATATCGTCAATGTCGTCAATGTCGTCAATGTCGTCAAGGTCGTCTATGACGTCAAAGTCGACAATGACGTCAATTTCTTCAATGTCGTCAAAGTCGCCAATATATTCTATGTCTTCTATGTCGTCAATTTCGTCAATGACGTCAATGTCATCAATGACGTCAATGTCGTCAATGTCTTCAATGCTGTCAATGTTGTTAATGTCATACATGTTGTCTATGTCATCTATGTCGTCAACGTCGTCAATATCGTCTATGTCGTCTATGTAGTCAATGTCGTCAAAGTCGTCAAAGACGTCAAAACCGTCTATGTCGTCTATGTCGTCAATGTTGTCTATGTCGTCTACTTCGACTATGTCGTTAATATCGTCTATGTCTTCAATGTCGTCAGTGACGTCAATGTCGTCAATGTCGTCAAATCGTCTGTGTCGTCAATTTCGTCAATATCGACATTTTTGTCAATGTCATCAATGTCGTCAATGTCGTCAATTTCGTCTATGTCGTCAATGTCGTCAATGTCTTCTATGTCTTCAATGTCGTCAATGTCGTCAAAGCTGTCAATATCGTCTATGTCGTCTATGTCGTCAATGTCGTCAATGGCGTCTTTGTCGTCAATATCGTCAATGTCGTCAAAGTCGTCAATATCGGTTATGTCGTCTATGTCGCCAATGTCGTCAATGTCGTCAATGTCTTCTATGTCGTCAATGTCGGCAATGTCGTCAATGTCGTCAAAGCTGTCAATATCGTCTGTCGTCTATGTCGTCAATGTCGTCAATGTCGTCTATGTCGTCAATGGCGTCTATGTCGTCAATGTTTCTATGTCGTCTATGTCGTCAATGTCGTCAATGTCGTCAAAGTCGTCAATGTCGTCGATGTCGTCTGTGTCGTCAATGTCGTCAATGGCGTCTTTGTCGTCAATATCGTCAAAGTCGTCAAAGTCGTCAATATCGGTTATATCGTCTATGTCAGCAATGTCGTCAATGTCGTCAAAGTCGTCAATATCGTCTATGTCGTCTATGTCGTCAATGTCGTCAATGTCGTCAAAGTAGTCCATGACGTCAATGTCGTGAATGATGTCAATGTCATCTATGTTGGCTAGGTTATCAATGTCGTCAAAGTCGTCAATATCGTCTATGTCGTCTATGTCGTCAATGTCGTCAATGTCGTCAAAGTCGTTATTTCGTCAATGTCGTCAATGACGTCAATGTCTTCAATGCTGTCAATGTTGTCAATGTCATACATGTTGTCTATGTCATCTATGTCATCAAAGTCGTAAATATCATCTATGTCATCTATGTCGTCAATGTCGTCAATGTCGTCTATGTCGTCAATGTCGTCAATGTTGTCTATGTCGTCAATGTCGGCAATGTCGTCAATGTCGTCAAAGTCGTCAATATCGTCTATGTCGTCTATGTCGTCAATGTCGTCAATGTCGTCAAAGTAGTCCATGTCGTAAATGTCGTCAATGATGTCAATGTCGTCTATGTTGGGTAGGTTATCAATGTCGTCAAGGTCGTCAATATCGTCTATGTCGTCTATGTCGTCAATGTCGTCAATGTCGTCAAAGTCGTTATTTCGTCAATGACGTCAATGACGTCAATGTCTTCAATGCTGTCAATGTTGTCAATGTCATACATGTTGTCTATGTCATCTATGTCGTCAAAGTCGTAAATATCATCTATGTCGTCTATGTCGTCAATGTCGTCTATGTCGTCAATGTCGTCAATGTCGTCTATGTCGTCAATGTCGTCAATGACGTCAAAGTCATCAATATCGTCTATGTCGTCTATGTCGTCAATGTCGTCAAAGGCGTCAATATCGTCTATGTCGTCAATGTCGTCAATGTCTTCTATGTCGTCAATGTCGTCAATGTCGTCAAAGGTGTCAATATCGTCTTTCGTCTATGTCGTCAATGTCGTCAATATCGTCAATGTCGTCAATGTCGTCAATGTCATCTATGTCGTCAATGTCGTCAACGTCGTTAATGTCGTCAAAGTCGTCAATATCGTCATTGTCGTCTATGTCGTTAATGTCGTCAATGTCGTCAAAGTCGTCTATGTCGTCAATGTCGTCAATTACGTCAATGTCGTCAATGTCTTCAATGCTGTCAAAGTTGTCAATGTCATACATGTTGTCTATGTCATCTATGTCGCCAATATCGTCAATGTCGTCAATGTCGTCAAAGTCGTCAATATCGTCAATGTCGTCTATGTCGTCTATGTCCTCTATGTCGTCAATATCGTCAATTTCGTCAATGTCGTCAAAGTCGCCAATATCATCTATGTCATCTATGTCGTCAATGTCGTCAATGACGTCAATGTCGTCAATGACGTCAATGTCGTCAATGTCTTCAATGCTGTCAATGTTGTCAATGTCATACATGTTGTCTATGTCATCTATGTCGTCAACGTCGTCAATGTCGTCAAAGTCGTCAATGTCCTCAATATCGTCTATGTCGTCTATGTAGTCAATGTCGTCAAAGTCGTCAAAGACGTCAAAATCGACAATGTCGTCTATGTCGTCAATGTTGTCTATGTCGTCTACTTCGACTATGTCGTCAATATCGTCTATGCCTTCCATGTCGTCAGTGTCGTCAATGTCGTCAATGTCGTCAAAATCGTCTGTGTCGTCAATTTCGTCTAAATCGACATTTTCGTCAATGTCATCAATGTCATCAATGTCGTCAATTTCGTCTATGTCGTCAATGTCGTCAATGTCTTCTATGTCGTCTATGTCGTCAATGTCGTCAATGTCGTTAAAGTAGTCCATGTCGTCAACGTCGTCAATGATGTCAATGTCGTCTATGTTGGCAAGGTTATCAATGTCGTCAAAGTCGTCAATATCGTCTATGTCGTCTATGTCGTCAATGTCGTCAATGTCGTCAAAGTAGTCCATGTCGTCAATGTCGTCAATGATGTCAATGTCGTCTATGTTGGCTAGGTTATCAATGTCGTCAAGGTCGTCAATATCGTCTATGTCGTCTATGTCGTCAATGTCGTCAATGTCGTCAAAGTCGTTATTTCGTCAATGACGTCAATGTGTTCAATGCTGTCAATGTTGTCAATGTCATACATGTTGTCTATGTCATCTATGTCGTCAAAGTCGTAAATATCATCTATGTCGTCTATGTCGTCAATGTCGTCTATGTCGTCAATGTCGTCAATGTCGTCTATCTCGTCAATGTCGTCAATGACGTCAAAGTCATCAATATCGTCTATGTCGTCTATGTCGTCAATGTCGTCAAAGGCGTCAATATCGTCTATGTCGTCAATGTCTTCTATGTCGTCAATGTCGGCAATGTCGTCAATGTCGTCAAAGCTGTCAATATCGTCTTTCGTCTATGTCGTCAATGTCGTCAATGTCGTCTATGTCGTCAATGTCGTCTATGTCGTCTACTTCGACTATGTCGTCAATATCGTCTATGTCGTCTATGTCGTCAATATCGTCAATATCGTCTATGTCGTCAATGTCGTCAATGTCATCTATGTCGTCAATGTCGTCAACGTCGTTAATGTCGTCAATGTCGTCAATATCGTCAATGTCGTCTATGTCGTTAATGTCGTCAAAGGCGTCAATATCGTCTATGTCGTCAATGTCGTCAATGTCTTCTATGTCGCCAATGTCGGCAATGTCGTCAATGTCGTCAAAGCTGTCAATATCGTCTTTCGTCTATGTCGTCAATGTCGTCTATGTCGTCAATGTCTCAAAGTCGTCTATGTCGTCAATGTCGTCAATTACGTCAATGTCGTCAATGTCTTCAATGCTGTCAAAGTTGTCAATGTCATACATGTTGTCTATGTCATCTATGTCGCCAATATCGTCAATGTCGTCAATGTCGTCAAAGTCGTCAATATCGTCAATGTCGTCTATGTCGTCTATGTCCTCTATGTCGTCAATATCGTCAATGTCGTCAATGTCGTCAATGTCGTCAAGGTCGTCTATGTCGTCAATGTCGTCAATGTCGTCAATTTCGTCAATGTCGTCAAAGTCGCCAATATCATCTATGTCGTCAACTTCGTCAATGTCGTCAAAGTCGTCAATGTCGTCAATATCGTCTATGTCGTCTATGTAGTCAATGTCGTCAAAGTCGTCAAAGACGTCAAAATCGTTTATGTCGTCTATGTCGTCAATGTTATCTATGTAATCTACTTCGACTATGTCTTCAATATCGTCTATGTCTTCAATGTCGTCAGTGTCGTCAATGTCGTCAATGTCGTCAAAATCGTCTGTGTCGTCAATTTCGTCTAAATCGACATTTTCGTCAATGTCATCAATGTCGTCAATGTCGTCAATTTCGTCTATGTCTTCAATGTCGTCAATCTCTTCTATGACGTCAATGTCGGCAATGTCGTCAATGTCGTTAAAGCTGTCAATATTCTCTATGTCGTCTATGTCGTCAATGTCGTCAATGTCGTCTATGTCGTCAATGTCGTCTATGTCGTCAATGTTTCTATGTCGTCTATGTCGTCAATGTCGTCAATAACGTCTATGTCGTCAATGTCGTCATTGTCGTCTATGTCGTCAATGTCGTCAATGGCGTCTTTCTCGTCAATATCGTCAATGTCGTCAAAGTCGTCAATATCGGTTATGTCGTCTATGTCGTCAATGTCGTCAATGTCGTCAATGTCGTCAATATCGTTTATGTCGTCTATGTCGTCAATGTCGTCAATGTCGTCAAAGTAGTCCATGTCGTCAATCTCGTCAATGATGTCAATGTCGTCTATGTTGGCTAGGTTATCAATGTCGTCAAAGTCGTCAATATCGCCTATGTCGTCTATGTCGTCAATGTCGTCAGTGTCGTCAAAGTCGTCAATATCGTTTATGTCGTCTATGTCGTCAATGTCGTCAATGTCGTCAAAGTAGTCCATGTCGTCAATGTCGTCAATGATGTCAATGTCGTCTATGTTGGCTAGGTTATCAATGTCGTCAAAGTCGTCAATATCGCCTATGTCGTCTATGTCGTCAATGTCGTCAGTGTCGTCAAAGTCGTTTTTATTCCATGTCGTCAATGACGTCAATGTCGTCAATGTCTTCAATGCTGTCAATGTTGTCAATGTCATACATGTTGTCTATGTCATCTATTTCGTCAAAGTCGTAAATATCATCTATGTCGTCTATGTCGTCAATGTCGTCTATGTCGTTAATGTCGTCTATGTCGTCAATGTCGTCAAAGTCGTCTATTTCGTCAATGTTGTCAATGTCGTCAATGTCGTCAAAGTCGTCAATGTCGTCAAAGTCGTAAATATCGTCTACGTCTTCTATGTCATCAATGTCGTCTATGTCGTCTATGTCGTCAATATCGTCAATGTAGTCAATGTAGTCAACGTCTTCAAAGTCGTCAATATCGTCTATGTCGTCTATGTCGTCAATGTCGTCAATGTCGTCTATGCTGTCAATGTCGTCAATGTCGTCTATATCGTCAATGTCTTCAATGCTGTCAATGTCGTGAATGTAGTCAAAGTCGTCAATGTCGTCAATATCGCCTATGTCGTCCATGTCGTCAATGTCGTCAAAGACATAATTATCGTCTATGTCGTCAATGTCGTCAATGTCGTCAATGTCGTCAATGTCTCCATTGCTGTCAATGTCTTCAATGCTGTCTATGTTGTCAATGTCATACATGTTGTCTATGTCATCTATGTCGTCAATGTCGTCAAAGTCTTAATATCGTCTATGTCGTTTATGTCGTCAATGTCGTCAATGTCGTCTATGTCGTCAATGTCGTCAATGTCGTCAAAGTCGTCAATGTCGTCAATGTCGTCAATGTCTCCATTGCTGTCAATGTCTTCAATGCTGGCAATGTTGTCAATGTCATACATGTTGTCTATGTCATCTATGTCGTCAATGTCGTCAAAGTCGTAAATATCGTCTATGTCGTCTAAGTCGTCAATGTCGCCTGTGTCGTCAATGTCGTCAATGTCGTCAATGTCGTCAATATCGTCAATGTGGTCAATGTCGTCAATATCGTCTATGTCGTCAATGTCGCCTATGTCGTGTATGTCGTCTATGTCGTAAATGTCGACTATGTCGTCAATATCGTCAATGTCGTCAAAGTCGTCAATATCGTCTATGTCGTCTATGTCGTCAATATCGTCAATGTCGTCTATGTCGTCAATGTCGTCAATGTCATCTATGTCGTCAATGTCGTCAATGTCGTTAATGTCGTCAAAGTCGTCAATATCGTCAATGTCATCAATGTCGTCAAAGTCGTCTATGTCGTCAATGTCGTTAATTACGTCAATGTCGTCAATGTCTTCAATGCTGTCAAAGTTGTCAATGTCATACATTTTGTCTATGTCATGTATGTCGCCAATATCGTCAATGTCGTCAATGTCGTCAAAGTCGTCAATATCGTCAATGTCGTCTATGTCCTCTATGTCGTCAATATCGTCAATGTCGTCAATGTCGTCAATGTCGTCAAGGTCGTCTATGACGTCAAAGTCGTCAATGTCGTCAATTTCTTCAATGTCGTCAAAGTCGCCAATATCATCTATGTCTTCTATGTCGTCAATGTCGTCAATGACGTCAATGTCATCAATGACGTCAATGTCGTCAATGTCTTCAATGCTGTCAATGTTGTTAATGTCATACATGTTGTCTATGTCATCTATGTCGTCAACGTCGTCAATGTCGTCTATGTCGTCAACGTCGTCAATGTCGTCAATATCGTCTATGTCGTCTATGTAGTCAATGTCGTCAAAGTCGTCAAAGACGTCAAAACCGTCTATGTCGTCTATGTCGTCAATGTTGTCTATGTCGTCTACTTCGACTATGTCGTTAATATCGTCTATGTCTTCAATGTCGTCAGTGACGTCAATGTCGTCAATGTCGTCAAATCGTCTGTGTCGTCAATTTCGTCAATATCGACATTTTCGTCAATGTCATCAATGTCGTCAATGTCGTCAATTTCGTCTATGTCGTCAATGTCGTCAATGTCTTCTATGTCTTCAATGTCGTCAATGTCGTCAAAGCTGTCAATATCGTCTATGTCGTCTATGTCGTCAATGTCGTCAATGGCGTCTTTGTCGTCAATATCGTCAATGTCGTCAAAGTCGTCAATATCGGTTATGTCGTCTATGTCGCCAATGTCGTCAATGTCGTCTATGTCGTCAATGTCGTCAATGTCGTCTATGTCGTCAATGTCGTCAATGTTGTCAAAGTAGTCCATGTCGTCAATGTCGTCAATAATGTCAATCTCGTCTATGTTGGCTAGGTTATCAATGTTGTCAAAGTCGTCAATATCGTCTATGTCGTCTATGTCGTCAATGTCGTCAATGTCGTCAAAGTCGTTATTTCGTCAATGTCGTCAATGACGTCAATGTCGTCAATGTCTTCAATGCTGTCAATGTTGTCAATGTCATACATGTTGTCTATGTCATCTATGTCGTCAAAGTCGTAATTATCATCTATGTCGTCTATGTCGTCAATGTCGTCAGTGTCGTCTATGTCGTCAATGTCGGCAATGTTGTCTATGTCGTCAATGTCGGCAATGTCGTCAATGTCGTCAAAGTCGTCAATATCGTCTATGTCGTCTATGTCATCAATGTCGTCAATGTCGTCAAAGTAGTCCATGTCGTCAATGTCGTCAATGATGTCAATGTCGTCTATGTTGGCTAGGTTATCAATGTCGTCAAGGTCGTCAATATCGTCTATGTCGTCTATGTCGTCAATGTCGTCAATGTCGTCAAAGTCGTTATTACGTCAATGTCGTCAATGACGTCAATGTCTTCAATGCTGTCAATGTTGTCAATGTCATACATGTTGTCTATGTCATCTATGTCGTCAAAGTCGTAAATATCATCTATGTCGTCTATGTCGTCAATGTCGTCTATGTCGTCAATGTCGTCAATGTCGTCTATGTCGTCAATGTCGTCAATGACGTCAAAGTCATCAATATCGTCTATGTCGTCTATGTCGTCAATGTCGTCAAAGGCGTCAATATCGTCTATGTTGTCTATGTAGTCAATGTCGTCAAACACGTCTATGTTGTCTAGTTCGTCAATGTCGTCAATGGCGTCTTTGTCGTCAATATCGTCAATGTCGTCAAAGACGTCAATATCGGTTATGTCGTCTATGTCGTCAATATCGTCAATGTCGTCTATGTCGTCAATGTCGTCAATGTCGTCTATGTCGTCAATGTCGTCAATGGCGTCTTTGTCGTCAATATCGTCAATGTCGTCAATTTCGTCTATGTCGTCAATGTCGTCAATGTCTTCTATGTCGTCAATGTCGTCTATGTCGTCAATGTCGTCTATGTCGTCTACTTCGACTATGTCGTCAATATCGTCTATGTCATCTATGTCGTCAATTTCGTCAACGTCGTTAATGTCGTCAAAGTCGTCGATATCGTCAAAGTCGTCTATGTAGTCAATGTCGTCAAAGTCGTCAAAGTCGTCTATGTCGTCAATGTCGTCAATTACGTCAATGTCGTCAATGTCTTCAAAGCTGTCAAATTTGTCAATGTCATACATGTTGTCTATGTCATCTATGTCGCCAATATCGTCAATGTCGTCAATGTCGTCAAAGTCGTCAATATCGTCAATGTCGTCTATGTCGTCTATGTCCTCTATGTCGTCAATACCGTCAATGTCTTCAATGTCGTCAATGTCGTCAAGGTCGTCAATGTCGTCAAAGTCACCAATATCATCTATGTCGTCTATGTCGTCAATGTCGTCAATGACGTCATTGTCGTCAATGACGACAATGTCGTCAACTTCTTCAATGCTGTCAATGTTGTCAATGTCATACATGTTGTCTATGTCATCTGTCGTCAACGTCGTCAATGTCGTCTATGTCGTCAATATCGTCAAAGTCGTCAATGTCGTCAATATCGTCTATGTCGTCTATGTAATCAATGTCGTCAAAGTCGTCAAAGACGACAAAATCGTCCATGTCGCCTATGTCGTCAATGTTGTCTATGTCGTCTACCTCGACTATGTCGTGAATATCGTCTATGTCTTCAATGTCGTCAATGTCGTCAAAATCGTCTGTGTCGTCAATTTCGTCTAAATCGACATTTTCGTCAATGTCATCAATGTCGCCAATGTCGTCAATTTCGTCTATGTCGTCAATGTCGTCAATGTCGTCAAAGTAGTCCATGTCGTCAATGTCGTCAATGATGTCAATGTCGTCTATGTTGGCTAGGTTATCAATGTTGTCAAAGTCGTCAATATCGTCTATGTCGTCTATGTCGTCAATGTCGTCAATGTCGTCAAAGTCGTTATTTCGTCAATGTCGTCAATGACGTCAATGTCGTCAATGTCTTCAATGCTTTCAATGTTGTCAATGTCATACATGTTGTCTATGTCATCTATGTCGTCAAAGTCGTAAATATCATCTATGTCGTCTATGTCGTCAATGTCGTCAATGTCGTCTATGTCGTCAATGTCGTCAATGTTGTCTATGTCGTCAATGTCGGCAATGTCGTCAATGTCGTCAAAGTCGTCAATATCGTCTATGTCGTCTATGTCGTCAATGTCGTCAATGTCGTCAAAGTCGTTATTTCGTCAATGTCGTCAATGACGTCAAAGTCGTCAATGTCTTCAATGCTGTCAATGTTGTCAATGTCATACATGTTGTCTATGTCATCTATGTCGTCAAAGTCGTAAATATCATCTATGTCGTCTATGTCGTCAATGTCGTCAATGTCGTCTATGTCGTCAATGTCGTCAATGTTGTCTATGTCGTCAATGTCGGCAATGTCGTCAATGTCGTCAAAGTCGTCAATATCGTCTATGTCGTCTATGTCGTCAATGTCGTCAATGTCTTCAAAGTAGTCCATGACGTCAATGTCGTGAATGATGTCAATGTCATCTATGTTGGCTAGGTTATCAATGTCGTCAAAGTCGTCAATATCGTCTATGTCGTCTATGTCGTCAATGTCGTCAATGTCGTCAAAGTCGTTATTTCGTCAATGTCGTCAATGACGTCAATGTCTTCAATGCTGTCAATGTTGTCAATGTCATACATGTTGTCTATGTCATCTATGTCATCAAAGTCGTAAATATCATCTATGTCGTCTATGTCGTCAATGTCGTCAATGTCGTCTATGTCGTCAATGTCGTCAATGTTGTCTATGTCGTCAATGTCGGCAATGTCTTCAATGCTGTCAATGTTGTCAATGTCATACATGTTGTCTATGTCATCTATGTCGTCAACGTCGTCAATGTCGTCAAAGTCGTCAATGTCCTCAATATCGTCTATGTCGTCTATGTAGTCAATGTCGTCAAAGTCGTCAAAGACGTCAAAATCGTCAATGTCGTCTATGTCGTCAATGTTGTCTATGTCGTCTACTTCGACTATGTCGTCAATATCGTCTATGCCTTCCATGTCGTCAGTGTCGTCAATGTCGTCAATGTCGTCAAAATCGTCTGTGTCGTCAATTTCTTCTAAATCGACATTTTCGTCAATGTCATCAATGTCATCAATGTCGTCAATTTCGTCTATGTCGTCAATGTCGTCAATGTCTTCTATGTCGTCTATGTCGTCAATGTCGTCAACGTCGTTAATGTCGTCAAAGTCGTCAATGTCGTCAATGTCGTCTATGTCGTTAATGTCGTCAAAGGCGTCAATATCGTCTATGTCGTCAATGTCGTCAATGTCTTCTATGTCGTCAATGTCGGCAATGTCGTCAATGTCGTCAAAGCTGTCAATATCGTCTTTCGTCTATGTTGTCAATGTCGTCAATGTCGTCAATGGCGTCTTTGTCGTCAATATCGTCAATGTCGTCAATTTCGTCTATGTCGTCAATGTCGTCAATGTCTTCTATGTCGTCAATGTCGGCAATGTCGTCAATGTCATCAAAGCTCTCAATATCGTCTTTCGTCTATGTCGTCAATGTCGTCAATGTCGTCTATGTCGTCAATGTCGTCCATTTCGTCTACTTCGACTATGTCGTCAATATCGTCTATGTCGTCTATGTCGTCAATATCGTCAATGTCGTCTATGTCGTCAATGTCGTCAATGTCATCTATGTCGTCAAGGTCGTCAACGTCGTTAATGTCGTCAAAGTCGTCAATATCGTCAATGTCGTCTATGTCGTTAATGTCGTCAAAGGCGTCAATATCGTCTATGTCGTCAATGTCGTCAATGTCTTCTATGTCGTCAATGTCGGCAATGTCGTCAATGTCGTCAAAGCTGTCAATATCGTCTTTCGTCTGTGTCGTCAATGTCGTCAATGTCTCAAAGTCGTCTATGTCGTCAATGTCGTCAATTACGTCAATGTCGTCAATGTCTTCAATGCTGTCAAAGTTGTCAATGTCATACATGTTGTCTATGTCATCTATGTCGCCAATATCGTCAATGTCGTCAATGTCGTCAAAGTTGTCAATATCGTCAATGTCGTCTATGTCGTCTATGTCCTCTATGTCGTCAATATCGTCAATGTCGTCAATGTCGTCAATGTCGTCAAGGTCGTCTATGTCGTCAATGTCGTCAATGTCGTCAATTTCGTCAATGTCGTCAAAGTCGCCAATATCATCTATGTCGTCAACTTCGTCAATGTCGTCAAAGTCGTCAATGTCGTCAATATCGTCTATGTCGTCTACGTAGTCAATGTCGTCAAAGTCGTCAAAGACGTCAAAATCGTCTATGTCGTCTATGTCGTCAATGTTATCTATGTAATCTACTTCGACTATGTCGTCAATATCGTCTATGTCTTCAATGTCGTCAGTGTCGTCAATGTCGTCAATGTCGTCAAAATCGTCTGTGTCGTCAATTTCGTCTAAATCGACATTTTCGGCAATGTCATCAATGTCGTCAATGTCGTCAATTTCGTCTATGTCTTCAATGTCGTCAATCTCTTCTATGACGTCAATGTCGGCAATGTCGGCAATGTCGTTAAAGCTGTCAATATTCTCTATGTCGTCTATGTCGTCAATGTCGTCAATGTCGTCTATGTCGTCAATGTCGTCTATGTCGTCAATGTTTCTATGTCGTCTATGTCGTCAATGTCGTCAATGTCGTCTATGTCGTCAATGTCGTCATTGTCGTCTATGTCGTCAATGTCGTCAATGGCGTCTTTCTCGTCAATATCGTCAATGTCGTCAAAGTCGTCAATATCGGTTATGTCGTCTATGTCGTCAATTTCGTCAATGTCGTCAAAGTCGTCAATATCGTTTATGTCGTCTATGTCGTCAATGTCGTCAATGTCGTCAAAGTAGTCCATGTCGTCAATGTCGTCAATGATGTCAATGTCGTCTATGTTGGCTAGGTTATCAATGTCGTCAAAGTCGTCAATATCGCCTATGTCGTCTATGTCGTCAATGTCGTCAGTGTCGTCAAAGTCGTTTTTAATCCATGTCGTCAATGACGTCAATGTCGTCAATGTCTTCAATGCTGTCAATGTTGTCAATGTCATACATGGTGTCTATGTCATCTATTTCGTCAAAGTCGTAAATATCATCTATGTCGTCTATGTCGTCAATGTCGTCTATGTCGTTAATGTCGTCTATGTCGTCAATGTCGTCAATGACGTCAAAGTCATCAATATTGTCTATGTCGTCTATATCGTCAATGTCGTCAAAGGCGTCTATATCGTCTATGTCGTCTATGTAGTCTATGTCATCAAAGACGTCTATGTTGTCTAGTTCGTCAATGTTGTCATTGGCGTCTTTGTCGTCAATATCGTCAATTTCGTCAAAGTCGTCAATATCGGTTATGTCGTCTATGTCGTCAATATCGTCAATATCGTCTATGTCGTCAATGTCGTCAATGTCGTCTATGTCGTCAATGTCGTCAATGGCGTCTTTGTCGTCAATATCGTCAATGTCGTCAAAGTCGTCAATATCGGTTATGTCGTCTATGTCGTCAATGTCGTCAATGTCGTCTCTGTCGTCAATGTCGTCAATGTCGTCTATGTCGTCAATGTCGGCAATGTCGTCAATGTCGTCAAAGTCGTCAATATCGTCTATGTCGTCTATGTCGTCCATGTCGTCAATGTCGTCAAAGTCGTTATTTCGTCAATGTCGTCAATGACGTCAATGTCGTTAATGTCTTCAATGCTGTCAATGTTGTCAATGTCATACATGTTGTCTATGTCATCTATTCCGTCAAAGTCGTAAATATCATCTATGTCGTCTATGTCGTCAATGTCGTCTATGTCGTCAATGTCGTCAATGTCGTCAAAGTCGTCTATGTCGTCAAAGTTGTCAATGTCGTCAATGTCGTCAAAGTCGTAAATATCGTCTACGTCTTCTATGTCATCAATGTCGTCTGTGTCGTCAATGTCGTCAATGTCGTCAATGTCGTCAAAGTCGTATATATCATCTATGTCGTCTATGTCGTCAATGTCGTCTATGTCGTTAATTTCGTCAATGTCGTCTATGTCGTCATTGTGTCAATGACGTCAAAGTCATCAATATCGTCTATGTCGTCTATGTCGTCAATGTCGTCAAAGTCGTCTATATCGTCAATGTTGTCAATGTCGTCAATGTCGTCAATGTCGTCAAAGTCGTAAATATCGTCTACGTCTTCTATGTCATCAATGTCGTCTATGTCGTCTATGTCGTCAATATCGTCAATGTAGTCAATGTAGTCAACGTCTTCAAAGTCGTCAATATCGTCTATGTCGTCTATGTCGTCAATGTCGTCAATGTCGTCTATGCTGTCAATGTCGTCAATGTCGTCTATATCGTCAATGTCTTCAATGCTGTCAATGTCGTGAATGTAGTCAAAGTCGTCAATGTCGTCAATATCGCCTATGTCGTCCATGTCGTCAATGTCGTCAAAGACATAATTATCGTCTATGTCGTCAATGTCGTCAATGTCTCCATTGCTGTCAATGTCTTCAATGCTGTCAATGTTGTCAATGTCATACATGTTGTCTATGTCATCTATGTCGTCAATGTCTTCAAAGTCGTAAATATCGTCTATGTCGTATAGTCGTCAATGTCGTCAATGTCGTCTATGTCGTCAATGTCGTCAATGTCGTCAAAGTCGTCAATGTCGTCAATGTCGTCAATGTCTCCATTGCTGTCAATGTCTTCAATGCTGTCAATGTTGTCAATGTCATACATGTTGTCTATGTCATCTATGTCCTCAATGTCGTCAAAGTCGTAAATATCGTCTATGTCGTCTAAGTCGTCAATGTCGCCTGTGTCGTCAATGTCGTCAATGTCGTCAATGTCGTCAATATCGTCAATGTGGGCAATGTCGTCAATATCGTCTATGTCGTCAATGTCGCCTATGTCGTGTATGTCGTCTATGTCGTAAATGTCGACTATGTCGTCAATATCGTCAATGTCGTCAAAGTCGTCAATATCGTCTATGTCGTCTATGTCGTCAATATCGTCAATGTCGTCTATGTCGTCATTGTCGTCAATGTCATCTATGTCGTCAATGTCGTCAATGTCGTTAATGTCGTCAAAGTCGTCAATATATTCAATGTCGTCAATGTCGTCAAAGTCGTCTATGTCGTCAATGTCGTTAATTACGTCAATGTCGTCAATGTCTTCAATGCTGTCAAAGTTGTCAATGTCATACATTTTGTCTATGTCATGTATGTCGCCAATATCGTCAATGTCGTCAATGTCGTCAAAGTCGTCAATATCGTCAATGTCGTCTATGTCCTCTATGTCGTCAATATCGTCAATGTCGTCAATGTCGTCAATGTCGTCAAGGTCGTCTATGACGTCAAAGTCGTCAATGTCGTCAATTTCTTCAATGTCGTCAAAGTCGCCAATATCATCTATGTCGTCTATGTCGTCAATGTCGTCAATGACGTCAATGTCATCAATGACGTCAATGTCGTCAATGTCTTCAATGCTGTCAATGTTGTTAATGTCATACATGTTGTCTATGTCATCTACGTCGTCAACGTCGTCAATGTCGTCTATGTCGTGAACGTCGTCAATGTCGTCAATATCGTCTATGTCGTCTATGTAGTGAATGTCGTCAAAGTCGTCAAAGACGTCAAAACCGTCTATGTCGTCTATGTCGTCAATGTTGTCTATGTCGTCTACTTCGACTATGTCGTAAATATCGTCTATGTCTTCAATGTCGTCAGTGACGTCAATGTCGTCAATGTCGTCAAATCGTCTGTGTCGTCAATTTCGTCAATATCGACATTTTCGTCAATGTCATCAATGTCGTCAATGTCGTCAATTTCGTCTATGTCGTCAATGTCGTCAATGTCTTCTATGTCTTCAATGTCGTCAATGTCGTCAAAGCTGTCAATATCGTCTATGTCGTCTATGTCGTCAATATTGTCAATGGCGTCTTTGTCGTCAATATCGTCAATGTCGTCAAAGTCGTCAATATCGGTTATGTCGTCTATGTCGCCAATGTCGTCAATGTCGTCTATGTCGTCAAAGTCGTCAATGTCGTCTATGTCGTCAATGTCGTCAATGTTGTCAAAGTAGTCCATGTCGTCAATGTCGTCAATGATGTCAATGTCGTCTATGTTGGCTAGGTTATCAATGTTGTCAAAGTCGTCAATATCGTCTATGTCGTCTATGTCGTCAATGTCGTCAATGTCGTCAAAGTCGTTATTTCGTCAATGTCGTCAATGACGTCAATGTCGTCAATGTCTTCAATGCTGTCAATGTTGTCAATGTCATACATGTTGTCTATGTCATCTATGTCGTCAAAGTCGTAAATATCATCTATGTCGTCTATGTCGTCAATGTCGTCAATGTCGTCTATGTCATCAATGTCGGCAATGTTGTCTATGTCGTCAATGTCGGCAATGTCGTCAATGTCGTCAAAGTCGTCAATATCGTCTATGTCGTCTATGTCGTCAATGTCGTCAATGTCGTCAAAGTAGTCCATGTCGTCAATGTCGTCAATGATGTCAATGTCGTCTATGTTGGCTAGGTTATCAATGTCGTCAAGGTCGTCAATATCGTCTATGTCGTCTATGTCGTCAATGTCGTCAAAGTCGTTATTACGTCAATGTCGTCAATGACGTCAATGTCTTCAATGCTGTTAATGTTGTCAATGTCATACATTTTGTCTATGTCATCTATGTCGTCAAAGTCGTAAATATCATCTATGTCGTCTATGTCGTCAATGTCGTCTACGTCGTCAATGTCGTCAATGTCGTCTATGTCGTCAATGTCGTCAATGACGTCAAAGTCATCAATATCGTCTATGTCGTCTATGTCGTCAATGTCGTCAAAGGCGTCAATATCGTCTATGTTGTCTATGTAGTCAATGTCGTCAAACTCGTCTATGTTGTCTAGTTCGTCAATGTCGTCAATGGCGTCTTTGTCGTCAATATCGTCAATGTCGTCAAAGACGTCAATATCGGTTATGTCGTCTATGTCGTCAATATCGTCAATGTCGTCTATGTCGTCAATGTCGTCAATGTCGTCTATGTCGTCAATGTCGTCAAGGGCGTCTTTGTCGTCAATATCGTCAATGTCGTCAATTTCGTCTATGTCGTCAATGTCGTCAATGTCTTCTATGTCGTCAATGTCGTCTATGTCGTCAATGTCGTCTATGTCGTCTACTTCGACTATGTCGTCAATATCGTCTATGTCATCTATGTCGTCAATTTCGTCAACGTCGTTAATGTCGTCAAAGTCGTCGATATCGTCAATGTCGTCTATGTCGTCTATGTCGTCTATGTCGTCTACTTCGACTATGTCGTCAATATCGTCTATGTCGTCTATGTCGTCAATATCGTAAATGTCGTCTATGTCGTCAATGTCGTCAATGTCATCTATGTCGTCAATGTCGTCAACGCCGTTAATGTCGTCAAAGTCGTCGATATCGTCATTGTCGTCTATGTAGTCAATGTCGTCAAAGTCGTCAAAGTCGTCAATGTCGTCAATTACGTCAATGTCGTCAATGTCTTCAATGCTGTTAAATTTGTCAGTGTCATACATGTTGTCTATGTCATCTATGTCACCAATATCGTCAATGTCGTAATGTCGTCAAAGTCGTCAATATCGTCAATGTCGTCTATGTCGTCTATGTCCTCTATGTCGTCAATATCGTCAATGTCGTCAATGTCGTCAATGTCGTCAAGGTCGTCTATGTCGTCAATGTCGTCAATGTCGTCAATTTCGTCAATGTCGTCAAAGTCACCAATATCATCTATGACGTCTATGTCATCAATGTCGTCAATGACGTCAATGTCGTCAATGATGTCAATGTCGTCAACGTCTTCAATGCTGTCAATGTTGTCAATGTCATACATGTTGTCTATGTCATCTATGTCGTCAACATCGTCAATGTCGTCTATGTCGTCAATGTCGTCAAAGTCGTCAATGTCGTCAACATCGTCTATGTCGTCTATGTAGTCAATGTCGTCAAAGTCGTCAAAAACGTCAAAATCGTCTAAGTCGTCTATGTCGTCAATGTTGTCTATGTCGTCTACCTCGACTATGTCGTCAATATCGTCTATGTCTTCAATGTCGTCAATGTCGTCAAAATCGTCTGTGTCGTCAATTTCGTCTAAATCGACATTTTCGTCAATGTCATCTATGTCGCCAATGTCGTCAATTTCGTCTATGTCGTCAATGTCGTCAATGTCATCTATGTCGTCAATGTCGTCAACGCCGTTAATGTCGTCAAAGTCGTCGATATCGTCATTGTCGTCTATGTAGTCAATGTCGTCAAAGTCGTCAAAGTCGTCAATGTCGTCAATTACGTCAATGTCGTCAATGTCTTCAATGCTGTTAAATTTGTCAGTGTCATACATGTTGTCTATGTCATCTATGTCACCAATATCGTCAATGTCGTAATGTCGTCAAAGTCGTCAATATCGTCAATGTCGTCTATGTCGTCTATGTCCTCTATGTCGTCAATATCGTCAATGTCGTCAATGTCGTCAATGTCGTCAAGGTCGTCTATGTCGTCAATGTCGTCAATGTCGTCAATTTCGTCAATGTCGTCAAAGTCACCAATATCATCTATGACGTCTATGTCATCAATGTCGTCAATGACGTCAATGTCGTCAAAGTCGTCAATGTCGTCAACATCGTCTATGTCGTCTATGTAGTCAATGTCGTCAAAGTCGTCAAAAACGTCAAAATCGTCTAAGTCGTCTATGTCGTCAATGTTGTCTATGTCGTCTACCTCGACTATGTCGTCAATATCGTCTATGTCTTCAATGTCGTCAATGTCGTCAAAATCGTCTGTGTCGTCAATTTCGTCTAAATCGACATTTTCGTCAATGTCATCAATGTCGCCAATGTCGTCAATTTCGTCTATGTCGTCAATGTCGTCAATGTCTTCTATGTCGTCAATGTCGGCAATGTCGTCAATGTCGTTAAAGCTGTCAATAACGTCTATGTCGTCTATAACGTCAATGTCGTCAATTTCGTCTATGTCGTCTATGTCGTCAATGTCGTCAAAGTAGTCCATGTCGTCAATGTCGTCAATGATGTCAATGTCGTCTATGTTGGCTAGGTTATCAATGTCGTCAAAGTCGTCAATATCGTCAATGTCGTCTATGTCGTTAATGTCGTCAATGTCGTCAAAGTCGTCTATGTCGTCAATGTCGTCAATTACGTCAATGTCGTCAATGTCTTCAATGCTGTCAAAGTTGTCAATGTCATACATGTTGTCTATGTCATCTATGTCGCCAATATCGTCAATGTCGTCAAAGTCGTCAATATCGTCAATGTCGTCTATGTCGTCTATGTCCTCTATGTCGTCAATATCGTCAATTTCGTCAATGTCGTCAAAGTCGCCAATATCATCTATGTCATCTATGTCGTCAATGTCGTCAATGACGTCAATGTCGTCAATGACGTCAATGTCGTCAATGTCTTCAATGCTGTCAATGTTGTCAATGTCATACATGTTGTCTATGTCATCTATGTCGTCAACGTCGTCAATGTCGTCAAAGTCGTTAATGTCCTCAATATCGTCTATGTCGTCTATGTAGTCAATGTCGTCAAAGTCGTCAAAGACGTCAAAATCGTCAATGTCGTCTATGTCGTCAATGTTGTCTATGTCGTCTACTTCGACTATGTCGTCAATATCGTCTATGCCTTCCATGTCGTCAGTGTCGTCAATGTCGTCAATGTCGTCAAAATCGTCTGTGTCGTCAATTTCGTCTAAATCGACATTTTCGTCAATGTCATCAATGTCATCAATGTCGTCAATTTCGTCTATGTCGTCAATGTCGTCAATGTCTTCTATGTCGTCTATGTCGTCAATGTCGTCAACGTCGTTAATGTCGTCAAAGTCGTCAATGTCGTCAATGTCGTCTATGTCGTTAATGTCGTCAAAGGCGTCAATATCGTCTATGTCGTCAATGTCGTCAATGTCTTCTATGTCGTCAATGTCGGCAATGTCGTCAATGTCGTCAAAGCTGTCAATATCGTCTTTCGTCTATGTTGTCAATGTCGTCAATGGCGTCTTTGTCGTCAATATCGTCAATGTCGTCAATTTCGTCTATGTCGTCAATGTCGTCAATGTCTTCTATGTCGTCAATGTCGGCAATGTCGTCAATGTCGTCAAAGCTCTCAATATCGTCTTTCGTCTATGTCGTCAATGTCGTCAATGTCGTCTATGTCGTCAATGTCGTCCATTTCGTCTACTTCGACTATGTCGTCAATATCGTCTATGTCGTCTATGTCGTCAATATCGTCAATGTCGTCTATGTCGTCAATGTCGTCAATGTCATCTATGTCGTCAAGGTCGTCAACGTCGTTAATGTCGTCAAAGTCGTCAATATCGTCAATGTCGTCTATGTCGTTAATGTCGTCAAAGGCGTCAATATCGTCTATGTCGTCAATGTCGTCAATGTCTTCTATGTCGTCAATGTCGGCAATGTCGTCAATGTCGTCAAAGCTGTCAATATCGTCTTTCGTCTGTGTCGTCAATGTCGTCAATGTCTCAAAGTCGTCTATGTCGTCAATGTCGTCAATTACGTCAATGTCGTCAATGTCTTCAATGCTGTCAAAGTTGTCAATGTCATACATGTTGTCTATGTCATCTATGTCGCCAATATCGTCAATGTCGTCAATGTCGTCAAAGTTGTCAATATCGTCAATGTCGTCTATGTCGTCTATGTCCTCTATGTCGTCAATATCGTCAATGTCGTCAATGTCGTCAATGTCGTCAAGGTCGTCTATGTCGTCAATGTCGTCAATGTCGTCAATTTCGTCAATGTCGTCAAAGTCGCCAATATCATCTATGTCGTCAACTTCGTCAATGTCGTCAAAGTCGTCAATGTCGTCAATATCGTCTATGTCGTCTACGTAGTCAATGTCGTCAAAGTCGTCAAAGACGTCAAAATCGTCTATGTCGTCTATGTCGTCAATGTTATCTATGTAATCTACTTCGACTATGTCGTCAATATCGTCTATGTCTTCAATGTCGTCAGTGTCGTCAATGTCGTCAATGTCGTCAAAATCGTCTGTGTCGTCAATTTCGTCTAAATCGACATTTTCGGCAATGTCATCAATGTCGTCAATGTCGTCAATTTCGTCTATGTCTTCAATGTCGTCAATCTCTTCTATGACGTCAATGTCGGCAATGTCGTCAATGTCGTTAAAGCTGTCAATATTCTCTATGTCGTCTATGTCGTCAATGTCGTCAATGTCGTCTATGTCGTCAATGTCGTCTATGTCGTCAATGTTTCTATGTCGTCTATGTCGTCAATGTCGTCAATGTCGTCTATGTCGTCAATGTCGTCATTGTCGTCTATGTCGTCAATGTCGTCAATGGCGTCTTTCTCGTCAATATCGTCAATGTCGTCAAAGTCGTCAATATCGGTTATGTCGTCTATGTCGTCAATGTCGTCAATGTCGTCAAAGTCGTCAATATCGTTTATGTCGTCTATGTCGTCAATGTCGTCAATGTCGTCAAAGTAGTCCATGTCGTCAATGTCGTCAATGATGTCAATGTCGTCTATGTTGGCTAGGTTATCAATGTCGTCAAAGTCGTCAATATCGCCTATGTCGTCTATGTCGTCAATGTCGTCAGTGTCGTCAAAGTCGTTTTTAATCCATGTCGTCAATGACGTCAATGTCGTCAATGTCTTCAATGCTGTCAATGTTGTCAATGTCATACATGGTGTCTATGTCATCTATTTCGTCAAAGTCGTAAATATCATCTATGTCGTCTATGTCGTCAATGTCGTCTATGTCGTTAATGTCGTCTATGTCGTCAATGTCGTCAATGACGTCAAAGTCATCAATATTGTCTATGTCGTCTATATCGTCAATGTCGTCAAAGGCGTCTATATCGTCTATGTCGTCTATGTAGTCAATGTCATCAAAGACGTCTATGTTGTCTAGTTCGTCAATGTTGTCATTGGCGTCTTTGTCGTCAATATCGTCAATTTCGTCAAAGTCGTCAATATCGGTTATGTCGTCTATGTCGTCAATATCGTCAATATCGTCTATGTCGTCAATGTCGTCAATGTCGTCTATGTCGTCAATGTCGTCAATGGCGTCTTTGTCGTCAATATCGTCAATGTCGTCAAAGTCGTCAATATCGGTTATGTCGTCTATGTCGTCAATGTCGTCAATGTCGTCTCTGTCGTCAATGTCGTCAATGTCGTCTATGTCGTCAATGTCGGCAATGTCGTCAATGTCGTCAAAGTCGTCAATATCGTCTATGTCGTCTATGTCGTCCATGTCGTCAATGTCGTCAAAGTCGTTATTTCGTCAATGTCGTCAATGACGTCAATGTCGTCAATGTCTTCAATGCTGACAATGTTGTCAATGTCATACATGTTGTCTATGTCATCTATTCTGTCAAAGTCGTAAATATCATCTATGTCGTCTATGTCGTCAATGTCGTCTATGTCGTCAATGTCGTCAATGTCGTCAAAGTCGTCTATGTCGTCAAAGTTGTCAATGTCGTCAATGTCGTCAATGTCGTCAAAGTCGTAAATATCGTCTACGTCTTCTATGTCATCAATGTCGTCTGTGTCGTCAATGTCGTCAATGTCGTCAATGTCGTCAAAGTCGTATATATCATCTATGTCGTCTATGTCGTCAATGTCGTCTATGTCGTTAATTTCGTCAATGTCGTCTATGTCGTCATAGTGTCAATGACGTCAAAGTCATCAATATCGTCTATGTCGTCTATGTCGTCAATGTCGTCAAAGTCGTCTATGTCGTCAATGTTGTCAATGTCGTCAATGTCGTCAATGTCGTCAAAGTCGTAAATATCGTCTACGTCTTCTATGTCATCAATGTCGTCAATATCGTCTAAGTCGTCTATGTCGTCAATGTCGTCAATGTCGTCTATGCTGTCAATGTCGTCAATGTCGTCTATATCGTCAATGTCTTCAATGCTGTCAATGTCGTGAATGTAGTCAAAGTCGTCAATGTCGTCAATATCGCCTATGTCGTCCATGTCGTCAATGTCGTCAAAGACATAATTATCGTCTATGTCGTCAATGTCGTCAATGTCTCCATTGCTGTCAATGTCTTCAATGCTGTCAATGTTGTCAATGTCATACATGTTGTCTATGTCATCTATGTCGTCAATGTCTTCAAAGTCGTAAATATCGTATATGTCGTATAGTCGTCAATGTCGTCAATGTCGTCTATGTCGTCAATGTCGTCAATGTCGTCAAAGTCGTCAATGTCGTCAATGTCGTCAATGTCTCCATTGCTGTCAATGTCTTCAATGCTGTCAATGTTGTCAATGTCATACATGTTGTCTATGTCATCTATGTCCTCAATGTCGTCAAAGTCGTAAATATCGTCTATGTCGTCTAAGTCGTCAATGTCGCCTGTGTCGTCAATGTCGTCAATGTCGTCAATGTCGTCAATATCGTCAATGTGGGCAATGTCGTCAATATCGTCTATGTCGTCAATGTCGCCTATGTCGTGTATGTCGTCTATGTCGTAAATGTCGACTATGTCGTCAATATCGTCAATGTCGTCAAAGTCGTCAATATCGTCTATGTCGTCTATGTCGTCAATATCGTCAATGTCGTCTATGTCGTCATTGTCGTCAATGTCATCTATGTCGTCAATGTCGTCAATGTCGTTAATGTCGTCAAAGTCGTCAATATATTCAATGTCGTCAATGTCGTCAAAGTCGTCTATGTCGTCAATGTCGTTAATTACGTCAATGTCGTCAATGTCTTCAATGCTGTCAAAGTTGTCAATGTCATACATTTTGTCTGTGTCATGTATGTCGCCAATATCGTCAATGTCGTCAATGTCGTCAAAGTCGTCAATATCGTCAATGTCGTCTATGTCCTCTATGTCGTCAATATCGTCAATGTCGTCAATGTCGTCAATGTCGTCAAGGTCGTCTATGACGTCAAAGTCGTCAATGTCGTCAATTTCTTCAATGTCGTCAAAGTCGCCAATATCATCTATGTCGTCTATGTCGTCAATGTCGTCAATGACGTCAATGTCATCAATGACGTCAATGTCGTCAATGTCTTCAATGCTGTCAATGTTGTTAATGTCATACATGTTGTCTATGTCATCTACGTCGTCAACGTCGTCAATGTCGTCTATGTCGTGAACGTCGTCAATGTCGTCAATATCGTCTATGTCGTCTATGTAGTGAATGTCGTCAAAGTCGTCAAAGACGTCAAAACCGTCTATGTCGTCTATGTCGTCAATGTTTTCTATGTCGTCTACTTCGACTATGTCGTAAATATCGTCTATGTCTTCAATGTCGTCAGTGACGTCAATGTCGTCAATGTCGTCAAATCGTCTGTGTCGTCAATTTCGTCAATATCGACATTTTCGTCAATGTCATCAATGTCGTCAATGTCGTCAATTTCGTCTATGTCGTCAATGTCGTCAATGTCTTCTATGTCTTCAATGTCGTCAATGTCGTCAAAGCTGTCAATATCGTCTATGTCGTCTATGTCGTCAATATTGTCAATGGCGTCTTTGTCGTCAATATCGTCAATGTCGTCAAAGTCGTCAATATCGGTTATGTCGTCTATGTCGCCAATGTCGTCAATGTCGTCTATGTCGTCAAAGTCGTCAATGTCGTCCATGTCGTCAATGTCGTCAATGTTGTCAAAGTAGTCCATGTCGTCAATGTCGTCAATGATGTCAATGTCGTCTATGTTGGCTAGGTTATCAATGTTGTCAAAGTCGTCAATATCGTCTATGTCGTCTATGTCGTCAATGTCGTCAATGTCGTCAAAGTCGTTATTTCGTCAATGTCGTCAATGACGTCAATGTCGTCAATGTCTTCAATGCTGTCAATGTTGTCAATGTCATACATGTTGTCTATGTCATCTATGTCGTCAAAGTCGTAAATATCATCTATGTCGTCTATGTCGTCAATGTCGTCAATGTCGTCTATGTCGTCAATGTCGGCAATGTTGTCTATGTCGTCAATGTCGGCAATGTCGTCAATGTCGTCAAAGTCGTCAATATCGTCTATGTCGTCTATGTCGTCAATGTCGTCAATGTCGTCAAAGTAGTCCATGTCGTCAATGTCGTCAATGATGTCAATGTCGTCTATGTTGGGTAGGTTATCAATGTCGTCAAGGTCGTCAATATCGTCTATGTCGTCTATGTCGTCAATGTCGTCAAAGTCGTTATTACGTCAATGTCGTCAATGACGTCAATGTCTTCAATGCTGTTAATGTTGTCAATGTCATACATTTTGTCTATGTCATCTATGTCGTCAAAGTCGTAAATATCATCTATGTCGTCTATGTCGTCAATGTCGTCTATGTCGTCAATGTCGTCAATGTCGTCTATGTCGTCAATGTCGTCAATGACGTCAAAGTCATCAATATCGTCTATGTCGTCTATGTCGTCAATGTCGTCAAAGGCGTCAATATCGTCTATGTTGTCTATGTAGTCAATGTCGTCAAACTCGTCTATGTTGTCTAGTTCGTCAATGTCGTCAATGGCGTCTTTGTCGTCAATATCGTCAATGTCGTCAAAGACGTCAATATCGGTTATGTCGTCTATGTCGTCAATATCGTCAATGTCGTCTATGTCGTCAATGTCGTCAATGTCGTCTATGTCGTCAATGTCGTCAAGGGCGTCTTTGTCGTCAATATCGTCAATGTCGTCAATTTCGTCTATGTCGTCAATGTCGTCAATGTCTTCTATGTCGTCAATGTCGTCTATGTCGTCAATGTCGGCTATGTCGTCTACTTCGACTATGTCGTCAATATCGTCTATGTCATCTATGTCGTCAATTTCGTCAACGTCGTTAATGTCGTCAAAGTCGTCGATATCGTCAATGTCGTCTATGTCGTCTATGTCGTCTATGTCGTCTACTTCGACTATGTCGTCAATATCGTCTATGTCGTCTATGTCGTCAATATCGTAAATGTCGTCTATGTCGTCAATGTCGTCAATGTCATCTATGTCGTCAATGTCGTCAACGCCGTTAATGTCGTCAAAGTCGTCGATATCGTCAATGTCGTCTATGTAGTCAATGTCGTCAAAGTCGTCAAAGTCGTCAATGTCGTCAATTACGTCAATGTCGTCAATGTCTTCAATGCTGTCAAATTTGTCAGTGTCATACATGTTGTCTATGTCATCTATGTCACCAATATCGTCAATGTCGTAATGTCGTCAAAGTCGTCAATATCGTCAATGTCGTCTATGTCGTCTATGTCCTCTATGTCGTCAATATCGTCAATGTCGTCAATGTCGTCAATGTCGTCAAGGTCGTCTATGTCGTCAATGTCGTCAATGTCGTCAATTTCGTCAATGTCGTCAAAGTCACCAATATCATCTATGTCGTCTATGTCATCAATGTCGTCAATGACGTCAATGTCGTCAATGATGTCAATGTCGTCAACGTCTTCAATGCTGTCAATGTTGTCAATGTCATACATGTTGTCTATGTCATCTATGTCGTCAACATCGTCAATGTCGTCTATGTCGTCAATGTCGTCAAAGTCGTCAATGTCGTCAACATCGTCTATGTCGTCTATGTAGTCAATGTCGTCAAAGTCGTCAAAAACGTCAAAATCGTCTATGTCGTCAATGTTGTCTATGTCGTCTACCTCGACTATGTCGTCAATATCGTCTATGTCTTCAATGTCGTCAATGTCGTCAAAATCGTCTGTGTCGTCAATTTCGTCTAAATCGACATTTTCGTCAATGTCATCAATGTCGCCAATGTCGTCAATTTCGTCTATGTCGTCAATGTCGTCAATGTCTTCTATGTCGTCAATGTCGGCAATGTCGTCAATGTCGTTAAAGCTGTCAATAACGTCTATGTCGTCTATAACGTCAATGTCGTCAATTTCGTCTATGTCGTCTATGTCGTCAATGTCGTCAAAGTAGTCCATGTCGTCAATGTCGTCAATGATGTCAATGTCGTCTATGTTGGCTAGGTTATCAATGTCGTCAAAGTCGTCAATATCGTATATGTCGTCTATGTCGTCAATGTCGTCAATGTCGTCAAAGTCGTTTTTCGTCAATGTCGTCAATGACGTCAATGTCGTCAATGTCTTCAATACTGTCAATGTTGTCAATGTCATACATGTTGTCTATGTCATCTATTTCGTCAAAGTCGTAAATATCATCTATGTCGTCTATGTCGTCAAAGTCGTCTATGTCGTCAATTTCGTCTATGTCGTCAATGTCGTCAAAGACGTCAAAGTCATCAATATTGTCTATGTCGTCTATGTCGTCAATGTCGTCAAAGGCGTCTATATCGTCTATGTCGTCTATGTAGTCAATGTCGTCAAAGACGTCTATGTTGTCTAGTTCGTCAATGTCGTCAATGGCGTCTTTGTCGTCAATATCTTCAATGTCGTCAAAGCCGTCAATATCGGTTATGTCGTCTATGTCGTCAATATCGTCAATGTCGTCTATGTCGTCAATGACGTCAATGTCGTCTATGTCGTCAATGTCGTCAATGGCGTCTTTGTCGTCAATATCGTCAATGTCGTCAAAGTCGTCAATATCGGTTATGTCGTCTATGTCGTCAATGTCGTCAATGTCGTCTCTGTCGTCAATGTCGTCAATGTCGTCTATGTCCACAATGTCGTCAATGGCGTCTTTGTCGTCAATATCGTCTATGTCGTCTATGTCGTCCATGTCGTCAATGTCGTCAAAGTCGTTATTTCGTCAATGTCGTCAATGACGTCAATGTCGTCAATGTCTTCAATGCTGTCAATGTTGTCAATGTCATACATGTTGACTATGTCATCTATGTCGTCAAAGTCGTAAATATCATCTATGTCGTCTATGTCGTCAATGTCGTCTATGTCGTCAATGTCGTCAATGTCGTCTATGTCGTCAATGTCGTCAATGACGTCAAAGTCATCAATATCGTCTATGTCGTCTATGTCGTCAATGTCGTCAATATCTTCAAAGTCGTCTATGTCGTCAATGTTGTCAATGTCTTCAACGTCGTCAATGTCGTCAATGTCGTCAAAGTCGTAAATATCGTCGACGTCTTCTATGTCATCAATGTCGTCTGTGTCGTCAATGTCGTCAATGTCGTCAATGTCGTCAAAGTCGTATATATCATCTATGTCGTCTATGTCGTCAATGTCGTCTATGTCGTTAATGTCGTCTATGTCGTTAATGTCGTTAATGTCGTCTATGTCGTTAATGTCATCAATGTCGTCTATGTCGTCTATGTCGTCAATATCGTCAATGTCGTCAATGTAGTCAACGTCTTCAAAGTCGTCAATATCGTCTATGTCGTCTATGTCGCCAATGTCGTCAATGTCGTCAAAATCGTCTGTGTCGTCAATTTCGTCAATATCGACACTTTCGTCCATGTCATCAATGTCGTCAATGTCGTCAATTTCGTCTATGTCGTCAATGTCGTCAATGTCTTCTATGTCGTCAATGTCGGCAATGTCGTCAAAGATGTCAATATTGTCTATGTCGTCTATGTTGTCAATGTCGTCAATGTCGTCTATGTCGTCAATGTCGTCTATGTCGTCAATGTTTCTATGTCGTCTATGTCGTCAATGTCGTCAATGTCGTCAAAGTCGTCAATGTCGTCAATGTCGTCTATGTTGTCAAAGTCGTCAGTGGCGTCTTTGTCGTCAATATCGTCAATGTCGTCAAAGTCGTCAATATCGGTTATGTCGTCTATGTCGTCAATGTCGTCAATGTCGTCTATGTCGTCAATGTCGTCAATGTCGTCTATATCGTCAATGTCGGCAATGTCGTCAATGTCGTCAAAGTCGTCAATATCGTCTATGTCGTCTATGTCGTCAATGCCGTCAATGTCGTCAAAGTAGTCCATGTCGTCAATGTCGTCAATGATGTCAATGTCGTCTATGTTGGCTAGGTTATCAATGTCGTCAAGCTCGTCAATATCGTCTATGTCGTCTATGTCGTCACAGTCGTTATTTCGTCAATATCCTCAATGACGTCAATGTCTTCAATGCTGTCAATGTTGTCAATGTCATACATGTTGTATATGTCATCTATGTCGTCAAAGTCGTAAATATCATCTATGTCGTCTATGTCGTCAACGTCGTCTATGTCGTCAATGTCGTCAATGACGTCAAAGTCATCAATATAGTCTATGTCGTCTATGTCGTCAATGTCGACAAAGGCGTCAATATCGTCTATGTCGTCTATGTAGTCAATGTCGTCAAAGACGTCTATGTTGTCTAGTTCGTCAATGTCGTCAATGGCGTCTTTGTCGTCAAAATCGTCAATGTCGTCAAAGACGTCAATATCGGTTATGTCGTCTATGTCCTCAATATCGTCAATGTCGTCTATGTCGTCAATGTCGTCAAAGCTGTCAATATCGTCTATGTCGTCTATGTGGTCAATGTCGTCAATGTCGTCTATGTCGTCAATGTCGTCTATGTCGTCTACTTCGAATATGTCGTCAATATCGTCTATGTCGTCTATGTCGTCAATATCGTCAATGTCGTCTATGTCGTCAATGTCGTCAGTGTCATCTATGTCGTAAATGTCGTCAACGTCGTTAATGTCGTCAAAGTCGTCAATATCGTCAATGTCGTCTATGTCGTCTATGTCCTCTATGTCGTCAATATCGTCAATATCGTCAATGTCGTCAATGTCGTCAATGTCGTCAAGATCGTCTATGTCGTCTATGTCGACAATGTCGTCAATTTCGTCAATGTCGTCAAGGTCGCCAGTATCATCTATGTCGTCTATGTCGTCAATGTCGTCAATGCCGTCAATGTCGTCAATGACGTCAATGTCGTCAATGACGTCAATGTCGTCAATGTCTTCAATGCTGTCAATGTTGTCAATGTCATACATGTTGTCTATGTCATCTATGTCGTCAACGTCGTCAATGTCGTCAGTGTCGTCAATGTCGTCAATGTCGTCAAAATCGTCTGTGTCGTCAATTTCGTCTAAATCGACATTTTCGTCAATGTCATCAATGTCGTCAATTTCGTCTATGCCGTCAATGTCGTCAATGTCTTCTATGTCGTCAATGTCGGCAATGTCGTCAATGTCGTTAAAGCTGTCAATATCGTCTATGTCGTCTATGTCGTCAATGTCGTCAATGTCGTCTATGTCGTCAATGTCGTCTATGTCGTCAATGTTTCTATGTCGTCTATGTCGTCAATGTCGTCAATGTCGTCAAAGTCGTCTATGTCGTCAATGTCGTCATTGTCGTCTATGTCGTCAATGTCGTCAATGGCGTCTTTGTCGTCAATATCGTCAATGTCGTCAAAGTCGTCAATATCGGTTATGTCGTCTATGTCGTCAATGTCGTCAATGTCGTCAATGTCGTCTATGTCGTCAATGTCGTCAATGTCGTCTATGTCGACAATGTCGGCAATGTCGTCAATGTCGTCAAAGTCGTCAATATCGTCTATGTCGTCTATGTCGTCGATGTCGTCAATGTCGTCAAAGTAGTCCATGTCGTCAATGTCGTCAGTGATGTCAATGTCGTCTATGTTGGCTAGGTTATCAATGTCGTCAAAGTCGTCGATATCGTCTATGTCGTTAATGTCGTCAATGTCGTCAATGTCATCAAAGTCGTTTTTCGTCATTGTCGTCAATGACGTCAATGTCGTCAATGTCTTAAATGCTGTCAATGTTGTCAATGTCATACATGTTGTCTATGTCATCTATTTCGTCAAAGTCGTAAATATCATCTATGTCGTCTATGTCGTCAATGTCGTCAATGTCGTCAATGTCGTCTATGTCGTCAATGACGTCAAAGTCATCAATATTGTCTATGTCGTCTATGTCGTCAATGTCGTCAAAGGCGTCTATATCGTCTATGTCGTCTATGTAGTCAATGTCGTCGAAGACGTCTATGTTGTCTAGTTCGTCAATGTCGTCAATGGCGTCTTTGTCGTCAATGTCGTCAAAGTCGTCAATATCGGTTATGTCATCTATGTCGACAATATCGTCAATGTCGTCTATGTCGTCAATGTCGTCAATGTCGTCTATGTCGTCAATGTCGTCAAAGGCGTCTTTGTCGTCAATATCGTCAATGTCGTCAAAGTCGTCAATATCGGTTATGTCGTCTATGTCGTCAATGTCGTCAATGTCGTCTCTGTCGTCAATGTCGTCAATGTCATCTATGTCGTCAATGTCGGCAATGTCGTCAATGTCGTCAAAGTCGTCAATATCGTCTATGTCGTCTATATCTTCCATGTCGTCAATGTCGTCAAAGTCGTTAGTTCGTCAATGTCGTCAATGACGTCAATGTCCTCAATGTCTTCAATGCTGTCAATGTTGTCAATGTCATACATGTTGTCTATGTCATCTATGTCGTCAAAGTCGTAAATATCATCTATGTCGTCAATGTCGTCATTGTCGTCAATGTCGTCAATGTCGTAAATGTCGTCAAAGTCGTCTATGTCGTCAATGTTGTCAATGTCGTCATTGTCGTCAATGTCGTCAAAGTCGTCAATGTCGTCAAAGTCGTAAATATCGTCTACGTCTTCTATGTCATCAATGTCGTCTGTGTCGTCAATGTCGTCAATGACGTCAAAGTCATCAATATCGTTTATGTCGTCTATGTCGTCAATGTCGTCAAAGTCATCTATGTCGTCAATGTTGTAAATGTCGTCAGTGTCGTCAATATCGTCAATGTCGTCAAAGTCGTAAATATCGTCTACGTCTTCTATGTCATCAATGTCGTCTATGTCGTCTATGTCGTCAATATCGTCTATGTCGTCTATGTCGTCAATGTCGTCTATGTCGTCTATGTCGTCAATGTCGTCTATTTCGTCAATGTCGTCAATGTCGTCTATGTCGTCAATGTCGTCAATGACGTCAATGTCGTCAATTTCGTCAATGTCTTCAATGCTGTAAATGTTGTCAATGTCATACATGTTGTCTATGTCATCTATGACGTCAATGTCGTCAATATCGTCAAAGTCGTCAATGTTGTCAATGTCATACATGTTGTCTATGTCATCTATGTCGTCAAAGTCGTAAATATCATCTATGTCGTCTATGTCGTCAATGTCGTCTATGTCGTCAATGTCGTCAATGTCGTCTATGTCGTCAATGTCGTCAAAGTCATCTATGGCGTCAATGTTGTAAATGTCAGTGTCGTCAATGTCGTCATTGTCGTCAAAGTCGTAAATATCGTCTATGTCTTCTATGTCATCAATGTCGTCTATGTCGTCTATGTCGTCAATATCGTCTATGTCGTCTATGTCGTCAATGTCGTCTATGTCGTCTATGTCGTCAATGTCGTCTATTTCGTCAATGTCGTCAATGTCGTCTATGTCGTCAATGTCGTCAATGTCGTCAATGTCGTCAATTTCGTCAATGTCTTCAATGCTGTAAATGTTGTCAATGTCATACATGTTGTCTATGTCATCTATGACGTCAATGTCGTCAATATCGTCAAAGTCGTCAATGTCGTCAAAGTTGACAATATCGTCTATGTCGTCAATGTCGTCTATGTCGTCTACGTCGTCTATGTCGTCAATCTCGTCAATGTCGTCAATATCGTCTATGCCGTCTATGTAGTCAATGTCGTCAAAGTCGTCAAAGACGTCAAATTTTTCTATGTCGTCTATGTCGTCAATGTTGTCTATGTCGTCTACTTCGCGTCTGTCGTCAATATCGTCTATGTCTTCAATGTCGTCAGTGTCGTCAATGTCTTCAATGTCGTCAAAATCGTCTATGTCGTCAATTTCGTCAATATCGGCAATTTCGTCAATTTCATCAATGTCGTCAATGTCGTCAATTTCGTCTATGTCGTCAATGTCATCAATGTCTTCTATGTGGTCAATGTCGGCAATGTCGTCAATGTCGTCAAAGCTGTCAATATCGTCTATGTCGTCTATGTCGTCAATGTCGTCAATGTCGCCTATGTCGTCAATGTCGTCAATGTCGTCAATGTCTTCTATGTCGTCAATGTCGTCAATGTCGTCAAAGTCGTCAAAGACGTCAATATCGTCTATGTCGTCAATGTCGTCAATGTCGTCAATTTCGTCAATATCGACATTTTCGTCAATGTCATCAATGTCGTCAATGTCGTCAATGTCGTCAATGTCTTTTATGTCGTCAATGTCGTCAAAGCTGTCAATATCGTCTATGTCGTCAATGTCGTCAATGTCGTCAAAGTAGTCCATGTCGTCAATGTCGTCAATGATGTCAATGTCGTCTATGTTGGCTAGGTTATCAATGTTGTCAAAGTCGTCAATATCGTCTATGTCGTCAATGTCGTCAATGTCGTCAATGTCGTCAATGTCGTCAAAGTCGTCTATGTCGTCAATGTTGTAAATGTCGTCAGTGTCGTCAAAGTCGTAAATATCATCTATGGCGTCTATGTCGTCAATGTCGTCTATGTCATCAATATCGTCTATGTCGTCTATGTCGTCAATGTCGTCAAAGTCATCTATGTCGTCAATGTTGTAAATGTCGTCCGTGTCGTCAATGTCGTCAATGTCGTCAAAGTCGTAAATATCGTCTACGTCTTCTATGTCATCAATGCCGTCTATGTCGTCTATGTCGTCAATATCGTCTATGTCGTCTATGTCGTCAATGTCGTCTATGTCGTCTATGTCGTCAATGTCGTCTATTTCGTCAATGTCGTCAATGTCGTCTATGTCGTCAATGTCGTCAATGTCGTCAATGTCGTCAATGTCGTCAATTTCGTCAATGTCTTCAATGCTGTAAATGTTGTCAATGTCATACATGTTGTCTATGTCATCTATGACGTCAATGTCGTCAATATCGTCAAAGTCGTCAATGTCGTCAAAGTTGACAATATCGTCTATGTCGTCAATGTCGTCTATGTCGTCTTCGTCGTCTATGTCGTCAATGTCGTCGATGTCGTCAATATCGTCTATGCCGTCTATGTAGTCAATGTCGTCAAAGTCGTCAAAGACGTCAAATTTTTCTATGTCGTCTATGTCGTCAATGTTGTCTATGTCGTCTACTTCGCCTCTGTCGTCAATATCGTCTATGTCTTCAATGTCGTCAGTGTCGTCAATGTCGTCAATGTCGTCAAAATCGTCTATGTCGTCAATTTCGTCAATATTTGCAATTTCGTCAATTTCATCAATGTCGTCAATGTCGTCAATTTCGTCTATGTCGTCAATGTCATCAATGTCTTCTATGTCGTCAATGTCGGCAATGTCGTCAATGTCGTCAAAGCTGTCAATATCGTCTATGTCGTCTATGTCGTCAATGTCGTCAATGTCGCCTATGTCGTCAATGTCGTCTATGTCGTCAATGTCTTCTATGTCGTCAATGTCGTCAATGTCGTCAAAGTCGTCAAAGACGTCAATATCGTCTATGTCGTCTATGTCGTCAATGTCGTCAATGTCGTCAATTTCGTCAATATCGACATTTTCGTCAATGTCATCAATGTCGTCAATGTCGTCAATGTCGTCAATGTCTTCTATGTCGTCAATGTCGTCAATGTCGTCAAAGCTGTCAATATCGTCTATGTCGTCTATGTCGTCAATGTCGTCAATGTCGTCAAAGTAGTCCATGTCGTCAATGTCGTCAATGATGTCAATGTCGTCTATGTTGGCTAGGTTATCAATGTTGTCAAAGTCGTCAATATCGACTATGTCGTCTATGTCGTCAATGTCGTCAATGTTGTCAAAGTCGTTATTTCGTCAATGTCGTCAATGACGTCAATGTCGTCAATGTCTTCAATGCTGTCAATGTTGTCAATGTCATACATGTTGTCTATGTCATCTATGTCGTCAAAGTCGTAAATATCATCTATGTCGTCTATGTCGTCAATGTCGTCAATGTCGTCTATGTCGTCAATGTCGGCAATGTTGTCTATGTCGTCAATATTGGCAATGTCGTCAATGTCGTCAAAGTCGTCAATATCGTCTATGTCGTCTATGTCGTCAATGTCGTCAATGTCGTCAAAGTAGTCCATGTCGTCAATGTCGTCAATGATGTCAATGTCGTCTATGTTGGCTAGGTTATCAATGTCGTCAAGGTCGTCAATATCGTCTATGTCGTCTATGTCGTCAATGTCGTCAAAGTCGTTATTACGTCAATGTCGTCAATGACGTCAATGTCTTCAATGTTGTCAATGTTGTCAATGTCATACATGTTGTCTATGTCATCTATGTCGTCAAAGTCGTAAATATCATCTATGTCGTCTATGTCGTCAATGTCGTCTATGTCGTCAATGTCGTCAATGTCGTCTATGTCGTCAATGACGTCAAAGTCATCAATATCGTCTATGTCGGCTATGTCGTCAATGTCGTCAAAGGCGTCAATATCGTCTATGTCGTCTATGTAGTCAATGTCGTCAAAGACGTCTATGTTGTCAAGTTCGTCAATGTCGTCAATGGCGTCTTTGTAGTCAATATCGTCAATGTCGTCAAAGACGTCAATATCGGTTATGTCGTCTATGTCGTCAATATCGTCAATGTCGTCTATGTCGTCAATGTCGTCAATGTCGTCTATGTCGTCAATGTCGTCAATGTCTTCTATGTCGTCAATGTCGTCAATGTCGTCTATGTCGTCAATGTCCTCTATGTCGTCTACTTCGACTATGTCGTCAATATCGTCTATGTCGTCTATGTCGTCAATATCGTCAATGTCGTCTATGTCGTCAATGTCGTCAATGTCATCTATGTCGTCAATTTCGTCAACGTCGTTAATGTCGTCAAAGTCGTCGATATCGTCAATGTCGTCTATGTAGTCAATGTCGTCAAAGTCGTCAAAGTCGTCTATGTCGTCAATATCGTCAATTACGTCAATGTCGTCAATGTCTTCAAAGCTGTCAAATTTGTCAATGTCATACATGTTGTCTATGTCATCTATGTCGCCAATATCGTCAATGTCGTCAATGTCGTCAAAGTCGTCAATATCGTCAATGTCGTCTATGTCGTCTATGTCCTCTATGTCGTCAATACCGTCAATGTCGTCAATGTCGTCAATGTCGTCAAGGTCGTCTATGTCGTCAATGTCGTCAATGTCGTCAATTTCGTCAATGTCGTCAAAGTCACCAATATCATCTATGTCGTCTATGTCGTCAATGTCGTCAATGACGTCAATGTCGTCAATGACGTCAATGTCGTCAACGTCGTCAATGCTGTCAATGTTGTCAATGTCATACATGTTGTCTATGTCATCTATGTCGTCAACGTCGTCAATGTCGTCTATGTCGTCAATGTCGTCAAAGTCGTCAATGTCGTCAATATCGTCTATGTTGTCTATGTAATCAATGTCGTCAAAGTCGTCAAAGACGACAAAATCGTCTATGTCGCCTATGTCGTCAATGTTGTCTATGTCGTCTACCTCGACTATGTCGTGAATATCGTCTATGTCTTCAATGTCGTCAATGTCGTCAATGTCGTCAAAATCGTCTGTGTCGTCAATTTCGTCTAAATCGACATTTTCGTCAATGTCATCAATGTCGCCAATGTCGTCAATTTCGTCTATGTCGTCAATGTCGTCAATGTCGTCAAAGTAGTCCATGTCGTCAATGTCGTCAATGATGTCAATGTCGTCTATGTTGGCTAGGTTATCAATGTTGTCAAAGTCGTCAATATCGTCTATGTCGTCTATGTCGTCAATGTCGGCAATGTCGTCAAAGTCGTTATTTCGTCAATGTCGTCAATGACGTCAATGTCGTCAATGTCTTCAATGCTGTCAATGTTGTCAATGTCATACATGTTGTCTATGTCATCTAGGTCGTCAAAGTCGTAAATATCATCTATGTCGTCTATGTCGTCAATGTCGTCAATGTCGTCTATGTCGTCAATGTCGTCAATGTTGTCTATGTCGTCAATGTCGGCAATGTCGTCAATGTCGTCAAAGTCGTCAATATCGTCTATGTCGTCTATGTCGTCAATGTCGTCAATGTCGTCAAAGTAGTCCATGTCGTCAATGTCGTCAATGATGTCAATGTCGTCTATGTTGGCTAGGTTATCAATGTCGTCAAGGTCGTCAATTTCGTCTATGTCGTCTATGTCGTCAATGTCGTCAATGCCGTCAAAGTCGTTATTTCGTCAATGTCGTCAATGACGTCAATGTCTTCAATGCTGTCAATGTTGTCAATGTCATACATGTTGTCTATTTCATCTATGTCGTCAAAGTCGTAAATATCATCTATGTCGTCTATGTCGTCAATGTCGTCTATGTCGTCAATGTCGTCAATGTCGTCTATGTCGTCAATGTCGTCTATGTCGTCAATGTCGTCAATGTCGTCAAAGTAGTCCATGTCGTCAATGTCGTCAATGATGTCAATGTCGTCTATGTTGGCTTGGTTATCAATGTCGTCAAGGTCGTCAATATCGTCTATGTCGTCAATGTCGTCAACGTCGTCAATGTCGTCAATGTCGTCTATGTCCACAATGTCGTCAATGGCGTCTTTGTCGTCAATATCGTCTATGTCGTCTGTGTCGTCCATGTCGTCAATGTCGTCAAAGTCGTTATTTCGTCAATGACGTCAATGTCGTCAATGTCTTCAATGCTGTCAATGTTGTCAATGTCATACATGTTGACTATGTCATCTATGTCGTCAAAGTCGTAAATATCATCTATGTCGTCTATGTCGTCAATGTCGTCTATGTCGTCAATGTCGTCAATGTCGTCTATGTCGTCAATGTCGTCAATGACGTCAAAGTCATCAATATCGTCTATGTCGTCTATGTCGTCAATGTCGTCAAAGTCGTCTATGTCGTCAATTTTGTCAATGTCGTCAATGTCGTCAATGTCGTCAATGTCGTCAAAGTCGTAAATATCGTCTACGTCTTCTATGTCATCAATGTCGTCTGTGTCGTCAATGTCGTCAATGTCGTCAATGTCGTCAAAGTCGTATATATCATCTATGTCGTCTATGTCGTCAATGTCGTCTATGTCGTTAATGTCGTCTATGTCGTTAATGTCGTTAATGTCGTCTATGTCGTTAATGTCATCAATGTCGTCTATGTCGTCTATGTCGTCAATATCATCAATGTCGTCAATGTAGTCAACGTCTTCAAAGTCGTCAATATCGTCTATGTCGTCTATGTCGTCAATGTCGTCAATGTCGTCTATGCTGTCAATGTCGTCAATGTCGTCTATGTCGTCAATGTCTTCAATGCTGTCAATGTTGTGAATGTCATACATGTTCTCTATGTCATCTATGTTGTCAATGTCGTCAAAGTCATAAATATGGTCTATGTCGTCAATGTCGTCTATGTCGTCTATGTCGTCAATGTCGTCAATGTTGTCTATGTCGTCAATGTCATCAACGTCGTCAAAGTCGTCAAAGTCGTCAATATCGTCTATGTCGTCTATGTCGTCAATGTCGTAAATGTCGTCAAAGTCGTCAATGTCGTCAATATCGTCTATGTCGTCCATGTCGTCAATGTCGTCAAAGTCATAATTATCGTCTATGTCGTCAATGTCGTCAATGTCGTCAATGTCGTCAATGTCGTCAATGTCGTCTATGTCGTCAATGTCGTCAATTTCGTCAATGTCGCCAAATTCGTCAATATCGTCTATGTCGTCTATGTCGTCAATGTTGTCTATGTCGTCTACTTTGCCTATGTCGTCAATGTCGTCTATGACTTCAATGTCGTCAGTGTCGTCAATGTCGTCAATGGCATTAAAATCGTCTATGTCGTCAATATCGTCAATATCGACATTTTCGTCAATGTCATCAATGTCGTCAATGTCGTCAATTTAGTCTATGTCGTCAATGTCGGCTAGGTTGTCAATGTCGTCAAAATCGCCAATATCTTTCTATGTCGTCTATGTCGTCAAAGTCGTCAATGTCGTCAAAGTCGTCTATGTCGTCAATGTCGTCAATGACGTCAATGTCGTCAATGTCTTCAATGCTGTCATTGTTGTCAATGTCACAAATGTTGTCTATGTCATTTATGTCGTCAATGTCGTCAAAGTCGTAAATATCGTCTATGTCGTTTATGTCGTCAATGTCGTCAATGTCGTCTATGTCGTCAATGTCGTCAGTGTCGTCAAAGTCGTCAATATCGTCTATGTCGTCTATGTCATCAATATCGTCAATGACGTCAATGTCGTCAATGTCTCCATTGCTGTCAATGTCTTCAATGCTGTCAATGTTGTCAATGTCATACATGTTGTCTATGTCATCTATGTCGTCAATGTCGTCAAAGTCGTAAACATCGTCTATGTCGTCTAAGTCGTCAATGTCGCCTGTGTCGTCAATGTCGTCAATGTCGTCAATGTCGTCAATATCGTCAATGTGGTCAATGTCGTCAATATCGCCTATGTCGTCAATGTAGCCTATGTCGTGTATGTCGTCTATGTCGTCAATGTCGTCAATGTCATCTATGTCGTCAATGTCGTCAACGTCGTTAATGTCGTCAAAGTCGTCAATATCGTCAATGTCGTCTATGTCATCAATGTCGTCAATGTCGTCAATGTCGTCAAAGTCGTCTATATCGTCAATGTCGTCAATTACGTCAATGTCGTCAATGTCTTCAATGCTGTCAAAGTTGTCAATGTCATACATGTTGTCTATGTCATCTATGTCGCCAATATCGTCAATGTCGTCAATGTCGTCAAAGTCGTCAGTATCGTCAATGTCGTCTATGTCCTCTATGTCGTCAATATCGTCAATGTCGTCAATGTCGTCAATGTCGTCAAGGTCGTCTATGTCGTCAAAGTCGTCAATGTCGTAAATTTCTTCAATGTCGTCAAAGTCGCCAATATCATCTATGTCGTCTATGTCGTCAATGTCGTCAATAACGTCAATGTCGTCAATGACGTCAATGTCGTCAATGTCTTCAATGCTGTCAATGTTGTCAATGTCATACATGTTGTCTATGTCATCTACGTCGTCAACATCATCAATGTCGTCTATGTCGTCAATGTCGTCAATGTCGTCAATTTCGTCTATGTCGTCAATGTCGTCAATGTCTTCTATGTCGTCAATGTCGGCAATGTCGTCAAAGCTGTCAATATCGTCTATGTCGTCTATGTCGTCAATGTCGTCAATGTCGTCTATGTCGTCAATGTCGTCTATGTCGTCAATGTTTCTATGTCGTCTATGTCGTCAATGTCGTCAATGTCGTCAAAGTCGTCAATGTCGTCAATGTCGTCAATGTCGTCTATTTTGTCAATGTCGTCAATGGCGTCTTTGTCGTCAATATCGTCAATGTCGTCAAAGTCGTCAATATCGGTTATGTCGTCAATGTCGTCAATGTCGTCTATGTCGTCAATGTCGTCAATGTCGTCTATGTCGTCAATGTCGGCAATGTCGTCAATGTCGTCAAAGTCGTTTATATCGTCTATGTCGTCTATGTCGTCAATGCCGTCAATGTCGTCAAAGTAGTCCATGTCGTCAATGTCGTCAATGATGTCAATGTCGTCTATGTTGGCTAGGTTATCAATGTCGTCAAGGTCGTCAATATCGTCTATGTCGTCTATGTCGTCAATGTCGTCAATGTCGTCACAGTCGTTATTTCGTCAATATCTTCAATGACGTCAATGTCTTCAATGCTGTCAATGTTGTCAATGTCATACATGTTGTATATGTCATCTATGTCGTCAAAGTCGTAAATATCATCTATGTCGTCTATGTCGTCAACGTCGTCTATGTCGTCAATGTCGTCAATGACGTCAAAGTCATCAATATAGTCTATGTCGTCTATGTCGTCAAAGGCGTCAATATCGTCTATGTCGTCTATGTAGTCAATGTCGTCAAAGACGTCTATGTTGTCTAGTTCGTCAATGTCGTCAATGGCGTCTTTGTTGTCAAAATCGTCAATGTCGTCAAAGACGTTAATATCGGTTATGTCGTCTATGTCGTCAATATCGTCAATGTCGTCTATGTCGTCAATGTCGTCAAAGCTGTCAATATCGTCTATGTCGTCTATGTGGTCAATGTCGTCAATGTCGTCTATGTCGTCAATGTCGTCTATGTCGTCTATTTCGACTATGTCGTCAATATCGTCTATGTCGTCTATGTCGTCAATATCGTCTATGACGTCAATGTCGCCAATGTCATCTATGTCGTCAATGTCGTCAACGTCGTTAATGTCGTCAAAGTCGTCAATATCGTCAATGTCGTCTATGTCGTCTATGTCCTCTATGTCGTCAATATCGTCAATGTCAATGTCGTCAATGTCGTCAAGATCGTCTATGTCGTCAATGTCGACAATGTCGTCAATTTCGTCAATGTCGTCAAAGTCGCCAGTATCATCTATGTCGTCTATGTCGTCAATGTCGTCAATGACGTCAATGTCGTCAATGATGTCAATGTCGTCAATGACGTCAATGTCGTCAATGTCTTCAATGCTGTCAATGTTGTCAACGTCATACATGTTGTCTATGTCATCTATGTCGTCAACGTCGTCAATGTCGTCAAAGTCGTCAATGTCGTCAATATCGTCTATGTCGTCTATGTAGTCAATATCGTCAATGTCGTCAAAGTCGTCAATATCGGTTATGTCGTCTATGTCGTCAATGTCGTCAATGTCGTCAATGTCGTCTATGTCGTCAATGTCGTCAATGTCGTCAATGTCGTCAATGTCGGCAAAGTCGTCAATGTCGTCAAAGTCGTCAATATCGTCTATGTCGTCTATGTCGTCGATGTCGTCATGTCGTCAAAGTAGTCCATGTCGTCAATGTCGTCAGTGATGTCAATGTCGTCTATGTTGGCTAGGTTATCAATGTCGTCAAAGTCGTCAATATCGTCTATGTCGTCTATGTCGTCAATGTCGTCAATGTCATCAAAGTAGTTTTTCGTCAATGTCGTCAATGACGTCAATGTCGTCAATGTCTTCAATGCTGTCAATGTTGTCAATGTCATACATGTTGTCTATGTCATCTATTTCGTCAAAGTCGTAAATATCATCTATGTCGTCTATATCGTCAATGTCGTCTATGTCGTCAATGTCGTCTATGTCGTCAATGTCGTCTATGTCGTCAATGACGTCAAAGTCATCAATATTGTCTATGTCGTCTATGTCGTCAATGTCGTCAAAGGCGTCTATATCGTCTATGTCGTCTATGTAGTCAATGTCGTCGAAGACGTCTATGTTGTCTAGTTCGTCAATGTCGTCAATGGCGTCTTTGTCGTCAATGTCGTCAAAGTCGTCAATATCGGTTATGTCATCTATGTCGACAATATCGTCAATGTCGTCTATGTCGTCAATGTCGTCAATGTCGTCTATGTCGTCAATGTCGTCAAAGGCGTCTTTGTCATCAATATCGTCAATGTCGTCAAAGTCGTCAATATCGGTTATGTCGTCTATGTCGTCAATGTCGTCAATGTCGTCTCTGTCGTCAATGTCGTCAATGTCGTCTATGTCGTCAATGTCGGCAATGTCGTCAATGTCGTCAAAGTCGTCAATATCGTCTATGTCGTCTATGTCGTCCATGTCGTCAATGTCGTCAAAGTCGTTATTTCGTCAATGTCGTCAATGACGTCAATGTCGTCATTGTCTTCAATGCTGTCAATGTTGTCAATGTCATACATGTTGTCTATGTCATCTATGTCGTCAAAGTCGTAAATATCATCTATGTCGTCAATGTCGTCATTGTCGTCAATGTCGTCAATGTCGTCAATGTCGTTAAAGTCGTCTATGTCGTCAATGTTGTCAATGTCGTCATTGTCGTCAATGTCGTCAATGTCGTCAATGTCGTCAAAGTCGTAAATATCGTCTACGTCTTCTATGTCATCAATGTCGTCTGTGTCGTCAATGTCGTCAATGTCGTCAAAGTCGTATATATCATCTATGTCGTCTATGTCGTCAATGTCGTCTATGTCGTTAATGTCGTCAATGTCGTCTATATCGTCAATATCGTCAATGACGTCAAAGTCATCAATATCGTCTATGTCGTCTATGTCGTCAATGTCGTCAAAGTCATCTATGTCGTCAATGTTGTAAATGTCGTCAGTGTCGACAATGTCGTCAATGTCGTCAAAGTCGTAAATATCGTCTACGTCTTCTATGTCATCAATGTCGTCTATGTCGTCTATGTCGTCAATATCGTCTATGTCGTCTATGTCGTCAATGTCGTCTATGTCGTCTATGTCGTCAATGTCGTCTATTTCGTCAATGTCGTCAAAGTCGTCTATGTCGTCAATGTCGTCAATGTCGTCAATGTCGTCAATTTCGTCAATGTCTTCAATGCTGTAAATGTTGTCAATGTCATACATGTTGTCTATGTCATCTATGACGTCAATGTCGTCAATATCGTCAAAGTCGTCAATGTCGTCAAAGTTGACAATATCGTCTATGTCGTCAATGTCGTCTATGTCGTCTACGTCGTCTATGTCGTCAATGTCGTCGATGTCGTCAATATCGTCTATGTCGTCAATATCGTCTATGCTGTCTATGTAGTCAATGTCGTCAAAGTCGTCAAAGACGTCAAATTCTTCTATGTCGTCTATGTCGTCAATGTTGTCTATGTCGTCTACTTTGCCTCTGTCGTCAATATCGTCTATGTCTTCAATGTCGTCAGTGTCGTCAATGTCGTCAATGTCGTCAAAATCGTCTATGTCGTCAATTTCGTCAATATCGGCAATTTCGTCAATTTCATCAATGTCGTCAATGTCGTCAATTTCGTCTATGTCGTCAATGTCATCAATGTCTTCTATGTCGTCAATGTCGGCAATGTCGTCAATGTCGTCAAAGCTGTCAATATCGTCTATGTCGTCTATGTCGTCAATGTCGTCAATGTCGCCTATGTCGTCAATGTCGTCTATGTCGTCAATGTCTTCTATGTCGTCAATGTCGTCAATGTCGTCAAAGTCGTCAAAGACGTCAATATCGTCTATGTCGTCTATGTCGTCAATGTCGTCATTGTCGTCAATTTCGTCAATATCGACATTTTCGTCAATGTCATCAATATCGTCAATGTCGTCAATGTCGTCAATGTCTTTTATGTCGTCAATGTCCTCAAAGCTGTCAATATCGTCTATGTCGTCTATGTCGTCAATGTCGTCAATGTCGTCAAAGTAGTCCATGTCGTCAATGATGTCAATGTCGTCTATGTTGGCTAGGTTATCAATGTTGTCAAAGTCGTCAATATCGTCTATGTCGTCTATGTCGTCAATGTCGTCAATGTCGTCAAAGTCGTTATTTCGTCAATGTCGTCAATGACGTCAATGTCGTCAATGTCTTCAATGCTGTCAATGTTGTCAATGTCATACATGTTGTCTATGTCATCTATGTCGTCAAAGTCGTAAATATCATCTATGTCGTCTATGTCGTCAATGTCGTCAATGTCGTCTATGTCGTCAATGTCGTCAATGTTGTCTATGTCGTCAATGTCGGCAATGTCGTCAATGTCGTCAAAGTCGTCAATATCGTCTATGTCGTCTATGTCGTCAATGTCGTCAATGTCGTCAAAGTAGTCCATGTCGTCAATGTCGTCAATGATGTCAATGTCGTCTATGTTGGCTAGGTTATAAATGTCGTCAAGGTCGTCAATATCGTCTATGTCGTCTATGTCGTCAATGTCGTCAATGTCGTCAAAGTCGTTATTTCGTCAATGTCGTCAATGACGTCAATGTCTTCAATGCTGTCAATGTTGTCAATGTCATACATGTTGTCTATGTCATCTATGTCGTCAAAGTCGTAAATATCATCTATGTCGTCTATGTCGTCAATGTCGTCTATGTCGTCAATGTCGTCAATGTCGTCTATGCGTCAATGTCGTCAATGACGTCACACTCATCAATATCGTCTATGTCGTCTATGTCGTCAATGTCGTCAAAGGCGTCAATATCGTCTATGTCGTCTATGTAGTCAATGTCGTCAAAAAGGTCTATGTTGTCTAGTTCGTCAATGTCGTCAATGGCGTCTTTGTCGTCAATATCGTCAATGTCGTCAAAGACGTCAATATCGGTTATGTCGTCTATGTCGTCAATATCGTCAATGTCGTCTATGTCGTCAATGTCGTCAATGTCGTCTATGTCGTCAATGACGTCAATGGCGTCTTTGTCGTCAATATCGTCAATGTCGTCAATTTCGTCTATGTCGTCAATGTCGTCAATGTCTTCTATGTCGTCAATGTCGTCAATGTCGTCTATGTCGTCAATGTCGTCTATGTCGTCTACTTCGACTATGTCGTCAATATCGTCTATGTCGTCTATGTCGTCAATATCGTCAATGTCGTCTATGTCATCAATGTCGTCAATGTCATCTATGTCGTCAATTTCGTCAACGTCGTTAATGTCGTCAAAGTCGTCGATATCGTCAATGTCGTCTATGAAGTCAATGTCGTCAAAGTCGTCAAAGTCGTCTATGTCGTCAATGTCGTCAATTACGTCAATGTCGTCAATGTCTTCAATGCTGTCAAATTTGTCAATGTCATACATGTTGTCTATGTCATCTATGTCGCCAATATCGTCAATATCGTCAATGTCGTCAAAGTCGTCAATATCATCAATGTCGTCTATGTCGTCTATGTCCTCTATGTCGTCAATATCGTCAATGTCGTCAATGTCGTCAATGTCGTCAAGGTCGTCTATGTCGTCAATGTCGTCAATGTCGTCAATTTCGTCAATGTCGCCAAAGTCACCAATATCATATATGTCGTCTATGTCGTCAATGTCGTCAATGACGTCAATGTCGTCAATGACGTCAATGTCGTCAACGTCTTCAATGCTGTCAATGTTGTCAATGTCATACATGTTGTCTATGTCATCTATGTCGTCAACGTCGTCAATGTCGTCTATGTCGTCAATGTCGTCAAAGTCGTCAATGTTGTCAATATCGTCTATGTCGTCTATGTAGTCAATGTCGTCAAAGTCGTCAAAGACGTCAAAATCGTCTATGTCGTCTATGTCGTCAATGTTGTCTATGTCGTCTACCTCGACTATGTCGTCAATATCGTCTATGTCTTCAATGTCGTCAATGTCGTCAATGTCGTCAAAATCGTCTGTGTCGTCAATTTCGTCTAAATCGACATTTTCGTCAATATCATCAATGTCGCCAATGTCGTCAATTTCGTCTATGTCGTCAATGTCGTCAATGTCGTCAAAGTAGTCCATGTCGTTAATGTCGTCAATGATGTCAATGTCGTCTATGTTGGCAAGGTTATCAATGTTGTCAAAGTCGTCAATATCGTCTATGTCGTCTATGTCGTCAATGTCGTCAATGTCGTTATTTCGTCAATGTCGTCAATGACGTCAATGTCGTCAATGTCTTCAATGCTGTCAATGTTTTGAATGTCATACATGTTGTCTATGTCATCTAAGTCGTCAAAGTCGTAAATATCATCTATGTCGTATATGACGTCAATGTCGTCAATGTCGTCTATGTCGTCAATGTTGTCTATGTCGTCAATGTCGGCAATGTCGTCAATGTCGTCAAAGTCGTCAATATCGTCTATGTCGTCTATGTCGTCGATGCTGTCAATGTCGTCAAAGTAGTCCATGTCGTCAATGTCGTCAATGATGTCAATGTCGTCTATGTTGGCTAGGTTATCAATGTCGTCAAGGTCGTCAATATCGTCTATGTCGTCTATGTCGTCAATGTCGTCAATGTCGTCAAAGTCGTTATTTCGTCAATGTCGTCAATGACGTCAATGTCTTCAATGCTGTCAATGTTGTCAATGTCATACATGTTGTCTATGTCATCTATGTCGTCAAAGTCGTAAATATCATCTATGTCGTCTATGTCGTCAATGTCGTCTATGTCGTCAATGTCGTCAATGTCGTTATGTCGTCAATGTCGTCAATGTCGTCAATGACGTCAAAGTCATCAATATCGTCTATGTCGTCTATGTCGTCAATGTCGTCAAAGGCGTCAATATCGTCTATGTCGTCCATGTAGTCAATGTCGTCAAAAACGTTTATGTTGTCTAGTTCGTCAATGTCGTCAATGGCGTCTTTGTCGTCAATATCGTCAATGTCGTCAAAGACGTCAATATCGGTTATGTCGTCTATGTCGTCAATATCGTCAATGTCGTCTATGTCGTCAATGTCGTCAATGTCGTCTATGTCGTCAATGTCGTCAATGGCGTCTTTGTCGTCAATATCGTCAATGTCGTCAATTTCGTCTATGTCGTCAATGTCGTCAATGTGTTCTATGTCGTCAATGTCGTCAATGTCGTCTATGTCGTCAATGTCGTCTATGTTGTCTACTTCGACTATGTCGTCAATATCGTCTATGTCGTCTATGTCGTCAATATCATCAATGTCGTCTATGTCGTCAATGTCGTCAATGTCATCTATGTCGTCAATGTCGTCAACGTCGTTATTGTCGTCAAAGACGTCGATATCGTCAATGTCGTCTATGTAGTCAATGTCGTCAAAGTCGTCAAAGTCGTCTATGTCGTCAATGTCGTCAATTACGTCAATGTCGTCAATGTCTTCAATGCTGTCAAATTTGTCAGTGTCATACATGTTGTCTATGTCATCTATGTCGCCAATATCGTCAATGTCGTCAATGTCGTCAAAGTCGTCAATATCGTCAATGTCGTCTATGTCGTCTATGTCCTCTATGTCGTCAATATCGTCAATGTCGTCAATGTCGTCAATGTCGTCAAGGTCGTCTATATCGTCAATGTCGTCAATGTCGTCAATTTCGTCAATGTCGTCAAAGTCACCCATATCATCTATGTCGTCTATGTCGTCAATGTCGTCAATGATGTCAATGTCGTCTATGTTGGCAAGGTTATCAATGTTGTCAAAGTCATCAATATCGTCTATGTCGTCTATGTCGTCAATGTCGTCAATGTCGTTATTTCGTCAATGTCGTCAATGACGTCAATGTCGTCAATGTCTTCAATGCTGTCAATGTTGTCAATGTCATACATGTTGTCTATGTCATCTATGTCGTCAAAGTCGTAAATATCATCTATGTCGTCTATGTCGTCAATGTCGTCAATGTCGTCTATGTCGTCAATGTCGTCAATGTTGTCTATGTCGTCAATGTCGGCAATGTCGTCAATGTCGTCAAAGTCGTCAATATCGTCTATGTCGTCTATGTCGTCAATGTCGTCAATGTCGTCAAAGTAGTCCATGTCGTCAATGTCGTCAATGATGTCAATGTCGTCTATGTTGGCTAGGTTATCAATGTCGTCAAGGTCGTCAATATCGTCTATGTCGTCTATGTCGTCAATGTCGTCAATGTCGTCAATGTCGTCAAAGTCGTTATTTCGTCAATGTCGTCAATGACGTCAATGTCTTCAATGCTGTCAATGTTGTCAATGTCATACATGTTGTCTATGTCATCTAGGTCGTCAAAGTCGTAAATATCATCTATGTCGTCTATGTCGTCAATGTCGTCTATGTCGTCAATGTCGTCAATGTCGTTATGTCGTCAATGTCGTCAATGACGTCAAAGTCATCAATATCGTCTATGTCGTCTATGTCGTCAATGTCGTCAAAGGCGTCAATATCGTCTATGTCGTCTATGTAGTCAATGTCGTCAAAAACGTCTATGTTGTCTAGTTCGTCAATGTCGTCAATGGCGTCTTTGTCGTCAATATCGTCAATGTCGTCAAAGACGTCAATATCGGTTATGTCGTCTATGTCGTCAATATCGTCAATGTCGTCTATATCGTCAAAGTCGTCAATGTCGTCTATGTCGTCAATGTCGTCAATGCTGTCAAATTTGTCAGTGTCATACATGTTGTCTATGTCATCTATGTCGCCAATATCGTCAATGTCGTCAATGTCGTCAAAGTCGTCAATATCGTCAATGTCGTCAATTTCGTCTATGTCGTCAATGTCGTCAATGTGTTCTATGTCGTCAATGTCGTCTATGTCGTCTATGTCGTCAATGTCGTCTATGTTGTCTACTTCGACTATGTCGTCAATATCGTCTATGTCGTCTATGTCGTCAATATCGTCAATGTCGTCTATGTCGTCAATGTCGTCAACGTCATCTATGTCGTCAATGTCGTCAACGTCGTTAATGTCGTCAAAGTCGTCGATATCGTCAATGTCGTCTATGTAGTCAATGTCGTCAAAGTCGTCAAAGTCGTCTATGTCGTCAATGTCGTCAATTACGTCAATGTCGTCAATGTCTTCAATGCTGTCAAATTTGTCAGTGTCATACATGTTGTCTATGTCATCTATGTCGCCAATATCGTCAATGTCGTCAATGTCGTCAAAGTCGTCAATATCGTCAATGTCGTCTATGTCGTCCATGTCCTCTATGTCGTCAATATCGTCAATGTCGTCAATGTCGTCAATGTCGTCAAGGTCGTCTATATCGTCAATGTCGTCAATATCGTCAATTTCGTCAACATCGTCAAAGTCACTAATATCATCTATGTCGTCTATGTCGTCAATGACGTCAATGACGTCAATGTCGTCAATGACGTCAATGTCGTCAACGTCTTCAATGCTGTCAATGTTGTCAATGTCATACATGTTGTCTATGTCATCTATGTCGTCAACGTCGTCAATGTCGTCTATGTCGTCAATGTCGTCAAAGTCGTCAATGTCGTCAATATCGTCTATGTCGTCTATGTAGTCAATGTCGTCAAAGTCGTCAAAGACGTCAAAATCGTCTATGTCGTCTATGTCGTCAATGTTGTCTATGTCGTCTACCTCGACTATGTCGTCAATATCGTCTATGTCTTCAATGTCGTCAATGTCGTCAAAATCGTCTGTGTCGTCAATTTCGTCTAAATCGACATTTTCGTCAATGTCATCAATGTCGCCAATGTCGTCAATTTCGTCTATGTCGTCAATGTCGTCAATGTCGTCAATGTCTTCTATGTCGTCAATGTCGGCAATGTCGTCAATGTTGTTAAAGCTGTCAATATCGTCTATGTCGTCTATAACGTCAATCTCGTCAATGTCGTCTATTTCGTCAATGTCATCTATAGCGTCAATGTTTCTATGTCGTCTATGTCGTCAATGTCGTCAAAGTCGTCTATGTCGTCAATGTCGTTATTGTCCTCTCATATGTCGTCAATGTCGTCAATGGCGTCTTTGTCGTCAATATCGTCAATGTCGTCAAAGTCGTCAATATCGGTTATGTCGTCTATGTCGTCAATGTCGTCAATGTCGTCTATGTCGTCAATGTCGTCAATGTCGTCAATGCCGTCAATGTCGGCAATGTCGTCAATGTCGTCAAAGTCGTCAATATCGTCTATGTCGTCTATGTCGTCAATGTCGTCAATGTCGTCAAAGTAGTCCATGTCGTCAATGTCGTCAATGATGTCAATGTCGTCTATGTTGGCTAGGTTATCAATGTCGTCAAAGTCGTCAATATCGTCTATGTCGTCTATGTCGTCAATTTCGTCAATGTCGTCAAAGTCGTTTTTCGTCAATGTCGTCAATGACGTCAATGTCGTCAATGTCTTCAATGCTGTCAATGTTGTCAATGTCATACATATTGTCTATGTCATCTATTTCGTCAAAGTCGTAAATATCATCTATGTCGTCTATGTCGTCAAAGTCGGCTATGTCGTCAATGTCGTCTATGTCGTCAATGTCGTCAAAGACGTCAAAGTCATCAATATTGTCTATGACGTCTATGTCGTCAATGTCGTCAAAGGCGTCCATATTGTCTATGTCGTCTATGTAGTCAATGGCGTCAAAGACGTCTATGTTGTCTAGTTCGTCAATGTCGTCAATGGCGTCTTTGTCGTCAATATCGTCAATGTCGTCAAAGTCGTCAATATCGGTTATGTCGTCTATGTCGTCAATATCGTCAATGTCGTCTATGTCGTCAATGTCGTCAATGTCGTCTATGTCGTCAATGGCGTCTTTGTCGTCAATATCGTCAATGTCGTCAAAGTCGTCAATATCGGTTATGTCGTCTATGTCGTCAATGTCGTCAATGTCGTCTCTGTCGTCAATGTCATCAATGTCGTCTATGTCGTCAATGTCGTCAATGGCGTCTTTGTCGTCAATGTCGTCAATGACGTCAAAGTCATCAAAATCGTCTATGTCGTCTATGTCGTCAATGTCGTCAAAGTCGTCTATGTCGTCAATGTCGTCAATGTCGTCAATGTCGTCAATGTCGTGAAAGTCGTAAATATCGTCTACGTCTTCCATGTCATCAATGTCGTCTATGTCGTCTATGTCGTCAATATCGTCAATGTCGTCAATGCAGTCAACGTCTTCAAAGTCGTCAATATCGTCTATGTCGTCTATGTCGTCAATGTCGTCAATGTCGTCTATGCTGTCAATGTCGTCAATGTCGTCTATGTCGTCAATGTCTTCAATGCTGTCAATGTTGTGAATGTCATACATGTTCTCTATGTCATCTATGTTGTCAATGTCGTCAAAGTCATAAATATCGTCTATGTCGTCAATGTCGTCTATGTCGTCAATGTCGTCAATGTTGTCTATGTCGTCAATGTCATCAATGTCGTCAAAGTCGTCAAAGTCGTCAATATCGTCTATGTCGTCTATGTCGTCAATGTCGTAAATGTCGTCAAAGTCGTCAATGTCGTCAATATCGTCTATGTCGTCCATGTCGTCAATGTCGTCAAAGTCATAATTATCGTCTATGTCGTTAATGTCGTCAATGTCGTCAATGTCGTCTATGTCGTCAATGTCGTCAATTTCGTCAATGTCGCCAAATTCGTCAATATCGTCTATGTCGTCTATGTCGTCAATGTTGTCTATGTCGTCTACTTTGCCTATGTCGTCAATGTCGTCTATGTCTTCAATGTCGTCAGTGTCGTCAATGTCGCCAATGGCATCAAAATCGTCTAGGTCGTCAATATCGTCAATATCGACATTTTCGTCAATGTCATCAATGTCGTCAATGTCGTCAATTTCGTCTATGTCGTCTATGTCGTCAATGTCGGCTAGGTTGCCAATGTCGTCAAAATCGCCAATATCTTTCTATGTCGTCTATGTTGTCATAGTCGTCAATGTCGTCAAAGTCGTCTATGTTGTCAATGTCGTCAATGACGTCAATGTCGTCAATGTCTTCAATGCTGACATTGTTGTCAATGTCACAAATGTTGTCTACGTCATTTATGTCGTCAATGTCGTCAAAGTCGTAAATATCGTCTTTGTCTTTTATGTCGTCAATGTCGTCAATGTCGTCTATGTCGTCAATGTCGTCAATGTCGTCAAAGTCGTCAATATCGTCTATGTCGTCTATGTCGTCAATGTCGTCAATGTCGTCAAAGTCATCTATGTCATCAATATCGTCAATGTCGTCAATGTCTCCATTGCTGTCAATGTCTTCAATGCTGTCAATGTTGTCAATGTCATACATGTTGTCTATGTCATCTATGTCGTCAATGTCGTCAAAGTCGTAAATATCGTCTATGTCGTCTAAGTCGTCAATGTCGCCTGTGTCGTCAATGTCGTCAATGTCGTCAATGACGTAAATATCGTCAATGTGGTCAATGTCGTCAATATCATCTATGTCGTCAATGTCGCCTATGTCGTGTATGTCGTCTATGTCGTAAATGTCGTCTATGTCGTCAATATCGTCAATGTCGACAAAGTCGTCAATATCGTCTATGTCGTCTATGTTGTCAATATCGTCAATGTCGTCTATGTCGTCAATGTCGGCAATGTCATCTATGTCGTCAATGTCGTCAACGTCGTTAATGTCGTCAAAGTCGTCAATATCGTCAATGTCGTCTATGTCGTCAATGTTGTCTATGTCGTCTACTTCGACTATGTCGTCAATATCGTCTATGTCTTCAATGTCGTCAGTGTCGTCAATGTCGTCAATGTCGTCAAAATCGTCTGTGTCGTCAATTTCGTCAATATCGACATTTTCGTCAATGTCATCAATGTCGTCAATGTCGTCAATTTCGTCTATGTCGTCAATGTCGTCAATGTCTTCTATGTCGTCAATGTCGGCAATGTCGTCAATGTCGTCAAAGCTGTCAATATCGTCTATGTCGTCTATGTCGTCAATGTCGTCAATGGCGTCTATGTCGTCAATGTCGTCTATGTCGTCAATGTTTCTATGTCGTCTAGTCGGCAATGTCGTCAATGTCGTCAAAGTCGTTTTTCGTCAATGTCGTCAATGACGTCAATGTCGTCAAAGTCTTCAATGCTGTCAATGTTGTCAATGTCATACATGTTGTCTATGTCATCTATGTCGTCAACGTCGTCAATGTCGTCTATGTCGTCAATGTCGTCAAAGTCGTCAATGTCGTCAATATCGTCTATGTCGTCTATGTAGTCAATGTCGTCAAAGTCGTCAAAGACGTCAAAATCGTCTATGTCGTCTATGTCGTCAATGTTGTCTATGTCGTCTACCTCGACTATGTCGTCAATATCGTCTATGTCTTCAATGTCGTCAATGTCGTCAAAATCGTCTCTGTCGTCAATTTCGTCTAAATCGACATTTTCGTCAATGTCATCAATGTCGCCAATGTCGTCAATTTCGTCCATGTCGTCAATGTCGTCAATGTCGTCAATGTCTTCTATGTCGTCAATGTCGGCAATGTCGTCAATGTCGTTAAAGCTGTCAATATCGTCTATGTCGTCTATAACGTCAATGTCGTCAATGTCGTCTATGTCGTCAATGTCATCTATAGCGTCAATGTTTCTATGTCGTCTATGTCGTCAATGTCGTCAATGTCGTCAAAGTCGTCTATGTCGTCAATGTCGTTATTGTCCTCTCATATGTCGTCAATGTCGTCAATGGCGTCTTTGTCGTCAATATCGTCAATGTCGTCAAAGTCGTCAATATCGGTTATGTCGTCTATGTCGTCAATGTCGTCAATGTCGCCTATGTCGTCAATGTCGTCAATGTCGTCAATGCCGTCAATGTCGGCAATGTCGTCAATGTCGTCAAAGTCGTCAATATCGTCTATGTCGTCTATGTCGTCAATGTCGTCAATGTCGTCAAAGTAGTACATGTCGTCAATGTCGTCAATGATGTCAATGTCGTCTATGTTGGCTAGGTTATCAATGTCGTCAAAGTCGTCAATATCGTCTATGTCGTCTATGTCGTCAATGTCGTCATGTCGTCAAAGTCGTTTTTCGTCAATGTCGTCAATGACGTCAATGTCGTCAATGTCTTCAATGCTGTCAATGTTGTTAATGTCATACATATTGTCTATGTCATCTATTTTGTCAAAGTCGTAAATATCATCTATGTCGTCTATGTCGTCAAAGTCGGCTATGTCGTCAATGTCGTCTATGTCGTCAATGTCGTCAAAGACGTCAAAGTCATCAATATTGTCTATGACGTCTATGTCGTCAATGTCGTCAAAGGCGTCTATATCGTCTATGTCGACTATGTAGTCAATGTCGTCAAAGACGTCTATGTTGTCTAGTTCGTCAATGTCGTCAATGGCGTCTTTGTCGTCAATATCGTCAATGTCGTCAAAGTCGTCAATATCGGTTATGTCGTCTATGTCGTCAATATCGTCAATGTCGTCTATGTCGTCAATGTCGTCAATGTCGTCTATGTCGTCAATGGCGTCTTTGTCGTCAATATCGTCAATGTCGTCAAAGTCGTCAATATCGGTTATGTCGTCTATGTCGTCAATGTCGTCAATGTCGTCTCTGTCGTCAATGTCGTCAATGTCGTCTATGTCGTCAATGTCGTCAATGGCGTCTTTGTCGTCAATATCGTCTATGTCGTCTATGTCGTCCATGTCGTCAATGTCGTCAAAGTCGTTATTTCGTCAATGTCGTCAATGACGTCAATGTCGTCAATGTCTTCAATGCTGTCAATGTTGTCAATGTCATACATGTTGTCTATGTCATCTATGTCGTCAAAGCCGTAAATATCATCTATGTCGTCTATGTCGTCAATGTCGTCTATGTCGTCAATGTCGTCAATGTCGTCTATGTCGTCAATGACGTCAAAGTCATCAATATCGTCTGTCGTCTATGTCGTCAATGTCGTCAATGTCGTCAAAGTCGTCTATGTCGTCAATGTCGTCAATGTCGTCAATGTCGTCAATGTCGTCAAAGTCGTAAATATCGTCTACGTCTTCTATGTCATCAATGTCGTCTGTGTCGTCAATGTCGTCAATGTCGTCAATGTCGTCAAAGTCGTATATATCATCTATGTCGTCTATGTCGTCAATGTCGTCTATGTCGTTAATGTCGTCTATGTCGTTAATGTCGTCAATGTCGTCTATGTCGTCAATGTCGTCAATGACGTCAAAGTCATAAATATCGTCTATGTCGTCTATGTCGTCAATGTCGTCAAAGTCGTCTATGTCGTCAATGTTGTCAATGTCGTCAATGTCGTCAATGTCGTCAATGTCGTCAATGTCGTGAAAGTCGTAAATATCGTCTACGTCTTCTATGTCATCAATGTCGTCTATGTCGTCTATGTCGTCAATATCGTCAATGTCGTCAATGTAGTCAACGTCTTCAAAGTCGTCAATGTCGTCAATGTCGTCTATGCTGTCAATGTCGTCAATGTCGTCTATGTCGTCAATGTCTTCAATGCTGTCAATGTTGTGAATGTCATACATGTTCTCTATGTCATCTATGTTGTCAATGTCGTCAAAGTCATAAATATCGTCTATGTCGTCAATGTCGTCTATGTCGTCTATGTCGTCAATGTCGTCAATGTTGTCTATGTCGTCAATGTCATCAATGTCGTCAAAGTCGTCAAAGTCGTCAATATCGTCTATGTCGTCTATGTCGTCAATGTCGTAAATGTCGTCAAAGTCGTCTATGTCGTCAATATCGTCTATGTCGTCCATGTCGTCAATGTCGTCAAAGTCATAATTATCGTCTATGTCGTTAATGTTGTCAGTGTCGTCAATGTCGTCTATGTCGTCAATGTCGTCAATTTCGTCAATGTCGCCAAATTCGTCAATATCGTCTATGTCGTCTATGTCGTCAATGTTGTCTATGTCGTCTACTTTGCCTATGTCGTCAATGTCGTCTATGTCATCAATGTCGTCAGTGTCGTCAATGTCGCCAATGGCATCAAAATCGTCTAGGTCGTCAATATCGTCAATATCGACATTTTCGTCAATGTCATCAATGTCGTCAATGTCGTCAATTTCGTCTATGTCGTCTATGTCGTCAATGTCGGCTAGGTTGCCAATGTCGTCAAAATCGCCAATATCTTTCTATGTCGTCTATATTGTCAAAGTCGTCAATGTCGTCAAAGTCGTCTATGTCGTCAATGTCGTCAATGACGTCAATGTCGTCAATGTCTTAAATGCTGACATTGTTGTCAATGTCACAAATGTTGTCTACGTCATTTATGTCGTCAATGTCGTCAAAGTCGTAAATATCGTCTTTGTCGTTTATGTCGTCAATGTCGTCAATGTCGTCTATGTCGTCAATGTCGTCAAAGTCGTCAATATCGTCTATGTCGTCTATGTCGTCAATGTCGTCAATGTCGTCAAAGTCATCTATGTCATCAATATCGTCAATGACGTCAATGTCGTCAATGTCTCCATTGCTGTCAATGTCTTCAATGCTGTCAATGTTGTCAATGTCATACATGTTGTCTATGTCATCTATGTCGTCAATGTCGTCAAAGTCGTAAATATCGTCTATGTCGTCTAAGTCGTCAATGTCGCCTGTGTCGTCAATGTCGTCAATGTCGTCAATGACGTCAATATCGTCAATGTGGTCAATGTCGTCAATATCATCTATGTCGTCAATGTCGCCTATGTCGTGTATGTCGTCTATGTCGTAAATGTCGTCTATGTCGTCAATATCGTCAATGTCGACAAAGTCGTCAATATCGTCTATGTCGTCTATGTCGTCAATATCGTCAATGTCGTCTATGTCGTCAATGTCGTCAATGTCATCTATGTCGTCAATGTCGTCAACGTCGTTAATGTCGTCAAAGTCGTCAATATCGTCTATGCCGTCTATGTAGTCAATGTCGTCAAAGTCGTCAAAGACGTAAAATTTTTCTATGTCGTCTATGTCGTCAATGTTGTCTATGTCGTCTACTTCGCCTCTGTCGTCAATTTCGTCTATGTCTTCAATGTCATCAGTGTCGTCAATGTCGTCAATGTCGTCAAAATCGTCTATCTCGTCAATTTCGTCAATATCGGCAATTTCGTCAATTTCATCAATGTCGTCAATGTCGTCAATGTCGTCTATGTCGTCAATGACGTCAATGTCTTCTATGTCGTCAATGTCGGCAATGTCGTCAATGTCGTCAAAGCTGTCAATATCGTCTATGTCGTCTATGTCGTCAATGACGTCAAAGTCATCAATATCGTCTATGTCGTCTATGTCGTCAATGTCGTCAATGTCGTCAAAGTCGTCTATGTCGTCAATGTTGTCAATGTCGTCAATGTCGTCAATGTCGTCAATGTCGTCAAAGTCGTAAATATCGTCTACGTCTTCTATGCCATCAATGTCGTCTGTGTCGTCAATGTCGTCAATGTCGTCAAAGTCGTATATATCATCTATGTCGTCTATGTCGTCAATGTCGTCTATGTCGTTATTGTCGTCTATGTCGTTAATGTCGTCAATGTCGTCTATTTTGTCAATGTCGTCAATGACGTCAAAGACATCAATATCGTCTATGTCGTCAATGTCGTCAAAGTCGTCTATGTCGTCAATGTTGTCAATGTCGTCAATGTCGTCAATGTCGTCAAAGTCGTAAATATCGTCTACATCTTCTATGTCATCAATGTCGTCTATGTCGTCTATGTCGTCAATATCGTCAATGTCGTCAATGTAGTCAACGTCTTCAAAGTCGTCAATATCATCTATGTCGTCTATGTCGTCAATGTCGTCAATGTGGTCTATGCTGTCAATGTCGTCAATGTCGTCTATGTCGTCAATGTCTTCAATGCTGTCAATGTTGTGAATGTCATACATGTTCTCTATGTCATCTATGTTGTCAAAGTCGTCAAAGTCATCAATATCGCCTATGTCGTCAATGTCGTCTATGTCGTCTATGTCGTCAATGTCGTCAATGTTGTCTATGTCGTCAATGTCATCAATGTCGTCGAAGTCGTCAAAGTCGTCAATATCGTCTATGTTGTCTATGTCGTCAATGTCGTCTATGTCGTCAATGTCGTCAATTTCGTCAATGTCGCCAAATTCGTCAATATCGTCTATGTCGTCTATGTCGTCAATGTTGTCTATGTCGTCTACTTTGCCTATGTCGTCAATGTCGTCTATGTCTTCAATGTCGTCAGTGTCGTCAATGTCGTCAATGTCATCAAAATCGTCTATGTCGTCAATATCGTCAATATCGACATTTTCGTCAATGTCATCAATGTCGTCAATGTCGTCAATTTCGTCTATGTCGTCTATGTCGTCAATGTCGGCTAGGTTGTCAATGTCGTCAAATTCGGCAATATCTTTCTATGTCGTCTATGTCGTCAAAGTCGTAAATATCGTCTATGTCGTCTAAGTCGTCAATGTCGCCTGTGTCGTCTATGTCGTCAATGACGTCAATGTCGTCAATATCGTCAATGTGGTCAATGTCGTCTATGTCGTCAATGTCGCCTATGTCGTGTATGTCATCTATGTCGTAAATGTCGTCTATGTCGTCAATATCGTCAATGTCGTCAAAGTCGTCAATATCGTCTATGCCGTCTATGTAGTCAATGTCGTCAAAGTCGTCAAAGACGTAAAATTTTTCTATGTCGTCTATGTCTTCAATGTTGTCTATGTCGTCTACTTCGCCTCTGTCGTCAATATCGTCTATGTCTTCAATGTCGTCAGTGTCGTCAATGTCGTCAATGTCGTAAAAATCGTCTATCTCGTCAATTTCGTCAATATCGGCAATTTCGTCAATTTCATCAATGTCGTCAATGTCGTCTATGTCGTCAATGTCGTCAATGTCTTCTATGTCGTCAATGTCGGCAATGTCGTCAATGTCGTCAAAGCTGTCAATATCGTCTATGTCGTCTATGTCGTCAGTGTCGTCAATGTCGTCTATGTCGTCAATGTCGTCTATGTCGTCAATGTCTTCTATGTCGTCAATGTCGTCAATGTCGTCAAAGTCGTCAAAGACGTCAATATCGTCTATGTCGTCTATGTCGTCAATGTCGTCAATGTCGTCAAAGTCATGTATGTCGTCAATGTCGTCAATGACGTGAATGTCGTCAATGTCTTCAATGCTGTCAATGGTGTCAATGTCATATATGTTGTCAATGTCATCTATGTCATCAATGTCGTCAAAGTCGTAAATATCGTCTATGTCGTTTATGTCGTCAATGTCGTCAATGTCGTCATAGTCGTCAATATCTTCTATGTCGTCAATGTCGTCAAAATCGTCTCTGTCGTCAATTTCGTCAATATCGACATTTTCGTCAATGTCATCAATGTCGTCAATGTCGTCAATTTCGTCTATGTCGTCAATGTCGTCAATGTTGACTAGGTTATCAATGTCGTCAAAGTCGTCAATATCGTCTATGTCGTCTATGTCGTCAATGTCGTCAATGTCGTCAAAGTCGTCTATGTCGTCAATGTCGTCAATGACGTCAATGTCGTCAATGTCTTCAATGCTGTCAATGTTGTCAATGTCATACATGTTGTCAAAGTCATCTGTGTCATCAATGTCGTCTATGTCGTCAATGTCGTCAATGTCGTCAATATCGTCTATGTCGTCTACTTCGACTATGTCGTCAATATCGTCTATGTCTTCAATGTCGTCAGTGTCGTCAATGTCGTCAATGTCGTCAAAATCGTCTGTGTCGTCAATTTCGTCAATATCGACATTTTCGTCAATGTCATCAATGTCGTCAATGTCGTCAATTTCGTCTATGTCGTCAATGTCGTCAATGTCTTCTATGTCGTCAATGTCGGCAATGTCGTCAATGTCGTCAAAGCTGTCAATATCGTCTATGTCGTCTATGTCGTCAATGTCGTCAATGTCGTCTATGTTGTCAATGTCGTCAATGGCGTCTTTGTCGTCAATATCGTCATTGTCGTCAAAGTCGTCAATGTCGTCAAAGTCGTCAATGTCGTCAATGTCGTCTATGTTGTCAATGTCGTCAATGGCGTCTTTGTTGTCAATATCGTCATTGTCGTCAAAGTCGTCAATATCGGTTATGTCGTCTATTTCGTCAATGTCGTCAATGTCGTCTATGTCGTCAATGTCGTCAATGTCGTCTATGTCGTCAATGTCGGCAATGTCGTCAATGTCGTCAAAGTCGTCAATATCGTCTATGTCGTCTATGTCGTCAATGTCGTCAATGTCGTCAAAGTAGTCCATGTCGTCAATGTCGTCAATGATGTCAATGTCGTCTATGTTGGCTAGGTTATCAATGTCGTCAAAGTCGTCAATATCGTCTATGTCGTCTATGTCGTCAATGTCGTCAATATTGGCAAAGTCGTTATTTCGTCAATGTCGTCAATGACGTCAATGACATCAATGTCTTCAATGCTGTCAATGTTGTCAATGTCATACATGTTGTCTATGTCATCTATGTCGTCAAAGTCGTAAATATCATCTATGTCGTCTATGTCGTCAATGTCGTCTATGTCGTCAATGTCGTCAACGTCGTCTATTTCGTCAATGTCGTCAATGACGTCAAAGTCATCAATATAGTCTGTGTCGTCTATGTCGTCAATGTCGTCAAAGGCGTCAATATCGTCTATGTCGTCTATGTAGTCAATGTCGTCAAAGACGTCTATGTTGTCTAGTTCGTCAATGGTGTATTTGTCGTCAATATCGTCAATGTCGTCAAAGACGTCAATATCGGTTATGTCGTCTATGTCGTCAATATTGTCAATGTCGTCTATGTCGTCAAAGTCGTCAAAGCTGTCAATATCGTCTATGTCGTCTATGTCGTCAATGTCCTCAATGTCGTCTATGTCGTCAATGTCGTCTATGTCGTCTACTTCGACTACGTCGTCAATATCGTCTATGTCGTCTATGTCGTCAATATCGTCAATGTCGTCTATGTCGTCAATGTCGTCAATGTCATCTATGCCGTCAATGCCGTCAATATCGTCAATGTCGTCAAGATCGTCTATGTCGTCAATGTCGTAAATGTCGTCAATTTCGTCAATGTCGTCAAAGTCGCCAGTATCATCTATGTCGTCTATGTCGTCAATGTCGACAATGTCGGCAATGTCGTCAAAGTCGTCAATATCGTCTATGTCGTCTATGTCGTCAATGTCGTCAATGTCGTCAAAGTCGTTATTTCGTCAATGTCGTCAATATCGTCAATGTCTTCAATGCTGTCAATGTTGTCTATGTCATACATGTTGTCTATGTCATCTATTTCGTCAAAGTCGTAAATATCATCTATGTCGTCTATGTCGTCAATGTCGTCTATGTCGTCAATGTCGTCTATGTCGTCAATGTCGTCAATGTCGTCAAAGTCATTAATATTGTCTATGTCGTCTATGTCGTCAATGTCGTCAAAGGCGTCTATATCGTCTATATCGTATATGTAGTCAATGTCGTCAAAGACGTCTATGTTGTCTAGTTCGTCAATGTCGTCAATGGCGTCTTTGTCGTCAATATCGTCAATGTCGTAAAGTCGCCAATATCGGTTATGTCGTCTATGTCGACAGTATCGCCAATGTCGTCTATGTCGTCAATGTCGTCAATGTCGTCTATGTCGTCAATGTCGTCAATGGCGTCTTTGTCGTCAATATCGTCAATGTCGTCAATGTCGTCAATATCAGTTATGTCATCTATGTCGTCAATGTCGTCAATGTCGTCTCTGTCGTCAATGTCGTCAATGTAGTCTATGTCGTCAATGTCGGCAAAGTCGTCAATGTCGTCAAAGTCGTCAATATCGTCTATGTCGTCTATGTCGTCCATGTCGTCAATGTCGTCAAAGTCGTTATTTCGTCAATGTCGTCAATGACGTCATTGTCGTCAATGTCTTCAATGCAGTCAATGTTGTCAATGTCATACATGTTGTCTATGTCATCTATGTCGTCAAAGTCGTAAATATCATCTATGTCGTCAATGTCGTCAATGTCGTCAATGTCGTCAATGTCGTCAAAGTCGTCTATGTCGTCAATGTTGTCAATGTCGTCATTGTCGTCAATGTCGTCAATGTCGTCAATGTCGTCAAAGTCGTAAATATCGTCTACGTCTTCTATGTCATCAATGTCGTCTGTGTAGTCAATGTCGTCAATGTCGTCAAAGTCGTATATATCATCTATGTCGTCTATGTCGTCAATGTCGTCTATGTCGTTAATGTCGTCAATGTCGTCTATGTCGGCAATGACGTCAAAGTCATCAATATCGTCTATGTCGTCTATGTCGTCAATGTCGTCAAAGTCATCTATGTCGTCAATGTTGTAAATGTCGTCAGTGTCGTCAATGTCGTCAATGTCGTCAAAGTCGTAAATATCGTCTATGTCTTCTATGTCATCAATGTCGTCTATGTCGTCTATGTCGTCAATATCGTCTATGACGTCTATGTCGTCAATGTCGTCTATGACGTCTATGTCGTCAATGTCGTCTATGTCGTCAATGTAATCAATGTCGTCTATGTCGTAAATGTCGTCAATGTCGTCAATGTCGTCAATTTCGTCAATGTCTTCAATGCTGTAAATGTTGTCAATGTCATACATGTTGTCTATGTCATCTATGACGTCAATGTCGTCAATATCGTCAAAGTCGTCAATGTCGTCAAAGTTGACAATATCGTCTATGTCGTCAATGTCGTCTATGTCGTCTACGTCGTCTATGTCGTCAATGCCGTCAATGTCGTCAATATCGTCTATGCCGTCTATGTAGTCAATGTCGTCAAAGTCGTCAAAGACGTAAAATTTTTCTGTCGTCTATGTCGTCAATGTTGTCTATGTCGTCTACTTCGCCTCTGTCGTCAATTTCGTCTATGTCTTCAATGTCATCAGTGTCGTCAATGTCGTCAATGTCGTCAAAATCGTCTATCTCGTCAATTTCGTCAATATCGGCAATTTCGTCAATTTCATCAATGTCGTCAATGTCGTCAATGTCGTCTATGTCGTCAATGACGTCAATGTCTTCTATGTCGTCAATGTCGGCAATGTCGTCAATGTCGTCAAAGCTGTCAATATCGTCTATGTCGTCTATGTCGTCAATGACGTCAAAGTCATCAATATCGTCTATGTCGTCTATGTCGTCAATGTCGTCAATGTCGTCAAAGTCGTCTATGTCGTCAATGTTGTCAATGTCGTCAATGTCGTCAATGTCGTCAATGTCGTCAAAGTCGTAAATATCGTCTACGTCTTCTATGTCATCAATGTCGTCTGTGTCGTCAATGTCGTCAATGTCGTCAAAGTCGTATATATCATCTATGTCGTCTATGTCGTCAATGTCGTCTATGTCGTTATTGTCGTCTATGTCGTTAATGTCGTCAATGTCGTCTATTTTGTCAATGTCGTCAATGACGTCAAAGTCATCAATATCGTCTATGTCGTCAATGTCGTCAAAGTCGTCTATGTCGTCAATGTTGTCAATGTCGTCAATGTCGTCAATGTCGTCAATGTCGTCAAAGTCGTAAATATCGTCTACGTCTTCTATGTCATCAATGTCGTCTATGTCGTCTATGTCGTCAATATCGTCAATGTCGTCAATGTAGTCAACGTCTTCAAAGTCGTCAATATCATCTATGTCGTCTATGTCGTCAATGTCGTCAATGTGGTCTATGCTGTCAATGTCGTCAATGTCGTCTATGTCGTCAATGTCTTCAATGCTGTCAATGTTGTGAATGTCATACATGTTCTCTATGTCATCTATGTTGTCAAAGTCGTCAAAGTCATCAATATCGTCTATGTCGTCAATGTCGTCTATGTCGTCTATGTCGTCAATGTCGTCAATGTTGTCTATGTCGTCAATGTCATCAATGTCGTCGAAGTCGTCAAAGTCTTCAATATCGTCTATGTTGTCTATGTCGTCAATGTCGTCTATGTCATCAATGTCGTCAATTTCGTCAATGTCGCCAAATTCGTCAATATCGTCTATGTCGTCTATGTCGTCAATGTTGTCTATGTCGTCTACTTTGCCTATGTCGTCAATGTCGTCTATGTCTTCAATGTCGTCAGTGTCGTCAATGTCGTCAATGTCATCAAAATCGTCTATGTCGTCAATATCGTCAATATCGACATTTTCGTCAATGTCATCAATGTCGTCAATTTCGTCTATGTCGTCTATGTCGTCAATGTCGGCTAGGTTGTCAATGTCGTCAAATTCGGCAATATCTTTCTATGTCGTCTATGTCGTCAAAGTCGTAAATAATGTCTATGTCGTCTAAGTCGTCAATGTCGCCTGTGTCGTCAATGTCGTCAATGACGTCAATGTCGTCAATATCGTCAATGTGGTCAATGTCGTCAATATCGTCTATGTCGTCAATGTCGCCTATGTCGTGTATGTCATCTATGTCGTAAATGTCGTCTATGTCGTCAATATCGTCAATGTCGTCAAAGTCGTCAATATCGTCTATGTCGTCAATGTCGTCAATATCGTCTATGTCGTCTATGTCGTCAATGTCGTCAATGTCATCTATGTCGTCAATGTCGTCAATGTCGTCAAAGTCGTTATTTCGTCAATGTCGTCAATGACGTCAATGTCGTCAATGTCTTCAATGCAGTCAATGTTGTCAATGTCATACATGTTGTCTAAGTCATCTATGTCGTCAAAGTCGTAAATATCATCTATGTCGTCAATGTCGTCAATGTCGTCAATGTCGTCAATGTCGTCAATGTCGTCAATGTCGTCAAAGTCGTTAATGTCGTCAATGTTGTCAATGTCGTCATTGTCTTCAATGTCGTCAATGTCGTCAATGTCGTCAAAGTCGTAAATATCGTCTACGTCTTCTATGTCATCAATGTCGTCTGTGTAGTCAATGTCGTCAATGTCGTCAAAGTCGTATATATCATCTATGTCGTCTATGTCGTCAATGTCTTCTATGTCGTTAATGTCGTCAATGTCGTCTATGTCGGCAATGACGTCAAAGTCATCAATATCGTCTATGTCGTCTATGTCGTCAATGTCGTCAAAGTCATCTATGTCGTCAATGTTGTAAATGTCGTCAGTGTCGTCAATGTCGTCAATGTCGTCAAAGTCGTAAATATCGTCTACGTCTTCTATGTCATCAATGTCGTCTATGTCGTCTATGTCGTCAATATCGTCTATGACGTCTATGTCGTCAATGTCGTCTATGACGTCTATGTCGTCAATGTCGTCTATGTCGTCAATGTAATCAATGTCGTCTATGTCGTCAATGTCGTCAATGTCGTCAATGTCGTCAATTTCGTCAATGTCTTCAATGCTGTAAATGTTGTCAATGTCATACATGTTGTCTATGTCATCTATGACGTCAATGTCGTCAATATCGTCAAAGTCGTCAATGTCGTCAAAGTTGACAATATCGTCTATGTCGTCAATGTCACCTATGTCGTCTACGTCGTCTATGTCGTCAATGCCGTCAATGTCGTCAATATCGTCTATGCCGTCTATGTAGTCAATGTCGTCAAAGTCGTCAAAGACGTAAAATTTTTCTATGTCGTCTATGTCGTCAATGTTGTCTATGTCGTCTACTTCGCCTCTGTCGTCAATTTCGTCTATGTCTTCAATGTCATCAGTGTCGTCAATGTCGTCAATGTCGTCAAAATCGTCTATCTCGTCAATTTCGTCAATATCGGCAATTTCGTCAATTTCATCAATGTCGTCAATGTCGTCAATGTCGTCTATGTCGTCAATGTCGTCAATGTCTTCTATGTATTCAATGTCGGCAATGTCGTCAATGTCGTCAAAGCTGTCAATATCGTCTATGTCGTCTATGTCGTCAATGACGTCAAAGTCATCAATATCGTCTATGTCGTCTATGTCGTCAATGTCGTCAATGCCGTCAAAGTCGTCTATGTCGTCAATGTTGTCAATGTCGTCAATGTCGTCAATGTCGTCAATGTCGTCAAAGTCGTAAATATCGTCTACGTCTTCTATGTCATCAATGTCGTCTGTGTCGTCAATGTCGTCAATGTCGTCAAAGACGTATATATCATCTACGTCGTCTATGTCGTCAATGTCGTCTTTGTCGTTATTGTCGTCTATGTCGTTAATGTCGTCAATGTCGTCAATGTTGTCAATGTCGTCAATGTCGTCAATGTCGTCAATGTCGTCAAAGTCGTAAATATCGTCTACGTCTTCTATGTCATCAATGTCGTCTATGTCGTCTATGTCGTCAATATCGTCAATGTCGTCAATGTAGTCAACGTCTTCAAAGTCGTCAATATCATCTATGTCGTCTATGTCGTCAATGTCGTCAATGTGGTCTATGCTGTCAATGTCGTCAATGTCGTCTATGTCGTCAATGTCTTCAATGCTGTCAATGTTGTGAATGTCATACATGTTCTCTATGTCATCTATGTTGTCAAAGTCGTCAAAGTCATCAATATCGTCTATGTCGTCAATGTCGTCTATGTCGTCTATGTCGTCAATGTCGTCAATGTTGTCTATGTCGTCAATGTCATCAATGTCGTCAAAGTCGTCAAAGTCGTCAATATCGTCTATGTTGTCTATGTCGTCAATGTCGTCTATGTCGTCAATGTCGTCAATTTCGTCAATGTCGCCAAATTCGTCAATATCGTCTATGTCGTCTATGTCGTCAATGTTGTCTATGTCGTCTACTTTGCCTATGTCGTCAATGTCGTCTATGTCTTCAATGTCGTCAGTGTCGTCAATGTCGTCAATGTCATCAAAATCGTCTATGTCGTCAATATCGTCAATATCGACATTTTCGTCAATGTCATCAATGTCGTCAATGTCGTCAATTTCGTCTATGTCGTCTATGTCGTCAATGTCGGCTAGGTTGTCAATGTCGTCAAATTCGGCAATATCTTTCTATGTCGTCTATGTCGTCAAAGTCGTAAATATCGTCTATGTCGTCTAAGTCGTCAATGTCGCCTGTGTCGTCAATGTCGTCAATGACGTCAATGTCGTCAATATCGTCAATGTGGTCTATGTCGTCAATATCGTCTATGTCGTCAATGTCGCCTATGTCGTGTATGTCATCTATGTCGTAAATGTCGTCTATGTCGTCAATATCGTCAATGTCGTCAAAGTCGTCTATATCGTCTATGTCGTCAATGTCGTCAATATCGTCAATGTCGTCTATGTCGTCAATGTCGTCAATGTCATCTATGTCGTCAATGTCGTCAACGTCGTTAATGTCGTCAAAGTCGTCAATATCGTCAATGTCGTCTATGTCGTCAATATCGTCAATGTCGTCAAAGTCGTCTATGTCGTCAATGTCGTCAATTTCGTCAATGTCGTCAATGTCTTCAATGCTGTCATTTTTGTCAATGTCACAAATGTTGTCTATGTCATCTATGTCGTCAATGTCGTCAAAGTCGTAAATATCGTCTATGTCGTCTAAGTCGTCAATGTCGCCTGTGTCGTCAATGTCGTCAATGACGTCAATGTCGTCAATATCGTCAATGTGGTCAATGTCGTCAATATCGTCTATGTCGTCAATGTCGCCTATGTCGTGTATGTCATCTATGTCGTAAATGTCGTCTATGTCGTCAATATCGTCAATGTCGTCAAAGTCGTCAATATCGTCTATGTCGTCAATGTCGTCAATATCGTCAATGTCGTCTATGTCGTCAATGTCGTCAATGTCATCTATGTCGTCAATGTCGTCAACGTCGTTAATGTCGTCAAAGTCGTCAATATCGTCAATGTCGTCTATGTCGTCAATATCGTCAATGTCGTCAAAGTCGTCTATGTCGTCAATGTCGTCAATTACGTCAATGTCGTCAATGTCTTCAATGCTGTCAAAGTTGTCAATGTCATACTGGTTGTCTATGTCATCCATGTCGCCAATATCGTCAATGTCGTCAATATCGTCAAAGTCGTCAGTATCGTCAATGTCGTCTATGTCGTCTATGTCCTCTATGTCGTCAATATCGTCATTGTCGTCAATGTTGTCAATGTCGTCAAGGTCGTCTATGTCGTCAAAGTCGTCAATGTCGTCAATTTCTTCAATGTCGTCAAAGTCGCCAATATCATCTATGTCGTCTATGTCGACAATGACGTCAATGTCGTCAATGTCTTCAATGCTGTCAATGTTGTCAATGTCATACATGTTGTCTATGTCATCTATGTCGTCAACGTCGTCAATGTCGTCTATGTCGTCAATGTCGTCAATGTCGTCAATATCGTCTATGTCGTCTATGTAGTCAATGTCGTAAAAGTCGTCAAAGACGTCAAAATCGTCTATGTCGTCTATGTCGTCAATGTTGTCTATGTCGTCTACTTCGACTATGTCGTCAATATCGTCTATGTCTTCAATGTCGTCAGTGTCGTCAATGTCGTCAATGACGTCAAAATCGTCTGTGTCGTCAATTTCGTCAATATCGACATTTTCGTCAATGTCATCAATGTCGTCAATGTCGTCAATTTCGTCTATGTCGTCAATGTCGTCAATGTCTACTATGTCGTCAATGTCGGCAATGTCGTCATTGTCGTCAAAGCTTTCAATATCGTCTATGTCGTCTATGTCGTCAATGTCGTCAATGTCGTCTATGTCGTCAATGTCGTCTATGTCGTCAATGTCTTTATGTCATCTATGTCGTCAACGTCGTCAGTTCGTCAATGTCGTCAATGTCGTCTATGTCGTCAATGTCGTCAATGGCGTCTTTGTCGTCCATATCGTCAATGTCGTCAAAGTCGTCAATATCGGTTATGTTGTCTATGTCGTCAATGTCGTAGTGTCGTCTATGTCGTCAATGTCGTCAATGTCGTTTATGTCGTCAATGTCGGCAATGTCGTCAATGTCGTCAAAGTCGTCAATATCGTCTATGTCGTCTATGTCGTCAATGTCGTCAATGTCGTCAAAGTAGTCCATGTCGTCAATGTCGTCAATGATGTCAATGTCGTCTATGTTGGCTAGGTTATCAATGTCGTCAAAGTCGTCAATATCGTCTATGTCGTCTATGTCGTCAATGTCGTCAATGTCGTCAAAGTCGTTATTTCGTCAATGTCGTCAATGACGTCAATGTCGTCAATGTCTTCAATGCTGTCAATGTTGTCAATGTCATACATGTTGTCTATGTCATCTATGTCGTCAAAGTCGTAAATATCATCTATGTCGTCTATGTCGTATATGTCGTCAATGTCGTATATGTCGTCAATGTCGTCAATGTTGTCTATGTCGTCAATGTCGGCAAAGTCGTCAATGTCGTCAAAGTCGTCAATATCGTCTATGTCGTCTATGTCGTCAATGTCGTCAATGTCGTCAAAGTAGTCCATGTCGTCAATGTCGTCAATGATGTCAATGTCGTCTATGTTGGCTAGGTTATCAATGTCGTCAAGGTCGTCAATGTCGTCTATGTCGTCAATATCGTGAATGTCGTCTATGTCGTCAATGTCGTCAATGTCGTCTATGTCGTCAATGCCGTCGATGGCGTCTTTGTCATCAATATCGTCAATGTCGTCAATTTCGTCCATGTCGTCAATGTCTTCTATGTCGTCATTGTCGGCAATGTCGTCAATGTCGTCAAAGCTGTCAATATCGTCTATGTCGTCTATGTCGTCAATGTCGTTAATGTCGTCTATGTCGTCAATGTCGTCTATGTCGTCTACTTCGACTATGTCGTCAATATCGTCTATGTCGTCTATGTCGTCAATATCGTCAATGTCGTCTATGTCGTCAATGTCGTCAATGTCATCTATGTCGTCAATGTCGTCAACGTCGTTAATGTCGTCAAAGACGTCAATATCGTCAATGTCGACTATGTCGTCAATGTCGTCAATGTCGTCAAAGTCGTCTATGTCGTCAATGTCGTCAATTACGTCAATGTCGTCAATGTCTTCAATGCTGTCAAAGTTGTCAATGTCTTACATGTTGTCTATGTCATCTATGTCGCCAATATCGTCAATGTCGTTAACGTCGTCAAAGTCGTCAATATCGTCAATGTCGTCTATGTCGTCTATGTCCTCTATGTCGTCAATATCGTCAATGTCGTCAATGTCCTCAATGTCGTCAAGGTCGTCTATGTCGTCAATGTCGTCAATGTCGTCAATATCGTCAATGTTGTCAAAGTCGCCAATATCATCTATGTCGTCTATGTCGTCAATGTCGTCAATGACGTCAATGTCGTCAATGACGTCAATGTCGTCAATGACGTCAATGTCGTCAATGTCTTCAATGCTGTCAATGTTGTCAATGTCATACATGTTGTCTATGTCATCTATGTCGTCAACGTCGTCAATGTCGCAAATTCGTCAATGTCGTCAATATCGTCTATGTCGTCTATGTAGTCAATGTCGTCAAAGTCGTTAAAGACGTCAAAATTGTCTATGTCGTCTATGTCGTCAATGTTGTCTATGTCGTCTACTTCGACCATGTCGTCAATATCGTCTATGTCTTCAATGTCGTCAGTGTCGTCAATGTCGTCAATGTCGTCAAAATGATCTGTGTCGTCAATTTCGTCTAAATCGACATTTTCGTCAATGTCATCAATGTCGTCAATGTCGTCAATTTCGTCTATGTCGTCAATGTCTTCTATGTTGTCAATGTCGGCAATGTCGTCAATGTCGTTAAACCTGTCAATATCGTCTATGTCGTCTATGTCGTCAATGTCGTCATTGTCGTCTATGTCGTCAATGTCGTCAATGGCGTCTTTGTCGTCAATATCGTCAATGTGGTCAAAGTCGTCAATACCGGTTATGTCGTCTATGTCGTCAATGTCGTCAATGTCGTCAATGTCGTCTATGTCGTCAATGTCGTCAATGTCGTCTATGTCGACAATGTCGGCAATGTCGTCAATGTCGTCAAAGACGTCAATATCGTCTATGTCGTCTATGTCGTCAATGTCGTCAATGTCGTCAATGTCGTCAAAGTAGTCCATGTCGTCAATGTCGTCAATTATGTCAATGTCGTCTATGTTGGCTAGGTTATCAATGTCGTCAAAGTCGTCAATATCGTCTATTTCGTCTATGTCGTCAATGTCGTCAATGTCGTCAAAGTCGTTTTTCGTCAATGTCGTCAATGACGTCAATGTCGTCAATGTCTTCAATGCTGTGAATGTTGTCAATGTCATACATGTTGTCTATGTCATCTATTTCGTCAAAGTCGTAAATATCATCTATGTCGTCTATGTCGTCAATGTCGTCTATGTCGTCAATGTCGTCTATGTCGTCAATGTCGTCAATGACGTCAAAGTCATCAATATTGTCTATGTCGTCTATGTCGCCAATGTCGTCAAAGGCGTCAATATCGTCTATGTAGTCAATGTCGTCAAAGATGTCTATGTTGTCTAGTTCGTCAATGTCGTCAATGGCGTCTTTGTCGTCAATATCGTCAATGTCGTCAAAGTCGTCAACATCAGTTATGACGTCTAAGCCGTCAATGTCGTCAATGTCGTCCCTGTCGTCAATGTCGTCAATGTCGTCTATGTCGTCAATGTCGGCAATGTCGTCAATGTCGTCAAAGTCGTCAATATCGTCTATGTCGTCTATGTCGTCCATGTCGTCAATGTCGTCAAAGTCGTTATTTCGTCGATGTCGTCAATGACGTCAATGTCGTCAATGTCTTCAATGCTGTCAATGTTGTCAATGTCATACATGTTGTCTATGTCATCTATGTCGTCAAAGTCGTAAATATCATCTATGTCGTCAATGTCGTTAATGTCGTCTATGTCGTCAATGACGTCTATGTCGTCAATGTCGTCAATGTCGTCAAAGTCGTCTATGTCGTCAATGTTGTCAATGTCGTCAATGTCGTCAATGTCGTCAATATCGTCAATGTCGTCAAAGTCGTCAATATCAGTTATGACGTCTAAGTCGTCAATGTCGTCAATGTCGTCCCTGTCGTCAATGTCGTCAATGTCGTCTATGTCGTCAATGTCGTCAAAATCGTCTCTGTCGTCAATTTCGTCAATATCGACATTTTCGTCAATGTCATCAATGTCGTCAATGTCGTCAATTTCGTCTATGTCGTCAATGTCATCAATGTTGGCTAGGTTATCAATGTCGTCAAAGTCGCCAATATCGTCTATGTCGTCTATGTCGTCAATGTCGTCAATGTCGTCAAAGTCGTCTATGTCGTCAATGTCGTCAATGACGTCAATGTCGTCAATGTCTTCAATGCTGTCAATGTTGTCAATGTCATACATGTTGTCAAAGTCATCTATGTCATCAATGTCGGCTATGTCGTCAATGTCGTCAATGTCGTCTATGTCGTCAATGTCGGCAATGTCGTCAATATCGTCAAAGTCGTCAATATCGTCTATGTCGCCAATGTCGTCAATGTCGTCAATGTCGTCAAAGTAGTCCATGTCGTCAATGTCGTCAATGATGTCAATGTCGTCTATGCTGGCTAGGTTATCAATGTCATCAAAGTCGTCAATATCGTCTATGTCGTCTATGTCGTCAATGTCGTCAAAGTCGTTTTTCGTCAATGTCGTCAATGACGTCAATGTCGTCAATGTCTTCAATGCTGTCAATGTTGTCAATGTCATACATGTTGTCTATGTCATCTATTTCGTCAAAGTCGTAAATATCATCTATGTCGTCAATGTCGTCAATGGCGTCTTTGTCGTCAATATCGTCAATGTCGTCAAAGTCGTCAATATCGGTTATGTCGTCTATGTCGTCAATATCGTCAATGTCGTCTATGTCGTCAATGTCGTCAACGTCGTCTAAGTCGTCAAGGTCGTCAATGTCGTCTATGTCGTCAATATCGTGAATGTCGTCTATGTCGTCAATGTCGTCAATGTCGTCTATGTCGTCAATGCCGTCGATGGCGTCTTTGTCATCAATATCGTCAATGTCGTCAATTTCGTCCATGTCGTCAATGTCTTCTATGTCGTCATTGTCGGCAATGTCGTCAATGTCGTCAAAGCTGTCAATATCGTCTATGTCGTCTATGTCGTCAATGTCGTTAATGTCGTCTATGTCGTCAATGTCGTCTATGTCGTCTACTTCGACTATGTCGTCAATATCGTCTATGTCGTCTATGTCGTCAATATCGTCAATGTCGTCTATGTCGTCAATGTCGTCAATGTCATCTATGTCGTCAATGTCGTCAACGTCGTTAATGTCGTCAAAGACGTCAATATCGTCAATGTCGACTATGTCGTCAATGTCGTCAATGTCGTCAAAGTCGTCTATGTCGTCAATGTCGTCAATTACGTCAATGTCGTCAATGTCTTCAATGCTGTCAAAGTTGTCAATGTCTTACATGTTGTCTATGTCATCTATGTCGCCAATATCGTCAATGTCGTTAACGTCGTCAAAGTCGTCAATATCGTCAATGTCGTCTATGTCGTCTATGTCCTCTATGTCGTCAATATCGTCAATGTCGTCAATGTCCTCAATGTCGTCAAGGTCGTCTATGTCGTCAATGTCGTCAATGTCGTCAATATCGTCAATGTTGTCAAAGTCGCCAATATCATCTATGTCGTCTATGTCGTCAATGTCGTCAATGACGTCAATGTCGTCAATGACGTCAATGTCGTCAATGACGTCAATGTCGTCAATGTCTTCAATGCTGTCAATGTTGTCAATGTCATACATGTTGTCTATGTCATCTATGTCGTCAACGTCGTCAATGTCGCAAATTCGTCAATGTCGTCAATATCGTCTATGTCGTCTATGTAGTCAATGTCGTCAAAGTCGTTAAAGACGTCAAAATTGTCTATGTCGTCTATGTCGTCAATGTTGTCTATGTCGTCTACTTCGACCATGTCGTCAATATCGTCTATGTCTTCAATGTCGTCAGTGTCGTCAATGTCGTCAATGTCGTCAAAATGATCTGTGTCGTCAATTTCGTCTAAATCGACATTTTCGTCAATGTCATCAATGTCGTCAATGTCGTCAATTTCGTCTATGTCGTCAATGTCTTCTATGTTGTCAATGTCGGCAATGTCGTCAATGTCGTTAAAGCTGTCAATATCGTCTATGTCGTCTATGTCGTCAATGTCGTCATTGTCGTCTATGTCGTCAATGTCGTCAATGGCGTCTTTGTCGTCAATATCGTCAATGTGGTCAAAGTCGTCAATACCGGTTATGTCGTCTATGTCGTCAATGTCGTCAATGTCGTCAATGTCGTCTATGTCGTCAATGTCGTCAATGTCGTCTATGTCGACAATGTCGGCAATGTCGTCAATGTCGTCAAAGACGTCAATATCGTCTATGTCGTCTATGTCGTCAATGTCGTCAATGTCGTCAATGTCGTCAAAGTAGTCCATGTCGTCAATGTCGTCAATTATGTCAATGTCGTCTATGTTGGCTAGGTTATCAATGTCGTCAAAGTCGTCAATATCGTCTATTTCGTCTATGTCGTCAATGTCGTCAATGTCGTCAAAGTCGTTTTTCGTCAATGTCGTCAATGACGTCAATGTCGTCAATGTCTTCAATGCTGTGAATGTTGTCAATGTCATACATGTTGTCTATGTCATCTATTTCGTCAAAGTCGTAAATATCATCTATGTCGTCTATGTCGTCAATGTCGTCTATGTCGTCCCTGTCGTCAATGTCGTCAATGTCGTCTATGTCGTCAATGTCGTCAAAATCGTCTCTGTCGTCAATTTCGTCAATATCGACATTTTCGTCAATGTCATCAATGTCGTCAATGTCGTCAATTTCGTCTATGTCGTCAATGTCATCAATGTTGGCTAGGTTATCAATGTCGTCAAAGTCGCCAATATCGTCTATGTCGTCTATGTCGTCAATGTCGTCAATGTCGTCAAAGTCGTCTATGTCGTCAATGTCGTCAATGACGTCAATGTCGTCAATGTCTTCAATGCTGTCAATGTTGTCAATGTCATACATGTTGTCAAAGTCATCTATGTCATCAATGTCGGCTATGTCGTCAATGTCGTCAATGTCGTCTATGTCGTCAATGTCGGCAATGTCGTCAATATCGTCAAAGTCGTCAATATCGTCTATGTCGCCAATGTCGTCAATGTCGTCAATGTCGTCAAAGTAGTCCATGTCGTCAATGTCGTCAATGATGTCGTCTATGCTGGCTAGGTTATCAATGTCATCAAAGTCGTCAATATCGTCTATGTCGTCTATGTCGTCAATGTCGTCAAAGTCGTTTTTCGTCAATGTCGTCAATGACGTCAATGTCGTCAATGTCTTCAATGCTGTCAATGTTGTCAATGTCATACATGTTGTCTATGTCATCTATTTCGTCAAAGTCGTAAATATCATCTATGTCGTCAATGTCGTCAATGGCGTCTTTGTCGTCAATATCGTCAATGTCGTCAAAGTCGTCAATATCGGTTATGTCGTCTATGTCGTCAATATCGTCAATGTCGTCTATGTCGTCAATGTCGTCAACGTCGTCTAAGTCGTCAATGTCGTCAATGGCGTCTTTGTCGTCAATATCGTCAATGTCGTAAAAGTCGTCAATATCGGTTATGTCGTCTATGTCGGCAATGTCGTCAATGTCGTCAAAGTCGTAAATATCATCTATGTCGTCAATGTCGTTAATGTCGTCTATGTCGTCAATGACGTCTATGTCGTCAATGTCGTCAATGTCGTCAAAGTCGTCTATGTCGTCAATGTTGTCAATGTCGTCAATGTCGTCAATGTCGTCAATATCGTCAATGTCGTCAAAGTCGTCAATATCAGTTATGACGTCTAAGTCGTCAATGTCGTCAATGTCGTCCCTGTCGTCAATGTCGTCAATGTCGTCTATGTCGTCAATGTCGTCAAAATCGTCTCTGTCGTCAATTTCGTCAATATCGACATTTTCGTCAATGTCATCAATGTCGTCAATGTCGTCAATTTCGTCTATGTCGTCAATGTCATCAATGTTGGCTAGGTTATCAATGTCGTCAAAGTCGCCAATATCGTCTATGTCGTCTATGTCGTCAATGTCGTCAATGTCGTCAAAGTCGTCTATGTCGTCAATGTCGTCAATGACGTCAATGTCGTCAATGTCTTCAATGCTGTCAATGTTGTCAATGTCATACATGTTGTCAAAGTCATCTATGTCATCAATGTCGGCTATGTCGTCAATGTCGTCAATGTCGTCTATGTCGTCAATGTCGGCAATGTCGTCAATATCGTCAAAGTCGTCAATATCGTCTATGTCGCCAATGTCGTCAATGTCGTCAATGTCGTCAAAGTAGTCCATGTCGTCAATGTCGTCAATGATGTCGTCTATGCTGGCTAGGTTATCAATGTCATCAAAGTCGTCAATATCGTCTATGTCGTCTATGTCGTCAATGTCGTCAAAGTCGTTTTTCGTCAATGTCGTCAATGACGTCAATGTCGTCAATGTCTTCAATGCTGTCAATGTTGTCAATGTCATACATGTTGTCTATGTCATCTATTTCGTCAAAGTCGTAAATATCATCTATGTCGTCAATGTCGTCAATGGCGTCTTTGTCGTCAATATCGTCAATGTCGTCAAAGTCGTCAATATCGGTTATGTCGTCTATGTCGTCAATATCGTCAATGTCGTCTATGTCGTCAATGTCGTCAACGTCGTCTAAGTCGTCAATGTCGTCAATGGCGTCTTTGTCGTCAATATCGTCAATGTCGTAAAAGTCGTCAATATCGGTTATGTCGTCTATGTCGGCAATGTCGTCAATGTCGTCAAAGTCGTCAATATCGTCTATGTCGTCTATGTCGTCCATGTCGTCAATATCGTCAAAGTCGTTATTTCGTCAATGTCGTCAATGACGTCAATGTCGTCAATGTCTTCAATGCTGTCAATGTTGTCAATGTCATACATGTTGTCTATGTCATCTATGTCGTCAAAGTCGTAAATATCATCTATGTCGTCAATGTCGTCTATGTCGTCAAAGGCATCAATATCGTCTATGTTGTCTATGTCGTCAATGTCGTCAATGTCGTCAAAGTCGTCTATGTCGTCAATGTTGTCAATGTCGTCAATGTCGTCAATGTCGTCAATGTCGTCAATGTCGTCAAAGTCGTAAATATCGTCTATGTCTTCTATGTCATCAATGTCGTCTGTGTCGTCAATGTCGTCAATGTCATCAAAGTCGTATATATCATCTATGTCGTCTATGTCGTCAATGTCGTCTATGTCGTTAATGTCGTCAATGTCGTCTATGTCGTCAATGTCGTCAATGACGTCAAAGTCATCAATATCGACTATGTCGTCTATGTCGTCAATGTCGTCAAAGTCATCTATGTCGTCAATGTTGTAAATGTCGTCAATGTCGTCAATGTCGTCAAAGTCGTAAATATCGTCTACATCTTCTATGTCATCAATGTCGTCTATGTCGTCTATGTCGTCTATGTCGTCAATATCGTCTATGTCGTCTATGTCGTCAATGTCGTCTATGTCGTCTATGTCGTCAATGTCGTCTATGTCGTCAATGTCGTCAATGTCGTCTATTTCGTCAATGTCGTCAATGTCGTCAATTTCGTCAATGTTGTCAATGTCATTCATGTTGTCTATGTCATCTATGTCGTCAATGTCGTCTATATCGTCAAAGTCGTCAATGTCGTCAAACTTGACAATATCGTCTATGTCGTCAATGTCGTCTATGTTGTCAATATCGTCTATGTCGTCTATGTCGTCAATATCGTCTATGTCTTCAATGTCGTCAGTGTCGTCAATGTCGTCAATGTCGTCAAAATCGTCTATGTCGTCAGTTTCGTCAATATCGACAATTTCGTCAATTTCATCAATGTCGTCAATGTCGTCAATTTCGTCTATGTCGTCAATGTCGTCAATGTCGTCTATGTCGTCAATGTCGTCAATGTCGTCTATGTCGTCAATGTCGTCTATGTCGTCAATGTCTTCTATGTCGTCAATGCCGTCAATGTCGTCAAAGTCGTCAAAGACGTCAATATCGTCTATGTCGTCTATGTCGTCAATGTCGTCAATGTCGTCAAAGTCGTGTATGTCGTCAATGTCGTCACTGACGTCAATGTCTTCAATGTCTTCAATGCTGTCAATGTTGTCAATGTCATATATGTTGTCAATGTCATCTATGTCATCAATGTCGTCAAAGTCGTAAATATCGTCTATGTCGTTTATGTCGTCAATGTCGTCAATGTCGTCATAGTCGTCAATATCTTCTATGTCGTCAATGTCGTCAAAATCGTCTCTGTCGTCAATTTCGTCAATATCGACATTTTCGTCAATGTCATCAATGTCGTCAATGTCGTCAATTTCGTCTATGTCGTCAATGTCGTCAATGTTGGCTAGGTTATCAATGTCGTCAAAGTCGTCAATATCGTCTATGTCGTCCATGTCGTCAATGTTGTCAATGTCGTCAAAGTCGTCTATGTCGTCAATGTCGTCAATGACGTCAATGTCGTCAATGTCTTCAATGCTGTCAATGTTAACAATGTCATACATGTTGTCAATGTCATCTATGTCATCAATGTCGTCAAAGTCGTCAATATCGTCAATGTCGTCAAAGTCGTCAATATCGGTTATGTCGTCTATGTCGTCAATGTCGTCAATGTCGTCTATGTCGTCAATGTCGTCAATGTCGTCTATGTCGTCAATGTCGGCAATGTCGTCAATGTCGTCAAAGTCGTCAATATCGTCTATGTCATCTATGTCGTCAATGTCGTCAATGTCGTCAAAGTAGTCCATGTCGTCAATGTCGTCAATGATGGCAATGTCGTCTATGTTGGCTAGGTTATCAATGTCGTCAAAGTCATCAATATCGTCTATGTCGTCTATGTCGTCAATGTCGTCAATGTCGTCAAAGTCGTTATTTCGTCAATGTCATCAATGACGTCAATGTCTTCAATGCTGTCAATGTTGTCAATGTCATACATGTTGTCTATGTCATCTATTTCGTCAAAGTCGTAAATATCATCTATGTCGTTTATGTCGTCAATGTCGTCTATGTCGTCAATGTCGTCAAAGGCGTGTATATCGTCTATGTCGTCTATGTAGTCAATGTCGAAAAGACGTCTATGTTGTCTAGTTCGTCAATGTCGTCAATGGCGTCTTTGTCGTCAATATCGTCAATGTCGTAAAAGTCGTCAATATCGGTTAAGTCGTCTATGTCGTCAATGTCGTCAATGTCGTCTATGTCGTCAAAGTCGTCAATGTCGTCTATGTCGTCAATGTCGGCAATGTCGTCAATGTCGTCAAAGTCGTCAATATCGTCTATGTCGTCTATGTCGTCAATGTCGTCAAAGTCGTTATTTCGTCAATGTCGTCAATGACGTCAATGTCGTCAATGTCTTCAATGCTGTCAATGTTGTCAATGTCATACAAGTTGTCTATGTCATCTATGTCGTCAAAGTCGTAAATATCATCTATGTCGTCTATGTCGTCAATGTCGTCTATGTCGTCAATGTCGTCAATGGCGTCTTTGTCGTCAATATCGTCAATGTCGTCAAAGTCGTCAATATCGGTTATGTCGTCTATGTCGTCAATATCGTCAATGTCGTCTATGTCGTCAATGTCGTCAACGTCGTCTATGTCGTCAATGTCGTCAATGGCGTCTTTGTCGTCAATATCGTCAATGTCGTAAAAGTCGTCAATATCGGTTATGTCGTCTGTCTATGTCGGCAATGTCGTCAATGTCGTCAAAGTCGTCAATATCGTCTATGTCGTCTATGTCGTCCATGTCGTCAATATCGTCAAAGTCGTTATTTCGTCAATGTCGTCAATGACGTCAATGTCGTCAATGTCTTCAATGCTGTCAATGTTGTCAATGTCATACATGTTGTCTATGTCATCTATGTCGTCAAAGTCGTAAATATCATCTATGTCGTCAATGTCGTCAATGTCGTCTATGTCGTCAATGTCGTCAATGTCGTCTATGTCGTCATGTCGTCAATGACGTCAAAGTCATCAATATCGTCTATGTCGTCTATGTCGTCAATGTCGTCAATGTCGTCAAAGTCGTCTATGTCGTCAATGTTGTCAATGTCGTCAATGTCGTCAATGTCGTCAAAGTCGTAAATATCGTCTACGTCTTCTATGTCATCAATGTCGTCTGTGTCGTCAATGTCGTCAATTTCGTCAAAGTCGTATATAACATCTATGTCGTCTATGTCGTGAATGTCGTCTATGTCGATAATGTCGTCAATGTCGTCTATGTCGTCAATGTCGTCAATGACGTCAAAGTCATCAATATCGACTATGTCGTCAATGTCGTCAAACTCATCTATGTCGTCAATGTTGTAAATGTCGTCAATGTCGTCAATGTCGTCAAAGTCGTAAATATCGTCTACATCTTCTATGTCACCAATGTCGTCTATGTCGTCTATGTCGTCTATGTCGTCAATATCGTCTATGTCGTCTATGTCGTCAATGTCGTCTATGTCGTCTATGTCGTCAATGTCGTCTATGTCGTCAATGTCGTCAATGTCGTCTATGTCGTCAATGTCGTCAATGTCGTCAATTTCGTCAATGTCTTCAATGCTGTAAATGTTGTCAATGTCATACATGTTGTCTATGTCATCTATGTCGTCAATGTCGTCTATATCGTCAAAGTCGTCAATGTCGTCAAACTTGACAATATCGTCTATGTCGTCAATGTCGTCTATGTCGTCAATATCGTCTATGTCGTCTATGTCGTCAATATCGTCTATGTCTTCAATGTCGTCAGTGTCGTCAATGTCGTCAATGTCGTCAAAATCGTCTATGTCGTCAGTTTCGTCAATATCGACAATTTCGTCAATTTCATCAATGTCGTCAATGTCGTCAATTTCGTCTATGTCGTCAATGTCGTCAATGTCGTCTATGTCGTCAATGTCGTCAATGTCGTCTATGTCGTCAATGTCGTCTATGTCGTCAATGTCTTCTATGTCGTCAATGTCGTCACTGTCGTCAAAGTCGTCAAAGACGTCAATATCGTCTATGTCGTCAATGTCGTCAATGTCGTCAAAGTCGTGTATGTCGTCAATGTCGTCACTGACGTCAATGTCGTCAATGTCTTCAATGCTGTCAATGTTGTCAATGTCATATATGTTGTCAATGTCATCTATGTCATCAATGTCGTCAAAGTCGTAAATATCGTCTATGTCGTTTATGTCGTCAATGTCGTCAATGTCGTCATAGTCGTCAATATCTTCTATGTCGTCAATGTCGTCAAAATCGTCTCTGTCGTCAATTTCGTCAATATCGACATTTTCGTCAATGTCATCAATGTCGTCAATGTCGTCAATTTCGTCTATGTCGTCAATGTCGTCAATGTTGGCTAGGTTATCAATGTCGTCAAAGTCGTCAATATCGTCTATGTCGTCCATGTCGTCAATGTTGTCAATGTCGTCAAAGTCGTCTATGTCGTAAATGTCGTCAATGACGTCAATGGCGTCAATGTCTTCAATGCTGTTAATGTTATCAATGTCATACATGTTGTCAATGTCATCTATGTCATCAATGTCGTCAAAGTCGTCAATATCGTCAATGTCGTCAAAGTCGTCAATTTCGGTTATGTCGTCTATGTCGTCAATGTCGTCAATGTCGTCTATGTCGTTAATGTCGTCAATGTCGTCTATGTCGTCAATGTCGGCAATGTCGTCAATGTCGTCAAAGTCGTCAATATCGTCTATGTCATCTATGTCGTCAATGTCGTCAATGTCGTCAAAGTAGTCCATGTCGTCAATGTCGTCAATGATGGCAATGTCGTCTATGTTGGCTAGGTTATCAATGTCGTCAAAGTCATCAATATCGTCAATGTCATCTATGTCGTCAATGTCGTCAATGTCGTCAAAGTCGTTAATCCGTCAATGTCATCAATGACGTCAATGTCGTCAATGTCTTCCATGCTGTCAATGTTGTCAATGTCATTCATGTTTTCTATGTCATCTATTTCGTCAAAGTCGTAAATATCATCTATGTCGTCTATGTCGTCAATGTCGTCTATGTCGTCAATGTCGTCTAAGTCGTCAATGTCGTCAATGACGTCAAAGTCATCAATATCGTCTATGTCGTCAATGTCGTCAAAGGCGTGTATATCGTCTATGTCGTCTATGTAGTCAATGTCGCAAAGACGTCTATGTTGTCTAGTTCGTCAATGTCGTCAATGGCGTCTTTGTCGTCAATATCGTCAATGTCGTCAAAGTCGTCAATATCGGTTATGTCGTCTATGTCGTCAATATCGTCAATGTCGTCTATGTCGTCAATGTCGTCAACGTCGTCTATGTCGTCAATGTCGTCAATGGCGTCTTTGTCGTCAATATCGTCAATGTCGTAAAAGTCGTCAATATCGGTTATGTCGTCTATGTCGTCAATGTCGTCAATGTCGTCTATGTCGTCAATGTCGTCAATGTCGTCTATGTCGTCAATGTCGTCAATGTCGTCAAAGTCGTCAATATCGTCTAGTCGTCTATGTCGTCAATGTCGTCAAAGTCGTTATTTCGTCAATGTCGTCAATGACGTCAATGTCGTCAATGTCTTCAATGCTGTCATTGTTGTCAATGTCATACAAGTTGTCTATGTCATCTATGTCGTCAAAGTCGTAAATATCATCTATGTCGTCTATGTCGTCAATGTCGTCTATGTCGTCAATGTCGTCAATGTCGTCTATGTCGTCAATGTCGTCAATGACGTCAACGTCATAAATATCGTCTATGTCGTCTATGTCGTCAATGTCGTCAATGTCGTCAAAGTTGTCTATGTCGTCAATGTCGTCAATGCCGTCAATGTCGTCAAAGTCGTAAATATCGTCTACGTCTTCTATGTCATCAATGTCGTCTGTGTCGTCAATGTCGTCAATGTCGTCAATGTCGTAAATATCATCTATGTCGTCTATGTCGTCAATGTCGTCTATGTCGTTAATGTCGTCAATGTCGTCTATGTCGTCAATGTCGTCAATGACGTCAAAATCATCAATTTCGTCTATGTCGTCTATGTCGTCAATGTCGTCAATGTCGTCAAAGTCGTCTATGTCGTCAATGTTGTCAATGTCGTCAATGTCGTCAATGTCGTCAATGTCGTCAATGTCGTCAATGTCGTCAATGTCGTCAAAGACGTAAATATCGTCTACGTCTTCTATGTCATCAATGTCGTCTATGTCGTCTATGTCGTCAATATCGACTATGTCGTCTATGTCGTCAATGTCGTCTATGTGGTCTATGTCGTCAATTTCGTCTATGTCGTCAATGTCGTCTATGTCGTCAATGTCGTCAATGTCGTCAATGTCGTCAATTTCGTCAATGTCTTCAATGCTGTAAATGTTGTCAATGTCATACATGTTGTCTATGTCATCTATGTCGTCAATGTCGTCAATATCGTCAAAGTCGTCAATATCGTCAAAGTTGACAATATCGTCTATGTCGTCAATGTCGTCTATGTCGTCTACGTCGTCTATGTCGTCAATGTCGTCAATGTCGTCAATATCGTCTATGCCGTCTATGTAGTCAATGTCGTCATAGTCGTCAAAGACGTCAAATTCGTCTATGTCGTCTATTTCGTCAATGTTGTCTATGTCGTCTACTTCGCCTCTGTCGTCAATATCGTCTATGTCTTCAATGTCGTCAGTGTCGTCAATGTCGTCAATGTCGTCAAAATCTTCTATGTCGTCAATGTCGTCAAAATCGTCTCTGTCGTCAATTTCGTCAATATCGACATTTTCGTCAATGTCATCAATGTCGTCAATGTCGTCAATTTCGTCTATGTCGTCAATGTCGTCAATGTTGGCTAGGTTATCAATGTCGTCAAAGTCGTCAATATCGTCTATGTCGTCTATGTCGTCAATGTTGTCAATGTCGTCAAAGTCGTCTATGTCGTCAATGTCGTCAATGACGTCAATGTCGTCAATGTCTTCAATGCTGTCAATGTTATCAATGTCATACATGTTGTCAATGTCATCTATGTCATCAATGTCGTCAAAGTCGTCAATATCGTCAATGTCGTCAAAGTCGTCAATATCGGTTATGTCGTCTGTCGTCAATGTCGTCAATGTCGTCTATGTCGTCAATGTCGTCAATGTCGTCTATGTCGTCAATGTAGGCAATGTCGTCAATGTCGTCAAAGTAGTCCATGTCGTCAATGTCGTCAATGATGGCAATGTCGTCTATGTTGGCTAGGTTATCAATGTCGTCAAAGTCGTCAATATCGTCTATGTCGTCTATGTCGTCAATGTCGTCAATGTCGTCAAAGTCGTTATTTCGTCAATGTCATCAATGACGTCAATGTCGTCAATGTCTTCAATGCTGTCAATGTTGTCAGTCATACATGTTGTCTATGTCATCTATTTCGTCAAAGTCGTAAATATCGTCTATGCCGTCAATGTCGTCTATGTCGTCAATGTCGTCTAAGTCGTCAATGTCGTCAATGACTTCAAAGTCATCAATGTCGTCTATGTCGTCTATGTCGTCAATGTCGTCAAAGGCGTCTATATCGTCTATGTCGTCTATGTAGTCAATGTCGCAAAGACGTCTATGTTGTCTAGTTCGTCAATGTCGTCAATGGCGTTTTTGACGTCAATATCGTCAATGTCGTCAAAGTCGTCAATATCGGTTATGTCGTCTATGTCGTCAATATCGTCAATGTCGTCTATGTCGTCAATGTCGTCAACGTCGTCTATGTCGTCAATGTCGTCAATGGCGCCTTTGTCGTCAATATCGTCAATGTCGTAAAAGTCGTCAATATCGGTTATGTCGTCTATGTCGTCAATGTCGTCAATGTCGTCTATGTCGTCAATGTCGTCAATGTCGTCTATGTCGTCAATGTCGGCAATGTCGTCAATGTCGTCAAAGTCGTAAATATCGTCTACGTTTTCTATGTCATCAATGTCGTCTATGTCGTCTATGTCGTCAATATCGTCTATGTCGTCTATGTCGTCAATGTCGTCTATGTCGTCTATGTCGTCAATGTCGTCTATGTCGTCAATGTCGTCAATGTCGCCAATGTCGTTAATGTCGTCTATGTCGTCTATGTCGTCTATGTCGTCAATGTCTTCTATGTCGTCAATGACGTCAATGTCGTCAAAGTCGTCAAAGACGTCAATATCGTCTATGTCGTCTATGTCGTCAATGTCGTCTATGTCGTCAAAGTCGTGTATGTCGTCAATGTCGTCAATGACGTCAATGTCGTCAATGTCTTCAATGCTGTCAATGTTGTCAATGTCATATATGTTGTCAATGTCATCTATGTCATCAATGTCGACAAAGTCGTAAATATCGTCTATGTCGTTTATGTCGTCAATGTCGTCAATGTCGTCTATGTCGTCAATGTCGTCAATGTCGTCTATGTCGTCAATGTCGGCAATGTCGTCAATGTCGTCAAAGTCGTCAATATCGTCTATGTCGTCTATGTTCAATGTCGTCAATGTCGTCAAAGTAGTCCATGTCGTCAATGTCGTCAATGATGTCAATGTCGTCTATGTCGTCAATGTCGGCAATGTCGTCAATGTCGTCAAAGTCGTCAATATCGTCTATGTCGTCTATGTTCAATGTCGTCAATGTCGTCAAAGTAGTCCATGTCGTCAATGTCGTCAATGATGTCAATGTCGTCCATGTTGGCTAGGTTATCAATGTCATCAAAGTCGTCAATATCGTCTATGTCGTCTATGTCGTCAATGTCGTCAAAGTCATCAATGTCGTCTATGTCGTCTATGTCGTCAATGTCGTCAAAGGCGTCTATATCGTCTATGTCGTCTATGTAGTCAATGTCGCAAAGACGTCTATGTTGTCTAGTTCGTCAATGTCGTCAATGGCGTTTTTGACGTCAATATCGTCAATGTCGTCAAAGTCGTCAATATCGGTTATGTCGTCTATGTCGTCAATATCGTCAATGTCGTCTATGTCGTCAATGTCTTCAACGTCGTCTATGTCGTCAATGTCGTCAATGGCGCCTTTGTCGTCAATATCGTCAATGTCGTAAAAGTAGTCAATATCGGTTATGTCGTCTATGTCGTCAATGTCGTCAATGTCGTCTATGTCGTCAATGTCGTCAATGTCGTCTATGTCGTCAATGTCGGCAATGTCGTCAATGTCGTCAAAGTCGTAAATATCGTCTACGTTTTCTATGTCATCAATGTCGTCTATGTCGTCTATGTCGTCAATATCGTCTATGTCGTCTATGTCGTCAATGTCGTCTATGTCGTCTATGTCGTCAATGTCGTCTATGTCGTCAATGTCGTCAATGTCGCCAATGTCGTTAATGTCGTCTATGTCGTCTATGTCGTCTATGTCGTCAATGTCTTCTGTCGTCAATGACGTCAATGTCGTCAAAGTCGTCAAAGACGTCAATATCGTCTATGTCGTCTATGTCGTCAATGTCGTCTATGTCGTCAAAGTCGTGTATGTCGTCAATGTCGTCAATGACGTCAATGTCGTCAATGTCTTCAATGCTGTCAATGTTGTCAATGTCATATATGTTGTCAATGTCATCTATGTCATCAATGTCGACAAAGTCGTAAATATCGTCTATGTCGTTTATGTCGTCAATGTCGTCAATGTCGTCTATGTCGTCAATGTCGTCAATGTCGTCTATGTCGTCAATGTCGGCAATGTCGTCAATGTCGTCAAAGTCGTCAATATCGTCTATTTCGTCTATGTTCAATGTCGTCAATGTCGTCAAAGTAGTCCATGTCGTCAATGTCGTCAATGATGTCAATGTCGTCTATGTCGTCAATGTCGGCAATGTCGTCAATGTCGTCAAAGTCGTCAATATCGTCTATGTCGTCTATGTTCAATGTCGTCAATGTCGTCAAAGTAGTCCATGTCGTCAATGTCGTCAATGATGTCAATGTCGTCCATGTTGGCTAGGTTATCAATGTCGTCAAAGTCGTCAATATCGTCTATGTCGTCTATGTCGTCAATGTCGTCAAAGTCATCTATGTCGTCAATGTTGTAAATGTCGTCAATGTCGTCAAAGTCGTAAATATCGTCTACATCTTCTATGTCATCAATGTCGTCTATGTCGTCAATGTCGTCAATGACGTCAAAGTCATCAATATCGTCTATGTCGTCTATGTCGTCAATGTCGTCAAAGTCATCTATGTCGTCAATGTTGTAAATGTCGTCAATGTCGTCAATGTCGTCAAAGTCGTAAATATCGTCTACATCTTCTATGTCATCAATGTCGTCTATGTCGTCTATGTCGTCTATGTCGTCAATATCGTCTATGTCGTCTATGTCGTCAATGTCGTCAATGTCGTCTATGTCGTCAATGTCGTCTATGTCGTCAATGTCGTCAATGTCGTCAAATTCGTCAATGTCTTCAATGCTGTAAATGTTGTCAATGTCATACATGTTGTCTATGTCTTTTATGTCGTCAATGTCGTCTATATCGTCAAAGTCGTCAACGTCGTCAAACTTGACAATATCGTCTATGTCGTCAATGTCGTCTATGTCGTCAATGTCGTCTATGTCGTCTATGTCGTCAATATCGTCTATGTCTTCAATGTCGTCAGTGTCGTCAATGTCGTCAATGTCGTCAAAATCGTCTATGTCGTCAGTTTCGTCAATATCGAATATTTCGTCAATTTCATCAATATCGTCAATGTCGTCAATTTCGTCTAAGTCGTCAATGTCGTCAATGTCGTCTATGACGTCAATGTCGTCAATGTCGTCTATGTCGTCAATGTCGTCTATGTCGTCAATGTCATCTATGTCGTCAATGTCGTCAATGTCGTCAAAGTCGTCAAAGACGTCAATATCGTCTATGTCGTCTATGTCGTCAATGTCGTCAATGTCGTCAAAGTCGTGTATGTCGTCAGTGTCGTCACTGACGTCAATGTCGTCAATGTCTTCAATGCTGTCAATGTTGTCAATGTCATATATGTTGTCAATGTCATCTATGTCATCAATGTCGTCAAAGTCGTCTATGTCGTCAATGTCGTCAATGACGTCAATGTCGTCAATGTCTTCAGTGCTGTCAATGTTATCAATGTCATACGTGTTGTCAATGTCATCTATGTCATCAATGTCGTCAAAGTCGTCAATATCGTCAATGTCGTCAAAGTCGTCAATATTGGTTATGTCGTCTATGTCGTCAATGTCGTCAATGTCGTCTATGTCGTCAATGTCGTCAATGTCGTCTATGTCGTCAATGTCGGCAATGTCGTCAATCTCGTCAAAGTCGTCAATATCGTCTATGTCATCTATGTCGTCAATGTCGTCAATGTCGTCAAAGTAGTCCATGTCGTCAATGTCGTCAATGATGGCAATGTCGTCTATGTTGGCTAGGTTATCAATGTCGTCAAAGTCATCAATATCGTCTATGTCGTCTATGTCGTCAATGTCGTCAATGTCGTCAAAGTCGTTATTTCGTCAATGTCATCAATGACGTCAATGTCGTCAATGTCTTCAATGCTGTCAATGTTGTCAATGTCATACATGTTGTCTATGTCATCTATTTCGTCAAAGTCGTAAATATCATCTATGTCGTCTATGTCGTCAATGTCGTCTATGTCGTCAATGTCGTCTAAGTCGTCAATGTCGTCAATGACGTCAAAGTCATCAATATCGTCTATGTCGTCTATGTCGTCAATGTCGTCAAAGGCGTGTATATCGTCTATGTCGTCTATGTAGTCAATGTCACAAAGACGTCTATGTTGTCTAGTTCGTCAATGTCGTCAATGGCGTCTTTGTCGTCAATATCGTCAATGTCGTCAAAGTCGTCAATATCGGTTATGTCGTCTATGTCGTCAATATCGTCAATGTCGTCTATGTCGTCAATGTCGACAACGTCGTCTATGTCGTCAATGTCGTCAATGGCGTCTTTGTCGTCAATATCGTCAATGTCGTAAAAGTCGTCAATATCGTTTATGTCGTCTATGTCGTCAATGTCGTCAATGTCGTCTATGTCGTCAATGTCGTCAATGTCGTCTATGTCGTCAATGTCGGCAATGTCGTCAATGTCGTCAAAGTCGTCAATATCGTCTATGTCGTCTATGTCGTCAATGTCGTCAAAGTCGTTATTTCGTCAATGTCGTCAATGACGTCAATGTCGTCAATGTCTTCAATGCTGTCAATGTTGTCAATGTCATACAAGTTGTCTATGTCATCTATGTCGTCAAAGTCGTAAATATCATCTATGTCGTCTATGTCGTCAATGTCGTCTATGTCGTCAATGTCGTCAATGTCGTCTATGTCGTCAATGTCGTCAATGACGTCAACGTCCTCAATATCGTCTTTGTCGTCTATGTCGTCAATGTCGTCAATGTCGTCAAAGTTGTCTATGTCGTCAATGTCGTCAATGTCGTCAATGTCGTCAAAGTCGTAAATATCGTCTACGTCTTCTATGTCATCAATGTCGTCTGTGTCGACAATGTCGTCAATGTCGTCAAAGTCGTAAATATCACCTATGTCGTCTATGTCGTCAATGTCGTGTATGTCGTTAATGTCGTCAATGTCGTCTATGTCGTCAATGTCGTCAATGACGTCAAAATCATCAATATCGTCTATGTCGTCTATGTCGTCAATGTCGTCAATGTCGTCAAAGTCGTCTATGTCGTCAATGTTGTCAATGTCGTCAATGTCGTCAATGTCGTCAATGTCGTCAATGTCGTCAATTTCGTCAATGTCTTCAATGCTGTAAATGTTGTCAATGTCATACATGTTGTCTATGTCATCTATGTGGTCAATGTCGTTAATATCGTCAAAGTCGTCAATATCGTCAAAGTTGACAATATCATCTATGTCGTCAATGTCGTCTATGTCGTCTACGTCGTCTATGTCGTCAATGTCGTCAATGTCGTCAATATCGTCTATGCCGTCTATGTAGTCAATGTCGTCATAGTCGTCAAAGACGTCAAATTCGTCTATGTCGTCTATGTCGTCAATGTTGTCTATGTCGTCTACTTCGCTTCTGTCGTCAATATCGTCTATGTCTTCAATGTCGTCAGTGTCGTCAATGTTGTCAATGTCGTCAAAATCGTCTATGTCGTCAATTTCGTCAATATCGACAATTTCGTCAATTTCATCAATGTCGTCAATGTCGTCAATTTCGTCTACGTCGTCTATGTCGTCAATGTCGTCTATGACGTCAATGTCGTCAATGTCGTCTATGTCGTCAATGTCGTCTATGTCGTCAATGTCTTCTATGTCGTCAATGTCGTCAATGTCGTCAATGTCGTCAAAGTCGTCAAAGACGTCAATATCGTCTATGTCGTCTATGTCGTCAATGTCGTCAATGTCGTCAAAGTCGTGTATGTCGTCAATGTCGTCAATGACGTCAATGTCGTCAATGTCTTCAATGCTGTCAATGTTGTCAATGTCATTTATGTTGTCAATGTCATCTATGTCATCAATGTCGTCAAAGTCGTAAATATCGTCTATGTCGTTTATGTCGTCAATGTCGTCATAGTCGTCAATATCTTCTATGTCGTTAATGTCGTCAAAATCGTCTCTGTCGTCAATTTCGTCAATATCGACATTTTCGTCAATGTCATCAATGTCGTCAATGTCGTCAATTTCGTCTATGTCGTCAATGTCGTCAATGTTGGCTAGGTTATCAATGTCGTCAAAGTCGTCAATATCGTCTATGTCGTCTATGTCGTCAATGTTGTCAATGTCGTCAAAGTCGACTATGTCGTCTATGTCGTCAATGTTGTCAATGTCGTCAAAGTCGTCTATGTCGTCAATGTCGTCAATGACGTCAATGTCGTCAATGTCTTCAATGCTGTCAATGTTATCAATGTCATACATGTTGTCAATGTCATCTATGTCATCAATGTCGTCAAAGTCGTCAATATCGTCAATGTCGTCAAAGTCGTCAATATCGGTTATGTCGTCTATGTCGTCAATGTCGTCAATGTCGTCTATGTCGTCAATGTCGTCAATGTCGTCTATGTCGTCAATGTCGGCAATGTCGTCAATGTCGTCAAAGTCGTCAATATCGTCTATGTCATCTATGTCGTCAATGTCGTCAATGTCGTCAAAGTAGTCCATGTCGTCAATGTCGTCAATGATGGCAATGTCGTCTATGTTGGCTAGGTTATCAATGTCGTCAAAGTCGTCAATATCGTCTATGTCGTCAATGTCGTCTATGTCGTCTACGTCGTCTATGTCGTCAATGTCGTCAATGTCGTCAATATCGTCTATGCCGTCTATGTAGTCAATGTCGTCATAGTCGTCAAAGACGTCAAATTCGTCTATGTCGTCTATGTCGTCAATGTTGTCTATGTCGTCTACTTCGCCTCTGTCGTCAATATCGTCTATGTCTTCAATGTCGTCAGTGTCGTCAATGTCGTCAATGTCGTCAAAATCTTCTATGTCGTCAATGTCGTCAAAATCGTCTCTGTCGTCAATTTCGTCAATATCGACATTTTCGTCAATGTCATCAATGTCGTCAATGTCGTCAATTTCGTCTATGTCGTCAATGTCGTCAATGTTGGCTAGGTTATCAATGTCGTCAAAGTCGTCAATATCGTCTATGTCGTCTATGTCGTCAATGTTGTCAATGTCGTCAAAGTCGTCTATGTCGTCAATGTCGTCAATGACGTCAATGTCGTCAATGTCTTCAATGCTGTCAATGTTATCAATGTCATACATGTTGTCAATGTCATCTATGTCATCAATGTCGTCAAAGTCGTCAATATCGTCAATGTCGTCAAAGTCGTCAATATCGGTTATGTCGTCTATGTCGTCAATGTCGTCAATGTCGTCTATGTCGTCAATGTCGTCAATGTCGTCTATGTCGTCAATGTCGGCAATGTCGTCAATGTCGTCAAAGTAGTCCATGTCGTCAATGTCGTCAATAATGGCAATGTCGTCTATGTTGGCTAGGTTATCAATGTCGTCAAAGTCGTCAATATCGTCTATGTCGTCTATGTCGTCAATGTCGTCAATGTCGTCAAAGTCGTTATTTCGTCAATGTCATCAATGACGTCAATGTCGTCAATGTCTTCAATGCTGTCAATGTTGTCAATGTCATACATGTTGTCTATGTCATCTATTTCGTCAAAGTCGTAAATATCGTCTATGCCGTCAATGTCGTCTATGTCGTCAATGTCGTCTAAGTCGTCAATGTCGTCAATGACTTCAAAGTCATCAATGTCGTCTATGTCGTCTATGTCGTCAAAGTCGTCAAAGGCGTCTATATCGTCTATGTCGTCTATGTAGTCAATGTCGCAAAGACGTCTATGTTGTCTAGTTCGTCAATGTCGTCAATGGCGTTTTTGACGTCAATATCGTCAATGTCGTCAAAGTCGTCAATATCGGTTATGTCGTCTATGTCGTCAATATCGTCAATGTCGTCTATGTCGTCAATGTCGTCAACGTCGTCTATGTCGTCAATGTCGTCAATGGCGCCTTTGTCGTCAATATCGTCAATGTCGTAAAAGTCGTCAATATCGGTTATGTCGTCAATGTCGTCAATGTCGTCTATGTCGTCAATGTCGTCAATGTCGTCTATGTCGTCAATGTCGGCAATGTCGTCAATGTCGTCAAAGTCGTAAATATCGTCTACGTTTTCTATGTCATCAATGTCGTCTATGTCGTCTATGTCGTCAATATCGTCTATGTCGTCTATGTCGTCAATGTCGTCTATGTCGTCTATGTCGTCAATGTCGTCTATGTCGTCAATGTCGTCAATGTCGCCAATGTCGTTAATGTCGTCTATGTCGTCTATGTCGTCTATGTCGTCAATGTCTTCTATGTCGTCAATGTCGTCAATGTCGTCAAAGTCGACAAAGACGTCAATATCGTCTATGTCGTCTATGTCGTCAATGTCGTCTATGTCGTCAAAGTCGTGTTTGTCTTCAATGTCGTCAATGACGTCAATGTCGTCAATGTCTTCAATGCTGTCAATGTTGTCAATGTCATATATGTTGTCAATGTCATATATGTCATCAATGTCGACAAAGTCGTAAATATCGTCTATGTCGTTTATGTCGTCAATGTCGTCAATGTCGTCATAGTTGTCAAATCTTATGTCGTCAATGTCGTCAAAATCGTCTCTGTCGTCAATTTCGTCAATATCGACATTTTCGTCAATGTCATCAATGTCGTCAATGTCGTCAATTTCGTCTATGTCGTCAATGTCGTCAATGTTGGCTAGGTTATCAATGTCGTCAATGTCGTCAAAGTCGTCTATGTCGTCAATGTCGTCAATGTCTTCAATGCTGTCAATGTTGTCAATGTCATACATGTTGTCAATGTCATCAATGTCATCAATGTCGTCAAAGTCGTCAATATCGTCAATGTCGTCAAAGTCGTCAATATCGGTTATGTCGTCTTTTTCGTCAATGTCGTCAATGTCGTCTATGTCGTCAATGTCGTCAATGTCGTCTATGTCGTCAATGTCGGCAATGTCGTCAATGTCGTCAAAGTCGTCAATATCGTCTATGTCGTCTATGTTCAATGTCGTCAATGTCGTCAAAGTAGTCCATGTCGTCAATGTCGTCAATGATGTCAATGTCGTCTATGTTGGCTAGGTTATCAATGTCGTCAAAGTCGTCAATATCGTCTATGTCGTCTATGTCGTCAATGTCGTCAAAGTCATCTATGTCGTCAATGTTGTAAATGTCGTCAATGTCGTCAATGTCGTCAAAGTCGTAAATATCGTCTACATCTTCTATGTCATCAATGTCGTCTATGTCGTCAATGTCGTCAATGACGTCAAAGTCATCAATATCGTCTATGTCGTCTATGTCGTCAATGTCGTCAAATTCATCTATGTCGTCAATGTTGTAAATGTCGTCAATGTCGTCAATGTCGTCAAAGTCGTAAATATCGTCTACATCTTCTATGTCATCAATGTCGTCTATGTCGTCTATGTCGTCTATGTCGTCAATATCGTCTATGTCGTCTATGTCGTCAATGTCGTCAATGTCGTCTATGTCGTCAATGTCGTCTATGTCGTCAATGTCGTCAATGTCGTCAATTTCGTCAATGTCTTCAATGCTGTAAATGTTGTCAATGTCATACATGTTGTCTATGTCTTTTATGTCGTCAATGTCGTCTATATCGTCAAAGTCGTCAACGTCGTCAAACTTGACAATATCGTCTATGTCGTCAATGTCGTCTATGTCGTCAATGTCGTCTATGTCGTCTATGTCGTCAATATCGTCTATGTCTTCAATGTCGTCAGTGTCGTCAATGTCGTCAATGTCGTCAAAATCGTCTATGTCGTCAGTTTCGTCAATATCGAATATTTCGTCAATTTCATCAATATCGTCAATGTCGTCAATTTCGTCTAAGTCGTCAATGTCGTCAATGTCGTCTATGTCGTCAATGTCGTCAATGTCGTCTATGTCGTCAATGTCGTCTATGTCGTCAATGTCTTCTATGTCGTCAATGTCGTCAATGTCGTCAAAGTAGTCAAAGACGTCAATATCGTCTATGTCGTCTATGTCGTCAATGTCGTCAATGTCGTCAAAGTCGTGTATGTCGTCAATGTCGTCACTGACGTCAATGTCGTCAATGTCTTCAATGCTGTCAATGTTGTCAATGTCATATATGTTGTCAATGTCATCTATGTCATCAATGTCGTCAAAGTCGTCTATGTCGTCAATGTCGTCAATGACGTCAATGTCGTCAATGTCTTCAGTGCTGTCAATGTTATCAATGTCATACATGTTGTCAATGTCATCTATGTCATTAATGTCGTCAAAGTCGTCAATATCGTCAATGTCGTCAAAGTCGTCAATATTGGTTATGTCGTCTATGTCGTCAATGTCGTCAATGTCGTCTATGTCGTCAATGTCGTCAATGTCGTCTATGTCGTCAATGTCGGCAATGTCGTCAATGTCGTCAAAGTCGTCAATATCGTCTATGTCATCTATGTCGTCAATGTCGTCAATGTCGTCAAAGTAGTCCATGTCGTCAATGTCGTCAATGATGGCAATGTCGTCTATGTTGGCTAGGTTATCAATGTCGTCAAAGTCATCAATATCGTCTATGTCGTCTATGTCGTCAATGTCATCAATGTCGTCAAAGTCGTTATTTCGTCAATGTCATCAATGACGTCAATGTCGTCAATGTCTTCAATGCTGTCAATGTTGTCAATGTCATACATGTTGTCTATGTCATCTATTTCGTCAAAGTCGTAAATATCATCTATGTCGTCTATGTCGTCAATGTCGTCTATGTCGTCAATGTCGTCTAAGTCGTCAATGTCGTCAATGACGTCAAAGTCATCAATATCGTCTATGTCGTCTATGTCGTCAATGTCGTCAAAGGCGTGTATATCGTCTATGTCGTCTATGTAGTCAATGTCACAAAGACGTCTATGTTGTCTAGTTCGTCAATGTCGTCAATGGCGTCTTTGTCGTCAATATCGTCAATGTCGTCAAAGTCGTCAATATCGGTTATGTCGTCTATGTCGTCAATATCGTCAATGTCGTCTATGTCGTCAATGTCGACAACGTCGTCTATGTCGTCAATGTCGTCAATGGCGTCTTTGTCGTCAATATCGTCAATGTCGTAAAAGTCGTCAATATCGTTTATGTCGTCTATGTCGTCAATGTCGTCAATGTCGTCTATGTCGTCAATGTCGTCAATGTCGTCTATGTCGTCAATGTCGGCAATGTCGTCAATGTCGTCAAAGTCGTCAATATCGTCTATGTCGTCTATGTCGTCAATGTCGTCAAAGTCGTTATTTCGTCAATGTCGTCAATGACGTCAATGTCGTCAATGTCTTCAATGCTGTCAATGTTGTCAATGTCATACAAGTTGTCTATGTCATCTATGTCGTCAAAGTCGTAAATATCATCTATGTCGTCTATGTCGTCAATGTCGTCTATGTCGTCAATGTCGTCAATGTCGTCTATGTCGTCAATGTCGTCAATGACGTCAACGTCCTCAATATCGTCTATGTCGTCTATGTCGTCAATGTCGTCAATGTCGTCAAAGTTGTCTATGTCGTCTGTGTCGTCAATGTCGTCAATGTCGTCAAAGTCGTAAATATCATCTATGTCGTCTATGTCGTCAATGTCGTGTATGTCGTTAATGTCGTCAATGTCGTCTATGTCGTCAATGTCGTCAATGACGTCAAAATCATCAATATCGTCTATGTCGTCTATGTCGTCAATGTCGTCAATGTCGTCAAAGTCGTCTATGTCGTCAATGTTGTCAATGTCGTCAATGTCGTCAATGTCGTCAATGTCGTCAATGTCGTCAATTTCGTCAATGTCTTCAATGCTGTAAATGTTGTCAATGTCATACATGTTGTCTATGTCATCTATGTGGTCAATGTCGTTAATATCGTCAAAGTCGTCAATATCGTCAAAGTTGACAATATCGTCTATGTCGTCAATGTCGTCTATGTCGTCTACGTCGTCTATGTCGTCAATGTCGTCAATGTCGTCAATATCGTCTATGCCGTCTATGTAGTCAATGTCGTCATAGTCGTCAAAGACGTCAAATTCGTCTATGTCGTCTATGTCGTCAATGTTGTCTATGTCGTCTACTTCGCCTCTGTCGTCAATATCGTCTATGTCTTCAATGTCGTCAGTGTCGTCAATGTCGTCAATGTCGTCAAAATCGTCTATGTCGTCAATTTCGTCAATATCGACAATTTCGTCAATTTCATCAATGTCGTCAATGTCGTCAATTTCGTCTACGTCGTCTATGTCGTCAATGTCGTCTATGACGTCAATGTCGTCAATGTCGTCTATGTCGTCAATGTCTTCTATGTCGTCAATGTCGTCAATGTCGTCAAAGTCGTCAAAGACGTCAATATCGTCTATGTCGTCTATGTCGTCAATGTCGTCAATGTCGTCAAAGTCGTGTATGTCGTCAATGTCGTCAATGACGTCAATGTCGTCAATGTCTTCAATGCTGTCAATGTTGTCAATGTCATATATGTTGTCAATGTCATCTATGTCATCAATGTCGTCAAAGTCGTAAATATCGTCTATGTCGTTTATGTCGTCAATGTCGTCATAGTCGTCAATATCTTCTATGTCGTCAATGTCGTCAAAATCGTCTCTGTCGTCAATTTCGTCAATATCGACATTTTCGTCAATGTCATCAATGTCGTCAATGTCGTCAATTTCGTCTATGTCGTCAATGTCGTCAATGTTGGCTAGGTTATCAATGTCGTCAAAGTCGACAATATCGTCTATGTCGTCTATGTCGTCAATGTTGTCAATGTCGTCAAAGTCGACTATGTCGTCTATGTCGTCAATGTTGTCAATGTCGTCAAAGTCGTCTATGTCGTCAATGTCGTCAATGACGTCAATGTCGTCAATGTCTTCAATGCTGTCAATGTTATCAATGTCATACATGTTGTCAATGTCATCTATGTCATCAATGTCGTCAAAGTCGTCAATATCGTCAATGTCGTCAAAGTCGTCAATATCGGTTATGTCGTCTATGTCGTCAATGTCGTCAATGTCGTCTATGTCGTCAATGTCGTCAATGTCGTCTATGTCGTCAATGTCGGCAATGTCGTCAATGTCGTCAAAGTCGTCAATATCGTCTATGTCATCTATGTCGTCAATGTCGTCAATGTCGTCAAAGTAGTCCATGTCGTCAATGTCGTCAATGATGGCAATGTCGTCTATGTTGGCTAGGTTATCAATGTCGTCAAAGTCGTCAATATCGTCTATGTCGTCTATGTCGTCAATGTCGTCAATGTCGTTAAAGTCGTTATTTCGTCAATGTCATCAATGACGTCAATGTCGTCAATGTCTTCAATGCTGTTAATGTTGTCAATGTCATACATGTTGTCTATGTCATCTATTTCGTCAAAGTCGTAAATATCATCTATGTCGTCTATGCCGTCAATGTCGTCTATGTCGTCAATGTCGTCTAAGTCGTCAATGTCGTCAATGACGTCAAAGTCATCAATATCGTCTATGTCGTCTATGTCGTCAATGTCGTCAAAGGCGTCTATATCGTCTATGTCGTCTATGTAGTCAATGTCGCAAAGACGTCTATGTTGTCTAGTTCGTCAATGTCGTCAATGGCGTCTTTGACGTCAATATCGTCAATGTCGTCAAAGTCGTAAATATCGGTTATGTCGTCTATGTCGTCAATATCGTCAATTTCGTCTATGTCGTCAATGTCGTCAATGTCGTCTATGTCGTGAATATCGGCAATGTCGTCAATGTCGTCAAAGTCGTAAATATCGTCTACGTCTTCTATGTCATCAATGTCGTCTATGTCGTCTATGTCGTCAATATCGTCTATGTCGTCTATGTTGTCAAAGTCGTCTATGTCGTCTATGTCGTCAATGTCGTCTATGTCGTCAATGTCGTCAATGTCGTCAATGTCGTTAATGTCGTCTATGTCGTCAATGTCGTCTATGTCGTCAATGTCTTCTATGTCGTCAATGTCGTCAATGTCGTCAAATCGTCTAAGACGTCAATATCGTCTATGTCGTCTATGTCGTCAAAGTCGTCTATGTCGTCAAAGTCGTGTATGTCGTCAATGTCGTCAATGACGTCAATGTCGTCAATGTCTTCAATGCTGTCAATGTTGTCAATGTCATACATGTTGTCAATGTCATCTATGTCATCAATGTCGTCAAAGTCGTCAATATCGTCAATGTCGTCAAAGTCGTCAATATCGGTTATGTCGTCTATTTCGTCAATGTCGTCAATGTCGTCTATGTCGTCAATGTCGTCAATGTCGTCTATGACGTCAATTTCGTCAATATCGACATTTTCGTCAATGTCATCAATGTCGACAATGTCGTCAATTTCGTCTATGTCGTCAATGTCGTCAATGTTGGCTAGGTTATCAATGTCGTCAAAGTCGTCAAAATCGTCTATGTCGTCTATTTCGACAATATCGTCAATGTCGTCAAAGTAGTCTATGTCGTCAATGTCGTCAATGCCGTCAATGTCGTCAATGTCTTCAATGCTGTCAATGTTGTCAATGTCATACATGTTGTCAATGTCATCTATGTCATCAATGTCGTCAAAGTCGTCAATATCGACAATGCCGTCAAAGTCGTCAATATCGGTTATGTCGTCTATTTCGTCAATGTCGTCAATGTCGTCTATGTCGTCAATGTTGTCAATGTCGTCTATGTCGTCAATGTCGGCAATGTCGTCAATGTCGTCAAAGTCGTCAATATCGTCTATGTCGTCTATGTTGTCAATGTCGTCAATGTCGTCAAAGTAGTCAATGTCGTCAATGTCGTCAATGATGTCAATGTCGTCAATGTTTGCTAGGTTATCAATGTCGTCAAAGTCGTCAATATCGTCTATGTCGTCTATGTCGTCAATGTCGTCAAAGTCATCTATGTCGTCAATGTTGTAAATGTCATCAATTTCGTCAATGTCGTCAAAGTCGTAAATATCGTCTACATCTTCTATGTCATCAATGTCGTCTATGTCGTCAATGTCGTCAATGACGTCAAAGTCATCAATATTTCTATGTCGTCTATGTCGTCAATGTCGTCAAAGTCATCTATGTCGTCAATGTTGTAAATGTCGTCAATGTCGTCAATGTCGTCAAAGTCGTAAATATCATCTACATCTTCTGTCATCAATGTCGTCTATGTCGTCTATGTCGTCTATGTCGTCAATATCGTCTATGTCGTCTATGTCGTCAATGTCGTCTATGTCGTCTATGTCGTCAATGTCGTCTATGTCGTCAATGTCGTCAATGTCGTCTATGTCGTCAATGTCGTCAATGTCGTCAATTTCGTCAATGTCTTCAATGCTGTAAATGTTGTCAATGTCATACATGTTGTCTATGTCATCTATGTCGTCAATGTCGTCTATATCGTCAATGTCGTCAATGTCGTCAAACTTGACAATATCGTCTATGTCGTCAATGTCGTCTATGTCGTCAATGTCGTCTATGTCGTCTATGTCGTCAATATCGTCTATGTCTTCAATGTCGTCAGTGTCGTCAATGTCGTCAATGTCGTCAAAATCGTCTATGTCGTCAGTTTCGTCAATATCGACAATTTCGTCAATTTCATCAATGTCGTCAATGTCGTCAATTTCGTCTATGTCGTCAATGTCGTCTATGTCGTCAATGTCTTCTATGTCGTCAATGTCGTCAATGTCGTCAAAGTCGTCAATGACGTCAATATCGTCTATGTCGTCTATGTCGTCAATGTCGTCTATGTCGTCAAAGTCGTGTATGTCGTCAATGTCGTCAATGACGTCAATGTCGTCAATGTCTTCAATGCTGTCAATGTTGTCAATGTCATACATGTTGTCAATGTCATCTATGTCATCAATGTCGTCAAAGTCGTCAATATCGTCAATGTCGTCAAAGTCGTCAATATCGGTTATGTCGTCTATTTCGTCAATGTCGTCAATGTCGTCTATGTCGTCAATGTCGTCAATGTCGTCTATGTCGTCGATGTCGGCAATGTCGTCAATGTCGTCAAAGTCGTCAATATCGTCTATGTCGTCTATGTTGTCAATGTCGTCAATGTCGTCAAAGTAGTCCATGTCGTCAATGTCGTCAATGATGTCAATGTCGTCTATGTTGGCTAGGTTATCAATGTCGTCAAAGTCGTCAATATCGTCTATGTCGTCTATGTCGTCAATGTCGTCAGTCATCTATGTCGTCAATGTTGTAAATGTCATCAATGTCGTCAATGTCGTCAAAGTCGTAAATATCGTCTACATCTTCTATGTCATCAATGTCGTCTATGTCGTCAATGTCGTCAATGACGTCAAAGTCATCAATATCTTCTATGTCGTCTATGTCGTCAATGTCGTCAAAGTCATCTATGTCGTCAATGTTGTAAATGTCGTCAATGTCGTCAATGTCGTCAAAGTCGTAAATATCATCTACATCTTCTATGTCATCAATGTCGTCTATGTCGTCTATGTCGTCTATGTCGTCAATATCGTCTATGTCGTCTATGTCGTCAATGTCGTCTATGTCGTCTATGTCGTCAATGTCGTCTATGTCGTCAATGTCGTCAATGTCGTCTATGTCGTCAATGTCGTCAATTTCGTCAATGTCTTCAATGCTGTAAATGTTGTCAATGTCATACATGTTGTCTATGTCATCTATGTCGTCAATGTCGTCTATATCGTCAAAGTCGTCAATGTCGTTAAACTTGACAATATCGTCTATGTCGTCAATGTCGTCTATGTCGTCAATGTCGTCTATGTCGTCTATGTCGTCAATATCGTCTATGTCTTCAATGTCGTCAGTGTCGTCAATGTCGTCAATGTCGTCAAAATCGTCTATGTCGTCAGTTTCGTCAATATCGACAATTTCGTCAATTTCATCAATGTCGTCAATGTCGTCAATTTCGTCTATGTCGTCAATGTCGTCTATGTCGTCAATGTCTTCTATGTCGTCAATGTCGTCAATGTCGTCAATGTCGTCAATGTCGTCAAAGTCGTAAATATCGTCTACATCTTCTATGTCATCAATGTCGTCTATGTCGTCAATGTCGTCAATGACGTCAAAGTCATCAATATCTTCTATGTCGTCTATGTCTTCAATGTCGTCAAAGTCATCTATGTCGTCAATGTTGTAAATGTCGTCAATGTCGTCAATGTCGTCAATGTCGTCAAAGTCGTAAATATCGTCTACATCTTCTATGTCATCAATGTCGTCTATGTCGTCTATGTCGTCTATGTCGTCAATGTCATCAATGTCGTCAATGTCGTCAATTTCGTCTATGTCGTCAATGTCGTCAATGTTGGCTAGGTTATCAATGTCGTCAAAGTCGTCAATATCGTCTATGTCGTCTATGTCGTCAATGTCGTCTATGTCGTCTATGTCGTCAATGTCGTCTATGTCGTCAATGTCGTCAATGTCGTCTATGTCGTCAATGTCGTCAATGTCGTCAATTTCGTCAATGTCTTCAATGCTGTAAATGTTGTCAATGTCATACATGTTGTCTATGTCATCTATGTCGTCAATGTCGACTATATCGTCAAAGTCGTCAATGTCGTCAAACTTGACAATATCGTCTATGTCGTCAATGTCGTCTATGTCGTCAATGTCGTCTATGTCGTCTATGTCGTCTATGTCGTCAATATCGTCAATGTCTTCAATGTCGTCAGTGTCGTCAATGTCGTCAATGTCGTCAAAATCGTCTATGTCGTCAGTTTCGTCAATATCGACAATTTCGTCAATTTCATCAATTTCGTCAATGTCCTCAATTTCGTCTATGTCGTCAATGTCGTCAATGTCGTCTATGTCGTCAATGTCGTCACTGACGTCAATGTCGTCAAAGTCTTCAATGCTGTCAATGTTGTCAATGTCATATATGTTGTCAATGTCATCTATGTCATCAATGTCGACAAAGTCGTAAATATCGTCTATGTCGTTTATGTCGTCAATGTCGTCAATGTCGTCATAGTCGTCAATATCTTCTATGTCGTCAATGTCGTCAAAATCGTCTCTGTCGTCAATTTCGTCAATATCGACATTTTCGTCAATGTCATCAATGTCGTCAATGTCGTCAATTTCGTCTATGTCGTCAATGTCGTCAATGTTGGCTAGGTTATCAATGTCGTCAAAGTCGTCAATATCGTCTATGTCGTCCATGTCGTCAATGTTGTCAATGTCATCAAAGTCGTCTATGTCGTCAATGTCGTCAATGACGTCAATGTCGTCAATGTCTTCAATGCTGTCAATGTTATCAATGTCATACATGTTGCCAATGTCATCTATGTCATCAATGTCGTCAAAGTCGTCAATATCGTCAATGTCGTCAAAGTCGTCAATATCGGTTATGTCGTCTATGTCGTCAATGTCGTCAATGTCGTCTATGTCGTCAATGTCGTCAATGTCGTCTATGTCGTCAATGTCGACAATGTCGTCAATCTCGTCAAAGTCGTCAATATCGTCTATGTCATCTATGTCGTCAATGTCGTCAATGTCGTCAAAGTAGTCCATGTCGTCAATGTCGTCAATGATGGCAATGTCGTCTATGTTGGCTAGGTTATCAATGTCGTCAAAGTCATCAATATCGTCTATGTCGTCTATGTCGTCAATGTCGTCAAAGGCGTGTATATCGTCTATGTCGTCTATGTAGTCAATGTCGCAAAGACGTCTATGTTGTCTAGTTTGTCAATGTCGTCAATGGCGTCTTTGTCGTCAATATCGTCAATGACGTCAAAGTCGTCAATATCGGTTATGTCGTCTATGTCGTCAATATCGTCAATGTCGTCTATGTCGTCAATGTCGTCAATGTCGTCTATGTCGTCAATGTCGGCAATGTCGTCAATGTCGTCAAAGTCGTCAATATCGTCTATGTCGTCTATGTCGTCAATGTCGTCAAAGTCGTTATTTCGTCAATGTCGTCAATGACGTCAATGTCGTCAATGTCTTCAATGCTGTCAATGTTGTCAATGTCATACAAGTTGTCTATGTCATCTATGTCGTCAAAGTAGTAAATATCATCTATGTCGTCTATGTCGTCAATGTCATCTATGTCGTCAATGTCGTCTATGTCGTCAATGTCGTCAATGACGTCAACGTCATCAATATCGTCTATGTCGTCTATGTCGTCAATGTCGTCAAAGTTGTCTATGTCGTCAATGTCGTCAATGTCGTCAATGTCGTCAAAGTCGTAAATATCGTCTACGTCTTCTATGTCATCAATGTCGTCTGTATCGTCAATGTCGTCAATGTCGTCAATGTCGTCAAAGTCGTAAATATCATCTATTTCGTCTATGTCGTCAATGTCGTCTATGTCGTTAATGTCGTCAATGTCGTCTATGTCGTCAATGTCGTCAATGACGTCAAAATCATCAATATCGTCTATGTCGTCTATGTCGTCAATGTCGTCAAAGTCGTCAATGTCGTCAATGTTGTCAATGTCGTCAATGTCGTCAATGTCGTCAATGTCGTCAATGTCGTCAAAGACGTAAATATCGTCTACGTCTTCTATGTCATCAATGTCGTCTATGTCGTCTATGTCGTCAATATCGACTATGTCGTCTATGTCGTCAATGTCGTCTATGTGGTCTATGTCGTCAATGTCGTCTATGTCGTCAATGTCGTCAATGTCGTCTATGTCGTCAATGTCGTCAATGTCGTCAATGTCGTCAATTTCGTCAATGTCTTCAATGCTGTAAATGTTGTCAATGTCATACATGTTGTCTATGTCATCTATGTCGTCAATGTCGTCAATATCGTCAAAGTCGTCAATATCGTCAAAGTTGACAATATCGTCTATGTCGTCAATGTCGTCTATGTCGTCTACGTCGTCTATGTCGTCAATGTCGTCAATGTCGTCAATATCGTCTATGCCGTCTATGTAGTCAATGTCATCATAGTCATCAAAGGCGTCAAATTCGTCTATGTCGTCTATGTCATCAATGTTGTCTATGTCGTCTACTTCGCCTCTGTCGTCAATATCGTCTATGTCTTCAATGTCGTCAGTGTCGTTAATGTCGTCAATGTCATCAAAATCGTCTATGTCGTCAATTTCGTCAATATCGACAATTTCGTCAATTTCATCAATGTCGTCAATGTCGTCAATTTCGTCTACGTCGTCTATGTCGTCAATGTCGTCTATGTCGTCAATGTCGTCAATGTCGTCTATGTCGTCAATGTCGTCTATGTCGTCAATGTCTTCTATGTCGTCAATGTCGTCAATGTCGTCAATGTCGTCAAAGTCGTCAAAGACGTCAATATCGTCTATGTCGTCTAAGTCGTCAATGTCGTCAATGTCGTCAAAGTCGTGTATGTCGTCAATGTCGTCAATGACGTCAATGTCGTCAATGTCTTCAATGCTGTCAATGTTGTCAATGTCATATATGTTGTCAATGTCATCTATGTCATCAATGTCGTCAAAGTCGTAAATATCGTCTATGTCGTTTATGTCGTCAATGTCGTCATAGTCGTCAATATCTTCTATGTCGTCAATGTCGTCAAAATCGTCTCTGTCGTCAATTTCGTCAATATCGACATTTTCGTCAATGTCATCAATGTCGTCAATGTCGTCAATTTCGTCTATGTCGTCAATGTCGTCAATGTTGGCTAGGTTATCAATGTCGTCAAAGTCGTCAATATCGTCTATGTCGTCTATGTCGTCAATGTTGTCAATGTCGTCAAAGTCGTCTATGTCGTCAATGTCGTCAATGACGTCAATGTCGTCAATGTCTTCAATGCTGTCAATGTTATCAATGTCATACATGTTGTCAATGTCATCTATGTCATCAATGTCGTCAAAGTCGTCAATATCGTCAATGTCGTCAAAGTCGTCAATATCGGTTATGTCGTCTATGTCGTCAATGTCGTCAATGTCGTCTATGTCGTCAATGTCGTCAAAGTCGTAAATATCGTCTACATCTTCTGTCATCAATGTCGTCTATGTCGTCAATGTCGTCAATGACGTCAAAGTCATCAATATCGTCTATGTCGTCTATGTCGTCAATGTCGTCAAAGTCATCTATGTCGTCAATGTTGTAAATGTCGTCAGTGTCGTCAATGTCGTCAAAGTCGTAAATATCGTCTACATCTTCTATGTCATCAATGTCGTCTATGTCGTCTATGTCGTCTATGTCGTCTATGTCGTCAATATCGTCTATGTCGTCTATGTCGTCAATGTCGTCTATGTCGTCTATGTCGTCAATGTCGTCTATGTCGTCAATGTCGTCTATGTTGTCAATGTCGTCAATGTCGTCAATTTCGTCAATGTCTTCAATGCTGTAAATGTTGTCAATGTCATAAATGTTGTCTATGTCATTTATGTCGTCAATTTCGTCTATATCGTCAAAGGCGTCAACGTCGTCAAACTTGACAATATCGTCTATGTCGTCAATGTCGTCTATGTCGTCAATGTCCTCTATGTCGTCTATGTCGTCAATATCGTCTATGTCTTCAATGTCGTCAGTGTCGTCAATGTCGTCAATGTCGTCAAAATCGTCTATGTCGTCAGTTTCGTCAATATCGAATATTTCGTCAATTTCATCAATATCGTCAATGTCGTCAATTTCGTCTAAGTCGTCAATGTCGTCAATGTCGTCTATGTCGTCAATGTCGTCAATGTCGTCTATGTCGTCAATGTCGTCTATGTCGTCAATGTCTTCTATGTCGTCAATGTCGTCAATGTCGTCAAAGTCGTCAAAGACGTCAATATCGTCTATGTCGTCTATGTCGTCAATGTCGTCAATGTCGTCAAAGTCGTGTATGTCCTCAATGTCGTCACTGACGTCAATGTCGTCAATGTCTTCAATGCTGTCAATGTTGTCAATGTCATATATGTTGTCAATGTCATCTATGTCATCAATGTCGTCAAAGTCGTAAATATCGTCCATGTCGTTTATGTCGTCAATATCGCCAATGTCGTCATAGTCGTCAATATCTTCTATGTCGTCAATGTCGTCAAAATCATCTCTGTCGTCAATTTCGTCAATATCGACATTTTCGTCAATGTCATCAATGTCGTCAATTTCGTCTATGTCGTCAATGTCGTCAATGTTGGCTAGGATATCAATGTCGTCAAAGTCGTCAATATCGTCTATGTCGTCCATGTCGTCAATGTTGTCAATGTCGTCAAAGTCGTCTATGTCGTCAATGTCGTCAATGACGTCAATGTCGTCAATGTCTTCAGTGCTGTCAATGTTATCAATGTCATACATGTTGTCAATGTCATCTATGTCATCAATGTCGTCAAAGTCGTCAATATCGTCAATGTCGTCAAAGTCGTCAATATCGGTTATGTCGTCTATGTCGTCAATGTCGTCAATGTCGTCTATGTCGTCAATGTCTTCAATGTCGTCTATGTCATCAATGTCGGCAATGTCGTCAATCTCGTCAAAGTCGTCAATATCGTCTATGTCATCTATGTCGTCAATGTCGTCAATGTCGTCAAAGTTGTCCATGTCGTCAATGTCGTCAATGATGGCAATGTCGTCTATGTTGGCTAGGTTATCAATGTCGTCAAAGTCATCAATATCGTCTATGTCGTCTATGTCGTCAATGTCGTCAATGTCGTCAAAGTCGTTATTTCGTCAATGTCATCAATGACGTCAATGTCGTCAATGTCTTCAATGCTGTCAATGTTGTCAATGTCATACATGTTGACTATGTCATCTATTTCGTCAAAGTCGTAAATATCATCTATGTCGTCTATGTCGTCAATGTCGTCTATGTCGTCAATGTCGTCTAAGTCGTCAATGTCGTCAATGACGTCAAAGTCATCAATATCGTCTATGTCGTCTATGTCGTCAATGTCGTCAAAGGCGTGTATATCGTCTATGTCGTCTATGTAGTCAATGTCACAAAGACGTCTATGTTGTCTAGTTCGTCAATGTCGTCAATGGCGTCTTTGTCGTCAATATCGTCAATGTCGTCAAAGTCGTCAATATCGGTTATTTCGTCTATGTCGTCAATATCGTCAATGTCGTCTATGTCGTCAATGTCGTCAACGTCGTCTATGTCGTCAATGTCGTCAATGGCGTCTTTGTCGTCAATATCGTCAATGTCGTAAAAGTCGTCAATATCGTTTATGTCGTCAATGTCGTCAATGTCGTCTATGTCGTCAATGTCGTCAATGTCGTCTATGTCGTCAATGTCGGCAATGTCGTCAATGTCGTCAAAGTCGTCAATATCGTCTGTGTCGTCTATGTCGCCAATGTCGTCAAAGTCGTTATTTCGTCAATGTCGTCAATGACGTCAATGTCGTCAATGTCTTCAATGCTGTCAATGTTGTCAATGTCATACAAGTTGTCTATGTCATCTATGTCGTCAAAGTCGTAAATATCATCTATGTCGTCTATGTCGTCAATGTCGTCTATGTCGTCAATGTCGTCAATGTCGTCTATGTCGTCAATGTCGTCAATGACGTCAACGTCATCAATATCGTCTATGTCGTCTATGTCGTCAATGTCGTCAATGTCGTCAAAGTTGTCTATGTCGTCAATGTCGTCAATGTCGTCAATGTCGTCAATGTCGTCAAAGTCGTAAATATCGTCTACGTCTTCTATGTCATCAATGTCGTCTGTGTCGTTGATGTCGTCAATGTCGTCAAAGTCGTAAATATCATCTATGTTGTCTATGTCGTCAATGTCGTGTATGTCGTTAATGACGTCAATGTCGTCTATGTCGTCAATGTCGTCAATGACGTCAAAATCATCAATATCGTCTATGTCGTCTATGTAGTCAATGTCGTCAATGTCGTCAAAGTCGTCTATGTCGTCAATGTTGTCAATGTCGTCAATGTCGTCAATGTCGTCAATGTCGTCAATGTCGTCAATGTCGTCAATGTCGTCAAAGACGTAAATATCGTCTACGTCTTCTATGTCATCAATGTCGTCTATGTCGTCTATGTCGTCAATATCGACTATGTCGTCTATGTCGTCAATGTCGTCTATGTGGACTATGTCGTCAATGTCGTCTATGTCGTCAATGTCGTCAATGTCGTCTATGTCGTCAATGTCGTCAATGTCGTCAATTTCGTCAATGTCTTCAATGCTGTAAATGTTGTCAATGTCATACATGTTGTCTATGTCATCTATGTCGTCAATGTCGTTAATATCGTCAAAGTCGTCATTATCGTCAAAGTTGACAATATCGTCTATGTCGTCAAGGTCGTCTATGTCGTCTACGTCGTCTATGTCGTCAATGTCGTCAATGTCGTCAATATCGTCTATGCCGTCTATGTAGTCAATGTCGTCATAGTCGTCAAAGACGTCAAATTCGTCTATGTCGTCTATGTCGTCAATGTTGTCTATGTCGTCTACTTCGCCTCTGTCGTCAATATCGTCTATGTCTTCAATGTCGTCAGTGTCGTCAATGTCGTCAATGTCGTCAAAATCGTCTATGTCGTCAATTTCGTCAATATCGACAATTTCGTCAATTTCATCAATGTCGTCAATGTCGTCAATTTCGTCTACGTCGTCTATGTCGTCAATGTCGTCTATGACGTCAATGTCGTCAATGTCGTCTATGTCGTCAATGTCGTCTATGTCGTCAATGTCTTCTATGTCGTCAATGTCGTCAATGTCGTCAATGTCGTCAAAGTCGTCAAAGACGTCAATATCGTCTATGTCGTCTATGTCGTCAATGTCGTCAATGTCGTCAAAGTCGTGTATGTCGTCAGTGTCGTCAATGTCGTCAATGTCGTCAAAATCGTCTATGTCGTCAATTTCGTCAATATCGACAATTTCGTCAATTTCATCAATGTCGTCAATGTCGTCAATTTCGTCTACGTCGTCTATGTCGTCAATGTCGTCTATGACGTCAATGTCGTCAATGTCGTCTATGTCGTCAATGTCGTCTATGTCGTCAATGTCATCTATGTCATCAATGTCGTCAAAGTCGTAAATATCGTCTATGTCGTTTATGTCGTCAATGTCGTCATAGTCGTCAATATCTTCTATGTCGTCAATGTCGTCAAAATCGTCTCTGTCGTCAATTTCGTCAATATCGACATTTTCGTCAATGTCATCAATGTCGTCAATGTCGTCAATGTCGTCAATATCGTCTATGTCGTCTATGTCGTCAATGTTGTCAATGTCGTCAAAGTCGACTATGTCGTCTATGTCGTCAATGTTGTCAATGTCGTCAAAGTCGTCTATGTCGTCAATGTCGTCAATGACGTCAATGTCGTCAATGTCTTCAATGCTGTCAATGTTATCAATGTCATACATGTTGTCAATGTCATCTATGTCATCAATGTCGTCAAAGTCGTCAATATCGTCAATGTCGTCAAAGTCGTCAATATCGGTTATGTCGTCTATGTCGTCAATGTCGTCAATGTCGTCTATGTCGTCAATGTCGTCAATGTCGTCTATGTCGTCAATGTCGGCAATGTCGTCAATGACGACAAAGTCGTCAATATCGTCTATGTCATCTATGTCGTCAATGTCGTCAATGTCGTCAAAGTAGTCTATGTCGTCTATGTCGTCATGGTCGTCTATGTCGTCAATGTCGTCAATGTCGTCAATGTCGTTAATGTCGTCTATGTCGTCAATGTCGTCTATGTCGTCAATGTCTTCTATGTCGTCAATGTCGTCAATGTCGTCAAAGTCGTCAAAGACGTCAATATCGTCTATGTCGTCTATGTCGTCAATGTCGTCTATGTCGTCAATGTCGTCTATGTCGTCAAAGTCGTGTATGTCGTCAATGTCGTCAATGGCGCCTTTGTCGTCAATATCGTCAATGTCGTAAAAGTCGTCAATATCGGTTATGTCGTCTATGTCGTCAATGTCGTCAATGTCGTCTATGTCGTCAATGTCGTCAATGTCGTCTATGTCGTGAATATCGGCAATGTCGTCAATGTCGTCAAAGTCGTAAATATCGTCTACGTCTTCTATGTCATCAATTTCGTCTATGTCGTCTATGTCGTCAATATCGTCTATGTCGTCTATGTCGTCAATGTCGTCTATGTCGTCAATGTCGTCTATGTCGTCTATGTCGTCATGGTCGTCTATGTCGTCAATGTCGTCAATGTCGTCAATGTCGTTAATGTCGTCTATGTCGTCAATGTCGTCTATGTCGTCAATGTCTTCTATGTCGTCAATGTCGTCAATGTCGTCAAAGTCGTCAAAGACGTCAATATCGTCTATGTCGTCTATGTCGTCAATGTCGTCAATGTCGTCAAAGTCGTGTATGTCGTCAATGTCGTCAATGACGTCAATGTCGTCAATGTCTTCAATGCTGTCAATGTTGTCAATGTCATACATGTTGTCAATGTCATCTATGTCATCAATGTCGTCAAAGTCGTCAATATCGTCAATGTCGTCAAAGTCGTCAATATCGGTTATGTCGTCTATTTCGTCAATGTCGTCAATGTCGTCTATGTCGTCAATGTCGTCAATGTCGTCTATGTCGTCAATTTCGTCAATATCGACATTTTCGTCAATGTCATCAATGTCGACAATGTCGTCAATTTCGTCTATGTCGTCAATGTCGTCAATGTTGGCTAGGGTATCAATGTCGTCAAAGTCGTCAAAATCGTCTATGTCGTCTATGTCGACAATGTCGTCAATGTCGTCAAAGTCGTCTATGTCGTCAATGTCGTCAATGACGTCAATGTCGTCAATGTCTTCAATGCTGTCAATGTTGTCAATGTCATACATGTTGTCAATGTCATCTATGTCATCAATGTCGTCAAAGTCGTCAATATCGTCAATGTCGTCAAAGTCGTCAATATCGGTTATGTCGTCTATTTCGTCAATGTCGTCAATGTCGTCTATGTCGTCAATGTCGTCAATGTCGTCTATGTCGTCAATGTCGGCAATGTCGTCAATGTCGTCAAAGTCGTCAATATCGTCTATGTCGTCTATGTTGTCAATGTCGTCAATGTCGTCAGAGTAGTCCATGTCGTCAATGTCGTCAATGATGTCAATGTCGGCTATGTTGGCTAGGTTATCAATGTCGTCAAAGTCGTCAATATCGTCTATGTCGTCTATGTCGTCAATGTCGTCAAAGTCATCTATGTCGTCAATGTTGTAAATGTCATCAATGTCGTCAATGTCGTCAAAGTCTTAAATATCGTCTACATCTTCTATGTCATCAAAGTCGTCTATGTCGTCAATGTCGTCAATGACGTCAAAGTCATCAATATCTTCTATGTCGTCTATGTCGTCAATGTCGTCAGTCATCTATGTCGTCAATGTTGTAAATGTCGTCAATGTCGTCAAAGTAGTAAATATCATCTACATCTTCTATGTCATCAATGTCGTCTATGTCGTCTATGTCGTCTATGTCGTCAATATCGTCTATGTCGTCTATGTCGTCAATGTCGTCCATGTCGTCTATGTCGTCAATGTCGTCTATGTCGTCAATGTCGTCAATGTCGTCTATGTCGTCAATGTCGTCAATGTCGTCAATTTCGTCAATGTCTTCAATGCTGTAAATGTTGTCAATGTCATACATGTTGTTTATGTCATCTATGTCGTCAATGTCGTCTATATCGTCAAAGTCGTCAATGTCGTCAAACTTGACAATATCGTCTATGTCGTCAATGTCGTCTATGTCGTCAATGTCGTCTATGTCTTCTATGTCGTCAATATCGTCTATGTCTTCAATGTCGTCAGTGTCGTCAATGTCGTCAATGTCGTCAAAATCGTCTATGTCGTCAGTTTCGTCAATATCGACAATTTCGTCAATTTCATCAATGTCGTCAATGTCTTCAATTTCGTCTATGTCGTCAATGTCGTCTATGTCGTCAATGTCTTCTATGTCGTCAATGTCGTCAATGTCGTCAAAGTCGTCAAAGACGTCAATATCGTCTATGTCGTCTATGTCGTCAATGTCGTCTATGTCGTCAAAGTCGTGTATGTCGTCAATGTCGTCAATGACGTCAATGTCGTCAATGTCTTCAATGCTGTCAATGTTGTCAATGTCATACATGTTGTCAATGTCATCTATGTCATCAATGTCGTCAAAGTCGTCAATATCGTCAATGTCGTCAAAGTCGTCAATATCGGTTATGTCGTCTATTTCGTCAATGTCGTCAATGTCGTCTATGTCGACAATGTCGTCAATGTCGTCTATGTCGTCAATTTCGTCAATATCGACATTTTCGTCAATGTCATCAATGTCGACAATGTCGTCAATTTCGTCTATGTCGTCAATGTCGTCAATGTTGGCTAGGTTATCAATGTCGTCAAAGTCGTCAAAATCGTCTATGTCGTCTATGTCGACAATGTCGTCAATGTCGTCAAAGACGTCTATGTCGTCAATGTCGTCAATGACGTCAATGTCGTCAATGTCTTCAATGCTGTCAATGTTGTCAATGTCATACATGTTGTCAATGTCATCTATGTCATCAATGTCGTCAAAGTCGTCAATATCGTCAATGTCGTCAAAGTCGTCAATATCGGTTATGTCGTCTATTTCGTCAATGTCGTCAATGTCGTCTATGTCGTCAATGTCGTCAATGTCGTCTATGTCGTCAATGTCGGCAATGTCGTCAATGTCGTCAAAGTCGTCAATATCGTCTATGTCGTCTATGTTGTCAATGTCGTCAATGTCGTCAAAGTAGTCCATGTCGTCAATGTCGTCAATGATGTCAATGTCGTCTATGTTGGCTAGGTATCAATGTCGTCAAAGTCGTCAATATCGTCTATGTCGTCTATGTCGTCAATGTCGTCAGTCATCTATTTCGTCAATGTTGTAAATGTCATCAATGTCGTCAATGTCGTCAAAGTCGTAAATATCGTCTACATCTTCTATGTCATCAATGTCGTCTATGTCGTCAATGTCGTCAATGACGTCAAAGTCATCAATATCTTCTATGTCGTCTATGTCTTCAATGTCGTCAAAGTCATCTATGTCGTCAATGTTGTAAATGTCGTCAATGTCGTCAATGTCGTCAAAGTCGTAAATATCGTCTACATCTTCTATGTCATCAATGTCGTCTATGTCGTCTATGTCGTCTATGTCGTCAATATCGTCTATGTCGTCTATGTCGTCAATGTCGTCTATGTCGTCTATGTCGTCAATGTCGTCTATGTCGTCAATGTCGTCAATGTCGTCTATGTCGTCAATGTCGTCAATGTCGTCAATTTCGTCAATGTCTTCAATGCTGTAAATGTTGTCAATGTCATACATGTTGTCTATGTCATCTATGTCGTCAATGTCGTCTATATCGTCAAAGTCGTCAATGTCGACAAACTTGACAATATCGTCTATGTCGTCAATGTCGTCTATGTCGTCAATGTCGTCTATGTCGTCTATGTCGTCAATATCGTCTATGTCTTCAAAGTCGTCAGTGTCGTCAATGTCGTCAATGTCGTCAAAATCGTCTATGTCGTCAGTTTCGTCAATATCGACAATTTCGTCAATTTCATCAATGTCGTCAATGTCCTCAATTTCGTCTATGTCGTCAATGTCGTCAATGTCGTCTATGTCGTCAATGTCGTCTATGTCGTCAATGTCGTCAATGTCGTCAAAGTCGTGTATGTCGTCAATGTCGTCACTGACGTCAATGTCGTCAATGTCTTCAATGCTGTCAATGTTGTCAATGTCATATATGTTGTCAATGTCATCTATGGAATCAATGTCGTCAAAGTCGTAAATATCGTCTATGTCGTTTATGTCGTCAATGTCGTCAATGTCGTCATAGTCGTCAATATCTTCTATGTCGTCAATGACGTCAAAATCGTCTCTGTCGTCAATTTAGTCAATATCGACATTTTCGTCAATGTCATCAATGTCGTCAATGTCGTCAAAGTTGTCTATGTCGTCAATGTCGTCAATGTCGTCAATGTCGTCAAAGTCGTAAATATCGTCTACGTCTTCTATGTCATCAATGTCGTCTGTGTCGTCAATGTCGTCAATGTCGTCAATGTCGTCAAAGTCGTAAATATCATCTATGTCGTCTATGTCGTCAATGTCGTCTATGTCGTTAATGTCGTCAATGTCGTCTATGTCGTCAATGTCGTCAATGACGTCAAAATCATCAATATCGTCTATGTCGTCTATGTCGTCAATGTCGTCAATGTCGTCAAAGTCGTCAATGTCGTCAATGTTGTCAATGTCGTCAATGTCGTCAATGTCGTCAATGTCGTCAATGTCGTCAATGTCGTCAAAGACGTAAATATCGTCTACGTCTTCTATGTCATCAATGTCGTCTATGTCGTCTATGTCGTCAATATCGACTATGTCGTCTATGTCGTCAATGTCGTCTATGTGGTCTATGTCGTCAATGTCGTCAATGACGTCAACGTCATCAATATCGTCTATGTCGTCTATGTCGTCAAAGACGTCAAATTCATCTATGTCGTCTATGTCGTCAATGTTGTCTATGTCGTCTACTTCGCCTCTGTCGTCAATATCGTCTATGTCTTCAATGTCGTCAGTGTCGTTAATGTCGTCAATGTCATCAAAATCGTCTATGTCGTCAATTTCGTCAATATCGACAATTTCGTCAATTTCATCAATGTCGTCAATGTCGTCAATTTCGTCTACGTCGTCTATGTCGTCAATGTCGTCTATGTCGTCAATGTCGTCAATGTCGTCTATGTCGTCAATGTCGTCTATGTCGTCAATGTCTTCTATGTCGTCAATGTCGTCAATGTCGTCAATGTCGTCAAAGTCGTCAAAGACGTCAATATCGTCTATGTCGTCTATGTCGTCAATGTCGTCAATGTTGTCAAAGTCGTGTATGTCGTCAATGTCGTCAATGACGTCAATGTCGTCAATGTCTTCAATGCTGTCAATGTTATCAATGTCATACATGTTGTCAATGTCATCTATGTCATCAATGTCGTCAAAGTCGTCAATATCGTCAATGTCGTCAAAGTCGTCAATATCGGTTATGTCGTCTATGTCGTCAATGTCGTCAATGTCGTCTATGTCGTCAATGTCGTCAATGTCGTCTATGTCGTCAATGTCGGCAATGTCGTCAATGTCGTCAAAGTCGTCAATATCGTCTATGTCATCTATGTCGTCAATGTCGTCAATGTCGTCAAAGTAGTCCATGTCGTCAATGTCGTCAATGATGGCAATGTCGTCTATGTTGGCTAGGTTATCAATGTCGTCAAAGTCGTCAATATCGTCTGTCGTCTATGTCGTCAATGTCGTCAATGTCGTCAAAGTCGTTATTTCGTCAATGTCATCAATGACGTCAATGTCGTCAATGTCTTCAATGCTGTCAATGTTGTCAATGTCATACATGTTGTCTATGTCATCTATTTCGTCAAAGTCGTAAATATCATCTATGTCGTCTATGTCGTCAATGTCGTCTATGTCGTCAATGTCGTCTAAGTCGTCAATGTCGTCAATGACGTCAAAGTCGTCAATATCATCTATGTCGTCTATGTCATCAATGTCGTCAAAGGCGTCTATATCGTCTATGTCGTCTATGTAGTCAATGTCGCAAAGACGTCTATGTTGTCTAGTTCGTCAATGTCGTCAATGGCGTCTTTGTCGTCAATATCGTCAATGTCGTCAAAGTCGTCAATATCGGTTATGTCGTCTATGTCGTCAATATCGTCAATGTCGTCTATGTCGTCAATGTCGTCAACGTCGTCTATGTCGTCAATGTCGTCAATGGCGCCTTTGTCGTCAATATCGTCAATGTCGTAAAAGTCGTCAATATCGGTAATGTCGTCTATGTCGTCAATGTCGTCAATGTCGTCTATGTCGTCAATGTCGTCAATGTCGTCTATGTCGTCAATGTCGGCAATGTCGTCAATGTCGTCAAAGTCGTAAATATCGTCTACGTCTTCTATGTCATTAATGTCGTCTATGTCGTCTATGTCGTCAATGTCGTCTATGTCGTCAATGTCGTCAATGTCGTCAATGTCGTTAATGTCGTCTATGTTGTCAATGTCGTCTATGTCGTCAATGTCTTCTATGTCGTCAATGTCGTCAATGTCGTCAAAGTCGTCAAAGACGTCAATATCGTCTATGTCGTCTATGTCGTCAATGTCGTCTATGTCGTCAAAGTCGTGTATGTCGTCAATGTCGTCAATGACGTCAATGTCGTCAATGTCTTCAATGCTGTCAATGTTGTCAATGTCATATATGTTGTCAATGTCATCTATGTCATCAATGTCGACAAAGTCGTAAATATCGTCTATGTCGTTTATGTCGTCAATGTCGTCATAGTTGTCAATATCTTCTATGTCGTCAATGTCGTCAAAATCGTCTCTGTCGTCAATTTCGTCAATATCGACATTTTCGTCAATGTCATTAATGTCGTCAATGTCGTCAATTTCGTCTATGTCATCAATGTCGTCAATGTTGGCTAGGTTATCAATGTCGTCAAAGTCGTCAAAATCGTCTATGTCGTCTATGTCGACAATGTCGTCAATGTCGTCAAAGTCGTCTATGTCGTCAATGTCGTCAATGACGTCAATGTCTTCAATGTCATCAATGCTGTCAATGTTGTCAATGTCATACATGTTGTCAATGTCATCTATGTCATCAATGTCAAAGTCGTCAATATCGTCAATGTCGTCAAAGTCGTCAATATCGGTTATGTCGTCTATTTCGTCAATGTCGTCAATGTCCTCTATGTCGTCTATGTCGTCAATGTCGTCTATGTCGTCAATGTCGGCAATGTCGTCAATGTCGTCAAAGTCGTCAATATCGTCTATGTCGTCTATGTTGTCAATGTCGTCAATGTCGTCAAAGTAGTCCATGTCGTCAATGTCGTCAATGATGTCAATGTCGTCTATGTTGGCTAGGTTATCAATGTCGTCAAAGTCGTCAATATCGTCTATGTCGTCTATGTCGTCATTGTCGTCAATGTCGTCAAAGTCGTTATTTCGTCAATATCGTCAAAGTCGTCAATATCGTCTATGTCGTCTATGTCGTCAATATCGTCAATGTCGTCAAAGTAGTCCATGTCGTCAATGTCGTCAATGATGTCAATGTCGTCTATGTTGGCTAGGTTATCAATGTCGTCAAAGTCGTCAATATCGGTTATGTCGTCTATGTCGGCAATGTCGTCAATGTCGTCAAAGTCGTCAATATCGTCTATGTCGTCTATGTCGCCCATGTCGTCAATATCGTCAAAGTCGTTATTTCGTCAATGTCGTCAATGTCGTCAATGTCGTCAATGTCTTCAATGCTGTCAATGTTGTCAATGTCATACATGTTGTCTATGTCATCTATGTCGTCAAAGTCGTAAATATCATCTATGTCGTCAATGTCGTCAATGTCGTCTATGTCGTCAATGTCGTCTATGTCGTCATGTCGTCAATGACGTCAAAGTCATCAATATCGTCTATGTCGTCTATGTCGTCAATGTCGTCTATGTCGTCAAAGTCGTCTATGTCGTAAATGTTGTCAATGTCGTCAATGTCGTCAATGTCGTCAAAGTCGTAAATATCGCCTACGTCTTCTATGTCATCAATGTCGTCTGTGTCGTCAATGTCGTCAAAGTCGTATATATCATCTATGTCGTCTATGTCGTCAATGTCGTCTATGTCGTTAATTTCGTCAATGTCGTCTATGTCGTCAATGTCGTCAATGACATCAAAGTCATCAATATCGTCTATGTCGTCTATGTCGTCAATGTCGTCAAAGTCATCTATGTCGTCAATGTTGTAAATGTCGTCAATGTCGTCAATGTCGTCAAAGTCGTAAATATCGTCTACATCTTCTATGTCATCAATGTCGTCTATGTCGTCTATGTCGTCAATATCGTCTATGTCGTCTATGTCGTCAATGTCGTCTATGTCATCTATGTCGTCAATGTCGTCTATGTCGTCAATGTCGTCAATGTCGTCTATGTCGTCAATGTCGTCAATGTCGTCTATTTCGTCAATGTCTTCAATGCTGTAAATGTTGTCAATGTCATACATGTTGTCTATGTCATCTATGTCGTCAATGTCGTCTATATCGTCAAAGTCGTCAATGTCGTCAAACTTGACAATATCGTCTATGTCGTCAATGTCGTCTATGTCGTCAATGTCGTCTATGTCGTCTATGTCGTCAATATCGTCTATGTCTTCAATGTCGTCAGTGTCGTCAATGTCGTCAATGTCGTCAAAATCGTCTATGTCGGCAGTTTCGTCAATATCGACAATTTCGTCAATTTCACCAATGTCGTCAATGTCGTCAATTTCGTCTATGTCGTCAATGTCGTCAATGTCGTCTATGTCGTCAATGTCGTCAATGTCGTCTATGTCGTCAATGTTGTCTATGTCGTCAATGTCTTCTATGTCGTCAATGTCGTCAATGTCGTCAAGGTCGTCAAAGACGTCAATATCCTCTATGTCGTCTATGTCGTCAATGTCGTCAATGTCGTCAAAGTCGTGTATGTCGTCAATGTGGTCACTGACGTCAATGTCGTCAATGTCTTCAATGCTGTCAATGTTGTCAATGTCATATATGTTGTCAATGTCATCTATGTCATCAATGTCGTCAAAGTCGTAAATATCGTCTATGTCGTTTATGTCGTCAATGTCGTCAATGTCGTCATAGTCGTCAATATCTTCTATGTCGTCAATGTCGTCAAAATCGTCTCTGTCGTCAATTTCGTCAATATCGACATTTTCGTCAATGTCATCAATGTCGTCAATGTCGTCAATTTCGTCTATGTCGTCAATGTCGTCAATGTTGGCTAGGTTATCAATGTCGTCAAAGTCGTCAATATCGTCTATGTCGTCTATGTCGTCATTGTCGTCAATGTCGTCAAAGTCGTTATTTCGTCAATATCGTCAAAGTCGTCAATATCGGTTATGTCGTCTATTTCGTCAATGTCGTCAATGTCCTCTATGTCGTCTATGTCGTCTATGTGGTCTATGTCGTCAATGTCGTCAATGACGTCAACGTCATCAATATCGTCTATGTCGTCTATGTCGTCAAAGACGTCAAATTCATCTATGTCGTCTATGTCGTCAATGTTGTCTATGTCGTCTACTTCGCCTCTGTCGTCAATATCGTCTATGTCTTCAATGTCGTCAGTGTCGTTAATGTCGTCAATGTCATCAAAATCGTCTATGTCGTCAATTTCGTCAATATCGACAATTTCGTCAATTTCATCAATGTCGTCAATGTCGTCAATTTCGTCTACGTCGTCTATGTCGTCAATGTCGTCTATGTCGTCAATGTCGTCAATGTCGTCTATGTCGTCAATGTCGTCTATGTCGTCAATGTCTTCTATGTCGTCAATGTCGTCAATGTCGTCAATGTCGTCAAAGTCGTCAAAGACGTCAATATCGTCTATGTCGTCTATGTCGTCAATGTCGTCAATGTCGTCAAAGTCGTGTATGTCGTCAATGTCGTCAATGACGTCAATGTCGTCAATGTCTTCAATGCTGTCAATGTTATCAATGTCATACATGTTGTCAATGTCATCTATGTCATCAATGTCGTCAAAGTCGTCAATATCGTCAATGTCGTCAAAGTCGTCAATATCGGTTATGTCGTCTATGTCGTCAATGTCGTCAATGTCGTCTATGTCGTCAATGTCGTCAATGTCGTCTATGTCGTCAATGTCGGCAATGTCGTCAATGTCGTCAAAGTCGTCAATATCGTCTATGTCATCTATGTCGTCAATGTCGTCAATGTCGTCAAAGTAGTCCATGTCGTCAATGTCGTCAATGATGGCAATGTCGTCTATGTTGGCTAGGTTATCAATGTCGTCAAAGTCGTCAATATCGTCTATGTCGTCTATGTCGTCAATGTCGTCAATGTCGTCAAAGTCGTTATTTCGTCAATGTCATCAATGACGTCAATGTCGTCAATGTCTTCAATGCTGTCAATGTTGTCAATGTCATACATGTTGTCTATGTCATCTATTTCGTCAAAGTCGTAAATATCATCTATGTCGTCTATGTCGTCAATGTCGTCTATGTCGTCAATGTCGTCTAAGTCGTCAATGTCGTCAATGACGTCAAAGTCGTCAATATCATCTATGTCGTCTATGTCATCAATGTCGTCAAAGGCGTCTATATCGTCTATGTCGTCTATGTAGTCAATGTCGCAAAGACGTCTATGTTGTCTAGTTCGTCAATGTCGTCAATGGCGTCTTTGTCGTCAATATCGTCAATGTCGTCAAAGTCGTCAATATCGGTTATGTCGTCTATGTCGTCAATATCGTCAATGTCGTCTATGTCGTCAATGTCGTCAACGTCGTCTATGTCGTCAATGTCGTCAATGGCGCCTTTGTCGTCAATATCGTCAATGTCGTAAAATTCGTCAATATCGGTAATGTCGTCTATGTCGTCAATGTCGTCAATGTCGTCTATGTCGTCAATGTCGTCAATGTCGTCTATGTCGTCAATGTCGGCAATGTCGTCAATGTCGTCAAAGTCGTAAATATCGTCTACGTCTTCTATGTCATTAATGTCGTCTATGTCGTCTATGTCGTCAATGTCGTCTATGTCGTCAATGTCGTCAATGTCGTCAATGTCGTTAATGTCGTCTATGTTGTCAATGTCGTCTATGTCGTCAATGTCTTCTATGTCGTCAATGTCGTCAATGTCGTCAAAGTCGTCAAAGACGTCAATATCGTCTATGTCGTCTATGTCGTCAATGTCGTCTATGTCGTCAAAGTCGTGTATGTCGTCAATGTCGTCAATGACGTCAATGTCGTCAATGTCTTCAATGCTGTCAATGTTGTCAATGTCATATATGTTGTCAATGTCATCTATGTCATCAATGTCGACAAAGTCGTAAATATCGTCTATGTCGTTTATGTCGTCAATGTCGTCATAGTTGTCAATATCTTCTATGTCGTCAATGTCGTCAAAATCGTCTCTGTCGTCAATTTCGTCAATATCGACATTTTCGTCAATGTCATTAATGTCGTCAATGTCGTCAATTTCGTCTATGTCATCAATGTCGTCAATGTTGGCTAGGTTATCAATGTCGTCAAAGTCGTCAAAATCGTCTATGTCGTCTATGTCGACAATGTCGTCAATGTCGTCAAAGTCGTCTATGTCGTCAATGTCGTCAATGACGTCAATGTCTTCAATGTCATCAATGCTGTCAATGTTGTCAATGTCATACATGTTGTCAATGTCATCTATGTCATCAATGTCAAAGTCGTCAATATCGTCAATGTCGTCAAAGTCGTCAATATCGGTTATGTCGTCTATTTCGTCAATGTCGTCAATGTCCTCTATGTCGTCTATGTCGTCAATGTCGTCTATGTCGTCAATGTCGGCAATGTCGTCAATGTCGTCAAAGTCGTCAATATCGTCTATATCGTCTATGTTGTCAATGTCGTCAATGTCGTCAAAGTAGTCCATGTCGTCAATGTCGTCAATGATGTCAATGTCGTCTATGTTGGCTAGGTTATCAATGTCGTCAAAGTCGTCAATATCGTCTATGTCGTCTATGTCGTCATTGTCGTCAATGTCGTCAATGTCGTTATTTCGTCAATATCGTCAAAGTCGTCAATATCGTCTATGTCGTCTATGTCGTCAATATCGTCAATGTCGTCAAAGTAGTCCATGTCGTCAATGTCGTCAATGATGTCAATGTCGTCTATGTTGGCTAGGTTATCAATGTCGTCAAAGTCGTCAATATCGGTTATGTCGTCTATGTCGGCAATGTCGTCAATGTCGTCAAAGTCGTCAATATCGTCTATGTCGTCTATGTCGCCCATGTCGTCAATATCGTCAAAGTCGTTATTTCGTCAATGTCGTCAATGTCGTCAATGTCGTCAATGTCTTCAATGCTGTCAATGTTGTCAATGTCATACATGTTGTCTATGTCATCTATGTCGTCAAAGTCGTAAATATCATCTATGTCGTCAATGTCGTCAATGTCGTCTATGTCGTCAATGTCGTCTAAGTCGTCATGTCGTCAATGACGTCAAAGTCATCAATATCGTCTATGTCGTCTATGTCGTCAATGTCGTCTATGTCGTCAAAGTCGTCTATGTCGTAAATGTTGTCAATGTCGTCAATGTCGTCAATGTCGTCAAAGTCGTAAATATCGCCTACGTCTTCTATGTCATCAATGTCGTCTGTGTCGTCAATGTCGTCAAAGTCGTATATATCATCTATGTCGTCTATGTCGTCAATGTCGTCTATGTCGTTAATTTCGTCAATGTCGTCTATGTCGTCAATGTCGTCAATGACATCAAAGTCATCAATATCGTCTATGTCGTCTATGTCGTCAATGTCGTCAAAGTCATCTATGTCGTCAATGTTGTAAATGTCGTCAATGTCGTCAATGTCGTCAAAGTCGTAAATATCGTCTACATCTTCTATGTCATCAATGTCGTCTATGTCGTCTATGTCGTCAATATCGTCTATGTCGTCTATGTCGTCAATGTCGTCTATGTCATCTATGTCGTCAATGTCGTCTATGTCGTCAATGTCGTCAATGTCGTCTATGTCGTCAATGTCGTCAATGTCGTCTATTTCGTCAATGTCTTCAATGCTGTAAATGTTGTCAATGTCATACATGTTGTCTATGTCATCTATGTCGTCAATGTCGTCTATATCGTCAAAGTCGTCAATGTCGTCAAACTTGACAATATCGTCTATGTCGTCAATGTCGTCTATGTCGTCAATGTCGTCTATGTCGTCTATGTCGTCAATATCGTCTATGTCTTCAATGTCGTCAGTGTCGTCAATGTCGTCAATGTCGTCAAAATCGTCTATGTCGGCAGTTTCGTCAATATCGACAATTTCGTCAATTTCATCAATGTCGTCAATGTCGTCAATTTCGTCTATGTCGTCAATGTCGTCAATGTCGTCTATGTCGTCAATGTCGTCAATGTCGTCTATGTCGTCAATGTTGTCTATGTCGTCAATGTCTTCTATGTCGTCAATGTCGTCAATGTCGTCAAGGTCGTCAAAGACGTCAATATCCTCTATGTCGTCTATGTCGTCAATGTCGTCAATGTCGTCAAAGTCGTGTATGTCGTCAATGTGGTCACTGACGTCAATGTCGTCAATGTCTTCAATGCTGTCAATGTTGTCAATGTCATATATGTTGTCAATGTCATCTATGTCATCAATGTCGTCAAAGTCGTAAATATCGTCTATGTCGTTTATGTCGTCAATGTCGTCAATGTCGTCATAGTCGTCAATATCTTCTATGTCGTCAATGTCGTCAAAATCGTCTCTGTCGTCAATTTCGTCAATATCGACATTTTCGTCAATGTCATCAATGTCGTCATTGTCGTCAATTTCGTCTATGTCGTCAATGTCGTCAATGTTGGCTAGGTTATCAATGTCGTCAAATTCGTCAATATCGTCTATGTCGTCTATGTCGTCAATGTTGTCAATGTCATCAAAGTCGTCTATGTCGTCAATGTCGTCAATGACGTCAATGTCGTCAATGTCTTCAATGCTGTCATTGTTATCAATGTCATACATGTTGTCAATGTCATCTATGTCATCAATGTCGTCAAAGTCGTCAATATCGTCAATGTCGTCAGAGTCGTCAATATCGGTTATGTCGTCTATGTCGTCAATGTCGTCAATGTCGTCTATGTCGTCAATGTCGTCAATGTCGTCTATGTCGTCAATGTCGGCAATGTCGTCAATGTCGTCAAAGTCGTCAATATCGTCTATTTCATCTATGTCGTCAATGTCGTCAATGTCGTCAAAGTAGTCCATGTCGTCAATGTCGTCAATGATGGCAATGTCGTCTATGTTGGCTAGGTTATCAATGTCGTCATAGTCGTCAATATCGTCTATGTCGTCTATGTCGTCTATGTCGTCAATGTCGTCAATGTCGTCAAAGTCGTTATTTCGTCAATGTCATCAATGACGTCAATGTCGTCAATGTCTTCAATGCTGTCAATGTTGTCAATGTCATACATGTTGTCTATGTCATCTATTTCGTCAAAGTCGTAAATATCATCTATGACGTCTATGTCGTCAATGACGTCTATGTCGTCAATGTCGTCTAAGTCGTCAAAGTCGTCAATGACGTCAAAGTCATCAATATCGTCTATGTCGTCTATGTCCTTAATGTCGTCAAAGGCGTCTATATCGTCTATGTCGTCTATGTAGTCAATGTCGCAAAGACGTCTATGTTGTCTAGTTCGTCAATGTCGTCAATGGCGTCTTTGTCGTCAATATCGTCAATGTCGTCAAAGTCGTCAATATCGGTTATGTCGTCTATGTCGTCAATATCGTCAATGTCGTCTATGTCGTCAATGTCGTCAACGTCGTCTATGTCGTCAATGTCGTCAAAGGCGCCTTTGTTGTCAATATCGTCAATGTCGTAAAAGTCGTCAATATCGGTTATGTCGTCTATGTCGACAAAGTCGTCAATGTCGTCTATGTCGTCAATGTCGTCAATGTCGTCTATGTCGTCAATGTCGGCTATGTCGTCAATGTCGACAAAGTCGTAAATATCGTCTACGTCTTCTATGTCATCAATGTCGTCTATGTCGTCTATGTCGTCAATATAGTCTATGTCGTCTATGTCGTCAATGTCGTCTATGTCGTCTATGTCGTCAATGTCGTCTATGTCGTCAATGTCGTCAAAGTCGTCAATGTCGTTAATGTCGTCTATGTCGTCAATGTCGTCTATGTCGTCAATGTCTTCTATGTCGTCAATGTCGTCAATGTCGTCAAAGTCGTCAAAGACGTCAATATCGTCTATGTCGTCAATGTCGTCTATGTCGTCAAAGTCGTGTATGTCGTCAATGTCGTCAATGACGTCAATGTCGTCAATGTCTTCAATGCTGTCAATGTTGTCAATGTCATATATGTTGTCAATGTCATCTATGTCATCAATGTCGACAAAGTCGTAAATATCGTCTATGTCGTTTATGTCGTCAATATCGTCAATGTCGTCATAGTTGTCAATATCTTCTATATCGTCAATGTCGTCAAAATCGTCTCTGTCGTCAATTTCGTCAGTATCGACATTTTCGTCAATGTCATCAATGTCGTCAATGTCGTCAATTTCGTCTATGTCGTCAATGTCGTCAATGTTGGCTAGGTTATCAATGTCGTCAAAGTCGTCAAAATCGTCTATGTCGTCTATGTCGACAATGTCGTCAATGTCGTCAAAGTCGTCTATGTCGTCAATGTCGTCAATGACGTCAATGTCGTCAATGTCTTCAATGCTGTCAATGTTGTCAATGTCATACCTGTTGTCAATGTCATCTATGTCATCAATGTCGTCAAAGTCGTCAATATCGTCAATGTCGTCAAAGTCGTCAATATCGGTTATGTCTTCTATTTCTTCAATGTCGTCAATGTCGTCAATGTCGTCAATGTCGTCAATGTCGTAAATATCGTCTACGTCTTCTATGTAATCAATGTCGTCTGTGTCTTCAATGTCGTCAAAGTCGTCAATGTCGTCAAATTCGTAAATATCATCTATGTCGTCTATGTCGTCAATGTCGTCTATGTCGTTAATGTCGTCAATGTCGTCTATGTCGTCAATGTCGTCAATGACGTCAAAGTCATCAATATCGTCTATGTCGTCTATGTCGTCAATGTCGTCAATGTCGTCAAAGTCATCTATGTCGTCAATGTTGACAAAGTCTTCAATGTCGTCAATGTCGTCAATGTCGTCAAAGTCGTAAATATCGTCTACGTCTTCTGTGTCATCAATGTCGTCTATGTCGACTATGTAGTCAATATCGTCTATGTCGTCTATGTCGTCAATGTCGTCAATGTCGTCTATGTCGTCTATGTCGTCAATATCGTCTATGTCGTCTATGTCGTCTACGTCTTCTATGTCATCAATGTCGTCTATGTCGTCTATGTCGTCAATATCGTCTATGTCGTCTATGTCGTCAATGTCGTCTATGTCTTCAATGTCGTCAATGTCGTCAAAGTCGTCAAAGACGTCCATATCGTCTATGTCTTCTGTGTCGTCAATGTTGTCTATGTCGTCTACTTCGCCTATGTCGTCAATATCGTCTATGTCTTTAAAGTCGTCAGTGTCGTCAATGTCGTCAATGTCGTCAAAATCGTCTATGTCGTCAATTTCGTCAATATCGACATTTTCGTCAATGTCACCAATGTCGTCAATGTCGTCAATTTCGTCTATGTCGTCAATGTCGTCGATGTTGGCTAGGTTTTCAATGTCGTCAAAGTCGTCAATATCGTCTATGTCGTCTATGTCGTCAATGTCGTCAATGTCGTCAAAGTCGGCTATGTCGTCAATGTCGTCAATGACGTCAAGGTCGTCAATGTCTTCAATGCTGTCAATGTTGTCAATGTCATACATGTTGTCAATGTCATCTATGTCATCAATGTCGTCAAAGTCGTAAATATCATCTATGTCGTTTATGTCGTCAATGTCGTCAAAGTCGTCAATATCTTCTATGTCGTCAATGTCGTCAATTTCGTCAATGTCGTCAAAGGCGTCAATGTCGTCTATGTCGTCTATGTAGTCAATGTCATCAAAGACGTCTATGTCGTCTAGTTCGTCAATGTCGTCAATGGCGTCTTTGTCGTCAATATCGTCAATGTCGTCAAAGACGTCAATATCGGTTATGTCGTCTATGTCGTCAATGTCGTCAATGTCGTCATTGTCGTCTATGTCGTCAATGTCGTCAATGTCGTCTATGTCGTCAATGTCGTCAATGTCGTCAAAGTCGTCAATATCGTCTATGTCGTCTATGTCGTCAATGTCGTCAATGTCGTCAAAGTAGTCCATGTCGTCAATGTCGTCAATGTCGTCAAAGCCGTTATTTCGTCAATGTCGTCAATGACGTCAATGTCGTCAATGTCTTCAATGCTGTCAATGTTGTCAATGTCATACATGTTGTCTATGTCATCTATGTCGTCAAAGTCGTAAATATCATCTATGTCGTCTATGTCGTCAATGTCGACTTTGTCGTCAATGTCGTCAATGTCGTCTATGTCGTCAATGTCGTCAATGACGTCAAAGTAATCAATATCGTCAATATCGTCAATGTCGTCAAAGTCGTAAATATCATCCATGTCGTCTATGTCGTCAATGTCGTCTATGTCGTTAATGTCGTCAATGTCGTCTATGTCGTCAATGTCGTCAATGACGTCAAAGTCATCAATATCGTCTATGTCGTCTATGTCGTCACTGTCGTCAATGTCGTCAAAGTCGTCAATGTCGTCAATGTTGTCAATGTCGTCAATGTCGTCAATGTCGTCAAAGCCGTCAATGTAGTCAAAGTCGTAAAAATCGTCTACGTCTTCTATGTCATCAATGTCGTCTATGTCGTCTATGTCGTCAATATCGTCTATGTCGTCTATGTCGTCAATGTCGTCAATGTCGTCTATGTCGTCTATGTCGTCAATATCGTCTATGTCGTCTATGTTGTCTACGTCTTCTATTTCATCAATGTCGTCTATGTCGTCTATGTCGTCAATATCGTCTATGTCGTCTATGTCGTCAATGTCGTCTATGTCGTCAAAGTCGTCAAAGACGTCAATATCGTCTATGTCGTCTATGTCGTCAATGTTGTCTATGTTGTATACTTCGCCTATGTCGTCAATATCGTCTATGTCTTTAATGTCGTCAGTGTCGTCAATGTCGTCAATGTCGTCAAAATTGTCTATGTCGTCTATTTCGTTAATATCGACATTTTCGTCAATGTCATCAATGTCGTCAATTTCGTCTATGTCGTCAATGTCGTCAATGTTGGCTAGGTTTTCAATGTCAAAGTCGTCAATATCGTCTATGTCGTTTATGTCGTCAATGTCGTCAATGTCGTCAAAGTCGTCTATGTCGTCAATGTCGTCAATGACGTCAATGTCGTCAATGTCTTCAATGCTATCAATGTTGTCAATGTCATACATGTTGTCAATGTCATCTATGTCATCAATGTCGTCAAAGTCGTAAATATCGGCTATGTCGTTTATGTCGTCAATGTCGTCAAAGTCGTCAATATCTGCTATGTCGTCTATATCGTCAATGTCGTCAATTTCGTCAATGTCGTCAAAGGCGTCAATATCGTCTATGTCGTCTATGTAGTCAATGTCATCAAAGACGTCTATGTCGTCCAGTTCGTCAATGTCGTCAATGGCGTCTTTGTCGTCAATATCGCCATTGTCGTCAGAGTCGTCAATATCGGTTATGTCGTCTATGACGTCAATGTCGTCAATGTCGTCAATGTCGTCATTGTCGTCTATGTCGTCAATGTCGTCAATGTCGTCTATGTCGTCAATGTCGTCAATGTCGTCAATGTCGTCAAAGTCGTCAATATCGTCTATGTCGTCTATGTCGTCAATGTCGTCAATGTCGTCAAAGTAGTCCATGTCGTCAATGTCGTCAATGACGTCAATGTCGTCAATGTTGGCTAGGTTATCAATGTCGTCAAAGTCGTCAATATCGTCTATGTCGTCAATGTCGTCAATGTCGTCGGAGTCGTCTATGTCGTCAATCTCGTCCATGTCGTCAATGTCGTCAATGTCGTTAATGTCGTCAATGTCGTCTATGTCGTCAATGTCGTCTATGTCGTCTATGACGTCAATATCGTCAATGTCGTCAATGTCGTCTATGTCGTCAATGTCGTCAATGTCGTCTATGTCGTCAATATCGTCAATGTCGTCAAAGTCATCAATATCGTCTATGTCGTCAATGACGTCAATGTCGTCTATGTCGTCAATTTCGTCAATGTCATCTATGTCGTCAATGTCGTCAACGTAATTAATGTCGTCGAAGTCGTCAATATCGTCAATGTCGTCCATTTCGTCAATGTCGTCAATGTCGTCAAAGTCGTCTATGTCGTCAATGTCGTCAATTATGTTAATGTCGTCAATGTCTTCAATGCTGTCAATGTTGTCAATGTCATACATGTTGTCTATGTCATCTATGTCGTCAATGTCGTCAATATCGTCAATGTCGTCAAAGTCGTCAAAGTCGTCAATATCGTCTATGTCCTCAAGTTCGTCTATGTCGTCTATTTCGTCTATGTCGTCAATATCGTCAATGTCGTCAATGTCGTCAATGTCGTCAATGTCGTCTATGTCGTCAATGTCGTCGATTTCGTCAATTTCGTCAATGTCGTCAAAGTCGCCAATATCATCTATGTCGTCTATGTCGTCAATGTCGTCAATGACGTCAATGTCGTCAATGACGTCAATGTCGTCAATGACGTCAATGTCGTCAATGTCTTCAATGCTGTCAATATTGTCAATGTCATACATGTTGTCTACTTCATCTATGTCGTCAACGTCGTCAATGTCGTCTATGTCGTCAATGTCGTCAATGTCGTCAATATCGTCTATGTCGTCTATGTACTAAATGTCGTCGAAGACGTCTATGTCGTCTAGTTCGTTAATGTCGTCAATGGCATCTTTGTCGTCAATATCGTCAATGTCGTCAATGTCGTAAATATCGTCAACGTCGTGTATCTCATGAATGTCGTCAATGTCGTCTATGTCGTCAAAGTCGTCAATGTCTTCAAAGTCGTCAAAGACGTCAATATCGTCTATGTTGTCTATGTCGTCAATGTTGTCTATGTCGTCTACTTCGCCTATGTCGTCAATACCTTTTATAACTTCAATGTCGTCAGTGTCGTCAATGTCGTCAAAATCGTCTATGTCGTCAATTTCGTCAATATCGACATTTCCGTCAATGTCATCAATGTCGTCAATGTCGTCAATTTCGTCTATGTCGTCAATGTCGTCAATGTTGGCTAGGTTATCAATGTCGTCAAAGTCGTCAATATCGTCTATGTCGTCATTGTCGTCAATGTCGTCAAAGTGGTCTATGTCGTCAATGTCGACCATGACATCAATGTCGTCAATGTCTTCAATGCTGTCAATGTTGTCAATGTCATACATTTTGACAATATCATCTATGTCATCAATGTCGTCAAAGTCGTAAATATCGTCTATGTCGTTTATGTCGTCAATGTCGTCAATGTCGTCATAGTCGTCAATATCTTCTATGTCGTCTATGTCGTCAATGTCGTCAATTTCGTCAATGTTGTCAAAGGCGTAAATATCGTCTATGTCTTCTATGTAGTCAATGTCGTCAAAGACGTCTATGTTGTCTAGTTCGTCAATGTCGGCAATGGCGTTTATGTCGTCAATATCGTCAATGTCCTCAAAGTCGTCAATATCTTTTATGTCGTCCATGTCGTCAATGTCATCAATGTCGTCAATATCGTCTATGTCGTCAATGTCGTCAAAGTCGTCAATATCGTCTATGTCGTCATTGTCGTCAATGTCGTCAAAGTGGTCTATGTCGTCAATGTCGACCATGACATCAATGTCGTCAATGTCTTCAATGCTGTCAATGTTGTCAATGTCATACATTTTGACAATGTCATCTATGTCATCAATGTCGTCAAAGTCGTCAATAACGTCTATGTCGTCTATGTCGTCAATGTCGTCAATGTCGTCATTGTCGTCAAAGTAGTCCATGTCGTCAATGTCGTCAATGATGTCAATGTCGTCAATGTTGGCTAGGTTATCAATGTCGTCAAAGTCGTCTATATCGTCTAGTCGTCAATGTCGTCAATGTCGTCAAAGTGTCTAAGTCGTCAATGTCGTCAATGTCGTCAATGACGTCAATGTCGTCAATGTCTTCAAAGTCGTCAATATCGTCTATGTCGTCAATGTCGTCAATGTCGTCTATGCCGTCAATGTCGGCAATGTCGTCTATGTCGTCAATGTCTTCAAAACTGTCAATGTTGTCAATGTCATACATGATGTCTATGTCATCTATGTTGTCAATGTCGTCAAAGTAAATATCGTCTATGTCGTCAATATCGTCTATGTCGTCTATGTCGTCAATGTCGTCAATGTCGTCTATGGCGTCAATGTCGTCAAAGTCGTCAAAGTCGTCAATTACGTCTATGTCGTCTATGTAGTCAATGTCGTCAAAGACGGCTATGTCGTCTAGTTCGTCAATTTCGTCAATGGCGTCTTTGTCGTCAATATCGTCAATGTCGTCAAAGTCGTCAATATCGTTTATGTCGTCTATATTGTCAATGTGGTCAATGTCGTCAATCTCGTCAATGTCGTCAAAGTCGTCAATTTGGTTTATGTCGTCTATGTCGTCAATGTCGTCAAAGTCGTCAAAGTAGTCTATGTCGTCAATGTCTGCAATGACGTCAATGTCGTCAATGTCTTCAATGCTGTCAATGGTGTTAATGTCATACATGTTGTCTATGTCATCTATGTCATCAAAGTCGTCTATGTCGTCAATGTTGTCAATGTCGTCAATGTCGTCAATGTCGTCAATGTCGTCAAAGTCGTAAATATCGTCTACGTCTTCTATGTCATCAATGTCGTCTGTGTCGTCAATGTCGTCAAAGTCGTCAATATCATCTATGTCGTCAATGTCGTCAATGTCGTCAAGGTCGTCAATGTCGTCAATGTCGTCAATATCGTCAATGTCGTCAATGTCGTCAATGTCTTCTATCTAGTCAATGTCGTCAAAGTCGTCAAGGTCGTCAATATCGTTTATGTCGTCTATGTCGTCAATGTCGTCAATGTCGTCTATGTCGTCAATGTCGTCAATGTCGTCTATGTCGTCAATGTCGTGAATGTCGTCAATGTCGTCAAAGTCGTCAATATGGTCTATGTCGTCTATGTCGTCGATGTAGTCAAAGTAGTCTATGTCGTCAATGTTGGCGATGACGTCAATGTCGTCAATGTCTTCAATGCTGTCAATGTTGTCAATGTCATACATGTTGTCAATGTCATCTATGTCATCAATGTCGTCAAAGTCGTAAATATCGTAAATGTCGTTTATGTCGTCAATGTCAACATAGTCGTCAATATCTTCTATGTCGTCAATGTCGTCAATTTCGTCAATGTCGTCAAAGGCGTCATATCATCTATGTCGTCTATGTAGTCAATGTCGTCAAAGACGTCTATGTCATCTAGTTCGTCAATGTCTTAATTGGCGTCTTTGTCGTCAATATCGTCAATGTCGTCAAAGTCGTCAATATCGGTTTTGTCGTCTATGTCGTCAATATCGTCAATGTCGTCTATGTCGTCAATGTTGTCAATGTCGTCTATGTCGTCAATGTCGTCAATGTCGTCAATGGCGTCTTTGTTGTCAATATCGTCAATGTCGTCGAAGTCGTCAATATCGGTTATGTCGTCTATGTCGTCAATGTCGTCAATGTCGTCTTTGTCGTCAATGTCGTCATTGTCGTCTATGTCGTCAATATCGTCAATGTCGTCTATGTCGTCAATGTTGTCAATGTCGTCTATGTCGTCAATGTCGTCAATGTCGTCAATGGCGTCTTTGTTGTCAATATCGTCAATGTCGTCAAAGTCGTCAATATCGGTTATGTCGTCTATGTCGTCAATGTCGTCAATGTCGTCTTTGTCGTCAATGTCGTCATTGTCGTCTATGTCGTCTATGTCGTCAATGTCGTCAATGTCGTCAAAGTAGTCCATGTCGTCAATGTCGTCAATGACGTCAATGTCGTCAATATTGGCTAGGTTATCAATGTCGTCAAAGTCGTCAATATCGTCTATGTCGTCTATGTCTTCAATGTCGTCAATGTCGTCAAAGTCGTCTATGTCGTCAATGTCGTCCATGTCGTCAATGTCGTCAACGTCGTTAATGTCGTCAATGTCGTCTATGTCGTCAATGTCGTTAATGTCGTCAATGTCGTCAATATCGTCTATGTCGTCTATGTCGTCAATGTCGTCTATGTCGTCAATGTCGTCAATGTCGTCTCTGTCGTCAATATCGTCAATGTCGTCAAAGTCGTCAGTATCGTCTATGTCGTCAATGATGTCAATGTCGTCCATGTCGTCAATTTCGTCAATGTCATCTATGTCGTCAATGTCGTCAACGTCGTTAATGTCGTCAAAGTCGTCAATATCGTCAATGTCGTCTATGTCGTCAATGTCGTCAATGTCGTCAAAGTCGTCTATGTCGTCAATGTCGTCAATTACATCAATGTTGTCAATGTCTTTAATGCTGTCAATGTTGTCAATGTCATACATGTTGTCTATGTCATCTATGTCGTCAATGTCGTCAATATCGTCAATGTCGTCAATGTCGTCAAAGTCGTCAATATCGTCTATGTCGTCAATGTCGTCTATGTCGTCTATGTCGTCAATATCGTCAATGTCGTCAATGTCGTCAATGTTGTCAATGTCGTCTATGTCGTCAATGTCGTCAATGTCGTCAATTTCGTCAATGTCGTCAAAGTCGCCAATATCATCTATGTCGTCTATGTTGTCAATGTCGTCAATGACGTCAATGTCGTCAATGACAGCAATGTCGTCAATGTCTTCAATGCTGTCAATGTCATACATGTTGTCTATGTCATCTATGTCGTCAACGTCGTCAATGTCTTCAATGTCAGCAGTGTCGTCAACATCGTCTATGTCGTCTATTTACTCAATGTCGTCAAAGACGTCTAGTCGTCTAGTTCGTTAATGTCGTCAATGGCGTCTTTGCCGTCAATATCGTCAAAGTCGTCAAAGTCGTAAATATCGTCTATGTCGTCTATCTCATCAATGTCGTCAATATCGTCTACGTCGTCAATGTCGTCTATGTCGTCTATGTCGTCAATGTCGTCAATGTCGTTAATGTCGTCAATGTCGTCAATGTCGTCTATGTCGTCAATGTCATTAATGTCGTCAATATCGTCAATGTCGTCAATGTCGTTTATTTATTTATTTATTTGTTTTTTCTGTTCCATAGGACCCACTTCAGGAGTAAGACTCCATGGTCATGGAACAAGTCAATACATTAATTGTTACACAATAATGGTAATAGAAAAATTTTAAGTAGTCCTTTGCACACGACAATCTTAAGACAAAGTGAAAAGAATCAATAAAGAAAAAATAAATTAGCTTAATTCTTTAACTTTTCTAGGAGTTCCTCGACAGAATAAAAGGAGTGAGCCACGAGGTAACTATTCAATTTAGATTTGAAAGCATGTGGATTAGTGCTAAGATTCTTAAGTTCTTGTGGCAGCTTATTGAAAATGGATGCCGCAGAATACTGCACCCCTTTCTGCACAAGTGTTAAGGTGGTGTGGTGCAAATGTAGATTAGACATCTGTCTAGTATTCACCGAGTGAAAGCTACTAACTCGTGGGAATAAGCTGATATTATTAACAACAAACGACATTAAAGAAAAAACGTATTGTGACGCCAGAGTCAAAATTCCCAGACTACTGAAAAGGGGTCGACATGACGTTCGCGAACTTACACCAGATATTGCTCGAACCGCCCGTTTTTGAGCCAGAAATATCCTTTTTGCATCAGGCGAGTTACCCCAAAAAACAATGCCGTACGTCATAAGTGAGTGAAAGTAAGCGAGGTAGACTACTTTTCGTGTTGAAAAATCACTTATCTCAGATATTGTTCTAATGGTAAATATAGCAGAATTTAGTTTTGGAACAAGATCCTGAACATGGGCTTTCCATGACAGCTTACTGTCTATATGAACACCTAGAAATTTGAACTGTTCAGTCTCACTTATCACATGCCTATTATGTGTAATCATAATGTCAGATTTCGTCAAATTATGTGTTAGAAATTGTAAAAACTGAGTTTTACTGTGATTTAACATCAACTTGTTTTCTATTAGCCATGAACTTATCTCCTGAACTGCATTATTTGATACTGTGTCAATATTACGAGCAACATCCTTCACTACCAAGCTGGTATCATCAGCAAACAAAAATATTTTACAATCACCTGTTATACTCGAAGGCATATCATTTATATAAATAAGAAACAGCAATGGTCCCAAAACAGACCCCTGGGGCACCCCATACTTAATTGTGCCCCATTGGGATTGCACGTCATAGCCATTTTCTACACTGCGGAGAATTACCTTCTGTTGTCTATTATTAAAGTAAGAGGTGAACCAGTTGTGGGCTACTCCCCGTATTCCATAATGTTCCAACTTCTGCAACAATATTTTGTGATCAACACAATCAAACGCTTTTGTTAAATCAAAGAAGACGCCTAATGTCCGTAGCCTCTTATTTAACCCATCAAGTGCCTCACAGAGAAACGAAAATATAGCGTTTTCGGTCGTTAAACCACTTCTAAAACCAAACTGTACGTTTGACAGGAAATTATGTGAACTGAAATGATCAATTAATCTTGAATATACAGCCTTTTCAATAACTTTGGAAAAAACCGATGGCATAGAAATAGGTCTATAGTTGTCTACATTATCCCTTTCTCCTTTTTTATAAAGCGGTTTCACTACTGAGTACTTTAATCTGTTAGGAAACTGACCATTCTGAAAGGAAAAATTACAAATATGGCTTAGTACTGGGCTAACATATGGAGAACAGTACTTTAGAATTCTGCTAGATACCCCATCATATCCACAAGAGTCCTTAGTCTTTAGTGATGTAATTATTGACTCAATCTCACCTATGGAAGTATCATGAAGGATCATTTCAGGCAACAGCCTCGGAAACGCATTTTCTAAAAACGTTATATGATTACCTGTAGAAACTAGAGTTTTGTTTAGTTCCTCTACTATATTCAGAAAGTGATTATTGAATATTGCACATATATCTAACTTGTCAGTAACAGAAACATTCCTACTACGCACTGACGTTATATCTTCTACCTGCTGCTCCTGACCAGACACTTCCTTCACGACTGACCAGATAGTTTTAATTTTATCCCGAGAGTTTGCTATTCTTTTTGCGTACCACATACTTTTTGCATTCTTAATGACATTTTTCAGAACCTTACAGTACTGTTTGTAATGAGCTACTGCATCTTCATTCTGACTGCTTCTAACATTTTGATACAACTCCCGCTTAGTTCTACATGATACTCTTATCCCCTTTGTCATCCACCCTGGCTGTCTGTTACTGAAAGTACCCTGTTTTGAGCGTTCTAGCGGAAAGCAACTTTCAAACAGCATAATAAATGTGTTCAGAAAAGCATTATATTTATCATCTGCATTATCAGCACTATAAACATCCTGCCATTCTTGTTCCTTAATTAGGCTTAAAAAGGTCTCAATTGCAACTGGATTAACTTTTCTGAGTAGTTGATATTTATGTTTAACATTTGTTTGAGAACAAATACTTTTTAGAATTAAAAGTTGGGCATCGTGGTCTGATAGGCCATTTACTATTCTGCTGACAGAGTGCCCCTCTAATAATGAAGAATGAACAAAAATATTGTCAATGGTAGAACTGCTATTTCCTTGCACTCTCGTTGGAAAAAATACTGTTTGCATCATGTTATAGGAATTAAATAGATCTAACAGCTGACTTTTCCTTGAGCTATCACCTACACAATTAATGTTGAAATCTCCACACAAAATTAAATTTTTATACTTCCTATACAGTGAACCCAGAACCAATTCCAGCTTGGGCAGAAACATTTTAAAATCTGAGTCAGGGGATCTATAAATAACAACTATTACTAGTTTAGTTCCATTAACATTAACAACTCCTGCACAACATTCAAATATCTGTTCTGTGCAGTGTTTAGAAAAATCGATTGACTCCGATGAAAAATCGTTTTTTACATACATGGCCACTCCCCCACACTGCAAAGAACTCCTAGAGTAGAAGGCAGCTAACCTGTATCCTGGCAAAGGAAGTCTCTTAATTGTCACACCACTTAAAAAGTGCTCTGAAATTCCAATAATGTCAGAATCAGTATCAATAAGCATTTCATTAACTTTATCTCTGATACCCTGTATATTTTGATGAAAAACAGTAATTCCCTTATTACTTATATTCTTAGACTTTGTCAAAGGTGGTTCATCATTTCTTAGAGGGACTTCCTTTAAGCAGGAATATCTATCAGCTGTCTTCAGTCTAAAAAAGGTGCAGCCCTAACACCAACTACTACAGGAATTTTTCCATGAGTGAAACCCCCACCCCCTACTACACTGTCACCTATGAGCTTTGCCAACCTCCCCTTCCCATACCTATTGAGGTGCAGACCGTGCCTAGTAAAATCCGACCTTTGGATAGTTTCAACTGGCACCACTGCAATGTGATCCATGCCCTCCGTCATCAGCGCCTTCTCAAGGCCCATGTTAAGACGGCTGACAGCCGTATTAAGACAAGGCCTATCATGACGCTGAAACAGCTGCACGAAATGCACATTCGTGCCACCAGTTTCAGTTGCTATCCTTTCCAGATCACCACCTATATCATATTCCCCGTCCCTATCAAGACTGTTCCCGGCCCCACCCACTATAACTACCTGATCCTCTTTTGAAAAATTCCTACATAAGTCCCCTATGTTACAAGTGACCTGATCTAACCCTGCACTAGGCTTCACTATGCTGGTGACCTGGTACTCACTCCCAAGTACTTCCTGCAACTGTTGGCCAACACCTCTGCCATGAGAACTACCTAGCAGCAGAACCTTCTTCTTCCTAAGAGACCTCTCTACAGATTTCGGCTTACCAAAAGCTGAGGTCTGCTGCGTACTTCCTACACCTACAGCTACAGGAGGTTCATCTCCACTCAACTCTGACAGTTGGTCAAACCTATTTGCAACTTGCAATGTAAAGCTATCTGAATACCTTCTCCTAGCTGCCTTCTTGCCAACTGCCAGTTCCCATTCCCCAGCCCCCCTTCCCCTCCTCAACCTACCTAGTTCCTCTTCAGCGTTTTTCAACTGCACCTGAAGTAAATATCGTCTATGTCGTGTATCTCATCAATGTCGTCAATGTCGTCTATGTCGTCAATGTCGTCTATGTCGTCAATGTCGTCTATGTTGTCAATGTCGTCAATGTCGTCAAAGACGTCAAAGACGTCAATATCGTCTATGTCGTCTATGTCGTCAATGTTGTCTATGTCGTCTACTTCGCCTATGTCGTCAATATCTTCTATGTCTTCAATGTCGTCAGTGTCGTCAATGTCGTCAATGTAGTAAAAATCGTCTATGTCGTCAATTTCGTCAATATCGACATTTTCGTCAATGTCATCAAAGTCGTCAGTATCGTCAATTTCGTCTATGTCGTCAATGTCGTCAATGTTGGCTAGGTTATCAATGTCGTCAAAGTCGTCAATATCGTCTATGTTGTCTATGTCATCAATGTCGTCAATGTCGTCAAAGTCGTCTATGTCGTCAATGTCGTCAATGACGTCAATGTCGTCAATGTCTTCAATGCTGTGAAGTTTGTCAATGTCATACATGTAGTCTTTGTTAACTATATCGTCAAAGTCTTAAATATCATCTATGTCGTCAATGTCGTCAATGTCGTCTATGTCGTCTATGTAGTCAATGTCGTCAAAAACGTCAAAATCGTGTATGTCGTCTATGTCGTCAATGTTGTCTATGTCGTCTACTTCGACTATGTCGTCAATATGATGTATGTCTTCAATGTCGTCAGTGTTGTCAATGTCGTCAATGTCGTCAAAATCGTCTGTGTCGTCAATTTCGTCAATATCGACATTTTCGTCAATGCCATCAATGTCGTCAATGTCGTCAATTTCGTCTATGTCGTCAATGTCGTCAATGTCTTCTATGTCGTCAATGTCGGCAATGTCGTCAATGTCGTCAAAGCTGTCTATATCGTCTATGTCGTCTATGTCGTCAATGTCGTCAATGTCGTCTATGTCGTCAATGTCGTCTATGTCGTCAATGTTTCTATGTCGTCTATGTCGTCAATGTCGTCAATGTCGTCAAAGTCGTCAATGTCGTCAATGTCGTCTATGTTGTCAATGTCGTCAATGGCGTCTTTTTCGTCAATATCGTCAATGTCGTCAAAGTCGTCAATATCGGTTATGTCGTCTATGTCGTCAATGTCGTCAATGTCAATGTCGTCAATGTCGTCAATGTCTTCTATGTCGTCAATGTCGGCAATGTCGTCAATGTCGTCAAAGTCGTCAATATCGTCTATGTCGTCTATGTCGTCAATGCCGTCAATGTCGTCAAAGTAGTCCATGTCGTCAATGTCGTCAATGATGTCAATGTCGTCTATGTTGGCTAGGTTATCAATGTCGTCAAGGTCGTCAATATCGTCTATGTCGTCTATGTCGTCAATGTCGTCAATGTCGTCACAGTCGTTATTTCGTCAATATCTTCAATGACGTCAATGTCTTCAATGCTGTCAATGTTGTCAATGTCATACATGTTGTCTATGTCATCTATGTCGTCAAACACGTAAATATCATCTATGTCGTCTATGTCGTCAATGTCGTCTATTTCGTCAATGTCGTCAACGTCGTCTATGTCGTCAATGTCGTCAATGACGTCAAAGTCATCAATATAGTCTATGTAGTCTATGTCGTCAATGTCGTCAAAGTCGTCAATATCGTCTATGTCGTCTATGTAGTCAATGTCGTCAAAGACGTCTATGTTGTCTAGTTCGTCAATGTCGTCAATGGCGTCTTTGTCGTCAATATCGTCAATGTCGTCAAAGACATCAATATCGGTTATGTCGTCTATGTCGTCATTATCGTCAATGTCGTCTATGTCGTCAATGTCGTCAAAGCTGTCAATATCGTCTATGTCGTCAATGTCGTCAATGTCGTCTATTTCGTCAATGTCGTCTATGTTGTCTACTTCGACTATGTCGTCAATATCGTCTATGTCGTCTATGTCGTCAATATCGTCAATGTCGTCTGTGTCGTCAATGTCGTCAATGTCATCTATGTCGTCAATGTCGTCAACGTCGTTAATGTCGTCAAAGTCGTCAATATCGTCAATGTCGTCTATGTAGTCTATGTCCTCTATGTCGTCAATACCGTCAATGTCGTTAATGTTGTCAATGTCGTAAAGATCGTCAATGTCGTCAATGTCGTCAATGTCGTCAATTTCGTCACTGTCGTCAAAGTCGCCAGTATCATCTATGTCGTCTATGTCGTCAATGTCGTCAATGACGTCAATGTCGTCAATGACGGCAATGTCGTCAATGACGTCAATGTCGTCAAAGTCTTCAATGCTGTCAATGTTGTCAATGTCATACATGTTGTCTATGTCATCTATGTCGTCAACGTCGTCAATGTCGTCAAAATCGTCTGTGTCGTCAATTTCGTCTAAATCGACATTTTCGTCTATGTCGTCAATGTCGTCAATGTCTTCTATGTCGTCAATGTCGTCAATGTCGTCAATGTCGTCAAAGTCGTAAATATCGTCTACGTCTTCTATGTCATCAATGTCGTCTGTGTCGTCAATGTCGTCAATGTCGTCAAGGTCGTATATATCATCTATGTCGTCTATGTCGTCAATGTCGTCTATGTCGTTAATGTCGTCAATGTCGTCTATGTCGTCAATGTCGTCAATGACGTCAAAGTCATCAATATCGTCTATGTCGTCTATGTCGTCAATGTCGTCAAAGTCATCTATGTCGTCAATGTTGTAAATGTCGTCAGTGTCGTCAATGTCGTCAATGTCGTCAAAGTCGTAAATATTGTCTACGTCTTCTATGTCATCAATGTCGTCTATGTCGTCTATGTCGTCAATATCGTCTATGTCGTCAATGTCGTCTATGTCGTCTATGTCGTCAATGTCGTCTATGTCGTCAATGTCGTCTATGTCGTCAATGTCGTCAATGTCGTCAATGTCGTCAATTTCGTCAATGTCTTCAATGCTGTAAATGTTGTCAATGTCATACATGTTGTCTATGTCATCTATGACGTCAATGTCGTCAATATCGTCAAAGTCGTCAATGTCGTCAAATTTGAATATATCGTCTATGTCGTCAATGTCGTCTATGTCGTCTACGTCGTCTATGTCGTCAATGTGGTCAATGTCGTCAATATCGTCTATGCCGTCTATGTAGTCAATGTCGTCAAAGTCGTCAAAGACGTCAAATTTTTCTATGTCGTCTATGTCGTCAATGTTGTCTATGTCGTCTACTTCGCCTCTGTCGTCAATATCGTCTATGTCTTCAATGTCGTCAGTGTCGTCAATGTCGTCAATGTCGTCAAAATCGTCTATGTCGTCAATTTCGTCAATATCGTCAATTTCGTCAATTTCATCAATGTCGTCAATGTCGTCAATTTCGTCTATGTCGTCAATGTCGTCAATGTCTTCTAAGTCGTCAATGTCGGCAATGTCGTCAATGTCGTCAAAGCTGTCAATATCGTCTATGTTGTCTATGTCGTCAATGTCGTCAATGTCGTCTATGTTGTCAATGTCGTCTATGTCGTCAATGTCTTCTATGTCGTCAATGTCGTCCATGTCGTCAAAGTCGTCAAAGACGTCAAAATCGTTTATGTCGTCTATGTCGTCAATGTCGTCAATGTCGTCAAAGTCGTGTATGTCGTCAATGTCGTCAATGACGTCAATGTCGTCAATGTCTTCAATGCTGTCAATGTTGTCAATGTCATATATGTTGTCAATGTCATCTATGTCATCAATGTCGTCAAAGTCGTAAATATCGTCTATGTCGTTTATGTCGTCAATGTCGTCAATGTCGTCATAGTCGTCAATATCTTCTATGTCGTCAATGTCGTCAAAATCGTCACTGTCGTCAATTTCGTCAATATCGACATTTTCGTCAATGTCATCAATGTCGCCAATGTCGTTAATTTCGTCTATGTCGTCAATGTCGTCAATGTTGGCTAGGTTATCAATTTCGTCAAAGTCGTCAATATCGTCTATGTCGTCTATGTCGTCAATGTCGTCAATGTCGTCAAAGTCGTCTATGTCGTCAATATCGTCAATGACGTCAATGTCGTCAATGTCTTCAATGCTGTCAATGTTGTCAATGTCATACATGTTGTCAAAGTCATCTATGTCATCAATGTCGTCTATGTCGTCAATGTCGTCAATGTCGTCTATGTCGTCAATGTCGGCAATGTCGTCAATATCGACAAAGTCGTCAATATCGTCTATGTCGTCTATGTCGTCAATGTCGTCAATGTCGTCAAAGTAGTCCATGTCGTCAATGTCGTCAATGATGTCAATGTCGTCTATGTTGGCTAGGTTATCAATGTCGTCAAAGTCGTTAATATCGTCTATGTCGTCTATGTCGTCAATGTCGTCAAAGTCGTTTTTAGTCAATGTCGTCAATGACGTCAAAGTCATCAATATTGTCTATGTCGTCTATGTCGTCAATGTCAAAGGCGTATATATCGTCTATGTCGTATATGTAGTCAATGTCGTCAAAGACGTCTATGTTGTCTAGTTTGTCAAAGTCGTCAATGGCGTCTTTGTCGTCAATATCATCAATGTCGTCAAAGTCGTCAATATCGGTTATGTCGTCTATGTCGCAATATCGTCAATGTCGTCTATGTCGTCAATGTCGTCAATGTCGTCTATGTCGTCAATGTCGTCAATAGCGTCTTTGTCGTCAATATCGTCAATGTCATCAATGTCGTCTATGTCGTCAATGTCGGCAATGTCGTCATGTCGTCAAAGTCGTCAATAGCGTCTATGTCGTCTATGTCGTCCATGTCGTCAATGTCGTCAAAGTCGTTATTTCGTCAATGTCATCAATGACGTCAATGTCGTCAATGTCTTCAATGCTGTCAATGTTGTCAATGTCATACATGTTGTCTATAACATCTATATCGTCAAAGTCGTAAATATCATCTATGTCGTCAATGTCGTCAATGTCGTCTATATCGTCAATGTCGTCAATGTCGTCTATGTCGTCAATGTCGTCAATGACGTCAAAGTCATCAATATCGTCTATGTCGTCTATGTCGTCAATGTCGTCAATGTCGTCAGAGTCGTTTATGTCGTCAATGTTGTCAATGTCGAATATGTCGTCAATATCGGTTATGTCGTCTATGTCGTCAATGTCAATGTCGTCTCTGTCGTCAATGTCGTCTATGTCGTCAATGTCGTCAATGGCGTCTTTGTCGTCAATATCGTCTATGTCGTCTATGTCGTCCATGTCGTCAATGTCGTCAAAGTCGTTATTTCGTCAATGTCATCAATGACGTCAATGTCGTCAATGTCTACAGTGCTGTCAATGTTGTCAATGTCATACATGTTGTCTATGTCATCTATGTCGTCAAAGTTGTAAATATCATCTATGTCGTCTATGTCGTCAATGTCGTCTATGTCGTCAATGTCGTCAATGTCGTCTATGTCGTCAATGTCGTCAATGACGCCAAAGACATCAATATCGTCTATGTCGTCTATGTCGTCAATGTCGTCAATGTCGTCAAAGTCGTCTATGTAGTCAATGTTGTCGATGTCGTCAATGTCGTCAATGTCGTCAATGTCGTCAAAGTCGTAAATATCGTCTACGTCTTCTATGTCATCAATGTCGTCTGTGTCGTCAATGTCGTCAATGTCGTCAATGTCGTCAAAGTCGTATATATCATCTATGTCGTCTATGTCGTCAATGTCGTCTAAGTCGTTATTGTCGTCTATGTCGTTAATGTCGTCAATGTCGTCTATGTCGTCAATGTCGTCAATGACGTCAAAGTCATCAATATCGTCTATGTCGTCTATGTCGACTATGACGTCAAAATCGTCAATGTCGTCAATGTAGTCAACGTCTTCAAAGTCGTCAATATCTTCTATGTCGTCTATGTCGTCAATGTTGTCAATGTCGTCTATGCTGTCAATGTCGTCAATGTCGTCTATGTCGTCAATGTCTTCAATGCTGTCAATGTTGTGAATGTCATACATGTTCTCTATGTCATCTATGTTGTCAATGTCGTCAAAGTCATAAATATCGTCTATGTCGTCAATGTCGTCTATTTCGTCTATGTCGTCAATGTCGTCAATGTTGTCTATGTCGTCAATGTCATCAATGTCGTCAAAGTCGTCAAAGTCGTCAATATCGTCTATGTCGTCTATGTCGTCAATGTCGTCAATATCGTCTATGTCGTCCATGTCGTCAATGTCGTCAAAGTCATAATTATCGTCTATGTCGTCAATGTCGTCAATGTCGTCTATGTCGTCAATGTCGTCTATGTCGTCAATGTCGTCAATTTCGTCAATGTCGCCAAATTCGTCAATATCGTCTATGTCGTCTATGTCGTCAATATTGTCTATGTCGTCTACTTTGCCTATGTCGTCAATGTCGTCTATGTCTTCAATGTCGTCAGTGTCGTCAATGTCGTCAATGTCGTCAATTTCGTCTATGTCGTCTATGTCGTCAATGTCGGCTAGGTTGTCAATGTCGTCAAAATCGCCAATATCTTTCTATGTCGTCTATGTCGTCAAAGTCGTCAATGTCGTCAAAGTCGTCTATGTCGTCAATGTCGTCAATGACGTCAATGTCGTCAATGTCTTCAATGCTGTCATTTTTGTCAATGTCACAAATGTTGTCTATGTCATCTATGTCGTCAATGTCGTCAAAGTCGCTAATATCGTCTATGTCGTCTAAGTCATCAATGTCGCCTGTGTCGTCAATGTCATCAATGTCGTCGATGTCGTCAATATCGTCAATGTGATCAATGTCGTCAATATCGTCTATGTCGTCAATGTCGCCTATGTCGTGTATGTCGTCTATGTCGTAAATGTCGTCTATGTCGTCAATATCGTCAATGTCGTCAAAGTCGTCAATATCGTCTATGTCGTCTATGTCGTCAATATCGTCAATGTCGTCTATGTCGTCAATGTCGTCAATGTCATCTATGTCGTCAATGTCGTCAACGTCGTTAATGTCGTCAAAGTCGTAAATATCGTCAATGTCGTCTATGTCGTCAATATCGTCAATGTCGTCAAAGTCGTCTATGTCGTCAATGTCGTCAATTACGTCAATGTCGTCAATGTCTTCAATGCTGTCAAAGTTGTCAATGTCATACATGTTGTCTATGTCATCTATGTCGCCAATATCGTCAATGTCGTCAATGTCGTCAAAGGCGTCAGTATCGTCAATGTCGTCTATGTCGTCTATGTCCTCTATGTCGTCAATATCGTCAATGTCGTCAATGTCGTCAATGTCGTTAAGGTCGTCTATGTCGTCAAAGTCGTCAATGTCGTCAATATCTTCAATGTCGTCAAAGTCGCCAATATCATCTATGTCGTCTATGTCGTTAATGACGTCAATGTCGTCAATGACGTCAATGTCGTCAATGTCTTCAATGCTGTCAATGTTGTCAATGTCATACATGTTGTCTATGTCATCTATGTCGTCAACGTCGTCAATGTCGTCTATGTCGTCAATGTCGTCAATGTCGTCAATATCGTCTATGTCGTCTATGTAGTCAATGTCGTCAAAGTCGTCAAAGACGTCAAAATCGTCTATGTCGTCTATGTCGTCAATGATGTCTATGTCGTCTACTTCGACTATGTCGTCAATATCGTCTATGTCTTCAATGTCGTCAATGTCGTCAATGTCTTCTATGTCGTTAAAGTCGTCAATGTCGTCAATGTCGTCTATGTCGTCAATGTCGTCAATGGGGTCAAAGTCGTCAATATCGGTTATGCCGTCTATGTCGTCAATGTCGTCAATGTCGTCTATGTCGTCAATGTCGTCAATGTCGTCTATGTCGTCAATGTCGTCAAAGTCGTCAATGTCGTCAAAGTCGTCTATGTCGTCAATGTCGTCAATGGCGTCTTTGTCGTCAATATCGTCAATGTCGTCAAAGTCGTCAATATCGGTTATGCCGTCTATGTCGTCAATGTCGTCAATGTCGTCTATGTCGTCAATGTCGTCAATGTCGTCTATGTCGTCAATGTCGGCAATGTCGTCAATGTCGTCAAAGTCGTCAATATCGTCTATGTCGTCTATGTCGTCAATGTCGTCAATGTCGTCAAAGTAGTCCATGTCGTCAATGTCGTCAATGATGTCAATGTCGTCTATGTTGGCTAGGTTATCAATGTCGTCAAGGTCGTCAATGTCGTCTATGTTGTCAATGCCGTCAATGTCGTCAAAGTACTCCATGTCGTCAATGTCGTCAATGATGTCAATGTCGTCTATGTTGGCTAGGTTATCAATGTCGTCAAGGTCGTCAATATCGTCTATGTCGTCTATGTCGTCAATGTCGTCAATGTCGTCACAGTCGTTATTTCGTCAATATCTTCAATGACGTCAATGTCTTCAATGCTGTCAATGTTGTCAATGTCATACATGTTGTCTATGTCATCTATGTCGTCAAAGACGTAAATATCATCTATGTCGTCTATGTCGTCAATGTCGTCTATTTCGTCAATGTCGTCAACGTCGTCTATGTCGTCAATGTCGTCAATGACGTCAAAGTCATCAATATAGTCTATGTAGTCTATGTCGTCAATGTCGCAAAGACGTCAATATCGGTTATGTCGTCTATGTCGTCATTATCGTCAATGTCGTCTATGTCGTCAATGTCGTCAAAGCTGTCAATATCGTCTATGTCGTCAATGTCGTCAATGTCGTCAATGTCGTCTATGTCGTCAATGTCGTCTATGTCGTCTACTTCGACTATGTCGTCAATATCGTCTATGTCGTCTATGTCGTCAATATCGTCAATGTCGTCTATGTCGTCAATGTCGTCAATGTCATCTATGTCGTCAATGTCGTCAACGTCGTTAATGTCGTCAAAGTCGTCAATATCGTCAATGTCGTCTATGTCGTCTATGTCCTCTATGTCGTCAATATCGTCAATGTCGTCAATGTTGTCAATGTCGTCAAGATCGTCTGTGTCGTCAATGTCGTCAATGTCGTCAATTTCGTCACTGTCGTCAAAGTCGCCAGTATCATCTATGTCGTCTATGTCGTCAATGTCGTCAATGACGTCAATGTCGTCAATGACGTCAATGTCGTCAATGACGTCAATGTCGTCAATGTCTTCAATGCTGTCAATGTTGTCAATGTCATACATGTTGTCTATGTCATCTATGTCGTCAACGTCGTCAATGTCGTCAAAGTCGTCAATGTCGTCAATATCGTCTATGTCGTCTATGTCGTCAATGTTGTCTATGTCGTCTACTTCGACTATGTCGTCAATATCGTCTATGTCTTCAATGTCGTCAATGTCGTCAATGTCGTCAAAATCGTCTGTGTCGTCAATTTCGTCTAAATCGACATTTTCGTCAATGTCATCAATGTCGTCAATGTCGTCAATTTCGTCTATGTCGTCTATGTCGTCAATGTCTTCTATGTCGTCAATGTCGGCAATGTCGTCAATGTCGTTAAAGCTGTCAATATCGTCTATGTCGTCTATGTCGTCAATGTCGTCAATGTCGTCTATGTCGTCAATGTCGTCTATGTCGTCAATGTTTCTATGTCGTCTATGTCGTCAATGTCGTCAATGTCGTCAAAGTCGTCTATGTCGTCAATGTCGTCATTGTCGTCTATGTCGTCAATGTCGTCAATGGCGTCTTTGTCGTAAATATCGTCAATGTCGTCAAAGTCGTCAATATCGGTTATGTCGTCTATGTCGGCAATGTCGTCAATGTCGTCAAAGTCGTCAATATCGTCTATGTCGTCTATGTCGTCAATGTCGTCAATGTCGTCAAAGTAGTCCATGTCGTCAATGTCGTCAGTGATGTCAATGTCGTCTATGTTGGCTAGGTTATCAATGTCGTCTATGTCGTCAATGTCGTCTATGTCGTCAATGTCGTCAATGACGTCAAAGTCATCAATATTGTCTATGTCGTCTATGTCGTCAATGTCGTCAAAGGCGTCTATATCGTCTATGTCGTCTATGTAGTCAATGTCGTCAAAGACGTCTATGTTGTCTAGTTCGTCAATGTCGTCAATGGCGTCTTTGTCGTCAATATCGTCAATGTCGTCAAAGTCGTCAATATCGGTTATGTCGTCTATGTCGACCATATCGTCAATGTCGTCTATGTCGTCAATGTCGTCAATGTCGTCTATGTCGTCAATGTCGTCAATGGCGTCTTTGTCGTCAATATCGTCAATGTCGTCAAATTCGTCAATATCGGTTATGTCATCTATGTCGTCAAAGTCGAAAATATCATCAATGTCGTCAATGTCGTCAATGTCGTCAATGTCGTCAATGTCGTCAATGTCGTCTATGTCGTCAATGTTGTCAATGTCGTCAATGTCGTCAATGTCGTCAATGTCGTCAATGTCGTCAATGTCGTCAAAGTCGTAAATATCGTCTACGTCTTCTATGTCGTCAATGTCGTCTGTGTCGTCAATGTCGTCAAGGTCGTATATATCATCTATGTCGTCTATGTCGTCAATGTCGTCTATGTCGTTAATGTCGTCAATGTCGTCTATGTCGTCAATGTCGTCAATGACGTCAAAGTCATCAATATCGTCTATGTCGTCTATGTCGTCAATGTCGTCAACGTCATCTATGTCGTCAATGTTGTAAATGTCGTCAGTGTCGTCAATGTCGTCAATGTCGTCAAAGTCGTAAATATTGTCTACGTCTTCTATGTCATCAATGTCGTCTATGTCGTCTATGTCGTCAATATCGTCTATGTCGTCTATGTCGTCAATGTCGTCTATGTCGTCTATGTCGTCAATGTCGTCTATGTCGTTAATGTCGTCAATGCTGTCTATGTCGTCAATGTCGTCAATGTCGTCAATGTCGTCAATTTCGTCAATGTCTTCAATGCTGTAAATGTTGTCAATGTCATACATGAGGTCTATGTCATCTATGACGTCAATGTCGTCAATATCGTCAAAGTCGTCAATGTCGTCAAAGTTGACAATATCGTCTATGTCGTCAATGTCGTCTATGTCGTCTACGTCGTCTATGTCGTCAATGTGGTCAATGTCGTCAATATCGTCTATGCCGTCTATGTAGTCAATGTCGTCAAAGTCGTCAAAGACGTCAAATTTTTCTATGTCGTCTATGTCGTCAATGTTGTCTATGTCGTCTACTTCGCCTCTGTCGTCAATATCGGCTATGTCTTCAATGTCGACAGTGTCGTCAATGTCGTCAATGTCGTCAAAATCGTCTATGTCGTCAATTTCGTCAATATCAGCAATTTCGTCAATTTCATCAATGTCGTCAATGTCGTCAATTTCGTCTATGTCGTCAATGTCGTCAATGTCTTCTATGTTGTCAATGTCGGCAATGTCGTCAATGTCGTCAAAGCTGTCAATATCGTCTATGTCGTCAATGTCGTCAATGTCATCTATGTCGTCAATGTCGTCTATGTCGTCAATGTCTTCTATGTCGTCAATGTCGTCCATGTCGTCAAAGTCGTCAAAGACGTCAATATCGTTTATGTCGTCTATGTCGTCAATGTCGTCAATGTCGTCAAAGTCGTGTATGTCGTCAATGTCGTCAATGACGTCAATGTCGTCAATGTCTTCAATGCTGTCAATGTTGTCAATGTCATATATGTTGTCAATGTCATCTATGTCATCAATGTCGTCAAAGTCGTAAATATCGTCTATGTCGTTTATGTCGTCAATGTCGTCAATGTCGTCATAGTCGTCAATATCTTCTATGTCGTCAATGTCGTCAAAATCGTCTCTGTCGTCAATTTCGTCAATATCGACATTTTCGTCAATGTCATCAATGTCGCCAATGTCGTCAATTTCGTCTATGTCGTCAATGTCGTCAATGTTGGCTAGGTTATCAATGTCGTCAAAGTCGTCAATATCGTCTATGTCGTCTATGTCGTCAATGTTGTCAATGTCGTCAAAGTCGTCTATGTCGTCAATGTCGTCAATGACGTCAATGTCGTCAATGTCTTCAATGCTGTCAATGTTGTCAATGTCATACATGTTGTCAAAGTCATCTATGTCATCAATGTCGTCTATGTCGTCAATGTCGTCAATGTCGTCTATGTCGTCAATGTCGGCAATGTCGTCAATATCGTCAAAGTCGTCAATATCGTCTATGTCGTCTTTGTCGTCAATGTCGTCAATGTCGTCAAAGTAGTCCATGTCGTCAATGTCGTCAGAGTCGTCTATGTCGTCAATGTCGTCAATTACGTCAATGTCGTCAATGTCTTCAATGCTGTCAAAGTTGTCAATGTCATACATGTTGTCTATGTCATCTATGTCGCCAATATCGTCAATGTCGTTAATGTCGTCAAAGTCGTCAATATCGTCAATGTCGTCTATGACGTCTATGTCCCCTATGTCGTCAATATCGTCAATGTCGTCAATGTCGTCAAGGTCGTCTATGTCGTCAATGTCGTCAATGTCGTCAATTTCGTCAATGTCGTCAAAGTCGCCAATATCATCTATCTCGTCTATGTCGTCAATGTCGTCAATGACGTCAATGTCGTCAATGACGTCAATGTCGTCAATGACGTCAATGTCGTCAATGTCTTCAATGCTGTCAATGTTGTCAATGTCATACATGTTGTCTATGTCATCTATGTAGTCAACGTCGTCAATGTCGTCAAAGTCGTCAATGTCGTTAATATCGTCTATGTCGTCTATGTAGTCAATGTCGTCAAAGTCGTCAAAGACGTCAAAATCGTCTATGTCGTCTATGTCGTCAATGTTGTCTATGTCGTCTACTTCGACTATGTCGTCAATATCGTCTATGTCTTCAATGTCGTCAGTGTCGTCAATGTCGTCAATGTCGTCAATGTCGTCAAAATCGTCTGTGTCGTCAATTTCGTCTAAATCGACATTTTCGACAATGTCGTCAATGTCGTCAATTTCGTCTATGTCGTCAATGTCTTCTATGTCGTCAATGTCGGCAATGTCGTCAATGTCGTTAAAGCTGTCAATATCGTCTATGTCGTCTATGTCGTCAATGTTGTCAATGGTGTCTATGTCGTCTATGTCGTCTATGTCGTCAATGTTTCTATGTCGTCTATGTCGTCAATGTCGTCAATGTCGTCAAAGTCGTCTATGTCGTCAATGTCGTCATTGTCGTCTATGTCGTCAATGTCGTCAACGGCGTCTTTGTCGTCAATATCGTCAATGTCGTCAAAGTCGTCAATACCGGTTATGTCGTCTATGTCGTCAATGTCGTCAATGTCTTCAATGTCGTCTATGTCGTCAATGTCGTCAATGTCGTCTATGTCGACAATGTCGGCAATGTCGTCAATGTCGTCAAAGTCGTCAATATCGTCTATGTCGTCTATGTCGTCAATGTCGTCAATGTCGTCAAAGTAGTCCATGTCGTCAATGTCGTCAATGATGTCAATGACGTCTAACTTGGCTAGGTTATCAATGTCGTCAAAGTCGTCAATATCGTCTATGTCGTCTATGTCGTCAATGTCGTCAATGTCGTCAAAGTCGTTTTTCGTCAATGACGTCAATGACGTCAATGGCGTCAATGTCTTCATGCTGTCAATGTTGTCAATGTTATATATGTTGTCTATGTCATCTATTTCGTCAAAGACGTAAATATCATCTATGTCGTCTATGTCGTCAATGTCGTCTATGTCGTCAATGTCGTCTATGTCGTCAATGTCGTCAATGACGTCAATGTCATCAATATTGTCTATGTTGTCTATGTCGTCAATGTCGTCAAAGGCGTCTATGTCGTCTATGTAGTCAATGTCGTCAAAGACGTCTATGTTGTCTAGTTCGTCAATGTCGTCAATGGCGTCTTTGTCGTCAATATCGTCAATGTCGTCAAAGCCGTCAATATCGGTTATGTCGTCTATGTCGTCAATATCGTCAATGTCGTCTATGTCGTCAATGTCGTCAAAGTCGTCTATGTCGTCCATGTCGTCAATGGCGTCTTTGTCGTCAATATCGTCAATGTCGTCAAAGTCGTCAATATCGGTTATGTCGTCTATGTCGTCAATGTCGTCAATGTCGTCTCTGTCGTCAATGTCGTCAATGTCGTCTATGTCGTAAAAGTCGGCAATGTCGTCAATGTCGTCAAAGTCGTCAATATCGTCTATTTCGTCTATGTCGTCCATGTCGTCAATGTCGTCAAAGTCGTTATTTCGTCAATGTCGTCAATGACGTCAATGTCGTCAATGTCTTCAATGCTGTCAATGTTGTCAATGTCATACATGTTGTCTATGTCATCTATGTCGTCAAAGTCGTAAATATCATCTACGTCGTCAATGTCGTCAATGTCGTCTATGTCGTCAATGACGTCAATGTCGTCTATGTCGTCAATGTCGTCAATGTCGTCAAAGTCGTCTATGTCGTCAATGTTGTCAATGTCGTCAATGTCGTCAATGTTGTCAATGTCGTCAATGTCGTCAAAGTCGTAAATATCGTCTAAGTCTTCTATGTCATCAATGTCGTCTGTGTCGTCAATGTCGTCAATGTCGTCAATGTCGTCAAAGTCGTATATATCATCTATGTCGTCTTTGTCGTCAATGTCATCTATGTCGTTAATGTCGTCAAAGTCGTCTATGTCGTCAATGTCGTCAATGACGTCAAAGTCATCAATATCGTCTATGTCGTCTATGTCGTCAATGTCGTCAAAGTCATCTATGTCGTCAATGTTGTAAATGTCGTCAATGTCGTCAATGTCGTCAAAGTCGTAAATATCGTCTACGTCTTCTATGTCATCAATGTCGTCTATGTCGTCTCTTTCGTCAATATCGTCTATGTCGTCTATGTCGTCAATGTCGTCTATGTCGTCTATGTCGTCAATGTCGTCAATGTCGTCAATGTCGTCTATGTCGTCAATGTCGTCAATGTCGTCAATGTCGTCAATAACGTCAATTTCGTCAATGTATTCAATGCTGTAAATGTTGTCAATGTCATACATGTTGTCTATGTCATCTATGACGTCAATGTCGTCAATATCGTCAAAGTCGTCAATGTCGTCAAAGTTGACAATATCGTCTATGTCGTCAATGTCGTCTATGTCGTCTACGTCGTCTATGTCGTCAATGTCGTCAATGTCGTCAATATCGTCTATGCCGTCTATGTAGTCAATGTCGTCAAAGTCGTCAAAGATGTCAAATTTTTCTATGTCGTCTATGTCGTCAATGTTGTCTATGTAGTCTACTTCGCCTCTGTCGTCAATATCGTCTATGTCTTCAATGTCGTCAGTGTCGTCAATGTCGTCAATGTCGTCAAAATCGTCTATGTCGTCAATTTCGTCAATATCGGCAATTTCGTCAATTTCATCAATGTCATCAATGTCAATTTCGTCTATGTCGTCAATGTCATCAATGTCTTCTATGTCGTCAATGTCGTCAATGTCGTCAAAGTCGTCAAAGACGTCAATATCGTCTATGTCGTCTATGTCGTCAATGTCGTCAATGTCGTCAAAGTCGTGTATGTCGTCAATGTCGTCAATGACGTCAATGTCGTCAATGTCTTCAATGCTGTCAATGTTGTCCATGTCATATATGTTGTCAATGTCATCTATGTCATCAATGTCGTCAAAGTCGTCAATGTCGTCAATGTCGTCTATGTCGTCAATGTCGGCAATGTCGTCAATATCGTCAAAGTCGTAAATATCATCTATGTCGTCTATGTCGTCAATGTCGTCTATGTCGTCAATGTCGTCAATGACGTCAAAGTCATCAATATTGTCTACGTCGTCTATGTCGTCAATGTCGTTAAAGGCGTATATATCGTCTATGTCGTCTATATAGTCAATGTCGTCAAAGACGTCTATGTTGTCTAGTTCGTCAATGTCGTCAATGGCGACTTTGTCGTCAATATCGTCAATGTCGTCAAAGTCGTCAATATCGGTTATGTCGTCTATGTCGACAATATCGTCAATGTCGTCTATGTCGTCAATATCGTCAATGTCGTCTATGTCGTCAATGTCGTCAATAGCGGCTTTGTCGTCAATATCGTCAATGTCGTCAAAGTCGTCAATATCGGTTATGTCGTCTATGTCGTCAATGTCGTCAATGTCGTCTCTGTCGTCAATGTCGTTTATGTCGTCAATGTCAGCAATGTCGTCAATGTCGTCAAAGTCGTCAATATCGTCTATGTCGTCTATGTCGTCCATGTCGTCAATATCGTCAAAGTCGTTATTTCGTCAATGTCGTCAATGACGTCAATGTCGTCAATGTCTTCAATGCTGTCAATGTTGTCAATGTCATACATGTTGCCTATGTCATCTATGTCGTCAAAGTCGTAAATATCATCTATGTCGTCAATGTCGTCAATGTCGTCTATGTCGTCAATGTCGTCAATGTCGTCTATGTCGTCAATGTCGTCAATGACGTCAAAGTCATCAATATCGTCTATGTCGTCTATGTCGTCAATGTCGTCAAAGTCGTCAAAGTCGTCTATGTCGTCAATGTTGTCAATGTCGTCAATGTCGTCAATGTCGTCAATGTCGTCAAAGTCGTAAATATCGTCTACGTCTTCTATGTCATCAATGTCGTCTGTGTCGTCAATGTCGTCAATGTCGTCAAAGTCGTATATATCATCTATGTCGTCTATGTCGTCAATGTCGTCTATGTCGTTAATGTCGTCAATGTCGTCTATGTCGTCAATGTCGACAATGACGTCAAACTCATCAATATCGTCTATGTCGTCTATGTCGTCAATGTCGTCAAAGTCATCTATGTCGTCAATGTTGTAAATGTCGTCAATGTAGTCAATGTCGTCAATGTCGTCAATGTCGTCAAAGTCGTAAATATCGTCTACATCTTCTATGTCATCAATGTCGTCTATGTCGTCTATGTCGTCAATATCGTCTATGTCGTCTATGCCGTCAATGTCGTCTATGTCGTCTATGTCGTCAATGTCGTCTATGTCGTCAATATCGTCCATGTCTTCAATGTCGTCAGTATCGTCAATGTCGTCAATGTCGTCAAAATCGTCTATGTCGTCAATTTCGTCAATATCGACAATTTCGTCAATTTCATTAATGTCGTCAATGTCGTCAATTTCGTCTATGTCGTCAATGTCGTCAATGACGTTAAAGTTGTGTATGTCGTCAATGTCGTCAATGACGTCAATGTCGTCAATGTCTTCAATGCTGTCAATGTTGTCAATGTCATATATGTTGTTAATGTCATCTATGTCATCAATGTCGTCAAAGTCGTAAATATCGTCTATGTCGTTTATGTCGTCAATGTCGTCAATGTCGTCATAGTCGTCAATATCTTCTATGTCGTCAAAATCGTCTCTGTCGTCAATTTCGTCAATATCGACATTTTCGTCAATGTCATCAATGTCGTCAATGTCGTCAATTTCGTCTATGTCGTCAATGTCGTCAATGTTGGCTAGGTTATCAATGTCGTCAAAGTCGCAATATCGTCTATGTCGTCAAAGTCGACAATATCGGTTATGTCGTCTATGTCGTCAATGTCGTCAATGTCGTCTATGTCGTCAATGTCGTCAATGTCGTCTATGTCGTCAATGTCGGCAATGTCGTCAATGTCGTCAAAGTCGTCAATATCGTCTATGTCGTCAATGTCGTCAATGTCGTCAAAGTAGTCCATGTCGTCAATGTCGTCAATGATGGCAATGTCGTCTATGTTGGCTAGGTTATCAATGTCGTCAAAGTCGTCAATATCGTCTATGTCGTCTATGTCGTCAATGTCGTCAATGTCGTCAAAGTCGTTATTTCGTCAATGTCATCAATGACGTCAATGTCGTCAATGTCTTCAATGCTGTCAATGTTGTCAATGTCATACATGTTGTCTATGTCATCTATTTCGTCAAAGTCGTAAATATCATCTATGTCGTCTATGTCGTCAATGTCGTCTATGTCGTCAATGTCGTCTAAGTCGTCAATGTCGTCAATGACGTCAAAGTCATCAATATCGTCTATGTCGTCTATGTCGTCAATGTCGTCAAAGGCGTCTATATCGTCTATGTCGTCTATGTAGTCAATGTCGTCAAAGACGTCTATGTTGTCTAGTTCGTCAATGTCGTCAATGGCGTCTTTGTCGTCAATATCGTCAATGTCGTCAAAGTCGTCAATATCGGTTATGTCGTCTATGTCGTCAATATCGTCAATGTCGTCTATGTCGTCAATGTCGTCAACGTCGTCTATGTCGTCAATGTCGTCAATGGCGTCTTTGTCGTCAATATCGTCAATGTCGTAAAAGTCGTCAATATCGGTTATGTCGTCTATGTCGTCTATGTCGTCTATGTCGTCAATGTCGTCAATGTCGTCTATGTCGTCAATGTCGTCAATGTCGTCAATGTCGTCTATGTCGTCAATGTCGGCAATGTCGTCAATGTCGTCAAATTCGTCAATATCGTCTATGTCGTCTATGTCGTCAATGTCGTCAAAGTCGTTATTTCGTCAATGTCGTCAATGACGTCAATGTCGTCAATGTCTTCAATGCTGTCAAAGTTGTCAATGTCATACAAGTTGTCTATGTCATCTATGTCGTCAAAGTCGTAAATATCATCTATGTCGTCTATGTCGTCAATGTCGTCTATGTCGTCAATGTCGTCAATGTCGTCTATGTCGTCAATGTCGTCAATGACGTCAAAGTCATCAATATCGTCTATGTCGTCTATGTCGTCAATGTCGTCAATGTCGTCAAAGTTGTCTATGTCGTCAATGTCGTCAATGTCGTCAATGTCGTCTAAGTCGTAAATATCGTCTACGTCTTCTATGTCATCAATGTCGTCTGTGTCGTCAATGTCGTCAATGTCGTCAATGTCGTCAAAGTCGTAAATATCATCTATGTCGTCTATGTCGTCAATGTCGTCTATGTCGTTAATGTCGTCAATGTCGTCTATGTCGTCAATGTCGTCAATGACGTCAAAATCATCAATATCGTCTATGTCGTGTATGTCGTCAATGTCGTCAATGTCGTCAAAGTCGTCTATGTCGTCAATGTTGTCAATGTCGTCAATTTCGTCAATGTCGTCAAAGTCGTCAATGTCGTCAATGTCGTCAATGTCGTCAAAGTCGTAAATATCGTCTACATCTTCTATGTCATCAATGTCGTCTATGTCGTCTATGTCGTCAATATCGTCTATGCCGTCAATTTCGTCTATGTCGTCTATGTCGTCAATGTCGTCTGTGTCGTCAATGTCGTCAAGTCGTCTATGTCGTCAATGTCGTCAATGTCGTCAATGTCGTCAATTTCGTCAATGTCTTCAATGCTGTAAATGTTGTCAATGTCATACATGTTGTCTATGTCATCTAAGTCGTCAATGTCGTCAATATCGTCAAAGTCGTCAATGTCGTCAAAGTTCACAATATCGTCTATGTCGTCAATGTCGTCTATGTCGTCTACGTCGTCTATGTCGTCAATGTCGTCAATGTCGTCAATATCGTCTATGCCGTCTATGTAGTCAATGTCGTCATAGTCGTCAAAGACGTCAAATTCGTCTATGTCGTCTATGTCGTCAATGTTGTCTATGTCGTCTACTTCGCCTCTGTCGTCAATATCGTCTATGTCTTCAATGTCGTCAGTGTCGTCAGTGTCGTCAATGTCGTCAAAATCGTCTATGTCGTCAATTTCGTCAATATCGACAATTTCGTCAATTTCATCAATGTCGTCAATGTCGTCCATTTCGTCTATGTCGTCAATGTCGTCAATGTCTTCTATGTCGTCAATGTCGTCAATGACGTCAAAGTCATCAATATCGTCTATGTCGTCTATGTCGTCAATGTCGTCAATGTCGTCAAAGTTGTCTATGACGTCAATGTCGTCAATGTCGTCAATGTCGTCAAAGTCGTAAATATCGTCTACGTCTTCTATGTCATCAATGTCGTCTGTGTCGTCAATGTCGTCAATGTCGTCAATGTCGTCAAAGTCGTAAATATCATCTATGTCGTCTATGTCGTCAATGTCGTCTATGTCGTTAATGTCGTCAATGTCGTCTATGTCGTCAATGTCGTCTATGTCGTCAATGTCGTCAATGACGTCAAAATCATCAATATCGTCTATGTCGTGTATGTCGTCAATGTCGTCAATGTCGTCAAAGTCGTCTATGTCGTCAATGTTGTCAATGTCGTCAATTTCGTCAATGTCGTCAATGTCGTCAATGTCGTTAATGTCGTCAATGTCGTCAAAGTCGTAAATATCGTCTACATCTTCTATGTCATCAATGTCGTCTATGTCGTCTATGTCGTCAATATCGTCTATGTCGTCTATGCAGTCAATGTCGTCTATGTCGTCTATGTCGTCAATGTCGTCTAAGTCGTCAATGTCGTCAATGTCGTCTATGTCGTCAATGTCGTCAATGTCGTCAATGTCGTCAATTTCGTTAATGTCTTCAATGCTGTAAATGTTGTCAATGTCATACATGTTGTCTATGTCATCTATGTCGTCAATGTCGTCAATATCGTCAAAGTCGTCAATGTCGTCAAAGTTCACAATATCGTCTATGTCGTCAATGTCGTCTATGTCGTCTACGTCGTCTATGTCGTCAATGTCGTCAATGTCGTCAATATCGTCTATGCCGTCTATGTAGTCAATGTCGTCATAGTCGTCAAAGACGTCAAATTCGTCTATGTCGTCTATGTCGTCAATGTTTTCTATGTCGTCTACTTCGCCTCTGTCGTCAATATCGTCTATGTCTTCAATGTCGTCAGTGTCGTCAATGTCGTCAATGTCGTCAAAATCATCTATGTCGTCAATTTCGTCAATATCGACAATTTCGTCAATTTCATCAATGTCGTCAATGTCGTCAATTTCGTCTATGTCGTCAATGTCGTCAATGTCTTCTATGTCGTCAATGTCGGCAATGTCGTCAATGTCGTCAAAGCTGCCAATATCGTCTAAGATGTCTATGTCGTCAATGTTGTCAATGTCGTCTATGTCGTCAATGTCGTCTATGTAGTCAATGTCTTCTATGTCGTCAATGTCGTCAATGTCGTCAAAGTCGTCAAAGACGTCAATATCGGCTATGTCGTCTATGTCGTCAATGTCGTCTATGTCTTCAAAGTCGTGTATGTCGTCAATGTCGTCAATGACGTCAATGTCGTCAATGTCTTCAATGCTGTCAATGTTGTCAATGTCATACATGTTATCTATGTCATCTATTTCGTCAAAGTCGTAAATATCATCTATGTCGTCTATGTCGTCAATGTCGTCTATGTCGTCAATGTCGTCTATGTCGTCAATGTCGTCAATGTCGTCAAAGTCGTAAATATCGTCTACGTCTTCTATGTCATCAATGTCGTCTGTCTCTTCAATGTCGTCAATGTCGTCTATGTCGTCAATGTCGTCAATGACGTCAAAGTCATCAATATATTCTATGTCGTCTATATCGTCAATGTCGTCAATGTCGTCAAAGTCGTCTCTGTCGTCAATGTCGTCAATGTCGTCTATGTCGTTAATGTCGTCAATGTCGTCTATGTCGTCAATGTCGTCAATGACGTCAAAGTCATCAATATCTTCTATGTCGTCTATGTCGTCAATGTCGTCAATGTCGTCAAAGTCATCTATGACGTCAATGTTGTAAATGTCTTCTATGTTGTCAATGTCGTCAATGTCGTCAAAGTCGTAAATATCGTCTACGTCTTCTGTGTCATCAATGTCGTCTATGTCGTCTATGTAGTCAATATCGTCTATGTCGTCTATGTCGTCAATGTCGTCAATGTCGTCTATGTCGTCTATGTCGTCAATATCGTCTATGTCGTCTATGTCGTCTACGTCTTCTATGTCATCAATGTCGTCTATGTCGTCTATGTCGTCAGTATCGTCTATGTCGTCTATGTCGTCAATGTCGTCTATGTCTTCAATGTCATCAATGTCGTCAAAGTCGTCAAAGACGTCAATATCGTCTATGTCGTCTATGTCGTCAATGTTGTCTATGTCGTCTACTTCGCCTATGTCGTCAATATCGTCTATGTCTTTAATGTCGTCAGTGTCTTCAATGTCGTCAATGTCGTCAAAATCGTCTATGTCGTCAATTTCGTCAATATCGACATTTTCGTCAATGTCACCAATGTCGTCAATGTCGTCAAATTTCGTCTATGTCGTCAATGTCGTCAATGTTGGCTAGGTTTTCAATGTCGTCAAAGTCGTCAATATCGTCTATGTCGTCTATGTCGTCAATGTCGTCAATGTCGTCAAAGTCGTCTATGTCGTCAATGTCGTCAATGACGTCAATGTCGGTAATGTCGTCTATGTCGTCAATGTCAATGTCGTCAATGTCGTCAATGTCGTCAAAGTCGTCAATATCGTCTATGTCGTTTATGTCGTCAATGTCGTCAAAGTCGTCAATATCTGCTATGGCGTCTATGTCGTCAATGTCGTCAATTTCGTCAATGTCGTCAAAGGCGTCAATATCGTCTATCTCGTCTATGTAGACAATGTCATCAAAGACGTCTATGTCGTCTAGTTCGGTCAATGTCGTCAATGGCGTTTTTGTCGTCAATATCGTCAATGTCGTCAAAGTCGTCAATATCGGTTATGTCGTCTATGTCGTCAATGTCGTCAATGTCGTCTATGTCGTCTATGTCGTCAATGTCGTCAATGTCGTCAATGTCGTCAAAGTCGTCAATATCGTCTATTTCGTCTATGTCGTCAATGTCGTCAATGTTGTCAAAGTAGTCCATGTCGTCAATGTCGTCAATGTCGTCAATGTCGTCAAAGTCGTTATTTCGTCAATGTCGTCAATGACGTCAATGTCGTCAATGTCTTCAATGCTGTCAATGTTGTCAATGTCATACATGTTGTCTATGTCATCTATGTCGTCAAAGTCGTAAATATCATCTATGTCGTCTATGTCGTCAATGTCTTCAATGCTGTCAAAGTTGTCAATGTCATATATGTTATCAATGTCATCTATGTCATCAATGTCGACAAAGTCGTAAATATCGTCTATGTCGTTTATGTCGTCAATGTCGTCAATGTCGTCATAGTTGTCAATATCTTCTACGTCGTCAATGTCGTCAAAATCGTCTCTGTCGTCAATTTCGTCAATATCGACATTTTCGTCAATGTCATCAATGTCGTCAATGTCGTCAATTTCGTCTATGTCGTCAATGTCGTCAATGTTGGCTAGGTTATCAATGTCGTCAAAGTCGTCAATATCGTCTATGTCGTCTATGTCGACAATGTCGTCAATGTCGTCAAAGTCGTCTATGTCGTCAATGTCGTCAATGACGTCAATGTCATCAATGTCTTCAATGCTGTCAATGTTGTCAATGTCATACATGTTGTCAATGTCATCTATGTCATCAATGTCGTCAAAGTCGTCAATATCGTCAATGTCGTCAAAGTCGTCAATATCGGTTATGTCGTCTATTTCGTCAATGTCGTCAATGTCGTCTATGTCGTCAATGTCGTCAATGTCGTCTATGTCGTCAATGTCGGCAATGTCGTCAATGTCGTCAAAGTCGTCAATATCGACTATGTCGTCTATGTTGTCAATGTCGTCAATGTCGTCAAAGTAGTCCATGTCTTCAATGTCGTCAATGATGTCAATGTCGTCTATGTTGGCTAGGTTATCAATGTCCTCAAAGTCGTCAATATCGTCTATGTCGTCTATGCCGTCAATGTCGTCAAAGTCGTTATTGTGTCAATGTCGTCAATGACGTCAATGTCGTCAATGTCTTCAATGCTCTCAATGTTGTCAATGTCATACATGTTGTCTATGTCATCTATTTCGTCAAAGTCGTAAATATCATCTATGTCGTCTATGTCGTCAATGTCGTCTATGTCGTCATTGTCGTCTATGTCGTCAATGTCGACAATGACGTCAAAGTCATCAATATCGTCTATGTCGTCTATGTCGTCAATGTCGTCAAAGGCGTCTATATCGTCTATGTCGTCTATGTAGTCAATGTCGTCAAAGACGTCTATGTTGTCTAGTTCGTCAATGTCGTCAATGGCGTCTTTGTCGTCAATATCGTCAATGTCGTCAAAGTCGTCAATATCGGTTATGTCGTCTATGTCGTCAATATCGTCAATGTCGTCTATGTCGTCAATGTCGTCAATGTCGTCTATGTCGTCAATGTCGTCAATGGCGTCTTTGTCGTCAATATCGTCAATGTCGTCAAAGTCGTCAATATCGGTTATGTCGTCTATGTCGTCAATGTCGTCAATGTCGTCTATGTCGTCAATGTCGTCAATGACGTCTATGTCGTCAATGTCGGCAATGTCGTCAATGTCGTCAAAGTCGTCAATATCGTCTATGTCGTCTATGTCGTCAATGTCGTCAATGTCGTCAAAGTCGTTATTTCGTCAATGTCGTCAATGACGTCAATGTCGTCAATGTCTTCAATGCTGTCAATGTTGTCAATGTCATACTTGTTGTCTATGTCATCTATGTCGTCAAAGTCGTAAATATCATCTATGTCGTCTATGTCGTCAATATCGTCTATGTCGTCAATGTCGTCAATATCGTCTATGTCGTCAATGTCGTCAATGACGTCAAAGTCATCAATATATTCTATGTCGTCTATATCGTCAATGTCGTCAATGTCGTCAAAGTCGTCTATGTCGTCAATGTTGTCAATGTCATCATTGTCGTCAATGTCGTCAATGTCGTCAATGTCGTCAAAGTCGTAAATATCGTCTACGTCTTCTATGTCATCAATGTCGTCTGTGTCTTCAACGTCGTCAATGTCGTCAAATTCGTAAATATCAACTATGTCGTCAATATCGTCAATGTCGTCAAAGTCGTCAATATCGGTTATGTCGTCTATGTCGTCAATGTCGTCAATGTCGTCTATGTCGTCAATGTCGTCAATGTCGTCTATGTCGTCTATGTCGTCAATGTCGTCAATGACGTCAAAGTCATCAATATCGTCTATGTCGTCTATGTCGTCTATGTCGTCAATGTCGTCAATGTCGTCAAAGTCATCTATGTCGTCAATGTTGTCAATGTCTTCAAAGTTGTCAATGTCTTCAATGTCGTCAATGTCGTTAATGTCGTCAATGTCGTCTATGTCGTCAATGTCGTTAATGTCGTCAATGTCGTCAACATCGTCTATGTCGTCTATGTCGTCAATGTCGTCTATGTCGTCAATGTCGTCAATGTCGTCTATGTCGTCAATATCGTCAATGTCGTCAAAGTCATCAATATCGTCTATGTCGTCAATGTCGTCAATATCGTCTATGTCGTCTATGTCGTCAATGTCGTCTATGTCGTATATGTCGTCAATATCGTCTATATCGTCTATGTCGTCTACGTCTTCTATGTCATAAATGTCGTCTATGTCGTCTATGTCGTCAATATCGTCTATGTCGTCTATGTCGTCAATGTCGTCTATGTCTTCAATATCGTCAATGACGTCAAAGTCGTCAAAGACGTCAATATCGTCTATGTCGTCTATGTCGTCAATGTTGTCTATGTCGTCTACTTCGCCTATGTCGTCAATATAGTCTATGTCTTTAATGTCGTCAGTGTCGTCAATGTCGTCAAAATCGTCTATGTCGTCAATTTCGTCAATATCGACATATTCGTCAATGTCACCAATGTCGTCAATGTCGTCAATTTCGTCTATGTCGTCAATGTCGTCAATGTTGGCTATGTTTTCAATGTCGTCAAAGTCGTCAATATCGTCTATGTCGTCTATGTCGTCAATGTCGTCAATGTCGTCAAAGTCGTCTATGTCGTCAATGTCGTCAATGACGTCAATGTCGTCAGTGTCTTCAATGCTGTCAATGTTGTCAATGTCATACATGTTGTCAATGTCATCTATGTCATCAATGTCGTCAAAGTCGTAAATATCATCTATGTCGTTTATGTCGTCAATGTCGTCAAAGTCGTCAATATCTTCTATGTCGTCTATGTCGTCAATGTCGTCAATTTCGTCAATGTCGTCAAAGGCGTCAATATCGTCTATGTCGTCTATGTAGTCAATGTCATCAAAGACGTCTATGTCGTCAAGTTCGTCAATGTCGTCAATGGCGTCTTTGTCGTCAATATCGTCAATGTCGTCAAAATCGTCAATATCGGTTATGTCGACTATGTCGTCAATGTCGTCAATGTCGTCATTGTCGTCTATGTCGTCAATGTCGTCAATGTCGTCTATGTCGTCAATGTCGTCATTGTCGTCAATTTTGTCAAAGTCGTCAATATCGTCTATGTCGTCTATGATGTCAATGTCGTCAATGTCGTCAAAGTAGTCCATGTCGGCAATGTCGTCAATGTCGTCAATGTCGTCAAAGTCGTTATTTCGTCAATGACGTCAATGACGCCAATGTCGTCAATGTCTTCAATGCTGTCAATGTTGTCAATGTCATACATGTTGTCTATGTCATCTATGTCGTCAAAGTCGTAAATATCATCTATGTCGTCAATGTCGTCAATGTCGTCTATGTCGTCAATGTCGTCAATGTCGTCTATGTCGTCAATGTCGTCAATGACGTCAAAGTAATCAATATCGTCTATGTCGTCTATGTCGTCAATGTCGTCAATGTCATCAAAGTCGTCTATGTCGTCAATGTTGTCAATGTCGTCAATGTCGTCAATGTCGTCAATGTCGTCAAAGTCGTAAATATCGTCTACGTCTTCTATGTCATCAATGTCGTCTGTGTCTTCAATGTCGTCAATGTCGTCAATGTCGTAAATATCATCGATGTCGTCTATGTCGTCAATGTCGTCTATGTCGTTAATGTCGTCAATGTCGTCTATGTCGTCAATGTCGTCAATGACGTCAAAGTCATCAATATCGTCTATGTCGTCTATGTCGTCAATGTCGTCAATGTCGTCAAAGTCGTCTATGTCGTCAATGTTGTCAATGTCGTCAATGTCGTCAATGTCGTCAATGCCATCAATGTCGTCAAAGTCGTAAATATCGTCTACGTCTTCTATGTCATCAATGTCGTCTATGTCGTCAATATCGTCTATGTCGTCTATGTCGTCAATGTCGTCAATGTCGTCTATGTCGTCTATGTCGTCAATATCGTCTATGTCGTCTATGTTGTCTACGTCTTCTATGTCATCAATGTCGTCTATGTCGTCTATGTCGTCAATATCGTCTATGTCGTCTATGTCGTCAATGTCGTCTATGTCGTCAAAGTCGTCAAAGACGTCAATATCGTCTATGTCGTCTATGTCGTCAGTGTTGTCTATGTTGTATACTTCGCCTATGTCGTCAATATCGTCTATGGCTTTAATGTCGTCAGTGTCGTCAATGTCGTCAATGTCGTCAAAATCGTCTATGTCGTCAATTTCGTCAATATCGACATTTTCGTCAATGTCATCAATGTCGTCAATGTCGTCAATCTCGTCTATGTCGTCAATGTCGTCAATGTTGGCTAGGTTTTCAATGTCGTCAAAGTCGTCAATATCGTCTATGTCGTCTATGTCGTCATTTCGTCAATGTCGTCAAAGTCGTCTATGTCGTCAATGTCGTCAAAGTCGTAAATATCGTCTATGTCGTTTATGTCGTCAATGTCGTCAAAGTCATCAATATCTGCTATGTCGTCTATGTCGTCAGTGTCGTCAATTTCGTCAATGTCGTCAAAGGCGTCAATATCGTCTATGTCGTCTATGTAGTCAATGTCATCAAAGACGTCTATGTCGTCTAGTTCGTCAATGTCGTCAATGGCGTCTTTGTCGTCAATATCGCCAATGTCGTCAAAGTCGTCAATGTCGGTTATGTCGTCTATGACGTCAAAGTCGTCAATGTCGTCAATGTCGTCATTGTCGTCTATGTCGTCAATGTCGTCAATGTCGTCTTTGTCGTCAATGTCGTCAATGTCGTCAATGTCGTCAAAGTCGTCAATATCGTCTATGTCGTCTATGTCGTCAATGTCGTCAATGTCGTCAAAGTAGTCCATGTCGTCAATGTCGTCAATGACGTCAATGTCGTCAATGTTGGCTAGGTTATCAATGTCGTCAAAGTCATCAATATCGTCTATGTCGTCAATGTCGTCAATGTCGTCGGAGTCGTCTATGTCGTCAATCTCGTCCATGTCGTCAATGTCGTCAATGTCGTTAATGTCGTCAATGTCGTCTATGTCGTCAATGTCGTTAATGTCGTCAATGTCGTCAACATCGTCTATGTCGTCTATGTCGTCAATGTCGTCTATGTCGTCAATGTCGTCAATGTCGTCTATGTCGTCAATATCGTCAATGTCGTCAAAGTCATCAATATCGTCTATGTCGTCAATGTCGTCAATGTCGTCTATGTCGTCAATTTCGTCAATGTCATTTATGTCGTCAATGTCGTCAACGTCGTTAATGTCGTCGAAGTCGTCAATATCGTCAATGTCGTCTATTTCTTCAATGTCGTCAATGTCGTCAATGTCGTCTATATTGTCAATGTCGTCAATTTTGTCAATGTCTTCAATGCTGTCAATGTTGTCAATGTCATACATGTTGTCTATGTCATCTATGTCGTCATTGTCGTCAATATCATCAATGTCGTCAAAGTCGTCAAAGTCGTCAATATCGTCTATGTCCTCAAGTTCGTCTATGTCGTCTATTTCGTCCATGTCGTCAATATCGTCAATGTCGTCAATGTCGTCAATGTCGTCTATGTCGTCAATGTCGTCGATTTCGTCAATTTCGTCAATGTCGTCAAAGTCGCCAATATCATCTATGTCGTCTATGTCGTCAATGTCGTCAATGACGTCAATGTCGTCAATGACGTCTTTTGTGTCCCGACTTCGTCGCCGCTTTTGTGTCCCAGCCTCGTCGTAGGTGTCGGTGGCCGAGTGGAATGAGACCGACACGCTGATGCAGGTACGGAGGGGAGCAGCCAGAAACTATAAACACTCGAGTAAATTAGAAAGAGATATATTGCACAGAATATAACAATACTTAACTTTTACATAGTACTGCAGAATGTTGATACATAGTTGTTAGAGGCCTGCCTAGTGCCTGTACAATAGCAAAGTCTTCACTGGTGCCTATCTGATTACGAAGGTCCAAACTCGTTGCTATCTCAGTCCGAAGTGGCAAGTCCTTCAGTGGTGGCCACGAGCGGCGTTGCAGCAGAGGGCGCTCGTGGCTGTCGTCGTGAGAACGTCGCGCCGTGCGTGCATGGCGGCGCGCGGCGAAAGTAAGTGGCGCGCACTTTGTACTTGTGCGACCCCACACCCCTCCCCCCCAAACCGCCGCGCCGTCGTGGCGTAGGGCTGAGGGCCACGGCGACGGCACTGGGAGGAGGGCCTGGGCGGGGGCGTTACTGGTGGGACGGGCGTCGTAGCTGAGGCCGGGATCGAGACGCGGTCCGCGCCCCGGCATCTGCCTTGAGATCCTCCAGGGAACCCGCCGAAACCTGGGGAAGGGCGCCCGCCCCCGCCCAGAGGGAGCAGGTCATCTTCTGAGGTGCGTGGCCCAAGCTGGGGGGGGCCCGCACGGTCCCGGAGTCCCTCTCGGTGACGCTGTAATCTGCGGCGGCGACAGCGGCGGCGTGGCGTCGATCTCCATCGGGACGATCTCGTAGTCCGGGGACGAACGATGTGGTTGTGCTCCCTGGCGGTGAACTGGGTCTGGAATCAAGAAACCGGAGACAGGATCGCGCGGCCTGTGCAGGCGCAATTGGTTTGCGTGGCGCCGCAGCTCCGACCCTGTGGAAGAACGTACAACAAACATATTGCGCCCGAGCACGCGCTGAATGATGCCCGGCATCCATTTCTTCTTGTTTCCAGCAAACACCCTGTACAGCACCGGCGTGGAAACCTGAAAACGCGTAGCGCCATACGAACCGACTCGGTGCGTGGGAGGCTGCAGCAGGTGAAGGAGAGTGCGGTGACGGCGGCCGTGTAGCAGCTCGGCAGGAGACGGGCCGTCACGTGGCATGCACCGATACGTAGACAGGAAAATTTGAAGAGCTTGCTGCCTAGAGTGCTGACCTTTCATCTTCTCCATGTGAGACTTGAATGTTCGAACGAAACGTTCTGCTTCACCATTGGACTGAGGGTGAAAAGGTGCAGTGGTAATATGCTGAATGCCATTCACACGACAAAACTGTTGAAATTCCGCACTAACAAACTGAGGTCCATTGTCACTGACGATAGTTTCAGGCAAGCCTTCGATGCAAAACACTGATGTTAAGGCACTGATTGTACTATACGCCGTCGTTGAGTTCATGGCAATCACAAAAGGAAACTTGCTGAAAGCGTCTACAACAATTAACCAGCGCGTATTCCAGAATGGTCCGGCAAAATCAATATGTAAACGTTGCCATGGTCCCTTGGGGCGTGGCCAGTCTGAGAAACGTTGCGGAGGAGCCGCCTGATGCTCCGCACAAACAGTACACTGTGACGTCATGTTCTCTATCTGAGCGTCCATACCAACCCAGGTACAATGACGTCTGGCCAATTGCTTTGTCCTAACAATGCCCCAATGTCCTTGATGCAGGAGGCGTAACACTTCTCGTTGCAGGGAACGAGGAACAATCATTCTTGTTTGGTCGTTGTCGGTATGCAACAACAGTACACACTGACTTAAAGATAATGCATGACGTTGTGCAAAATAACGTCGAACCAGAGGCCGATCAATGTCTTTGGCTCTGGCAGGCCACCCTGAGCGAACAAAACGTGCTACCACACTTAGGTCTGCATCCGCAGCTGTTTCCTGTGCAACCCGACGAGAGTTCAAAGGAAAGTCTGCGACAGCGGAAGCATCTCTGGAGTCTATCTGACAACATGCCATTTCTGAAGAATCAAATGATACATCCTGGCCAACCGGAAGTCGGGAAAGTGTGTCCGCGTTGGCATGTTTAGTGGTAGGTCGGTACAAAATCTCATACTGATAATTAGACAATATCAAGGACCATCTCTGAAGCTTTTGTGCCGTACGTGGCGGAATTGGCTTTGTGGGCGAGAACAACGACGTGAGAGGCTTGTGGTCTGTCAACAAATAGAATTTTCTGCCATAGAGATAATGATGAAACTTTGCGACGCCGTAAATGATTGCTAAGGCCTCCTTTTCTATCTGACTGTAATTCTGTTGCGTCGGTGTCAGTAGCTTGGATGCAAAGGCAATAGGACGATCGTGACATCCAATACGATGGGAGATTACAGCGCCTAGACCATACGACGAGGCGTCAACTGCTAACACTACAGGCTTCTGTGGGTCAAAGGGAATCAAACATGCATCACTGAGTAGTGCAGACTTTAGTTTGTCAAAGGCAACCTGACAATCTTTAGACCATACAAAAGGAACATTCTTCCTACGTAAGTGATGCAGTGGTGCTGCAATCTGAGAGGCATTGGGAATGAATCTGAAATAATAGGTCAGCTTTCCCATTACTGCTTGCAATTCGTTCACATTCTTAGGAGGAGGCAAGTCTTTGATTGCTCGAAGATGTGACTGTAAGGGATGTATTCCTTGGGCATTAATCACATGGCCTAGGTATTCTATTTCAGTTTGAAAAAACGAACACTTTGCTTTATTACAGCGTAGACCTGCTGCAGTCAACACTTTGAAAAGACACTCCAGGTTTGCTAAATGCTCTTCAACTGTACGTCCGGATACCACAATATCATCTAAATAGTTCGAACAACACGGTACAGAAACTGTCAGCTGTTCCAAAAAACGCTGAAAAATAGCGGGAGCGGAAGAACTGCCAAACGGTAGGCGTTGAAATTGAAAAAGGCCCATGTGAGTATTAATGACGAAAAACTTTTTTGACTCGTCATCAAGTGGAATCTGTAAGTAGGCCTCTGCTAAATCAATCTTAGAAAAGTAGCGAGACTGTCCTAATTTGTCCATCAGTTCCTCAGGTCTGGGCAGAGGGTAAGTGTCTACAATTGTTTGACTGTTCACTGTTGATTTGAAGTCCGCACAGAGACGAAGTTTTCCTGACGGCTTGGGTATAATTACTATAGGCGAGGCCCACTGACTCGCAGAAACAGGAGAAATCACCCCACTATCTTGCCAACGTTTAAGTTCTTCGGCAACTGTATCACGCAAGACGATAGGCACTGGTCTAGCTTTACGAAATTTTGGAACTGCAGATTCTTTTAAAGTAATATGTGCCACGAAGTCTTTTGCACAACCTAGTTCCGGCGAAAACAAGTCACTATATTTTTCACACAATGCATTGATTTTATCCTGAGGCACTATTGACGAAATTTGAAGCACATCTCTTTGAATTGATAAACCAAACAAGTCAAAAGCATCTAGTCCAAAAATGTTCTGTGTAGATTTGGCCTGAAGAACAACAAAAGCAACTGTTTTAGTTACACCTTGAAAAGAGGCGGGCAGGCTACATGTTCCTAGCACGGGAATATTTTCACCTGTATAAGCTGTTAACACTTGCTGTGACGGCGACAATTTTGGCGAACCCAGAAGTTCATCAGTATCTTTATTCATTAAAGTGACAGCGGAACCAGTATCAACCTGAAATTGCACCGTCTCATTTTCTATAGAGAGAGTAACAAACAGCTTGTGCTTCTGGCGCACGACCGGTGCGCGAATGTGGGCGACGTCTAATACATATTGTTTTCTGCACTTGCGCGGGTTGTCGTCAAAGTCGTCAATATCGGTTATGTCGTCAATGTCGTCAACATCGTATATGTCGTCTATGTCGTCAATGTCGTCTATGTCGTCAATGTCGTCAATGTCGGCTATGTCGTCAATATCGTCAATGTCGTCAAAGTCGTCAATATCGTCTATGTCGTCAATGATGTCAATGTCGTCCATGTCGTCAATTTCGTCAATGTCATCTATGTCGTCAATGTCGTCAACGTCGTTAATGTCGTCAAAGTCGTCAATATCGTCAATGTCGTCTATGTCGTCAATGTCGTCAATGTCGTCAAAGTCGTCTATGTCGTCAATGTCGTCAATTACATCAATTTTGTCAATGTCTTTAATGCTGTCAATGTTGTCAATGTCATACATGTTGTCTATGTCATCTATGTCGTCAATGTCGTCAATATCGTCAATGTCGTCAATGTCGTCAAAGTCATCAATATCGTCTATGTCGTCAACGTCGTCTATGTCGTCTATGTCGTCTATGTCGTCAATATCGTCAATGTCGTCAATGTCGTCAATGTCGTCAATTTCGTCAATGTCGTCAAAGTCGCCAATATCATCTATGTCGTCTATGTCGTCAATGTCGTCAATGACGTCAATGTCGTCAATGACAGCAATGTCGTCAATGTCTTCAATGCTGTCAATGTTGTCAATGTCATACATGTTGTCTATGTCATCTATGTCGTCAACGTCGTCAATGTCGTCTATGTCCTCAATGTCGGCAGTGTCGTCAACATCGTCTATGTCGTCTATGTACTCAATGTCGTCAAAGACGTCTATGTCGTCTAGTTCGTTAATGTCGTCAATGGCGTCTTTGCCGTCAATATCGTCAATGTCGTCAAAGTCGTAAATATAGTCTATGTCGTCTATCTCATCAATGTCGTCAATATCGTCTACGTCGTCAATGTCGTCTATGTTGTCAATGTCGTCAATGTCGTCAATGTCGTCAATGTCGTTAATGTCGTCAATGTCGTCAATGTCGTCTATGTCGTCAATGTCGTTAATGTCGTCAATATCGTCAATGTCGTCAATGTGGTAAATATCGTCTATGTCGTGTATCTCATCAATGTCGTCAATGTCGTCTATGTCGTCAATGTCGTCTATGTCGTCAATGTCGTCTATGTTGTCAATGTCGTCAATGTCGTCAAAGTCGTCAAAGACGTCAATATCGTCTATGTCGTCTATGTCGTCAATGTTGTCTATGTCGTCTACTTCGCCTATGTCGTCAATGTCTTCTATGTCTTCAATGTCGTCAGTGTCGTCAATGTCGTCAATGTAGTCAAAATCGTCTATGTCGTCAATTTCGTCAATATCGACATTTTCGTCAATGTCATCAATGTCGTCAATATCGTCAATTTCGTCTATGTCGTCAATGTCGTCAATGTTGGCTAGGTTATCAATGTCGTCAAAGTCGTCAATATCGTCTATGTCGTCTATGTCATCAATGTCGTCAATTTCGTCAAAGTCGTCTATGTCGTCAATGTCGTCAATGACGTCAATGTCGTCAATGTCTTCAATGCTGTCAAGTTTGTCAATGTCATACATGTAGTCTTTGTCAACTATATCGTCAAAGTCTTAAATATCATCTATGTCGTCTATGTCGTCAATGTCGTCTATGTCGTCTATGTCGTCAATGTCGTCAATGTCGTCTATGTCGTCAACGTCGTCAATGTCGTCAATGTCGTCAAAGTCATCAATATCGTCTATGTCGTGTATGTCGTCAATGTCGTCAAAGTCGTCTATGTCGTCAATGTTGTCAATGTCGTCAATGTCGTCAATGTCGTCAATGTCGTCAAAGTCGTAAATATCGTCTATGTCTTGTATGACATCAATGTCGTCTGTGTCGTCAATGACGTCAATGTCGTCAAAGTCGTCAATATCATCTATGTCGTCTATGTCGTCAATGTCGTCTATGTAGTCAAGGTCGTCAATGTCGTCTATGTCGTCAATATCGTCAATGTCGTCAATGTCGTCAATGTCTTCAAAGTCGTCAATATCGTCTATGTCGTCAATGTCGTCAATGTCGTCTATGCCGTCAATGTCGTCAATGTCGTCTATGTCGTCAATGTCCTCAATGCTGTCAATGTTGTCAATGTCATACATGATGTCTATGTCATCTATGTTGTCAATGTCGTCAAAGTCGTAAATATCGTCTATGTCGCCTATGTCGTCAATATCGTCTATGTCGTCTATGTCGTCAAATTCGTCTATGTCGTCTATGTCGTCAATGTCGTCAAAGTCGTCAATTACGTCTATGTCGTCTATGTAGACAATGTCATCAAAGACGTCTATGTCGTCTAGTTCGTCAATGTCGTCAATGGCGTCTTTGTCGTCAATATCGTCAATGTCGTCAAAGTCGTCAATAGCGTTTATTTCGTCTATATCGTCAATGTAGTCAATGTCGTCTATGTCGTCAAGGTCGTCAATGTCGTCAATGTCGTCAATGTCGTCAATGTCGTCAAAGTCGTCAATATGGTCTCTGTCGTCAATGTCGTCAATGTCGTCAAAGTAGTCTATGTCGTCAATGTCGGCAATGACGTCAATGTCGTCAATGTCTTCAATGCTGTCAATGGTGTTAATGTCATACATGCTGTCTATATCATCTATGTCGTCAAAGTCGTCTATGTCGTCAATGTTGTCAATGTCGTCAATGTCGACAATGTCGTCAATGTCGTCAATGTCGTAAATATCGTCTACATCTTCTATGTCATCAATGTCGTGTGTGTCGTCAAAATCGTCAATGTCGCCTATGTCGTCAAGGTCGTCAATATTGTCTACGTCGCCAATATCGTCAATGTCGTCAATGTCGTCAATGTCTTCAAAGTCGTCAATATCGTCTATGTCGTCTATGTCGTCAATGTCTTCAATGTCGTCTACGCCGTCAATGTCGTCAATGTCGTCTATGTCGTCTATGTCGTCAATATCGTCAATGTCGTCATTGTAGTCTATGTCGTCAATGTCGTCAATGTCGTCTATGTCGTCAATGTCGTCAATTTCGTCAATGTCGTCAAAGTCGTCAATATCGTCTATGTCGTCTATGTCGTCAATGTCGTCAATGTCGTCAAAGTAGTCCATGTCGTCAATGTCGTCAATGTCGTCAATGTCGTCAAAGTCGTTATTTCGTCAATGTCGTCAATGACGTCAATGTCGTCAATGTCTTCAATGCTGTCAATGTTGTCAATGTCATACATGTTGTCTATGTCATCTATGTCGTCAAAGTCGTAAATATCATCTATGTCGTCTATGTCGTCAATGTCGTCTATGTCGTCAATGTCGTCAATGTCGTCTATGTCGTCACTGTCGTCAATGACGTCAAAGTAATCAATATCGTCTATGTCGTCTATGTCGTCAATGTCGTCAATGTCGTCAATGTCGTCTATGTCGTCAATGTTGTCAATGTCGACAATGTCGTCAATGTCGTCAAAGTCGTGAATATCGTCTACGTCTTCTATGTCATCAATGTCGTCTGTGTCTTCAATGTCGTCAATGTCGTCAACGTCGTCAAAGTCGTAAATATCATCTATGTCGTCTATGTCGTCAATGTCGTCTATGTCGTTAATGTCGTCAATGTCGTCTATGTCGTCAATGTCGTCAATGACGTCAAAGTCATCAATATCGTTTATGTCGTCTATGTCGTCAATGTCGTCAATGTCGTCAATGTCGTCTATGTCGTCAATGTTGTCAATGTCGTCAATGTCGTCAATGTCGTCAATGCCCTCAATGTCGTCAAAGTCGTAAATATCGTCTACGTCTTCTATGTCATCAATCTCGTCTATGTCGTCTATGTCGTCAATATCGTCTATGTCGTCTTTGTCGTCAATGTCGTCAATGTCGTCTATGTCGCCTATGTCGTCAATATCGTCTATGTCGTCTATGTCGACTACATCTTCTATGTCATCAATGTCGTCTATGTCGTCTATGTCGTCAATATCGTCTATGTCGTCTATGTCGTCAATGTCGTCTATGTCGTCAATGTCGTCAATGTCGTCAAAGTCGTCAAAGACGTCAATATCGTCTATGTCGTCTATGTCGTCAATGTTGTCTATGTCGTCTACTTCGCCTATGTCGTCAATATCGTCTATGTCTTTAATGACGTCAGTGTCGTCAATGTCGTCAATGTCGTCAAAATCGTCTATGTCGTCAATTTCGTCAATATCGACATTTTCGTCAATGTCATCAATGTCGTCAATGTCGTCAATTTCGTCTATGTCGTCGATGTCGTCAATGTTGGCTAGGTTTTCAATGTCGTCAAAGTCGTCAATATCGTCTATGTCGTCTATGTCGTCAATGTCGTCAATGTCGTCAAATTCATCTATGTCGTCAATGTCGTCAATAACGTCAATGTCGTCAATGTCTTCAATGCTGTCAATGTTGTCAATGTCATACATGTTGTCAATGTCATCTATGTCGTCAATGTCGTCAATATCGTCAATGTCGTCAAAGTCGTCAAAGTCGTCAATATCGTCTATGTCGTCAAGTTCGACTATGTCGTCTATTTCGTCTATGTCGTCAATATCGTCAATGTCGTCAATGTCGTCAATGTCGTCAATGTCGTCTATGTCGTCAATGTCGTCGATGTCGTCAATTTCGTCAATGTTGTCAAAGTCGCCAATATCATCTTTGTCGTCTATGTCGTCAATGTTGTCAATGACGTCAATGTCGTCAATGACGTCAATGTCATCAATGACGTCAATGTCGTCAATGTCTTCAATGCTCTCAATATTGTCAATGTCATACATGTTGTCTATGTCTTCTATGTCGTCAACATCGTCAATGTCGTCTATGTCGTCAATGTCTTCAATGTCGTCAATATCGTCTATGTCGTCTATGTACTAAATGTCGTCAAAGACGTCTATGTCGCCTAGTTCGTTAATGTCGTCAATGGCGTCTTTGTCGTCAATATCGTCAATGTCGTCAATGTCGTAAATATCGTCTATGTCGTGTATCTCATCAATGTCGTCAATGTCGTCTATGTCGTCAATGTCGTCAATGTCGTCAAAGTCGTCAAAGACGTCAATATCGTCTATGTCGTCTATGTCGTCAATGTTGTCTATGTCGTCTACTTCGCCTATGTCGTCAATACCTTTTATGTTTTCAATGTCGTCAGTGTGGTCAATGTCGTCAAAATCGTCTATGTCGTCAATTTCGTCAATATCGACATTTTCGTCAATGTCATCAATGTCGTCAATGTCGTCAATTTCGTCTATGTCGTCAATGTCGTCAATGTTGGCTAGGTTATCAATGTCGTCAAAGTCGTCAATATCGTCTATGTCGTCATTGTCGTCAATGTCGTCAAAGTGGTCTATGTCGTCAATGTCGACCATGACATCAATGTCGTCAATGTCTTCAATGCTGTCAATGTTGTCAATGTCATACATTTTGTCAACGTCATCTATGTCATCAATGTCGTCAAAGTCGTAAATATCGTCTATGTCGTTTATGTCACCAATGTCGTCAATGTCGTCATAGTCGTCAATATCTTCTATGTCGTCTATGTCGTCAATGTCGTCAATTTCGTCAATGTTGTCAAAGGCGTAAATATCGTCTATGTCGTCTATGTAGTCAATGTCGTCAAAGACGTCTATGTTGTCTAGTTCGTCAATGTCGTCAATGGCGTCTTTGTCGTCAATATCGTCAATGTCGTCAAAGTCGTCAATATCGGTTATGTCGTCCATGTCGTCAATGTCATTAATGTCGTCAATATCGTCTATGTCGTCAATGTCGTCAATGTCGTCCATGTCGTCAATGTCGGCAATGTCAATATCAAAGTCGTCAATAACGTCTACGTCGTCTATGTCGTCAATGTCGTCAATGTCGTCAAAGTAGTCCATGTCGTCAATGTTGTCAATGATGTCAATGTCGTCAATGTTGGCTAGGTTATCAATGTCGTCAAAGTCGTCTATGTCGTTAATGTCGTCAATGACGTCAATGTCGTCAATGTCTTCAATGCTGTCAGTGTTGTCAATGTCATACATGTTGTCTATGTCATCTATGTCGTCAATGTCGTCAATATCGTCAATGTTGTCAATGTCGTCAAAGTCGTCAATATCGTCTATGTCGTCAATGTTGTCTATGTCGTCTATGTCGTCTATGTCGTCAATATCGTCAATGTCGTCAATGTCGTCAATGTCGTCAATGTCGTCTATGTCGTCAATGTCGTCAATGTCGTCTATGTCGTCAATGTCGTCAAAGTCGCCAATATCAACTATATCGTCTATGTCGTCAATGTCGTCAATGACGTCAATGTCGTCAATTACGTGAATGTCGTCAATGTCTTCAATGCTGTCAATGTTGTCAATGTCATACATGTTGTCTATGTCATCTATGTCGTCAACGTCGTCAATGTCGTCTATGTCGTCAATGTCGTCAGTGTCGTCAATATCGTCTATGTCGTCTATGTACTCAATGTCGTCAAAGACGTCTATGTCGTCTAGTTCGTTAATGTCGTCAATGGCGTCTTTGCCGTCAATATCCTCAATGTCGTCAAAGTTGTAAATATCGTCTATGTCGTCTATCTCATCAATGTCGTCAATATCGTCTACGTCGTCAATGTCGTCTATGTCGTCTATGTCGTCAATGTCGTCAATGTCGTCAATGTCGTTAATGTCGTCAATGTCGTCAATGTCGTCTATGTCGTCAATGTCGTTAATGTCGTCAATATCGTCAATGTCGTCAATGTCGTAAATATCGTCTATGTCGTGTATCTCATCAATGTCGTCAATGTCGTCTATGTCGTCAATGTCTTCAATGCTGTCAATGTTGTCAATGTCATACATGATGTCTATGTCATCTATGTTGTCAATGTCGTCAAAGTCGTAAATATCGTCTATGTCGTCTATGTCGTCAATATCGTCTATGTCGTCTATGTCGTCAAAGTCGTCAATGTCGTCTATGTCGTCAATGTCATCAAAGTCGTCATAGTCGTCAATTACGTCTATGTCGTCTATGTAGTCAATGTCGTCAAAGACGTCTATGTCGTCTAGTTCGTCAATGTCGTCAATGGCGTCTTTGTCGACAATATCGTCAATGTCGTCAAAGTAGTCAATAGCGTTTATTTCGTCTATATCGTCAATGTAGTCAATGTCGTCTATGTCGTCAATGTCGTCAATGTCGTCAATGTCGTCAATGTCGTCAATGTCGTCAAAGTCGTCAATATGGTCTATGTCGTCTATGTCGTCAATGTCGTCAATGTCGTCAAAGTAGTCTATGTCGTCAATGTCGGCAATGACGTCAATGTCGTCAATGTCTTCAATGCTGTCAATGGTGTTAATGTCATACATGCTGTCTATATCATCTATGTCGTCAAAGTCGTCTATGTCGTCAATGTTGTCAATGTCGTCAATGTCGACAATGTCGTCAATGTCGTCAAAGTCGTAAATATCGTCTACATCTTCTATGTCATCAATGTCGTGTGTCGTAAAAATCGTCAATGTCGCCTATGTCGTCAAGGTCGTCAATATTGCCTATGTCGTCAATATCGTCAATGTCGTCAATGTCGTCAATGTCTTCAAAGTCGTCAATGTCGTCTATGTCGTCTATGTCGTCTAAGTCGTCAATATCGTCAATGTCGTCAATGTCGTCAATGTCGTCTATGTCGTCAATGTCGTCAATGTCGTCAAAGGCGTCAATTTCGTCAATGTCGTCAATGTCGTCAATGTCTTCAAAGTCGTCAATATCATCTATGTCGTCTATGTCGTCAATGTCGTGAATGATGTCAATGACGTCAATGCCGTCAATGTCTTCAATGCTGTCAATGTTGTAAATGTCATACATGTTGTCTTTGTCATCTATGTCGTCAACGTCATCAATGTCGTCTATTTCGTCAATGTCGTTAATGTCGTCAATGTCGTCAATATCGTCTATTTCGTCTATGTAGTCAATGTCTTCAAAGACGTCTATGTCGTCTAGTTCGTCAGTGTCGTCATTGGCGTCTTTGTCGTCAATATCGTCAATGTCGTCTATTCGTCAATGTCGTCAATGTCGTCAAAGTCGTCAAAGACGGTAATATCGTCTTTGTCGTCAATGTCGTCAAAGTCGTCAATATCTTGTATGTCGTCAATGTCGTCAATGTCGTCAATTTCGTCAATGTCGTCAAAGGCGTCAATATCGTCAATGTCGTCAATGTCGTCAATGTCTTCAAAGTCGTCAATATCGTCTATGTCGTCAATGTCGTCAATGTCGTCAATGTCGTCAAAGTCGTCAAAGTCGTCAATATCGTCTATGTCGTCTATGTCGTCAATGTCGTCAATATCGTCAAAGTCATCAATATCGACAATGTCGTCTATGTCGTCAATGTCGTCAATTTCGTCAATGTCGTCAAAGGCGTCAATATCGTCTGTGACGTCTATGTAGTCAATGTCGTCAAAGACGTCTATGTCGTCTAGTTCGTTAATGTCGTCAATGGCGTCTTTGTCGTCAATATCGTCAATGTCGTCAAAGTCGTCAATGTCTTCAAAGTCGTCAATATCGTCAATGTCGTCAATGTCGTCAATGTCGTCAATGTCGTCAAAGTCGTAAATATCGTCTACGTCTTCTATGTCATCAATGTCGTCTGTGTCGTCAATGCCTTCAATGTCGTCAAAGTCGTCAATATCATCTATGTCGTCTATGTCGTCAATGTCGTCTATGTCGTCAAGGTCGTCAATGTCGCCTATGTCGTCAATATCGTCAATGTCGTCAACGTCGTCAATGTCTTCAAAGTCGTCAATGTCGTCTATATCGTCAATGTCGTCAACGTCGTCTATGCCGTCAATGTCGTCAATGTCGTCTTTGCCGTCAATGTCTTCAATGCTGTCAATGTTGTCAATGTCATACATGATGTCTTTGTCATCTATGTTGTCAATGTCGTCAAAGTCGTAAATATCGTCTATGTCGTCTATGTCGTCAATATCGTCTATGTCGTCTATGTCGTCAAAGTCGTCAATGTCGTCTATGTCGTCAATGTCGTCAAAGTCGTCAAAGTCGTCATTTACGTCTATGTCGTCTATGTAGTCAATGTCGTCAAAGACGTCTATGTCGTCTAGTTCGTCAATGTCGTCAATGGCGTCTTTGTCGTCAATATCGTCAAAGTCGTCAATATCGTTTATTTCGTCTATATCGTCAATGTAGTCAATGTCGTCTATGTCGTCAATGTCGTCAATGTCGTGAATGTCGTCAATGTCGTCAAAGTCGTCAATATGGTCTATGTCGTCTATGTCGTCTATGTCGTCAATGTCGTCAATTTCGTCAATGTCGTCAAAGGCGTCAAAATCGTCTGTGTCGTCTATGTAGTAAATGTCGTCAAAGACGTCTATGTCGTCTAGTTCGTCAATGACGTCAATGGTGTCTTTGTCGTCAATATCGTCAATGTCGTCAAAGTCGTCAATGTCTTCAAAGTCGTCAATAACGTCAATGTCGTCAATGTCGTCAATGTCGTCAAAGTCGTAAATATCGACTACGTCTTCTATGTCATCAATGTTGTCAGTGTCGTCAATGTCGTCAATGTCGTCAAAGTCGTCAATATCATCTATGTCGTCTATGTCGTCAATGTCATCTATGTCGTCAAGGTCGTCAATGTCGTCTATGCCGTCAATGTCGTCTATGTCGTCAATGTCGTCAATGTCGTCATTTTCGTCAATGTCGTCAAAGTCGCCAATATCATCAATGTTGTCAATGTTGTCAATCTCATGAATGACGTCAATGTCGTCAATGACGTCAATGTCGTCAATGTCTTCAATGCTGTCAATGTTGTCAATGTCATACATGTTGTCTATGTCATCTATGTCGTCAACGTCGTCAATGTCGTCTATTTCGTCAATGTCGTTAATGTCGTCAATGTCGTCAACATCGTCTATTTCGTCTATGTAGTCAATGTCGTCAAAGACGTCTATGTCGTCTAGTTCGTCATTGTCGTCAATGGCGTCTTTGTCGTCAATATTGTCAATGTCGTATATGTCGTCAATGTCGTCAATGTCGTCAAAGTCGTCAAAGACGTCAAAATCGTCTATGTCGTCAATGTCGTCAAAGTCGTCAATATCTTCTATGTCGTCTATGTCGTCAATGTCGTCAATTTCGTCAATGTCGTCAAAGGCATCAATATCGTCAGTGTCGTCAATGTCGTCAATTTCTTCAAAGTCGTCAATATCGTCTATGTCGTCAATGTCGTCAATATCGTCTATGCTGTCAATGACGTCAATGTCGTCATGTCATCAATGTCTTCAGTGCTGTCAATGTTGTCAATGTTATACATGTTGTCTGTGTCATCTATGTTGTCAATGTCGTCAAAGTCGTAAATATCGTCTATGTCGTATATGTCGTCAATATCGTCTAAGTCGTCTATGTCGTCAAAGTCGTCAATGTCGTCTATGTCGTCAATGTCGTCAATATCGTCAAAGTCGTCAAAGTCGTCAATATCGTCTATGTCGTCTATGTCGTCAATGTCGTCAATTTCGTCAAAGTCATCAATATCGTCTATGTCGTCTAAGTCGTCAATGTCGTCAATTTCGTCAATGTCGTCATATGCGTCAATATCGTCTGTGTCGTCTATGTAGTCAATGTCGTCAAAGACGTCTATGTCGTCTAGTTCGTCAATGTCGTCATTGGCGTCTTTGTCGTCAACATGGTCAATGTCGTCAAAGTCGTCAATGTCGTCAAAGTCGTCAATGTCGTCAAAGTCGTCAATAAGGTCTATGTCGTCTATGTCGTCAATGTCGTCAATGTCGTCAAAGTAGTCTATGTCGTCAATGTCGGCGATGACGTCAATGTCGTCAATGTCTTCAATTCTGTCAATGTTGTCAATGTCATACATCTTGTCAATGTCATCTGTGTCATCAATATCGTCAAAGTCGTAAATATCGTCTATGTCGATTATGTCGTCAATGTCGTCAAAGTCGTCAATATCTTCTATGTCGCCTATATCGTCAATGTCGTCAATTTCGTCAATGTCGTCAAAGGCGTCAATATCGTCTATATCGTCTATGAAGTCAATGTCGTCAAAGACGTCTATGTCGTCTAGTTCGTCAATGTCTTCAATGGCGTCTTTGTCGTCAATATCATCAATGTCGTCAAAGTCGTCAATATCGGTTATGTCGTCTATGTCGTCAATATCGTCAATGTCGTCTATGTCGTCAATGTCATCAATGTCGTCTATGTCGTCAATGTCGTCAATGTTGTCAATGGCGTCTTTGCCGTCAATATCGTCAATGTCGTCAAAGTCGTCAATATCGGTTTTGACTTCTATGTCGTCAATGTCGTCAATGTCGTCTATGTCGTCAATGTCGTCAATGTCGTCTATGTCGTCAATGTCGTCAATGTCGTCAATGTCGTCAAAGTCGTCAATATCGTCTATGTCGTCTATGTCGTCAATGTCGTCAATGTCGTCAATGACGTCAATGACGTCAATGTCGTCAATGTTGGCTAGGTTATCAATGTCGTCAAAGTCGTCAATATCGTCTATGACGTCTATGTCTTCAATGTCGTCAATGTCGTCAAAGTCGTCTATGTCGTCAATGTCGTCAATGTCGTCAATTTCGTTAATGTCGTCAATGTCGTCTATGACGTCTATGTCGTCTATTTCGTCAATGTCGTCTATGTCGTCAATGTCTCAATGTCGTCTATGTCGTCAATATCGTCAATGTCGTCAAAGTCGTCAATATCGTCTATGTCGTCAATGATATCAATGTCGTCTATGTCGTCAATTTCGTCAATGTCATCTATGTCGTCAATGACGTCAACGTCGTTAATGTCGTCAAAGTCGTCAATATCGTCAATGTCGTCTATGTCGTCAATGTCGTCAAAGTCTTCTATGTCGTCAATGTCTTCAATTACGTCAAATTTGTCAATGTCTTCAATGCTGTGAATGTTGTCAATGTCATACATGTTGTCTATGTCATCTATGTCGTCAATGTCGTCAATATCGTCAATGTCGTCAATGTCGTCAAAGTCGTCAATATCGTCTATGTCGTCAATGTCGTCTATGTCGTCTATTTCGTCTATGTCGTCAATATCGTCAATGTCGTCAATGTCGTCAATGTCGTCAATGTCGTCAATGTCGTCAATGTCATCTATGTCGCCAATGTCGTCAATGTCGTCAATTTCGTCAATGTCGTCAAAGTCGCCAATATCATCTATGTCGTCTATTTCGTCAATGTCGTCAATGACGTCAATGTCGTCAATGACGTGAATGTCGTCAATGTCTTCAATGCTGTCAATGTTGTCAATGTCATACATGTTGTCTATGTCATCTATGTCGTCAACGTCGTCAATGTCGTCTATGTCGTCAATGTCGTCAGTGTCGTCAATATCGTCTAAGTCGTCTATGTACTCAATGTCGTCAAAGACGTCTATGTCGTGTAGTTCGTTAATGTCGTCAATAGCGTCTTTGTCGTCAATATCGTCGATGTCAAAGTCGTAAATATCGTCTATGTCGTCTATCTCATCAATGTCGTCAATGTCGTCTATGTCGTTAATGTCGTCTATGTCGTCAATATCGTCAATGTCGTCAATGTCGTCAATGTCGTCAATGTCGTCAAAGTCGTAAATATCGTCTACGTCTTCTATGTCATCAATGTCGTCTGTGTCGTCAATGTCTTCAATGTCGTCAAAGTCGTCAATATCATCTATGTCGTCTATGTCGTCAATGTCGTCTATGTCGTCAAGGTCGTCAATGTCGTCTATGTCGTCAATATCGTCAATGTCGTCAATGTCGTCAATGTCTTCAAAGTCGTCAATATCGTCTATGTCGTCAATGTCGTCAATGTCGTCTATGCCGTCATTATCGTAAATGTCGTCTATGTCGTCAATGTCTTCAATGCTGTCAATGTTGTCAATGTCATGCATGTTGTCTATGTCATCTATGTTGTCAATGTCGTAAATATCGTCAATGTCGTCAATGTCGTCTATGTTGTCAATGTCGTCAATGTCGTCAAAGTCGTCAAAGACGTCAATATCGTCTATGTCGTCTATGTCGTCAATGTTGTCTATGTCGTCTACTTCGCCTATGTCGTCAATATCTTCTATGTCTTCAATGTCGTCAGTGTCGTCAATGTCGTCAATGTAGTCAAAATCGTCTATGTCGTCAATTTCGTCAATATCGACATTTTCGACAATGTCATCAATGTCGTCAATATCGTCAGTTTCGTCTATGTCGTCAATGTCGTCAATGTTGGCTAGGTTATCAATGTCGTCAAAGTCGTCAATATCGTCTATGTCGTCTATGTCATCAATGTCGTCAATGTCGTCAAAGTCGTCTATGTCGTCAATGTCGTCAATGACGTCAATGTCGTCATTGTCTTCAATGCTGTCAAGTTTGTCAATGTCATACATGTAGTCTTTGTCAACTATATCGTCCAAGTCTTAAATATCATCTATGTCGTCTATGTCGTCAATGTCGTCTATGTCGTCTATGTCGTCAATGTCGTCAATGTCGTCTATGTCGTCAATGTCGTCAATGTCGTCAATGTCGTCAAAGTCATCAATATCGTCTATGTCGTGTATGTCGTCAATGTCGTCAAAGTCGTCTATGTCGTCAATGTTGTCAATGTCGTCAATGTCGTCAATGTCGTCAATGTCGTCAAAGTCGTAAATATCGTCTACGTCTTGTATGTCATCAACGTCGTCTGTGTCGTCAATGACGTCAATGTCGTCAAAGTCGTCAATATCATCTATGTCGTCTATGTCGTCAATGTCGTCTATGTCGTCAAGGTCGTCAATGTCGTCTATGTCGTCAATATCGTCAATGTCGTCAATGTCGTCAATGTCTTCAAAGTCGTCAATATCGTCTATGTCGTCAATGTCGTCAATGTCGTCTATGCCGTCAATGTCGTCAATGTCGTCTATGTCGTCAATGTCCTCAATGCTGTCAATGTTGTCAATGTCATACATGATGTCTATGTAATCTATGTTGTCAATGTCGTCAAAGTCGTAAATATCGTCTATGTCGTCTATGTCGTCAATATCGTCTATGTCGTCTATGTCGTCAAAGTCGTCTATGTCGTCTATGTCGTCAATGTCGTCAAAGTCGTCAATTACGTCTATGTCGTCTATGTAGTCAATGTCATCAAAGACGTCTATGTCGTCTAGTTCGTCAATGTCGTCAATGGCGTCTTTGTCGTCAATATCGTCAATGTCGTCAAAGTCGTAAATATCGTCTATGTCGTCTATGTCGTCAATATCGTCTATGTCGTCTATGTCGTCAAAGTAGTCTATGTCGTCAATGTCGGCAATGACGTCAATGTCGTCAATGTCTTCAATGCTGTCAATGGTGTTAATGTCATACATGCTGTCTATATCATCTATGTCGTCAAAGTCGTCTATGTCGTCAATGTTGTCTATGTCGTCAATGTCGATAATGTCGTCAATGTCGTCAAAGCTGCCAATATCGTCTAAGATGTCTATGTCGTCAATGTCGTCAATGTCGCCTATGTCGTCAAGGTCGTAAATATTGTCTATGTCGTCAATATCGTCAATGTCGTCAATGTCGTCAATGTCTTCAAAGTCGTCAATATCGTCTATGTCGTCTATGTCGTCAATGTCTTCAATGTCGTCTATGCCGTCAATGTCGTCAATGTCGTCTATGTCGTCTATGTCGTCAATATCGTCAATGTCGTCATTGTCGTCTATGTCGTCAATGTCGTCAATGACGTCAATGTCGTCAATGTCTTCAATGCTGTCAATGTTGTCAATGTCATACATGTTGTCTATGTCATCTATGTCGTCAAAGTCGTAAATATCATCTATGTCGTCTATGTCGTCAATGTCGTCAATGTCGTCAATGTCGTCAATGTCGTCTATGTCGTCACTGTCGTCAATGACGTCAAAGTAATCAATATCGTCTATGTCGTCTAAGTCGTCAATGTCGGCAATGTCGTCAAAGTCGTCTATGTCGTCAATGTCGTCTATGTCGTCAATGTCGTCAATGTCGTCAAAGTCGTCAAAGACGTCAATATCGTCTATGTCGTCTATGTCGTCAATGTTGTCTAAGTCGTCTACTTCGCCTATGTCGTCAATATCGTCTATGTCTTTAATGTCGTCAGTGTCGTCAATGTCGTCAATGTCGTCAAAATCGTCTATGTCGTCAATTTCGTCAATATCGACATTTTCGTCAATGTCATCAATGTCGTCAATGTCGTCAATTTCGTCTATGTCGTCGATGTCGTCAATGTTGGCTAGGTTTTCAATGTCGTCAAAGTCGTCAATATCGTCTATGTCGTCTAAGTCGTCTATGTCGTCAATGTCGTCAAAGTCGTAAATATCGTCTATGTCGTTTATGTCGTCAAAGTCGTCAATATCTGCTATGTCGTCTATGTCGTCAATGTCGTCAATTTCGTCAATGTCGTCAAAGTCGTCAATATCGTCTATGTCGTCTATGTCGCCAATGTCGTCAATGTCGTCAAAGTAGTCCATGTCCTCAATGTCGTCAATGACGTCAATGTCGTCAATGTTGGCTAGGTTATCATTGTCGTCAAAGTCGTCAATATCGTCTATGTCGTCAATGTCGTCAATGTCGTCAACATCGTCTATGTCTTCTATGTCGTCAATGTCGTCTATGTCGTCTATGTCGTCAATGTCGTCAATGTCGTCAAAGTAGTCCATGTCGTCAATGTCGTCAATGACGTCAATGTCGTCAATGTTGGCTAGGTTATCAATGTCGTCGAAGTCGTCAATATCGTCAATGTCGTCTATTTCGTCAATGTCGTCAAAGTCGTCAAAGTCGTCTATGTCGTCAATGTCGTCAATTACGCCAATGTTGTCAATGTCTTCAATGCTGTCAATGTTGTCAATGTCATACATGTTGTCTATGTCATCTATGTCGTCAATGTCGTCAATATCGTCAATGTCGTCAAAGTCGTCAAAGTCGTCAATATCGTCTATGTCGTCAAGTTCGTCTATGTCGTCTATTTCGTCTATGTCGTCAATATCGTCAATATCGTCAATGTCGTCAATGTCGTCAATGTCGTCAATGTCGTCTATGTCGTCAATGTCGTCGATGTCGTCAATTTCGTCAATGTTGTCAAAGTCGCCAATATCATCTATGTCGTCTATGTCGTCAATGTTTTCAATGACGTCAATGTCGTCAATGACGTCAATGTCATCAATGACGTCAATGTCGTCAATGTCTTCAATGCTCTCAATATTGTCAATGTCATACATGTTGTCTATGTCATCTATGTCGTCAATGTCGTCAATATCGTCAATGTCGTCAAAGTCGTCAAAGTCGTCAATATCGTCTATGTCGTCAAGTTCGTCTATGTCGTCTATTTCGTCTATGTCGTCAATATCGTCAATATCGTCAATGTCGTCAATGTCGTCAATGTCGTCAATGTCGTCTATGTCGTCAATGTCGTCAATGTCGTCAATGTCGTCAAAGTCGTCAAAGACGTCAATATCGTCTATGTCGTCTATGTCGTCAATGTTGTCTATGTCGTCTACTTCGCCTATGTCGTCAATACCTTTTATGTCTTCAATGTCGTCAGCGTCGTCAATGTCGTCAAAATCGTCTATGTCGTCAATTTCGTCAATATCGACATTTTCGTCAGTGTCATCAATGTCGTCAATGTCGTCAATTTCGTCTATGTCGTCAATGGCGTCAATGTTGGCTAGGTTATCAATGTCGTCAAAGTCGTCAATATCGTCTATGTCGTCATTGTCGTCAATGTCGTCAAAGTGGTCTATGTCGTCAATGTCGACCATGACATCAATGTTGTCAATGTCTTCAATGCTGTCAATGTTGTCAATGTCATACATTTTGTCAATGTCATCTATGTCATCAATGTCATCAAAGTCGTAAATATCGTCTATGTCGTTTATATCATCAATGTCGTCAATGTCGTCATAGTCGTCAATATCTTCTATGTCGTCTATGTCGTCAATGTCGTCAATTTCGTCAATGTTGTCAAAGGCGTAAATATCGTCTATGTCGTCTATGTAGTCAATGTCGTCAAAGACGTCTATGTTGTCTAGTTCGTCAATGTCGTCAATGGCGTTTTTGTCGTCAATATCGTCAATGTCGTCAAAGTCGTCAATATCGGTTATGTCGTCCATGTCGTCAATGTCATTATAGTCGTCAATATCGTCTATGTCGTCAATGTCGTCAATGTCGTCCATGTCGTCAATGTCGGCAATGTCAATGTCGTCAAAGTCGTCAATAACGTCTATGTCGTCTATGTCGTCAATGTCGTCAATGTCGTCAAAGTCGTCAATTTGGTTTATGTCGTCTATGTCGTCAATGTCGCCAATGTCGTCAAAGTAGTCTATGTCGTCAATGTCGGCAATGACGTCAATGTCGTCAATGTCTTCAATGCTGTCAATGGTGTTAATGTCATACATGTTGTCTATGTCATCTATGTCATCAAAGTCGTCTATGTCGTCAATGTTGTCAATGTCGTCAATTTCGTCAATGTCGTCAAAGTCGTAAATATCGTCTACGTCTTCTATGTCATCAATGTCGTCTGTGTCGTCAATGTCGTCAAAGTCGTCAATATCATCTATGTCGTCTATGTCGTCAATGTCGTCTATGTCGTCAAGCTCGTCAATGTCGTCAATGTCGTCAATATCGTCAATGTCGTCAATGTCGTCAATTTCTTCAAAGTTGTCAATATCGTCTATGTCGTCAATGTCGTCAATGTAGTCTATGCCGTCAATGTCGTCAATGGCGTCTTTGTTGTCAATATCGTCAATGTCGTCAATGTCGTCAATGTCGTCTATGTCGTCAATGTCGTGAATGTCGTCAATGTCGTCAAAGTCGTCAATATGGTCTATGTCGTCTATGTCGTCAATGTAGTCAAAGTAGTCTATGTCGTCAATGTCGGCGATGATGTCAATGTCGTCATTGTCTTCAATGCTGTCAATGTTGTCAATGTCATACATGTTGTCAATGTCATCTATGTCATCAATGTCGTCAAAGTCGTAAATATCGTAAATGTCGTTTATGTCGTGAATGTCAACAAAGTCGTCAATATCTTCTATGTCGTCAATGTCGTCAATTTCGTCAATGTCGTCAAAGGCGTCATATCGTCTATGTCGTCTATATAGTCAATGTCGTCAAAGATGTCTATGTCGTCTAGTTCGTCAGTGTCTTAATTGGCGTCTTTGTCGTCAATATCGTCAATGTCGTCAAAGTCGTCAATATCGGTTATGTCGTCTATGTCGTCAATATCGTCAATGTCGTCTATGTCGTCAATGTCGTCAATGTCGTCTATGTCGTCAATGTCGTCTATGTCGTCAATGGCGTCTTTGTTGTCAATATCGTCAATGTCGTCAAAGTCGTCAATATCGGTTATGTCGTCTATGTCGTCAATGTCGTCAATGTCGTCAATGTCGTCTTTGTCGTCAATATCGTCAATGTCGTCTATGTCGTCAATGTCGTCAATGTCGTCAATGTCGTCAAAGTCGTCAATATTGTCTATGTCGTCTATGTCGTCAATGTCGTCAATGTCGTCAAAGTAGTCCATGTCGTCAATGTCGTCAATGATGTCAATGTCGTCAATGTTGGCTAGGTTATCAATGTCGTCAAAGTCGTCAATATCGTCTATGTCGTCTATGTCGTCAATGTCGTCAATGTCGTCAATGTCGTCTATGTCGTCAATATCGTCAATGTCGTCAAAGTCGTCAATATCATATATGTCGTCAATGATGTCAATGTCGTCCATGTCGTCAATTTCGTCAGTGTCATCTATGTCGTCAATGTCGTCAACGTCGTTAATGTCGTCAAAGTCGTCTATGTCGTCAATGTCGTCAATGTCGTCAAAGTCATCTATGTCGTCAATGTCGTCAATTACATCAAATTTGTCAATGTCTTCAATGCTGTGAATGTTGTCAATGTCATACATGTTGTCTATGTCATCTAAGTCGTCAATGTCGTCAATATCGTCAATGTCGTCAATGTCGTCAAAGTCGTCAATATCGTCTTTGTCGTCAATGTCGTTTATGTCGTCTATGTCGTCTATTTCGTCAATATCGTCAATGTCGTCAATGTCGTCAATGTCGTCATTGTCGTCAATGTCGTCTATGTCGTCAGTGTCGTCAATGTCGTCTATGTCGTCAATGTCGTCAAAGTCGCCAATATCAACTATATCGTCTATGTCGTCAATCTCGTCAATGACGTCAATGTCGTCAATTACGTGAATGTCGCCTTGTCTTCAATGCTGTCAATGTTGTCAATGTCATACATGTTGTCTATGTCATCTATGTCGTCAACGTCGTCAATGTCGTCTATGTCGTCAATGTCGTCAGTGTCGTCAATATCGTCTATGTCGTCTATGTACTCAATGTCGTCAAAGACGTCTATGTCGTCTAGTTCTTTAATGTCGTCAATGGCGTCTTTGCCGTCAATATCGTCAATGTCGTCAAAGTCGTAAATATCGTCTATGTCGTCTATCTCATCAATGTCGTCAATATCGTCTACGTCGTCAATGTCGTCTATGTCGTCTATGTCGTCAATGTCGTCAATGTCGTCAATGTCGTCAATGTCGTTAATGTCGTCAATGTCGTCAATGTCGTCTATGTCGTCAATGTCGTTAATGTCGTCAATATCGTCAATGTCGTCAATGTCGTAAATATCGTCTATGTCGTGTATCTCATCAATGTCGTCAATGTCGTCTATGTCGTCAATGTCGTCTATGTCGTCAATGTCGTCTATGTTGTCAATGGCGTCAATGTCGTCAAAGTCGTCAAAGACGTCAATATCGTCTTAGTCGTCTATGTCGTCAATGTTGTCTATGTCGTCTACTTCGCATATGTCGTCAATATCTTCTATGTCTTCAATGTCGTCAGTGTCGTCAATGTCGTCAATGTAGTCAAAATCGTCTATGTCGTCAATTTCGTCAATATCGACATTTTCGTCAATGTCATCAATGTCGTCAATATCGTCAATTTCGTCTATGTCGTCAATGTCGTCAATGTTGGCTAGGTTATCAATGACGTCAAAGTCTTCAATATCGTCTATGTCGTCTATGTCATCAATGTCGTCAATGTCGTCAAAGTCGTCTATGTCGTCAATGTCGTCAATGACGTCAATGTCATCAATGTCTTCAATGCTGTCAAGTTTGTCAATGTCATACATGTTGTCTTTGTCAACTATGTCGTCAAAGTCTTAAATATCATCTATGTCGTCTATGTCGTCAATGTCGTCTATGTCGTCAAGGTCGTCAATGTCGTCTATGTCGTCAATATCGTCAATGTCGTCAATGTCGTCAATGTCTTCAAAGTCGTCAATATCGTCTATGTCGTCAATGTCGTCAATGTCGTCTATGCCGTCAATGTCGTCAATGTCCTCTATGTCGTCAATGTCTTCAATGCTGTCAATGTTGTCAATGTCATACATGATGTCTATGTCATCTATGTTGTCAATGTCGTCAAAGTCGTAAATATCGTCTATGTCGTCTATGTCGTCAATATCGTCTATGTCGTCTATGTCGTCAAAGTCGTCAAAGTCGTCAATGTCGTCTATGTCGTCAATGTCATCAAAGTCGTCAAAGTCGTCAATTACGTCTATGTCGTCTATGTAGTCAATGTCGTCAAAGACGTCTATGTCGTCTAGTTCGTCAAAGTCGTCAATGGCGTCTTTGTCGACAATATCGTCAATGTCGTCAAAGTTGTCAATAGCGTTTATTTCGTCTATATCGTCAATGTAGTCAATGTCGTCTATGTCGTCAATGTCGTCAATGTCGTCAGTGTCGTCAATGTCGTCAATGTCGTCAAAGTCGTCAATATGGTCTATGTCGTCTAAGTCGTCAATATCGTCAATGTCGTCAATGTCGTCAATGTCGTCTATGTCGTCAATGTCGTCAATGTCGGCAATTTCGTCAATGTCGTCAAAGTCGCCAATATCATCTATGTCGTCTATGTCGTCAATGTCGTGAATGATGTCAATGTCGTCAATGACGTCAATGTCGTCAATGTCTTCAATGCTGTCAATGTTGTAAATGTCATACATGTTGTCTTTGTCATCTATGTCGTCAACGTCATCAATGTCGTCTATTTCGTCAATGTCGTTAATGTCATCAATGTCGTCAATATCGTCTATTTCGTCTATGTAGTCAATGTCTTCAAAGACGTCTATGTCGTCTAGTTCGTCAGTGTCGTCATTGGCGTCTTTGTCGTCAATATCGTCAATGTCGTCTATTCGTCAATGTCGTCAATGTCGTCAATGTCGTCAAAGTCGTCAAAGACGGTAATATCGTCTATGTCGTCTATGTCGTCAATGTCGTCAAAGTCGTCAATATCTTCTATGTCGTCAATGTCGTCAATGTCGTCAATTTCGTCAATGTCGTCAAAGGCGTCAATATCGTCAATGTCGTCAATGTCGTCAATGTCTTCAAAGTCGTCAATATCGTCTATGTCGTCAATGTCGTCAATGTCGTCAATGTCGTCAATGTCGTCAAAGTCGTCAAAGTCGTCAATATCGACTATGTCGTCTATGTCGGCAATGTCGTCAATATCGTCAAAGTCATCAATATCGACTATGTCGTCTATGTCGTCAATGTCGTCAATGTCGTCAAAGTCGTCAATATCGTCTGTGACGTCTATGTAGTCAATGTCGTCAAAGACGTCTATGTCGTCTAGTTCGTTAATGTCGTCAATGGCGTCTTTGTCGTCAATGTCGTCAAAGTCGTCAATGTCTTCAGAGTCGTCAATATCGTCAATGTCGTCAATGTCGTCAATGTCGTCAATGTCGTCAAAGTCGTAAATATCGTCTACGTCTTCTATGTCATCAATGTCGTCTGTGTCGTCAATGCCTTCAATGTCGTCAAAGTCGTCAATATCATCTATGTCGTCTATGTCGTCAATGTCGTCTATGTCGTCAAGGTCGTCAATGTCGCCTATGTCGTCAATATCGTCAATGTCGTCAACGTCGTCAATGTCTTCAAAGTCGTCAATATCGTCTATATCGTCAATGTCGTCAACGTCGTCTATGCCGTCAATGTCGTCAATGTCGTCTATGCCGTCAATGTCTTCAATGCTGTCAATGTTGTCAATGTCATACATGATGTCTTTGTCATCTATGTTGTCAATGTCGTCAAAGTCGTAAATATCGTCTATGTCGTCAATGTCGTCAATGTCTTCAAAGTAGTCCATGTCGTCAATGTCGTCAATGACGTCAATGTCGTCAATGTTGGCTAGGTTATCAATGTCGTCGAAGTCGTCAATATCGTCAATGTCGTCTATTTCGTCAATGTCGTCAATGTCGTCAAAGTCGTCTATGTCGTCAATGTCTTCAATTACGTCAATGTTGTCAATGTCTTCAATGCTGTCAATGTTGTCAATGTCATACATGTTGTCTATGTCATCTATGTCGTCAATGTCGTCAATATCGTCAATGTCGTCAAAGTCGTCAAAGTCGTCAATATCGTCTATGTCGTCAAGTTCGTCTATGTCGTCTATTTCGTCTATGTCGTCAATATCGTCAATGTCGTCAATGTCGTCAATGTCGTCAATGTCGTCTATGTCGTCAATGTCGTCGATGTCGTCAATTTCGTCAATGTTGTCAAAGTCGCCAATATCATCTATGTCGTCTATGTCGTCAATGTTGTCAATGACGTCAATGTCGTCAATGACGTCAATGTCATCAATGACGTCAATGTCGTCAATGTCTTCAATGCTCTCAATATTGTCAATGTCATACATGTTGTCTATGTCTTCTATGTCGTAAACATCGTCAATGTCGTCTATGTCGTCAATGTCGTCTATGTCGTCAATGTCGTCTATGTCGTCAATGTCGTCAATGTCGTCAAAGTCGTCAAAGACGTCAATATCGTCTATGTCGTCTATGTCGTCAATGTTGTCTATGTCGTCTACTTCGCCTATGTCGTCAATACCTTTTATCTCTTCATTGTCGTCAGTGCCGTCAATGTCGTCAAAATCGTCTATGTCGTCAATTTCGTCAATATCGACATTTTCGTCAATGTCATCAATGTCGTCAATGTCGTCAATTTCGTCTATGTCGTCAATGGCGTCAATGTTGGCTAGGTTATCAATGTCGTCAAAGTCGTCAATATCGTCTATGTCGTCATTGTCGTCAATGTCGTCAAAGTGGTCTATGTCGTCAATGTCGACCATGACATCAATGTTGTCAATGTCTTCAATGCTGTCAATGTTGTCAATGTCATACATTTTGTCAATGTCATCTATGTCATCAATGTCATCAAAGTCGTAAATATCGTCTATGTCGTTTATATCATCAATGTCGTCAATGTCGTCATAGTCGTCAATATCTTCTATGTCGTCTATGTCGTCAATGTCGTCAATTTCGTCAATGTTGTCAAAGGTGTAAATATCGTCTATGTCGTCTATGTAGTCAATGTCGTCAAAGACGTCTATGTTGTCTAGTTCGTCAATGTCGTCAATGGCGTCTTTGTCGTCAATATCGTCAATGTCGTCAAAGTCGTCAATATCGGTTATGTCGTCCATGTCGTCAATGTCATTATAGTCGTCAATATCGTCTATGTCGTCAATGTCGTCAATGTCGTCCATGTCGTCAATGTCGGCAATGTCAATGTCGTCAAATTCGTCAATAACGTCTATGTCGTCTATGTCGTCAATGTCGTCAATGTCGTCAAAGTCGTCAATTTGGTTTATGTCGTCTATGTCGTCAATGTCGCCAATGTCTTCAAAGTAGTCTATGTCGTCAATGTCGGCAATGACGTCAATGTCGTCAATGTCTTCAATGCTGTCAATGGTGTTAATGTCATACATGTTGTCTATGTCATCTATGTCATCAAAGTCGTCTATGTCGTCAATGTTGTCAATGTCGTCAATGTCGTCAATGTCGTCAATGTCGTCAAAGTCGTAAATATCGTCTACGTCTTCTATGTCATCAATGTCGTCTGTGTCGTCAATTCGTCAAAGTCGTCAATATCATCTATGTCGTCTATGTCGTCAATGTCGTCTATGTCGTCAAGCTCGTCAATGTCGTCAATATCGTCAATGTCGTCAATGTCGTCAATGTCTTCAAAGTTGTCAATATCGTCTATGTCGTCAATGTCGTCAATGTAGTCTATGCCGTCAATGTCGTCAATGTCGTCAATGGCGTCTTTGTTGTCAATATCGTCAATATCGTCAATGTCGTCAAAGTCGTAAATATCGTAAATGTCGTTTATGTCGTCAATGTCAACAAAGTCGTCAATATCTTCTATGTCGTCAATGTCGTCAATTTCGTCAATGTCGTCAAAGGCGTCATATCGTCTATGTAGTCTATGTAGTCAATGTCGTCAAAGACGTCTATGTCGTCTAGTTCGTCAGTGTCTTAATTGGCGTCTTTGTCGTTAATATCGTCAATGTCGTCAAAGTCGTCAATATCGGTTATGTCGTCTATGTCGTCAATATCGTCAATGTCGTCTATGACGTCAATGTCGTCAATGTCGTCTATGTCGTCAATGTCGTCAATGTCGTCAATGGCGTCTTTGTTGTCAATATCGTCAATGTCGTCAAAGTCGTCAATATCGGTTATGTCGTCTATGTCGTCAATGTCGTCAATGTCGTCAATGTCGTCTTTGTCGTCAATATCGTCAATGTCGTCTATGTCGTCAATGTCGTCAATGTCGTCAAAGTCGTCAATATTGTCTATGTCGTCTATGTCGTCAATTTCGTCAATGTCGTCAAAGTAGTCCATGTCGTCAATGTCGTCAATGACGTCAATGTCGTCAATGTTGGCTAGGTTATCAATGTCGTCAAAGTCGTCAATATCGTCTATGTCGTCTATGTCGTCAATGTCGTCAATGTCGTCAATGTCGTCTATGTCGTCAATATCGTCAATGTCGTCAAAGTCGTCAATATCATATATGTCGTCAATGATGTCAATGTCGTCCATGTCGTCAATTTCGTCAGTGTCATCTATGTCGTCAATGTCGTCAACGTCGTTAATGTCGTCAAAGTCGTCTATGTCGTCAATGTCGTCAAAGTCATCTATGTCGTCAATGTCGTCAATTACATCAAATTTGTCAATGTCTTCAATGCTGTGAATGTTGTCAATGTCATACATGTTGTCTATGTCATCTAAGTCGTCAATGTCGTCAATATCGTCAATGTCGTCAATGTCGTCAAAGTCGTCAATATCGTCTTTGTCGTCAATGTCGTCTATGTCGTCTATGTCGTCTATGTCGTCAATATCGTCAATGTCGTCAATGTCGTCAATGTCGTCAATGTCGTCAATGTCGTCTATGTCGTCAGTGTCGTCAATGTCGTCTATGTCGTCAATGTCGTCAAAGTCGCCAATATCAACTATATCGTCTATGTCGTCAATCTCGTCAATGACGTCAATGTCGTCAATTACGTGAATGTCGCCTTGTCTTCAATGCTGTCTATGTTGTCAATGTCATACATGTTGTCTATGTTATCTATGTCGTCAACGTCGTCAATGTCGTCTATGTCGTCAATGTCGTCAGTGTCGTCAATATCGTCTATGTCGTCTATGTACTCAATGTCGTCAAAGGAACTCCTAGAAAAGTTAAACAATTAAGCTAATTTATATTTTCTTTATTGATTCTTTTCACTTTTTCTATTACCATTATTGTGTAACAATTAATGTATTGACTTGTTCCATGACCATGGAGTCTTACTCCTGAAGTGGGTCCTATGGAACAGAATAAATAAATAAATAAATAAATAAACGTCTATGTCGTCTAGTTCTTTAATGTCGTCAATGGCGTCTTTGCCGTCAATATCGTCAATGTCGTCAAAGTCGTAAATATCGTCTATGTCGTCTATCTCATCAATGTCGTCAATATCGTCTACGTCGTCAATGTCGTCTATCTCGTCTATGTCGTCAATGTCGTCAATGTCGTCAATGTCGTCAATGTCGTAAATGTCGTCAATGTCGTCAATGTCGTCTATGTCGTCAATGTCGTTAATGTCGTCAATATCGTCAATGTCGTCAATGTCGTAAATATCGTCTATGTCGTGTATCTCATCAATGTCGTCAATGTCGTCTATGTCGTCAATGTCGTCTATGTCGTCAATGTCGTCTATGTTGTCAATGGCGTCAATGTCGTCAAAGTCGTCAATAACGTCTATGTCGTCTATGTCGTCAATGTCGTCAATGTCGTCAAAGTCGTCAATTTGGTTTATGTCGTCTATGTCGTCAATGTCGCCAATGTCGTCAAAGTAGTCTATGTCGTCAATGTCGGCAATGACGTCAATGTCGTCAATGTCTTCAATGCTGTCAATGGTGTTAATGTCATACATGTTGTCTATGTCATCTATGTCATCAAAGACGTCTATGTCGTCAATGTTGTCAATGTCGTCAATGTCGTCAATGTCGTCAAAGTCGTAAATATCGTCTACGTCTTCTATGTCATCAATGTCGTCTGTGTCGTCAATGTCGTCAAAGTCGTCAATATCATCTATGTCGTCTATGTCGTCTATGTCGTCTAAGTCGTCAATATCGTCAATGTCGTCAATGTCGTCAATGTCGTCTATGTCGTCAATGTCGTCAATGTCGGCAATTTCGTCAATGTCGTCAAAGTCGCCAATATCATCTATGTCGTCTATGTCGTCAATGTCGTGAATGATGTCAATGTCGTCAATGACGTCAATGTCGTCAATGTCTTCAATGCTGTCAATGTTGTAAATGTCATACATGTTGTCTTTGTCATCTATGTCGTCAACGTCATCAATGTCGTCTATTTCGTCAATGTCGTTAATGTCATCAATGTCGTCAATATCGTCTATTTCGTCTATGTAGTCAATGTCTTCAAAGACGTCTATGTCGTCTAGTTCGTCAGTGTCGTCATTGGCGTCTTTGTCGTCAATATCGTCAATGTCGTCTATTCGTCAATGTCGTCAATGTCGTCAATGTCGTCAAAGTCGTCAAAGACGGTAATATCGTCTATGTCGTCTATGTCGTCAATGTCGTCAAAGTCGTCAATATCTTCTATGTCGTCAATGTCGTCAATGTCGTCAATTTCGTCAATGTCGTCAAAGGCGTCAATATCGTCAATGTCGTCAATGTCGTCAGTGTCTTCAAAGTCGTCAATATCGTCTATGTCGTCAATGTCGTCAATGTCGTCAATGTCGTCAATGTCGTCAAAGTCGTCAAAGTCGTCAATATCGTCTATGTCGTCTATGTCGGCAATGTCGTCAATATCGTCAAAGTCATCAATATCGACTATGTCGTCTATGTCGTCAATGTCGTCAATTTCGTCAATGTCGTCAAAGGCGTCAATATCGTCTGTGACGTCTATGTAGTCAATGTCGTCAAAGACGTCTATGTCGTCTAGTTCGTTAATGTCGTCAATGGCGTCTTTGTCGTCAATATCGTCAATGTCGTCAAATTCGTCAATGTCTTCAAAGTCGTCAATATCGTCAATGTCGTCAATGTCGTCAATGTCGTCAATGTCGTCAAAGTCGTAAATATCGTCTACGTCTTCTATGTCATCAATGTTGTCTGTGTCGTCAATGCCTTCAATGTCGTCAAAGTCGTCAATATCATCTATGTCGTCTATGTCGTCAATGTCGTCTATGTCGTCAAGGTCGTCAATGTCGCCTATGTCGTCAATATCGTCAATGTCGTCAACGTCGTCAATGTCTTCAAAGTCGTCAATATCGTCTATATCGTCAATGTCGTCAACGTCGTCTATGCCGTCAATGTCGTCAATGTCGTCTATGCCGTCAATGTCTTCAATGCTGTCAATGTTGTCAATGTCATACATGATGTCTTTGTCATCTATGTTGTCAATGTCGTCAAAGTCGTAAATATCGTCTATGTCGTCAATGTCGTCAATGTCGTCAAAGTAGTCCATGTCGTCAATGTCGTCAATGACGTCAATGTCGTCAATGTTGGCTAGGTTATCAATGTCGTCGAAGTCGTCAATATCGTCAATGTCGTCTATTTCGTCAATGTCGTCAATGTCGTCAAAGTCGTCTATGTCGTCAATGTCGTCAATTACGTCAATGTTGTCAATGTCTTCAATGCTGTCAATGTTGTCAATGTCATACATGTTGTCTATGTCATCTATGTCGTCAATGTCGTCAATATCGTCAATGTCATCAAAGTCGTCAAAGTCGTCAATATCGTCTATGTCGTCAAGTTCGTCTATGTCGTCTATTTCGTCTATGTCGTCAATATCGTCAATGTCGTCAATGTCGTTAATGTCGTCAATGTCGTCTATGTCGTCAATGTCGTCGATGTCGTCAACTTCGTCAATGTTGTCAAAGTCGCCAATATCATCTATGTCGTCTATGTCGTCAATGTTGTCAATGACGTCAATGTCGTCAATGACGTCAATGTCATCAATGACGTCAATGTCGTCAATGTCTTCAATGCTCTCAATATTGTCAATGTCATACATGTTGTCTATGTCTTCTATGTCGTCTACATCGTCAATGTCGTCTATGTCGTCAATGTCGTCTATGTCGTCAATGTCGTCTATGTCGTCAATGTCGTCAATGTCGTCAAAGTCGTCAAAGACGTCAATATCGTCTATGTCGTCTATGTCGTCAATGTTGTCTATGTCGTCTACTTCGCCTATGTCGTCAATACCTTTTATGTCTTCAATGTCGTCAGTGTCGTCAATGTCGTCAAAATCGTCTATGTCGTCAATTTCGTCAATATCGACATTTTCGTCAATGTCATCAATGTCGTCAATGTCGTCAATTTCGTCTATGTCGTCAATGGCGTCAATGTTGGCTAGGTTATCAATGTCGTCAAAGTCGTCAATATCGTCTATGTCGTCATTGTCGTCAATGTCGTCAAAGTGGTCTATGTCGTCAATGTCGACCATGACATCAATGTTGTCAATGTCTTCAATGCTGTCAATGTTGTCAATGTCATACATTTTGTCAATGTCATCTATGTCATCAATGTCATCAAAGTGGTAAATATCGTCTATGTCGTTTATATCATCAATGTCGTCAATGTCGTCATAGTCGTCAATATCTTCTATGTCGTCTATGTCGTCAATGTCGTCAATTTCGTCAATGTTGTCAAAGGCGTAAATATCGTCTATGTCGTCTATGTAGTCAATGTCGTCAAAGACGTCTATGTTGTCTAGTTCGTCAATGTCGTCAATGGCGTCTTTGTCGTCAATATCGTCAATGTCGTCAAAGTCGTCAATATCGGTTATGTCGTCCATGTCGTCAATGTCATTATAGTCGTCAATATCGTCTATGTCGTCTATGTAGTCAATGTCGTCAAAGACGTCTATGTCGTCTATGTCGTCTATGTCGTCAATGTCGTCTATGTCGTCAATGTCGTCAACGTCGTCAATGTCTTCAAAGTCGTCAATATCGTCTATATCGTCAATGTCGTCAACGTCGTCTATGCCGTCAATGTCGTCAATGTCGTCTATGCCGTCAATGTCTTCAATGCTGGCAATGTTGTCAATGTCATACATGATGTCTTTGTCATCTATGTTGTCAATGTCGTCAAAGTCGTAAATATCGTCTATGTCGTCTATGTCGTCAATATCGTCTATGTCGTCTATGTCGTCAAAGTCGTCAATGTCGTCTATGTCGTCAATGTCGTCAAAGTCGTCAAAGTCGTCATTTACGTCTATGTCGTCTATGTAGTCAATGTCGTCAAAGACGTCTATGTCGTCTAGTTCGTCAATGTCGTCAATTGCGTCTTTGTCGTCAATATCGTCAAAGTCGTCAATATCGTTTATTTCGTCTATATCGTCAATGTAGTCAATGTCGTTTATGTCGTCAATGTCGTCAATGTCGTGAATGTCGTCAATGTCGTCAAAGTCGTCAATATGGTCTATGTCGTCTATGTCGTCTATGTCGTCAATGTCGTCAATTTCGTCAATGTCGTCAAAGGCGTCAAAATCGTCTGTGTCGTCTATGTAGTAAATGTCGTCAAAGACGTCTATGTCGTCTAGTTCGTCAATGTCGTCAATGGTGTCTTTGTCGCCAATATCGTCAATGTCGTCAAAGTCGTCAATGTCTTCAAAGTCGTCAATATCGTCAATGTCGTCAATGTCGTTAATGTCGTCAAAGTCGAAAATATCGTCTATGTCTTCTATGTCATCAATGTCGTCTGTGTCGTCAATGTCGTCAATGTCGTCAAAGTCGTCAATATCATCTATGTCGTCAATGTCGTCAATGTCGTCTATGTCGTCAAGGTCGTCAGTGTCGTCAATGTCGTCAATGTCCTCAATGTCGTCAAAGTCATAAATATCGTCTACATCTTCTATGTCATCAATGTCGTCTGTATCGTCAATGTCGTCAATGTCGCCTATATCGCCAAGGTCGTCAATGTCGTCCATGTCGTCATTATCGTCAGTGTCGTCAATGTCGTCAATGTCTTCAAAGTCGTCAATATCGTCTATGTCGTCTATGTCGTCAATGTCGTCAATGTCGTCTATGCCGTCAATGTCGTCTATGTCGTCAATGTCGTCAATGTCGTCAATTTCGTCAATGTCGTCAAAGTCGCCAATATCATCAATGTCGTCAATGTCGTCAATCTCATGAATGACTTCAATGTCGTCAATGACGTCAATGTCGTCAATGTCTTCAATGCTGTCAATGTTGTCAATGTCATACATGTTGTCTATGTCATCTATGTCGTCAACGTCGTCAATGTCGTCTATTTCGTCAATGTCGTTAATGTCGTCAATGTCGTCAACATCGTCTATTTCGTCTATGTAGTCAATGTCGTCAAAGACGTCTATGTCGTCTAGTTCGTCATTGTCGTCAATGGCGTCTTTGTCGTCAATATCGTCAATGTCGTCTATGTCGTCAATGTCGTTAATGTCGTCAATGTCGTCAAAGTCGTCAAAGACGTCAAAATCGTCTATGTCGTCAATGTCGTCAAAGTCGTCAATATCTTCTATGTCGTCTATGTCGTCAATGTCGTCAATTTCGTCAATGTCGTCAAAGGCGTCAATATCGTCAGTGTCGTCAATGTCGTCAATTTCTTCAAAAGTCGTCAATATCGTCTATGTCGTCAATGTCGTCAATGTCGTCTATGCTGTCAATGTCGTCAATGTCGTCATGTCATCAATGTCTTCAGAGCTGTCAATGTTGTCAATGTTATACATGTTGTCTGTGTCATCTATGTTGTCAATGTCGTCAAAGTCGTAAATATCGTCTATGTCGTATATGTCGTCAATATCGTCTAAGTCGTCTATGTCGTCAAAGTCGTCAATGTCGTCTATGTCGTCAATGTCGTCAATGTCGTCAAAGTCGTCAAAGTCGTCAATATCGTCTATGTCGTCTATGTCGTCAATGTCGTCAATTTCGTCAAAGTCATCAATATCGTCTATGTCGTCTATGTCGTCAATGTCGTCAATGTCGTCAAAGTAGTCTATGTCGTCAATGTCGGCGATGACGTCAATGTCGTCAATGTCTTCAATTCTGTCAATGTTGTCAATGTCATACATGTTGTCAATGTCATCTGTGTCATCAATATCGTCAAAGTCGTAAATATCGTCTATGTCGATTATGTCGTCAATGTCGTCAAAGTCGTCAATATCTTCTATGTCGCCTATGTCGTCAATGTCATCAATGTCGTCTATGTTGTCAATGTCGTCAATGTTGTCAATGGCGTCTTTGCCGTCAATATCGTCAATGTCGTCAAAGTCGTCAATATCGTTTATGACTTCTATGTCGTCAATGTCGTCAATGTCGTCAATGTCGTCTATGTCGTCAATGTCGTCAATGTCGTCTATGTCGTCAATGTCGTCAATGTCGTCAATGTCGTCAAAGTCGTCAATATCGTCTATGTCGTCTATGTCGTCAATGTCGTCAATGTCGTCAATGACATCAATGACGTCAATGTCGTCAATGTTGGCTAGGTTATCAATGTCGTTAAAGTCGTCAATATCGTCTATGACGTCTATGTCGTCAATGTCGTCAATGTCGTCAAAGTCGTCTATGTCGTCAATGTCGTCAATGTCGTCAATGTCGTTAATGTCGTCAATGTCGTCTATGTCGTCAATGTCGTCAATGTCGTCAATGTCGTCAAAGTCGTCAAAGACGTCAAAATCGTCTATGTCGTCAATGTCGTCAAAGTCGTCAATATCTTCTATGTCGTCTATGTCGTCAATGTCGTCAATTTCGTCAATGTCGTCAAAGGCGTCAATATCGTCAGTGTCGTCAATGTCGTCAATTTCTTCAAAGTCGTCAATATCGACTATGTCGTCAATGTCGTCAATGTCGTCTATGCTGTCAATGTCGTCAATGTCGTCATGTAATCAATGTCTTCAGTGCTGTCAATGTTGTCAATGTTATACATGTTGTCTGTGTCATCTATGTTGGCAATGTCGTCAAAGTCGTAAATATCGTCTATGTCGTATATGTCGTCAATATCGTGTAAGTCGTCTATGTCGTCAAAGTCGTCAATGTCGTCTATGTCGTCAATGTCGTCAATGTCGTCAAAGTCGTCAAAGTCGTCAATATCGTCTATGTCGTCTATGTCGTCAATGTCGTCAATATCGTCAAAGTCATCAATATCGTCTATGTCGTCTATGTCGTCTATGTCGTCAATGTCGTCAATTTCGTCAATGTCGTCAAATGCGTCAATATCGTCTGTGTCGTCTATGTAGTCAATGTCGTCAAAGACGTCTATGTCGTCTAGTTCGTCAATGTCGTCATTGGCGTCTTTGTCGTCAACATCGTCAATGTCGTCAAAGTCGTCAATATCGTTTAAGTCGTCTATGTCGTCAATGTCGTCAATGTCGTCTATTTCGTCAATGTCGTCAAAGTCGTCAATGTCGTCAAAGTCGTCAATAAGGTCTATGTCGTCTATGTCGTCAATGTCGTCAATGTCGTCAAAGTAGTCTATGTCGTCAATGTCGGCGATGACGTCAATGTCGTCAATGTCTTCAATTCTGTCAATGTTGTCAATGTCATACATGTTGTCAATGTCATCTGTGTCATCAATATCGTCAAAGTCGTAAATATCGTCTATGTCGATTATGTCGTCAATGTCGTCAAAGTCGTCAATATCTTCTATGTCACCTATGTCGTCAATGTCGTCAATTTCGTCAATGTCGTCAAAGGCGTCAATATCGTCTATGAAGTCAATGTCGTCAAAGACGTCTATGTCGTCTCGTTCGTCAATGTCTTCAATGGCGTCTTTGTCGTCAATATCATCAATGTCGTCAAAGTCGTCAATATCGGTTATGTCGTCTATGTCGTCAATATCGTCAATGTCGTCTATGTCGTCAATGTCATCAATGTCGTCTATGTCGTAATTGTCGTCAATGTTGTCAATGGCGTCTTTGCCGTCAATATCGTCAATGTCGTCAAAGTCGTCAATATCGTTTATGCCTTCTATGTCGTCAATGTCGTCAATGTCGTCAATGTCGTCTATGTCGTCGATGTCGTCAATGTCGTCAATGTCGTCAATGTCGTCAATGTCGTCAATGTCGTCAAAGTCGTCAATATCGTCTATGTCGTCTATGTCGTCAATGTCGTCAATGTCGTCAATGACGTCAATGACGTCAATGTCGTCAATGTTGGCTAGGTTATCAATGTCGTCAAAGTCGTCAATATCGTCTATGACGTCTATGTCGTCAATGTCGTCAATGTCGTCAAAGTCGTCTATGTCGTCAATGTCGTCAATGTCGTCAATGTCGTTAATGTCGTCAATGTCGTCTATGTCGTCTATGTCGTCTATTTCGTCAATGTCGTCTATGTCGTCAATGTCGTCAATGTCGTCTATGTCGTCAATATCGTCAATGTCGTCAAAGTCGTCAATATCGTCTATGTCGTCAATGATGTCAATGTCGTCTATGTCGTCAATTTCGTCAATGTCATCTATGTCGTCAATGACGTCAACGTCGTTAATGTCGTCAAAGTCGTCAATATCGTCAATGTCGTCTATGTCGTCAATGTCGTCAAAGTCGTCTATGTCGTCGATGTCTTCAATTACGTCAAATTTGTCAATGTCTTCAATGCTGTGAATGTTGTCAATGTCATACATGTTGTCTATGTCATCTATGTCGTCAATGTCGTCAAAGTCGTCAATATCGTCTATGTCGTCAATGTCGTCTATGTCGTCTATTTCGTCTATGTCGTCAATATCGTCAATGTCGTCAATGTCGTCAATGTCGTCAATGTCTTCAATGTCGTCTATGTCGTCAATGTCGTCAATGTCGTCAATTTCGTCAATGTCGTCAAAGTCGCCAATATCATCTATGTCGTCTATTTCATCAATGTCGTCAATGACGTCAATGTCGTCAATGACGTGAATGTCGTCAATGTCTTCAATGCTGTCAATGTTGTCAATGTCATACATGTTGTCTATGTCATCTATGTCGTCAACGTCGTCAATGTCGTCTATGTCGTCAATGTCGTCAGTGTCGTCAATATCGTCTATGTCGTCTATGTACTCAATGTCGTCAAAGACGTCTATGTCGTGTAGTTCGTTAATGTCGTCAATGGCGTCTTTGTCGTCAATATCGTCGATGTCGTCAAAGTCGTAAATATCGTCTATGTCGTCTATTTCATCAATGTCGTCAATGTCGTCTATGTCGTCAATGTCGTCTATGTCGTGAATATCGTCAATGTCGTCAATGTCGTCAATGTCGTCAAAGTCGTAAATATCGTCTACGTCTTCTATGTCATCAATGTCGTCTGTGTCGTCAATGTCTTCAATGTCGTCAAAGTCGTCAATATCATCTATGTCTTCTATGTCGTCAATGTCGTCTATGTCGTCAAGGTCGTCAATGTCGTCTATGTCGTCAATATCGTCAATGGCGTCAATGTCGTCAATGTCTTCAAAGTCGTCAATATCGTCTATGTCGTCAATGTCGTCAACGTCGTCTATGCCGTCAATGTCGTCAATGTCGTCAATGTCGTCAAAGTCGTAAATATCGTCTACGTCTTGTATGTCATCAATGTCGTCTGTGTCGTCAATGACGTCAATGTCGTCAAAGTCGTCAATATCATCTATGTCGTTTATGTCGTCAATGTCGTCTATGTCGTCAAGGTCGTCAATGTCGTCTATGTCGTCAATATCGTCAATGTCGTCAATGTCGTCAATGTCTTCAAAGTCGTCAACATCGTCTATGTCGTCAATGTCGTCAATGTCGTCTATGCCGTCAATGTCGTCAATGTCGTCTATGTCGTCAATGTCTTCAATGCTGTCAATGTTGTCAATGTCATGCATGATGTCTATGTCATCTATGTTGTCAATGTCGTCAAAGTCGTAAATATCGTCTATGTCGTCAATATCGTCTATGTCGTCTATGTCGTCAAAATCGTCAATGTCGTCTATGTCGTCAATGTCGTCAAAATCGTCAAAGTCGTCAATTACGTCTATGTCGTCTATGTAGTCAATGTCGTCAAAGACGTCTATGTCGTCTAGTTCGTCAATGTCGTCAATGGCGTCTTTGTCGTCAATATCGTCAATGTCGTCAAAGTCGTCAATAGCGTTTATTTCGTCTATATCGTCAATGTAGTCAATGTCGTCTATGTCGTCAATGTCGTCAATGTCGTCAATGTCGTCAATGTCGTCAATGTCGTCAATGTCGTCAAAGTCGTCAATATGGTCTATGTCGTCTATGTCGTCAATGTCGTCAATGTCGTCTATGCCGTCAATGTCGTCTATGTCGTCAATGTCGTCAATGTCGTCAATTTCGTCAATGTCGTCAAAGTCGCCAATATCATCAATGTCGTCAATGTCGTCAATCTCATGAATGACTTCAATGTCGTCAATGACGTCAATGTCGTCAATGTCTTCAATGCTGTCAATGTTGTCAATGTCATACATGTTGTCTATGTCATCTATGTCGTCAACGTCGTCAATGTCGTCTATTTCGTCAATGTCGTTAATGTCGTCAATGTCGTCAACATCGTCTATTTCGTCTATGTAGTCAATGTCGTCAAAGACGTCTATGTCGTCTAGGTCGTCATTGTCGTCAATGGCGTCTTTGTCGTCAATATCGTCAATGTCGTCTATGTCGTCAATGTCGTCAATGTCGTCAATGTCGTCAAAGTCGTCAAAGACGTCAAAATCGTCTATGTCGTCAATGTCGTCAAAGTCGTCAATATCTTCTATGTCGTCTATGTCGTCAATGTCGTCAATTTCGTCAATGTCGTTTAAGGCGTCAATATCGTCAGTGTCGTCAATGTCGTCAATTTCTTCAAAGTCGTCAATATCGTCTATGTCGTCAATGTCGTCAATGTCGTCTATGCTGTCAATGTCGTCAATGTCGTCATGTCATCAATGTCTTCAGTGCTGTCAATGTTGTCAATGTTATACATGTTGTCTGTGTCATCTATGTTGTCAATGTCGTCAAAGTCGTAAATATCGTCTATGCCGTATATGTCGTCAATATCGTCTAAGTCGTCTATGTCGTCAAAGTCGTCAATGTCGTCTATGTCGTCAATGTCGTCAATGTCGTCAAAGTCGTCAAAGTCGTCAATATCGTCTATGTCGTCTATGTCGTCAATGTCGTCAATTTCGTCAAAGTCATCAATATCGTCTATGTCGTCTATGTCGTCAATGTCGTCAATGTCGTCAAAGTAGTCTATGTCGTCAATGTCGGCGATGACGTCAATGTCGTCAATGTCTTCAATTCTGTCAATGTTGTCAATGTCATACATGTTGTCAATGTCATCTGTGTCATCAATATCGTCAAAGTCGTAAATATCGTCTATGTAGATTATGTCGTCAATGTCGTCAAAGTCGTCAATATCTTCTATGTCGCCTATGTCGTCAATGTCGTCAATTTCGTCAATGTCGTCAAAGGCGTCAATATCGTCTATATCGTCTATGAAGTCAATGTCGACAAAGACGTCTATGTCGTCTCGTTCGTCAATGTCTTCAATGGCGTCTTTGTCGTCAATGTCGTCTATGTCGTCAAAGTTGTCAATATCGGTTATGTCGTCTATGTCGTCAATATCGTCAATGTCGTCTATGTCGTCAATGTCATCAATGTCGTCTATGTTGTCAATGTCGTCAATGTTGTCAATGGCGTCTTTGCCGTCAATATCGTCAATGTCGTCAAAGTCGTCAATATCGTTTATGACTTCTATGTCGTCAATGTCGTCAATGTCGTCAATGTCGACTATGTCGTCAATGTCGTCAATGTCGTCTATGTCGTCAATTTCGTCAATGTCGTCAATGTCGTCAAAGTCGTCAATATCGTCTATGTCGTCTATGTCGTCAATGTCGTCAATGTCGTCAATGACATCAATGACGTCAATGTCGTCAATGTTGGCTAGGTTATCAATGTCGTTAAAGTCGTCAATATCGTCTATGACGTCTATGTCGTCAATGTCGTCAATGTCGTCAAAGTCGTCTATGTCGTCAATGTCGTCAATGTCGTCAATGTCGTTAATGTCGTCAATGTCGTCTATGTCGTCTATGTCGTCTATTTCGTCAATGTCGTCTATGTCGTCAATGTCGTCAATGTCGTCTATGTCGTCAATATCGTCAATGTCGTCTATGTCGTCAATGTCGTCAATGTCGTCAATGTCGTCAAAGTCGTCAAAGACGTCAAAATCGTCTATGTCGTCAATGTCGTCAAAGTCGTCAATATCTTCTATGTCGTCTATGTCGTCAATGTCGTCAATTTCGTCAATGTCGTCAAAGGCGTCAATATCGTCAGTGTCGTCAATGTCGTCAATTTCTTCAAAGTCGTCAATATCGTCTATGTCGTCAATGTCGTCAATGTCGTCTATGCTGTCAATGTCGTCAATGTCGTCATGTCATCAATGTCTTCAGTGCTGTCAATGTTGTCAATGTTATACATGTTGTCTGTGTCATCTATGTTGTCAATGTCGTCAAAGTCGTAAATATCGTCTATGTCGTATATGTCGTCAATATCGTCTAAGTCGTCTATGTCGTCAAAGTCGTCAATGTCGTCTATGTCGTCAATGTCGTCAATGTCGTCAAAGTCGTCAAAGTCGTCAATATCGTCTATGTCGTCTATGTCGTCAATGTCGTCAATATCGTCAAAGTCATCAATATCGTCTATGTCGTCTATGTCGTCAATGTCGTCAATTTCGTCAATGTCGTCAAATGCGTCAATATCGTCTGTGTCGTCTATGTAGTCAATGTCGTCAAAGACGTCTATGTCGTCTAGTTCGTCAATGTCGTCATTGGCGTCTTTGTCGTCAACATCGTCAATGTCGTCAAAGTCGTCAATATCGTTTAAGTCGTCTATGTCGTCAATGTCGTCAATGTCGTCTATTTCGTCAATGTCGTCAAAGTCGTCAATGTCGTCAAAGTCGTCAATAAGGTCTATGTCGTCTATGTCGTCAATGTCGTCAATGTCGTCAAAGTAGTCTATGTCGTCAATGTCGGCGATGACGTTAATGTCGTCAATGTCTTCAATTCTGTCAATGTTGTCAATGTCATACATGTTGTCAATGTCATCTGTGTCATCAATATCGTCAAAGTCGTAAATATCGTCTATGTCGATTATGTCGTCAATGTCGTCAAAGTCGTCAATATCTTCTATGTCGCCTATGTCGTCAATGTCGTCAATTTCGTCAATGTCGTCAAAGGCGTCAATATCGTCTATGAAGTCAATGTCGTCAAAGACGTCTATGTCGTCTCGTTCGTCAATGTCTTCAATGGCGTCTTTGTCGTCAATATCATCAATGTCGTCAAAGTCGTCAATATCGGTTATGTCGTCTATGTCGTCAATATCGTCAATGTCGTCTATGTCGTCAATGTCATCAATGTCGTCTATGTCGTCAATGTCGTCAATGTTGTCAATGGCGTCTTTGCCGTCAATATCGTCAATGTCGTCAAAGTCGTCAATATCGTTTATGACTTCTATGTCGTCAATGTCGTCAATGTCGTCAATGTCGTCTATGTCGTCAATGTCGTCAATGTCGTCTATATCGTCAATGTCGTCAATGTCGTCAATGTCGTCAAAGTCGTCAATATCGTCTATATCGTCTATGTCGTCAATGCCGTCAATGTCGTCTATGTCGTCAGTGTCGTCAATGTCGTCAATGTCGTTAATGTCGTCAATGTCGTCTATGTCGTCTATGTCGTCTATTTCGTCAATGTCGTCTATGTCGTCAATGTCGTCAATGTCGTCTATGTCGTCAATATCGTCAATGTCGTCAAAGTCGTCAATATCGTCTATGTCGTCAATGATGTCAATGTCGTCTATGTCGTCAATTTCGTCAATGTCATCTATGTCGTCAATGTCGTCAACGTCGTTAATATCGTCAAAGTCGTCAATATCGTCAATGTCGTCTATGTCGTCAATGTCGTCAAAGTCGTCTATGTCGTCGATGTCTTCAATTACGTCAAATTTGTCAATGTCTTCAATGCTGTGAATGTTGTCAATGTCATACATGTTGTCTATGTCATCTATGTCGTCAATGTCGTCAAAGTCGTCAATATCGTCTATGTCGTCAATGTCGTCTATGTCGTCTATTTCGTCTATGTCGTCAATATCGTCAATGTCGTCAATGTCGTCAATGTCGTCAATGTCTTCAATGTCGTCTATGTTGTCAATGTCGTCAATGTCGTCAATTTCGTCAATGTCGTCAAAGTCGCCAATATCATCTATGTCGTCTATTTCGTCAATGTCGTCAATGACGTCAATGTCGTCAATGACGTGAATGTCGTCAATGTCTTCAATGCTGTCAATGTTGTCAATGTCATACATGTTGTCTATGTCATCTATGTCGTCAACGTCGTCAATGTCGTCTATGTCGTCAATGTCGTCAGTGTCGTCAATATCGTCTATGTCGTCTATGTACTCAATGTCGTCAAAGACGTCTATGTCGTGTAGTTCGTTAATGTCGTCAATGGCGTCTTTGTCGTCAATATCGTCGATGTCGTCAAAGTCGTAAATATCGTCTATGTCGTCTATCTCATCAATGTCGTCAATGTCGTCTATGTCGTCAATGTCGTCTATGTCGTGAATATCGTCAATGTCGTCAATGTCGTCAATGTCGTCAAAGTCGTAAATATCGTCTACGTCTTCTATGTCATCAATGTCGTCTGTGTCGTCAATGTCTTCAATGTCGTCAAAGTCGTCAATATCATCTATGTCTTCTATGTCGTCAATGTCGTCTATGTCGTCAAGGTCGTCAATGTCGTCTATGTCGTCAATATCGTCAATGTCGTCAATGTCGTCAATGTCTTCAAAGTCGTCAATATCGTCTATGTCGTCAATGTCGTCAACGTCGTCTATGCCGTCAATGTCGTCAATGTCGTCAATGTCGTCAAAGTCGTAAATATCGTCTACGTCTTGTATGTCATCAATGTCGTCTGTGTCGTCAATGACGTCAATGTCGTCAAAGTCGTCAATATCATCTATGTCGTTTATGTCGTCAATGTCGTCTATGTCGTCAAGGTCGTCAATGTCGTCTATGTCGTCAATATCGTCAATGTCGTCAATGTCGTCAATGTCTTCAAAGTCGTCAATATCGTCTATGTCGTCAATGTCGTCAATGTCGTCTATGCCGTCAATGTCGTCAATGTCGTCTATGTCGTCAATGTCTTCAATGCTGTCAATGTTGTCAATGTCATGCATGATGTCTATGTCATCTATGTTGTCAATGTCGTCAAAGTCGTAAATATCGTCTATGTCGTCAATATCGTCTATGTCGTCTATGTCGTCAAAATCGTCAATGTCGTCTATGTCGTCAATGTCGTCAAAATCGTCAAAGTCGTCAATTACGTCTATGTCGTCTATGTAGTCAATGTCGTCAAAGACGTCTATGTCGTCTAGTTCGTCAATGTCGAAATGGCGTCTTTGTCGTCAATATCGTCAATGTCGTCAAAGTCTTCAATAGCGTTTATTTCGTCTATATCGTCAATGTAGTCAATGTCGTCTATGTCGTCAATGTCGTCAATGTCGTCAATGTCGTCAATGTCGTCAATGTCTTCAAAGTCGTCAATATGGTCTATGTCGTCTATGTCGTCAATGTCAATGTCGTCAAAGTAGTCTATGTCGTCAATGTCGTCATTGACGTCAATGTCGTCAATGTCTTCAATGCTGTCAATGGTGTTAATGTCATACATGCTGTCTATATCATCTATGTCGTCAAAGTCGTCTATGTCGTCAATGTTGTCAATGTCGTCAATGTCGACAATGTCGTCAATGTCGTCAAAGTCGTAAATATCGTCTACATCTTCTATGTCATCAATGTCGTGTGTGTCGTCAAAATCGTCAATGTCGCCTATGTCGTCAAGGTAGTCAATATTGTCTATGTCGTCAAAATCGTCAATGTCGTCAATGTCGTCAATGTCTTCAAAGCCGTCAATATCGGTTATGTCGTCTATGTAGTCAATATCGTCAATGTCGTCTATGTCGTCAATGTCATCAATGTCGTCTATGTCGTCAATGTCGTCAATGTTGTCAATGGCGTCTTTGCCGTCAATATCGTCAATGTCGTCAAAGTCGTCAATATCGGTTATGACTTCTATGTCGTCAATGTCGTCAATGTCGTCTATGTCGTCAATGTCGTCAATGTCGTCTAAGTCGTCAATGTCGTCAATGTCGTCAATGTCGTCAAAGTCGTCAATATCGTCTATGTCGTCTATGTCGTCAATATCGTCAATGTCGTCAATGACGTCAATGACGTCAATGTCGTCAATGTTGGCTAGGTTATCAATGTCGTCAAAGTCGTCAATATCGTCTATGACGTCTATGTCGTCAATGTCGTCAATGTCGTCAAAGTCGTCTATGTCGTCAATGTCGTCAATGTCGTCAATGTCGTTAATGTCGTCAATGTCGTCAATGTCGTCTATGTCGTCTATGTCGTCTATTTCGTCAATGTCGTCTATGTCGTCAATGTCGTCAATGTCGTCTATGTCGTCAATATCGTCAATGTCGTCAAAGTCGTCAATATCGTCTATGTCGTCAATGATGTCAATGTCGTCTATGTCGTCAATTTCGTCAATGTCATCTATGTCGTCAATGACGTCAACGTCGTTAATGTCGTCAAAGTCGTCAATATCGTCAATGTCGTCTATGTCGTCAACGTCGTCAATGTCGTCAAAGTCGTCTATGTCGTCAATGTCTTCAATTACGTCAAATTTGTCAATGTCTTCAATGCTGTGAATGTTGTCAATGTCATACATGTTGTCTATGTCATCTATGTCGTCAATGTCGTCAATATCGTCAATGTCGTCAATGTCGTCAAAGTCGTCAATATCGTCTATGTCGTCAATGTCGTCTATGTCGTCTATTTCGTCTATGTCGTCAATATCGTCAATGTCGTCAATGTCGTCAATGTCGTCAATGTCGTCAATGTCGTCTATGTCGTCAATGTCGTCAATGTCGTCAATTTCGTCAATGTCGTCAAAGTCGCCAATATCATCTATGTCGTCTATTTCGTCAATGTCGTCAATGACGTCAATGTCGTCAATGACGTGAATGTCGTCAATGTCTTCAATGCTGTCAATGTTGTCAATGTCATACATGTTGTCTATGTCATCTATGTCGTCATCGTCGTCAATGTCGTCTATGTCGTCAATGTCGTCAGTGTCGTCAATATCGTCTATGTCGTCTATGTACTCAATGTCGTCAAAGACGTCTATGTCGTGTAGTTCGTTAATGTCGTCAATGGCGTCTTTGTCGTCAATATCGTCGATGTCGTCAAAGTCGTAAATATCGTCTATGTCGTCTATCTCATCAATGTCGTCAATGTCGTCAATGTCGTCAATGTCGTCTTTGTCGTCAATATCGTCAATGTCGTCAATGTCGTCAATGTCGTCAATGTCGTCTAAGTCGTAAATATCGTCTACGTCTTCTATGTCATCAATGTCGTCTGTGTCGTCAATGTCTTCAATGTCGTCAAAGACGTCAATATCATCTATGTCTTCTATGTCGTCAATGTCGTCTATGTCGTCAAGGTCGTCAATGTCGTCTATGTCGTCAAAATCGTCAATGTCGTCTATGTCGTCAATGTCGTCAAAATCGTCAAAGTCGTCAATTACGTCTATGTCGTCTATGTAGTCAATGTCGTCAAAGACGTCTATGTCGTCTAGTTCGTCAATGTCGTCAATGGCGTCTTTGTCGTCAATATCGTCAATGTTGTCAAAGTCGTCAATAGCGTTTATTTCGTCTATATCGTCAATGTAGTCAATGTCGTCTATGTCGTCAATGTCGTCAATGTCGTCAATGTCGTCAATGTCGTCAATATGGTCTATGTCGTCTATGTCGTCAATGTCGTCAATGTCGTCAAAGTAGTCTATGTCGTCAATGTCGTCATTGACGTAAATGTCGTCAATGTCTTCAATGCTGTCAATGGTGTTAATGTCATACATGCTGTCTATATCATCTATGTCGTCAAAGTCGTCTATGTCGTCAATGTTGTCAATGTCGTCAATATCGACAATGTCTTCAATGTCGTCAAAGTCGTAAATATCGTCTACATCTTCTATGTCATCAATGTCGTGTGTGTCGTCAAAATCGTCAATGTCGCCTATGTCGTCAAGGTCGTCAATATTGTCTATGTCGTCAAAATCGTCAATGTCGTCAATGTCGTCAATGTCTTCAAAGTCGTCAATATCGTCTATGTCGTCTATGTCGTCAATGTCTTCAATGTCGTCTACGCCATCAATGTCGTCAATGTCGTCTATGTCGTCTATGTCGTCTATGTCGTCAATTTCGTCAATGTCGTCAAAGGCGTCAATATCGTCTATATCGTCTATGAAGTCAATGTCGTCAAAGACGTCTATGTCGTCTAGTTCGTCAATGTCTTCAATGGCGTCTTTGTCGTCAATATCATCAATGTCGTCAAAGTCGTCAATATCGGTTATGTCGTCTATGTCGTCAATATCGTCAATGTCGTCTATGTCGTCAATGTCGTCAATGTCGTCAATGTCGTCTATGTCGTCAATGTCGTCAATGTCGTCAATGTCGTCAAAGTCGTCAATATCGTCTATGTCGTCTATGTCGTCAATGTCGTCAATGTCGTCAATGACGTCAATGACGTCAATGTCGTCAATGTTGGCTAGGTTATCAATGTCGTCAAAGTCGTCAATATCGTCTATGACGTCTATGTCGTCAATGTCGTCAATGTCGTCAAAGTCGTCTATGTCGTCAATGTCGTCAATGTCGTCAATGTCGTTAATGTCGTCAATGTCGTCAATGTCGTCTATGTCGTCTATGTCGTCAATGTCGTCAATATCGTCAAAGTCATCAATATCGTCTATGTCATCTATGTCGTCAATGTCGTCAATTTCGTCAATGTCGTCAAATGCGTCAATATCGTCTGTGTCGTCTATGTAGTCAATGTCGTCAAAGACGTCTATGTCGTCTAGTTCGTCAATGTCGTCATTGGCGTCTTTGTCGTCAACATCGTCAATGTCACCAAAGTCGTCAATATCGTTTAAGTCGTCTATGTCGTCAATGTCGTCAATGTCGTCTATTTCGTCAATGTCGTCAAAGTCGTCAATGTCGTCAAAGCCGTCAATAAGGTCTATGTCGCCTATGTCGTCAATGTCGTCAAGGTCGTCAAAGTAGTCTATGTCGTCAATGTCGGCGATGACGTCAATGTCGTCAATGTCTTCAATTCTGTCAATGTTGTCAATGTCATACATGTTGTCAATGTCATCTGTGTCATCAATATCGTCAAAGTCGTAAATATCATCTATGTCGATTATGTCGTCAATGTCGTCAAAGTCGTCAATATCTTCTATGTCGCCTATGTCGTCAATGTCGTCAATTTCGTCAATGTCGTCAAAGGCGTCAATATCGTCTATATCGTATATGAAGTCAATGTCGACAAAGACGTCTATGTCGTCTCGTTCGTCAATGTCTTCAATAGCGTCTTTGTCGTCAATATCATCAATGTCGTCAAAGTCGTCAATATCGGTTATGTCGTCTATGTCGTCAATATCGTCAATGTCGTCTATGTCGTCAATGTCATCAATGTCGTCTATGTCGTCAATGTCGTCAATGTTGTCAATGGCGTCTTTGCCGTCAATATCGTCAATGTCGTCAAAGTCGTCAATATCGTTTATGACTTCTATGTCGTCAATGTCGTCAATGTCGTCAATGTCGTCTATGTCGTCAATGTCGTCAATGTCGTCTATGTCGTCAATGTCGTCAATGTCGTCAATGTCGTCAAAGTCGTCAATATCGTCTATGTCGTCTATGTCGTCAATGTCGTCAATGTCGTCAATGACGTCAATGACGTCAATGTCGTCAATGTTGGCTAGGTTATCAATGTCGTCAAAGTCGTCAATATCGTCTATGACGTCTATGTCGTCAATGTCGTCAATGTCGTCAAAGTCGTCTATGTCGTCAATGTCGTCAATGTCGTCAATGTCGTTAATGTCGTCAATGTCGTCTATGTCGTCTATGTCGTCTATTTCGTCAATGTCGTCTATGTCGTCAATGTCGTCTATGTCGTCAATATCGTCAATGTCGTCTATGTCGTCAATGTCGTCAATGTCGTCAATGTCGTCAAAGTCGTCAAAGACGTCAAAATCGTCTATGTCGTCAATGTCGTCAAAGTCGTCAATATCTTCTATGTCGTCAATGTCGTCAATTACGTCAATGTCGTCAAAGGCGTCAATATCGTCAGTGTCGTCAATGTCGTCAATTTCTTCAAAGTCGTCAATATCGTCTATGTCGTCAATGTCGTCAATGTCGTCTATGCTGTCAATGTCGTCAAAGTCGTCATGTCATCAATGTCTTCAGTGCTGTAATTGTTGTCAATGTTATACATGTTGTCTGTGTCATCTATGTTGTCAATGTCGTCAAAGACGTAAATATCGTCTATGTCGTATATGTCGTCAATATCGTCTAAGTCGTCTATGTCGTCAAAGTCGTCAATGTTGTCTATGTCGTCAATGTCGTCAAAGTCGTCAAAGTCGTCAATATCGTCTATGTCGTGTATGTCGTCAATGTCGTCAATATCGTCAAAGTCATCAATATCGTCTATATCGTCTATGTCGTCAATGTCGTCAATTTCGTCAATGTCGTCAAATGCGTCAATATCGTCTGTGTCGTCTATGTAGTCAATGTCGTCAAAGACGTCTATGTCGTCTAGTTCGTCAATGTCGTCATTGGCGTCTTTGTCGTCAATATCATCAATGTCGTCAAAGTCGTCAATATCGGTTATGTCGTCTATGTCGTCAATATCGTCAATGTCGTCTATGTCGTCAATGTCATCAATGTCGTCTATGTCGTCAATGTCGTCAATGTTGTCAATGGCGTCTTTGCCGTCAATATCGTCAATGTCGTCAAAGTCGTCAATATCGTTTATGACTTCTATGTCGTCAATGTCGTCAATGTCGTCAATGTCGTCTATGTCGTCAATGTCGTCAATGTCGTCTATGTCGTCAATGTCGTCAATGTCGTCAATGTCGTCAAAGTCGTCAATATCGTCTATGTCGTCTATGTCGTCAATGTCGTCAATGTCGTCAATGACGTCAATGACGTCAATGTCGTCAATGTTGGCTAGGTTATCAATGTCGTCAAAGTCGTCAATATCGTCTATGACGTCTATGTCGTCAATGTCGTCAATGTCGTCAAAGACGTCTATGTCGTCAATGTCGTCAATGTCGTCAATGTCGTTAATGTCGTCAATGTCGTCTGTCGTCTATGTCGTCTATTTCGTCAATGTCGTCTATGTCGTCAATGTCGTCAATGTCGTCTATGTCGTCAATATCGTCAATGTCGTCAAAGTCGTCAATATCGTCTATGTCGTCAATGATGTCAATGTCGTCTATGTCGTCAATTTCGTCAATGTCATCTATGTCATCAATGACGTCAACGTCGTTAATGTCGTCAAAGTCGTCAATATCGTCAATGTCGTCTATGTCGTCAATGTCGTCAAAGTCGTCTATGTCGTCGATGTCTTCAATTACGTCAAATTTGTCAATGTCTTCAATGTCATACATGTTGTCTATGTCATCTATGTCGTCAACGTCGTCAATGTCGTCTATGTCGTCAATGTCGTCAGTGTCGTCAATATCGTCTATGTCGTCTATGTACTCAATGTCGTCAAAGACGTCTATGTCGTGTAGTTCGTTAATGTCGTCAATGGCGTCTTTGTCGTCAATATCGTCGATGTCGTCAAAGTCGTAAATATCGTCTATGTCGTCTATCTCATCAATGTCGACAATGTCGTCTATGTCGTCAACGTCGTCTATGTCGTGAATATCGTCAATGTCGTCAATGTCGTCAATGTCGTCAAAGTCGTAAATATCGTCTACGTCTTCTATGTCATCAATGTCGTCTGTGTCGTCAATGTCTTCAATGTCGTCAAAGTCGTCAATGTCATCTATGTCTTCTATGTCGTCAATGTCGTCTATGTCGTCAAGGTCGTCAATGTCGTCTATGTCGTCAATATCGTCAATGTCGTCAATGTCGTCAATGTCTTCAAAGTCGTCAATATCGTCTATGTCGTCAATGTCGTCAACGTCGTCTATGCCGTCAATGTCGTCAATGTCGTCAATGTCGTCAAAGTCGTAAATATCGTCTACGTCTTGTATGTCATCAATGTCGTCTGTGTCGTCATTGACGTCAATGTCGTCAAAGTCGTCAATATCATCTATGTCGTTTATGTCGTCAATGTCGTCTATGTCGTCAAGGTCGTCAATGTCGTCTATGTCGTCAATATCGTCAATGTCGTCAATGTCGTCAATGTCTTCAAAGTCGTCAATATCGTCAATGTCGTCAAAGTCGTCAATAGCGTTTAATTCGTCTATATCGTCAATGTAGTCAATGTCGTCTATGTCGTCAATGTCGTCAATGTCGTCAATGTCGACAATGTCGTCAATGTCGCCAAAGTCGTCAATATGGTCTATGTCGTCTATGTCGTCAATGTCGTCAATGTCGTCAAAGTAGTCTATGTCGTCAATGTCGTCATTTACGTCAATGTCGTCAATGTCTTCAATGCTGTCAATGGTGTTAATGTCATACATGCTGTCTATATCATCTATGTCGTCAAAGTCGTCTATGTCGTCAATGTTGTCAATGTCGTCAATGTCGACAATGTCGTCAATGTCGTCAAAGTCGTAAATATCGTCTACATCTTCTATGTCATCAATGTCGTGTGTGTCGTCAAAATCGTCAATGTCGTCAATGTCGTCAATGTCTTCAAAGTCGTCAATATCGTCTATGACGTCTATGTCGTCAATGTCTTCAATGTCGTCTACGCCATCAATGTCGTCAATGTCGTCTATGTCGTCTATGTCGTCTATGTCGTCAATTTCGTCAATGTCGTCAAAGGCGTCAATATCGTCTATATCGTCTATGAAGTCAATGTCGTCAAAGACGTCTATGTCGTCTAGTTCGACAATGTCTTCAATGGCGTCTTTGTCGTCAATATCATCAATGTCGTCAAAGTCGTCAGTATCGGTTATGACTTCTATGTCGTCAATGTCGTCAATGTCGTCAATGTCGTCTATGTCGTCAATGTCGTCAATGTCGTCTATGTCGTCAATGTCGTCAATGTCGTCAATGTCGTCAAAGTCGTCAATATCGTCTATGTCGTCTATGTCGTCAATGTCGTCAATGTCGTCAATGACGTCAATGACGTCAATGTCGTCAATGTTGGCTAGGTTATCAATGTCGTCAAAGTCGTCAATATCGTCTAGGACGTCTATGTCGTCAATGTCGTCAATGTCGTCAAAGTCGTCTATGTCGTCAATGTCGTCAATGTCGTTAATGTCGTCAATATCGTCAATGTCGTCTATGTCGTCTATGTCGTCTATTTCGTCAATGTCGTCTATGTCGTCAATGTCGTCAATGTCGTCTATGTCGTCAATATCGTCAATGTCGTCAAAGTCGTCAATATCGTCTATGTCGTCAATGATGTCAATGTCGTCTATGTCGTCAATTTCGTCAATGTCATCTATGTCGTCAATGACGTCAACGTCGTTAATGTCGTCAAAGTCGTCAATATCGTCAATGTCGTCTATGTCGTCAACGTCGTCAATGTCGTCAAAGTCGTCTTTGTCGTCAATGTCTTCAATTACGTCAAATTTGTCAATGTCTTCAATGCTGTGAATGTTGTCAATGTCATACATGTTGTCTATGTCATCTATGTCGTCAATATCGTCAATATCGTCAATGTCGTCAATGTCGTCAAAGTCGTCAATATCGTCTATGTCGTCAATGTCGTCTATGTCGTCTATTTCGTCTATGTCGTCAATATCGTCAATGTCGTCAAAGTCGCCAATATCATCTATGTCGTCTATTTCGTCAATGTCGTCAATGACGTCAATGTCGTCAATGACGTGAATGTCGTCAATGTCTTCAATGCTGTCAATGTTGTCAATGTCATACATGTTGTCTATGTCATCTATGTCGTCATCATCGTCAATGTCGTCTATGTCGTCAATGTCGTCAGTGTCGTCAATATCGTCTATGTCGTCTATGTACTCAATGTCGTCAAAGACGTCTATGTCGTGTAGTTCGTTAATGTCGTCAATGGCGTCTTTGTCGTCAATATCGTCGATGTCGTCAAAGTCGTAAATATCGTCTATGTCGTCTATCTCATCAATGTCGTCAATGTCGTCTATGTCGTCAATGTCGTCTATGTCGTCAATATCGTCAATGTCGTCAATGTCGTCAATGTCGTCAATGTCGTCAAAGTCGTAAATATCGTCTACGTCTTCTATGACATCAATGTCGTCTGTGTCGTCAATGTCTTCAATGTCGTAAAAGACGTCAATATCATCTATGTCTTCTATGTCGTCAATGTCGGCTATGTCGTCAAGGTCGTCAATGTCGTCTATGTCGTCAAAATCGTCAATGTCGTCTATGTCGTCAATGTCGTCAAAATCGTCAAAGTCGTCAATTACCTCTATGTCGTCTATGTAGTCAATGTCGTCAAAGATTAGATTAGATTAGATTAGATTAGATTAGATTAGATTAATACTTGTTCCTTAGATCATGTATACGACATTTCGTAATGATGTGGAACGTGTCAGTTTAGTAAATTATGTCTATACTTGACAATCTATATTTTAAGAATTTTTTTTGTAAATTTTTTTTATTTTTTTATTTTTATTTTTTTTTAATTGTTTTATATATTTTTTTATGTTTTATCTAAAAATTCATCTACATTGTAGAAGGAGTTGCCATTCAGAAATTCCTTTAATTTCTTTTTAAATACTAGTTGGCTATCTGTCAGACTTTTGATGCTACTTGGTAAGTGACCAAAGACTTTTGTGGCAGCATAATTCACCCCTTTTTGAGCCAAAGTTAGATTTAACCTTGAATAGTGAATATCATCCTTTCTCCTAGTGTCGTAGCTATGCACACTGCTATTACTTTTGAATTGAGTCGGATTGTTAATAACAAATTTCATGAGTGAATATATATATTGTGAAGCTACAGTGAGTATCCCTAGATCCCTAAATAAATGTCTGCAGGATGCTCTTGGGTGGGCTCCAGCAATTATTCTGATTACACGCTTTTGTGCAATGAATACTTTTTTACTCAATGTTGAATTGCCCCAGAATATGATCCCATATGAAAGCAGTGAATGAAAATAGGCGTAGTAAGCTAATTTACTGAGATTTATATCACCAAATTTTGCAATGACTCTGATAGCATAAGTAGCTGAACTCAGACGTTTCAGGAGATCTTCAATATGTTTCTTCCAATTCAGTCCCTCGTCAATGCAAACACCTAAAAATTTTGAATATTCTACCTTAGCTACAGATTTATGTTCAAAGTCTAAATTTATTAATGGTGTCATGCCATTTACTGTATGAAACTGTATATACTGGGTTTTATCAAAGTTTAATGAGAGTCCATTTGTAGAGAACCACTTAATGACTTTCTGGAAGATATCATTTACAATTTCATCAGTTAATTCCTGTTTGTCAGGTGTGATAGCTATACTTGTATCATCAGCAAAAAGTACTAGCTTAGCATCTTCATGTATGTAGAATGGCAAGTCATTAATATATATTAAGAACAGCAAAGGACCCAAGACCGAACCTTGTGGGACCCCATTTTTAATAACTCCCCAGTTAGAAGAATTAATTGTGTCATCTACATCATGTGAACTGCTTATTTCAACTTTCTGCACTCTTCCAGTTAAGTATGATTTAAACCATTTGTGCACTGTCCCACTCATACCACAATACTTAAGCTTATCTAGAAGAATCCCATGATTTACACAATCAAACGCCTTTGAAAGATCACAAAAAATCCCTACTGGTGATGTCCGGTTATTCAAAGCATTTAATATTTCATCAGTGAAGGTGTATATAGCATTTTCAGTTGAAAAGCTTTTTTGAAAACCAAACTGACATTTTGTTAGAACTTTATTTATACTAATATGTGAAGCAATTCGAGAATACATAACTTTTTCAAAAATCTTTGATAAAGCTGTCAGAAGTGAGATGGGCCGGTAGTTGTTGACATCGTATGTATCCCCTTTTTTATGCAAAGGTTTAACGATAGCATATTTCAGTCTATCTGGGAAAATACCCTGCTTTAATGAGCTATTACAAATATGACTGAGAATCCTACTTATCTCCTGGGAACAAGTTTTTAATACCCTGCTGGAAATGCCATCAATTCCATATGACCGTTTACTCTTGAGAGAGTTTATTATTTTCCTAATTTCTGAAGGTGAGGTGGGTGGAATTTCAATTGTATCAAATTGTGTGGGTATGGCCTCTTCCATTAATTGCCTTGCTCCTTCTAATGAACATTTAGATCCTATTTTCTCCACAACATTTAAAAAGTAATCATTAAAAATGTTTTCAACTTCTGACTTTTTGTTGATAAAGATTTCATTTGTTTTGATGGTAATACCCTCTTCCTCTGCTCTTGGTTGCCCTGTCTCCCTTTTAATAATATTCCAAATTGTTTTAATTTTATTATCAGAGGAGCTAATCTCAGACATGATGCACATGCTTCTTGATTTTTTAATAACTTTTCTTAATGTAGCACAGTAGCTTTTATAATATTTTATTGTTTCTGGGTTATTACTCTTTCTTGCGGACAGATATAGTTCCCTTTTTCGGTTACACGATATTTTTATACCTTTAGTAAGCCATGGTTTTTTGCATGGTTTCTTAGAATTAAATTTTACTAATTTCTTGGGGAAACAGTTATCAAATACCCTTACAAATGTATCGTGAAATAAATTATATTTTAAATTAACATCAGGTTCCTTGTAAACCTCATCCCAGTCTAACTGCTGTAGACTTTCTTTGAAATTTTTAGTTGTTAAGTCATTAATCGAGCGCACAATTCTGGTGCACAGTTTCGAATTACTGAACGGAGCTATTTCAACGACGTCTATGTCGTCTAGTTCGTCAATATCTTCAATGGCGTCTTTGTCGTCAATATCGTCAATGTCGTCAAAGTCGTCAATAGCGTTTATTTCGTCTATATCGTCAATGTAGTCAATGTCGTCTATGTCGTCAATGTCGTCAATGTCGTCAATGTCGTCAATGTCGTCAATGTCGTCAAAGTCGTCAATATGGTCTATGTCGTCTATGTCGTCAATGTCGTCAATGTCGTCAAAGTAGTCTATGTCGTCAATGTCGTCATTGACGTCAATGTCGTCAATGTCTTCAATGCTGTCAATGGTGTTAATGTCATACATGCTGTCTATATCATCTATGTCGTCAAAGTCGTCTATGTCGTCAATGTTGTCAATGTCGTCAATGTCGACAATGTCGTCAATGTCGTCAAAGTCGTAAATATCGTCTACATCTTCTATGTCATCAATGTCGTGTGTGTCATCAAAATCGTCAATGTCGCCTATGTCGTCAAGGTCGTCAATATTGTCTATGTCGTCAAAATCGTCAATGTCGTCAATGTCGTCAATGTCTTCAAAGTCGTCAATATCGTCTATGTCGTCTATGTCGTCAATGTCGTCAATGTCGTCTACGCCATCAATGTCGTCAATGTCGTCTATGTCGTCTATGTCGTCTATGTCGTCAATTTCGTCAATGTCGTCAAAGGCGTCAATATCGTCTATATCGTCTATGTAGTCAATGTCGTCAAAGACGTCTATGTCGTCTAGTTCGTCAATGTCTTCAATGGCGTCTTTGTCGTCAATATCATCAATGTCGTCAAAGTCGTCAATATCGGTTATGTCGTCTATGTCGTCAATATCGTCAATGTCGTCTATGTCGTCAATGTCATCAATGTCGTCTATGTCGTCAATGTCGTCAATGTTGTCAATGGCGTCTTTGCCGTCAATATCGTCAATGTCGTCAAAGTCGTCAATATCGGTTATGACGTCTATGTCGTCAATGTCGTCAATGTCGTCAATGTCGTCTATGTCGTCAATGTCGTCAATGTCGTCTATGTCGTCAATGTCGTCAATGTCGTCAATGTCGTCAAAGTCGTCAATATCGTCTATGTCGTCTATGTCGTCAATGTCGTCAATGTCGTCAATGACGTCAATGGCGTCAATGTCGTCAATGTTGGCTAGGTTATCAATGTCGTCAAAGTCGTCAATATCGTCTATGACGTCTATGTCGTCAATGTCGTCAATGTCGTCAAAGTCGTCTATGTCGTCAATGTCGTCAATGTCGTCAATGTCGTTAATGTCGTCAATGTCGTCAATGTCGTCTATGTCGTCTATGTCGTCTATTTCGTCAATGTCGTCTATGTCGTCAATGTCGTCAATGTCGTCTATGTCGTCAATATCGTCAATGTCGTCAAAGTCGTCAATATCGTCTATGTCGTCAATGATGTCAATGTCGTCTATGTCGTCAATTTCGTCAATGTCATCTATGTCGTCAATGACGTCAACGTCGTTAATGTCGTCAAAGTCGTCAATATCGTCAATGTCGTCTATGTCGTCAACGTCGTCAATGTCGTCAAAGTCGTCTATGTCGTCAATGTCTTCAATTACGTCAAATTTGTCAATGTCTTCAATGCTGTGAATGTTGTCAATGTCATACATGTTGTCTATGTCATCTATGTCGTCAATGTCGTCAATATCGTCAATGTCGTCAATGTCGTCAAAGTCGTCAATATCGTCTATGTCGTCAATGTCGTCTATGTCGTCTATTTCGTCTATGTCGTCAATATCGTCAATGTCGTCAATGTCGTCAATGTCGTCAATGTCGTCAATGTCGTCTATGTCGTCAATGTCGTCAATGTCGTCAATTTCGTCAATGTCGTCAAAGTCGCCAATATCATCTATGTCGTCTATTTCGTCAATGTCGTCAATGACGTCAATGTCGTCAATGACGTGAATGTCGTCAATGTCTTCAATGCTGTCAATGTTGTCAATGTCATACATGTTGTCTATGTCATCTATGTCGTCATCGTCGTCAATGTCGTCTATGTCGTCAATGTCGTCAGTGTCGTCAATATCGTCTATGTCGTCTATGTACTCAATGTCGTCAAAGACGTCTATGTCGTGTAGTTCGTTAATGTCGTCAATGGCGTCTTTGTCGTCAATATCGTCGATGTCGTCAAAGTCGTAAATATCGTCTATGTCGTCTATCTCATCAATGTCGTCAATGTCGTCAATGTCGTCAATGTCGTCTTTGTCGTCAATATCGTCAATGTCGTCAATGTCGTCAATGTCGTCAATGTCGTCTAAGTCGTAAATATCGTCTACGTCTTCTATGTCATCAATGTCGTCTGTGTCGTCAATGTCTTCAATGTCGTCAAAGACGTCAATATCATCTATGTCTTCTATGTCGTCAATGTCGTCTATGTCGTCAAGGTCGTCAATGTCGTCTATGTCGTCAAAATCGTCAATGTCGTCTATGTCGTCAATGTCGTCAAAATCGTCAAAGTCGTCAATTACGTCTATGTCGTCTATGTAGTCAATGTCGTCAAAGACGTCTATGTCGTCTAGTTCGTCAATGTCGTCAATGGCGTCTTTGTCGTCAATATCGTCAATGTTGTCAAAGTCGTCAATAGCGTTTATTTCGTCTATATCGTCAATGTAGTCAATGTCGTCTATGTCGTCAATGTCGTCAATGTCGTCAATGTCGTCAATGTCGTCAATATGGTCTATGTCGTCTATGTCGTCAATGTCGTCAATGTCGTCAAAGTAGTCTATGTCGTCAATGTCGTCATTGACGTAAATGTCGTCAATGTCTTCAATGCTGTCAATGGTGTTAATGTCATACATGCTGTCTATATCATCTATGTCGTCAAAGTCGTCTATGTCGTCAATGTTGTCAATGTCGTCAATGTCGACAATGTCTTCAATGTCGTCAAAGTCGTAAATATCGTCTACATCTTCTATGTCATCAATGTCGTGTGTGTCGTCAAAATCGTCAATGTCGCCTATGTCGTCAAGGTCGTCAATATTGTCTATGTCGTCAAAATCGTCAATGTCGTCAATGTCGTCAATGTCTTCAAAGTCGTCAATATCGTCTATGTCGTCTATGTCGTCAATGTCTTCAATGTCGTCTACGCCATCAATGTCGTCAATGTCGTCTATGTCGTCTATGTCGTCTATGTCGTCAATTTCGTCAATGTCGTCAAAGGCGTCAATATCGTCTATATCGTCTATGAAGTCAATGTCGTCAAAGACGTCTATGTCGTCTAGTTCGTCAATGTCTTCAATGGCGTCTTTGTCGTCAATATCATCAATGTCGTCAAAGTCGTCAATATCGGTTATGTCGTCTATGTCGTCAATATCGTCAATGTCGTCTATGTCGTCAATGTCGTCAATGTCGTCAATGTCGTCTATGTCGTCAATGTCGTCAATGTCGTCAATGTCGTCAAAGTCGTCAATATCGTCTATGTCGTCTATGTCGTCAATGTCGTCAATGTCGTCAATGACGTCAATGACGTCAATGTCGTCAATGTTGGCTAGGTTATCAATGTCGTCAAAGTCGTCAATATCGTCTATGACGTCTATGTCGTCAATGTCGTCAATGTCGTCAAAGTCGTCTATGTCGTCAATGTCGTCAATGTCGTCAATGTCGTTAATGTCGTCAATGTCGTCAATGTCGTCTATGTCGTCTATGTCGTCAATGTCGTCAATATCGTCAAAGTCATCAATATCGTCTATGTCATCTATGTCGTCAATGTCGTCAATTTCGTCAATGTCGTCAAATGCGTCAATATCGTCTGTGTCGTCTATGTAGTCAATGTCGTCAAAGACGTCTATGTCGTCTAGTTCGTCAATGTCGTCATTGGCGTCTTTGTCGTCAACATCGTCAATGTCACCAAAGTCGTCAATATCGTTTAAGTCGTCTATGTCGTCAATGTCGTCAATGTCGTCTATTTCGTCAATGTCGTCAAAGTCGTCAATGTCGTCAAAGCCGTCAATAAGGTCTATGTCGCCTATGTCGTCAATGTCGTCAAGGTCGTCAAAGTAGTCTATGTCGTCAATGTCGGCGATGACGTCAATGTCGTCAATGTCTTCAATTCTGTCAATGTTGTCAATGTCATACATGTTGTCAATGTCATCTGTGTCATCAATATCGTCAAAGTCGTAAATATCATCTATGTCGATTATGTCGTCAATGTCGTCAAAGTCGTCAATATCTTCTATGTCGCCTATGTCGTCAATGTCGTCAATTTCGTCAATGTCGTCAAAGGCGTCAATATCGTCTATATCGTATATGAAGTCAATGTCGACAAAGACGTCTATGTCGTCTCGTTCGTCAATGTCTTCAATAGCGTCTTTGTCGTCAATATCATCAATGTCGTCAAAGTCGTCAATATCGGTTATGTCGTCTATGTCGTCAATATCGTCAATGTCGTCTATGTCGTCAATGTCATCAATGTCGTCTATGTCGTCAATGTCGTCAATGTTGTCAATGGCGTCTTTGCCGTCAATATCGTCAATGTCGTCAAAGTCGTCAATATCGTTTATGACTTCTATGTCGTCAATGTCGTCAATGTCGTCAATGTCGTCTATGTCGTCAATGTCGTCAATGTCGTCTATGTCGTCAATGTCGTCAATGTCGTCAATGTCGTCAAAGTCGTCAATATCGTCTATGTCGTCTATGTCGTCAATGTCGTCAATGTCGTCAATGACGTCAATGACGTCAATGTCGTCAATGTTGGCTAGGTTATCAATGTCGTCAAAGTCGTCAATATCGTCTATGACGTCTATGTCGTCAATGTCGTCAATGTCGTCAAAGTCGTCTATGTCGTCAATGTCGTCAATGTCGTCAATGTCGTTAATGTCGTCAATGTCGTCTATGTCGTCTATGTCGTCTATTTCGTCAATGTCGTCTATGTCGTCAATGTCGTCTATGTCGTCAATATCGTCAATGTCGTCTATGTCGTCAATGTCGTCAATGTCGTCAATGTCGTCAAAGTCGTCAAAGACGTCAAAATCGTCTATGTCGTCAATGTCGTCAAAGTCGTCAATATCTTCTATGTCGTCAATGTCGTCAATTTCGTCAATGTCGTCAAAGGCGTCAATATCGTCAGTGTCGTCAATGTCGTCAATTTCTTCAAAGTCGTCAATATCGTCTATGTCGTCAATGTCGTCAATGTCGTCTATGCTGTCAATGTCGTCAAAGTCGTCATGTCATCAATGTCTTCAGTGCTGTAATTGTTGTCAATGTTATACATGTTGTCTGTGTCATCTATGTTGTCAATGTCGTCAAAGACGTAAATATCGTCTATGTCGTATATGTCGTCAATATCGTCTAAGTCGTCTATGTCGTCAAAGTCGTCAATGTTGTCTATGTCGTCAATGTCGTCAATGTCGTCAAAGTCGTCAAAGTCGTCAATATCGTCTATGTCGTGTATGTCGTCAATGTCGTCAATATCGTCAAAGTCATCAATATCGTCTATGTCGTCTATGTCGTCAATGTCGTCAATTTCGTCAATGTCGTCAAATGCGTCAATATCGTCTGTGTCGTCTATGTAGTCAATGTCGTCAAAGACGTCTATGTCGTCTAGTTCGTCAATGTCGTCATTGGCGTCTTTGTCGTCAATATCATCAATGTCGTCAAAGTCGTCAATATCGGTTATGTCGTCTATGTCGTCAATATCGTCAATGTCGTCTATGTCGTCAATGTCATCAATGTCGTCTATGTCGTCAATGTCGTCAATGTTGTCAATGGCGTCTTTGCCGTCAATATCGTCAATGTCGTCAAAGTCGTCAATATCGTTTATGACTTCTATGTCGTAAATGTCGTCAATGTCGTCAATGTCGTCTATGTCGTCAATGTCGTCAATGTCGTCTATGTCGTCAATGTCGTCAATGTCGTCAATGTCGTCAAAGTCGTCAATATCGTCTATGTCGTCTATGTCGTCAATGTCGTCAATGTCGTCAATGACGTCAATGACGTCAATGTCGTCAATGTTGGCTAGGTTATCAATGTCGTCAAAATCGTCAATATCGTCTATGACGTCTATGTCGTCAATGTCGTCAATGTCGTCAAAGACGTCTATGTCGTCAATGTCGTCAATGTCGTCAATGTCGTTAATGTCGTCAATGTCGTCTGTCGTCTATGTCGTCTATTTCGTCAATGTCGTCTATGTCGTCAATGTCGTCAATGTCGTCTATGTCGTCAATATCGTCAATGTCGTCAAAGTCGTCAATATCGTCTATGTCGTCAATGATGTCAATGTCGTCTATGTCGTCAATTTCGTCAATGTCATCTATGTCATCAATGACGTCAACGTCGTTAATGTCGTCAAAGTCGTCAATATCGTCAATGTCGTCTATGTCGTCAATGTCGTCAAAGTCGTCTATGTCGTCGATGTCTTCAATTACGTCAAATTTGTCAATGTCTTCAATGTCATACATGTTGTCTATGTCATCTATGTCGTCAACGTCGTCAATGTCGTCTATGTCGTCAATGTCGTCAGTGTCGTCAATATCGTCTATGTCGTCTATGTACTCAATGTCGTCAAAGACGTCTATGTCGTGTAGTTCGTTAATGTCGTCAATGGCGTCTTTGTCGTCAATATCGTCGATGTCGTCAAAGTCGTAAATATCGTCTATGTCGTCTATCTCATCAATGTCGACAATGTCGTCTATGTCGTCAACGTCGTCTATGTCGTGAATATCGTCAATGTCGTCAATGTCGTCAATGTCGTCAAAGTCGTAAATATCGTCTACGTCTTCTATGTCATCAATGTCGTCTGTGTCGTCAATGTCTTCAATGTCGTCAAAGTCGTCAATGTCATCTATGTCTTCTATGTCGTCAATGTCGTCTATGTCGTCAAGGTCGTCAATGTCGTCTATGTCGTCAATATCGTCAATGTCGTCAATGTCGTCAATGTCTTCAAAGTCGTCAATATCGTCTATGTCGTCAATGTCGTCAACGTCGTCTATGCCGTCAATGTCGTCAATGTCGTCAATGTCGTCAAAGTCGTAAATATCGTCTACGTCTTGTATGTCATCAATGTCGTCTGTGTCGTCATTGACGTCAATGTCGTCAAAGTCGTCAATATCATCTATGTCGTTTATGTCGTCAATGTCGTCTATGTCGTCAAGGTCGTCAATGTCGTCTATGTCGTCAATATCGTCAATGTCGTCAATGTCGTCAATGTCTTCAAAGTCGTCAATATCGTCAATGTCGTCAAAGTCGTCAATAGCGTTTAATTCGTCTATATCGTCAATGTAGTCAATGTCGTCTATGTCGTCAATGTCGTCAATGTCGTCAATGTCGACAATGTCGTCAATGTCGCCAAAGTCGTCAATATGGTCTATGTCGTCTATGTCGTCAATGTCGTCAATGTCGTCAAAGTAGTCTATGTCGTCAATGTCGTCATTTACGTCAATGTCGTCAATGTCTTCAATGCTGTCAATGGTGTTAATGTCATACATGCTGTCTATATCATCTATGTCGTCAAAGTCGTCTATGTCGTCAATGTTGTCAATGTCGTCAATGTCGACAATGTCGTCAATGTCGTCAAAGTCGTAAATATCGTCTACATCTTCTATGTCATCAATGTCGTGTGTGTCGTCAAAATCGTCAATGTCGTCAATGTCGTCAATGTCTTCAAAGTCGTCAATATCGTCTATGACGTCTATGTCGTCAATGTCTTCAATGTCGTCTACGCCATCAATGTCGTCAATGTCGTCTATGTCGTCTATGTCGTCTATGTCGTCAATTTCGTCAATGTCGTCAAAGGCGTCAATATCGTCTATATCGTCTATGAAGTCAATGTCGTCAAAGACGTCTATGTCGTCTAGTTCGACAATGTCTTCAATGGCGTCTTTGTCGTCAATATCATCAATGTCGTCAAAGTCGTCAATATCGGTTATGACTTCTATGTCGTCAATGTCGTCAATGTCGTCAATGTCGTCTATGTCGTCAATGTCGTCAATGTCGTCAATGACGTCAATGGCGTCAATGTCGTCAATGTTGGCTAGGTTATCAATGTCGTCAAAGTCGTCAATATCGTCTATGACGTCTATGTCGTCAATGTCGTCAATGTCGTCAAAGTCGTCTATGTCGTCAATGTCGTCAATGTCGTCAATGTCGTTAATGTCGTCAATGTCGTCAATGTCGTCTATGTCGTCTATGTCGTCTATTTCGTCAATGTCGTCTATGTCGTCAATGTCGTCAATGTCGTCTATGTCGTCAATATCGTCAATGTCGTCAAAGTCGTCAATATCGTCTATGTCGTCAATGATGTCAATGTCGTCTATGTCGTCAATTTCGTCAATGTCATCTATGTCGTCAATGACGTCAACGTCGTTAATGTCGTCAAAGTCGTCAATATCGTCAATGTCGTCTATGTCGTCAACGTCGTCAATGTCGTCAAAGTCGTCTATGTCGTCAATGTCTTCAATTACGTCAAATTTGTCAATGTCTTCAATGCTGTGAATGTTGTCAATGTCATACATGTTGTCTATGTCATCTATGTCGTCAATGTCGTCAATATCGTCAATGTCGTCAATGTCGTCAAAGTCGTCAATATCGTCTATGTCGTCAATGTCGTCTATGTCGTCTATTTCGTCTATGTCGTCAATATCGTCAATGTCGTCAATGTCGTCAATGTCGTCAATGTCGTCAATGTCGTCTATGTCGTCAATGTCGTCAATGTCGTCAATTTCGTCAATGTCGTCAAAGTCGCCAATATCATCTATGTCGTCTATTTCGTCAATGTCGTCAATGACGTCAAAGTCGTCAATGACGTGAATGTCGTCAATGTCTTCAATGCTGTCAATGTTGTCAATGTCATACATGTTGTCTATGTCATCTATGTCGTCATCGTCGTCAATGTCGTCTATGTCGTCAATGTCGTCAGTGTCGTCAATATCGTCTATGTCGTCTATGTACTCAATGTCGTCAAAGACGTCTATGTCGTGTAGTTCGTTAATGTCGTCAATGGCGTCTTTGTCGTCAATATCGTCGATGTCGTCAAAGTCGTAAATATCGTCTATGTCGTCTATCTCATCAATGTCGTCAATGTCGTCAATGTCGTCAATGTCGTCTTTGTCGTCAATATCGTCAATGTCGTCAATGTCGTCAATGTCGTCAATGTCGTCTAAGTCGTAAATATCGTCTACGTCTTCTATGTCATCAATGTCGTCTGTGTCGTCAATGTCTTCAATGTCGTCAAAGACGTCAATATCATCTATGTCTTCTATGTCGTCAATGTCGTCTATGTCGTCAAGGTCGTCAATGTCGTCTATGTCGTCAAAATCGTCAATGTCGTCTATGTCGTCAATGTCGTCAAAATCGTCAAAGTCGTCAATTACGTCTATGTCGTCTATGTAGTCAATGTCGTCAAAGACGTCTATGTCGTCTAGTTCGTCAATGTCGTCAATGGCGTCTTTGTCGTCAATATCGTCAATGTTGTCAAAGTCGTCAATAGCGTTTATTTCGTCTATATCGTCAATGTAGTCAATGTCGTCTATGTCGTCAATGTCGTCAATGTCGTCAATGTCGTCAATGTCGTCAATATGGTCTATGTCGTCTATGTCGTCAATGTCGTCAATGTCGTCAAAGTAGTCTATGTCGTCAATGTCGTCATTGACGTAAATGTCGTCAATGTCTTCAATGCTGTCAATGGTGTTAATGTCATACATGCTGTCTATATCATCTATGTCGTCAAAGTCGTCTATGTCGTCAATGTTGTCAATGTCGTCAATGTCGACAATGTCTTCAATGTCGTCAAAGTCGTAAATATCGTCTACATCTTCTATGTCATCAATGTCGTGTGTGTCGTCAAAATCGTCAATGTCGCCTATGTCGTCAAGGTCGTCAATATTGTCTATGTCGTCAAAATCGTCAATGTCGTCAATGTCGTCAATGTCTTCAAAGTCGTCAATATCGTCTATGTCGTCTATGTCGTCAATGTCTTCAATGTCGTCTACGCCATCAATGTCGTCAATGTCGTCTATGTCGTCTATGTCGTCTATGTCGTCAATTTCGTCAATGTCGTCAAAGGCGTCAATATCGTCTATATCGTCTATGAAGTCAATGTCGTCAAAGACGTCTATGTCGTCTAGTTCGTCAATGTCTTCAATGGCGTCTTTGTCGTCAATATCATCAATGTCGTCAAAGTCGTCAATATCGGTTATGTCGTCTATGTCGTCAATATCGTCAATGTCGTCTATGTCGTCAATGTCGTCAATGTCGTCAATGTCGTCTATGTCGTCAATGTCGTCAATGTCGTCAATGTCGTCAAAGTCGTCAATATCGTCTATGTCGTCTATGTCGTCAATGTCGTCAATGTCGTCAATGACGTCAATGACGTCAATGTCGTCAATGTTGGCTAGGTTATCAATGTCGTCAAAATCGTCAATATCGTCTATGACGTCTATGTCGTCAATGTCGTCAATGTCGTCAAAGTCGTCTATGTCGTCAATGTCGTCAATGTCGTCAATGTCGTTAATGTCGTCAATGTCGTCAATGTCGTCTATGTCGTCTATGTCGTCAATGTCGTCAATATCGTCAAAGTCATCAATATCGTCTATGTCATCTATGTCGTCAATGTCGTCAATTTCGTCAATGTCGTCAAATGCGTCAATATCGTCTGTGTCGTCTATGTAGTCAATGTCGTCAAAGACGTCTATGTCGTCTAGTTCGTCAATGTCGTCATTGGCGTCTTTGTCGTCAACATCGTCAATGTCACCAAAGTCGTCAATATCGTTTAAGTCGTCTATGTCGTCAATGTCGTCAATGTCGTCTATTTCGTCAATGTCGTCAAAGTCGTCAATGTCGTCAAAGCCGTCAATAAGGTCTATGTCGCCTATGTCGTCAATGTCGTCAAGGTCGTCAAAGTAGTCTATGTCGTCAATGTCGGCGATGACGTCAATGTCGTCAATGTCTTCAATTCTGTCAATGTTGTCAATGTCATACATGTTGTCAATGTCATCTGTGTCATCAATATCGTCAAAGTCGTAAATATCATCTATGTCGATTATGTCGTCAATGTCGTCAAAGTCGTCAATATCTTCTATGTCGCCTATGTCGTCAATGTCGTCAATTTCGTCAATGTCGTCAAAGGCGTCAATATCGTCTATATCGTATATGAAGTCAATGTCGACAAAGACGTCTATGTCGTCTCGTTCGTCAATGTCTTCAATAGCGTCTTTGTCGTCAATATCATCAATGTCGTCAAAGTCGTCAATATCGGTTATGTCGTCTATGTCGTCAATATCGTCAATGTCGTCTATGTCGTCAATGTCATCAATGTCGTCTATGTCGTCAATGTCGTCAATGTTGTCAATGGCGTCTTTGCCGTCAATATCGTCAATGTCGTCAAAGTCGTCAATATCGTTTATGACTTCTATGTCGTCAATGTCTTCAATGTCGTCAATGTCGTCTATGTCGTCAATGTCGTCAATGTCGTCTATGTCGTCAATGTCGTCAATGTCGTCAATGTCGTCAAAGTCGTCAATATCGTCAATGTCGTCTATGTCGTCAATGTCATCAATGTCGTCTATGTCGTCAATGTCGTCAATGTTGTCAATGGCGTCTTTGCCGTCAATATCGTCAATGTCGTCAAAGTCGTCAATATCGTTTATGACTTCTATGTCGTCAATGTCGTCAATGTCGTCAATGTCGTCTATGTCGTCAATGTCGTCAATGTCGTCAATGACGTCAATGACGTCAATGTCGTCAATGTTGGCTAGGTTATCAATGTCGTCAAAGTCGTCAATATCGTCTATGACGTCTATGTCGTCAATGTCGTCAATGTCGTCAAAGTCGTCTATGTCGTCAATGTCGTCAATGTCGTCAATGTCGTTAATGTCGTCAATGTCGTCTATGTCGTCTATGTCGTCTATTTCGTCAATGTCGTCTATGTCGTCAATGTCGTCTATGTCGTCAATATCGTCAATGTCGTCTATGTCGTCAATGTCGTCAATGTCGTCAATGTCGTCAAAGTCGTCAAAGACGTCAAAATCGTCTATGTCGTCAATGTCGTCAAAGTCGTCAATATCTTCTATGTCGTCAATGTCGTCAATTTCGTCAATGTCGTCAAAGGCGTCAATATCGTCAGTGTCGTCAATGTCGTCAATTTCTTCAAAGTCGTCAATATCGTCTATGTCGTCAATGTCGTCAATGTCGTCTATGCTGTCAATGTCGTCAAAGTCGTCATGTCATCAATGTCTTCAGTGCTGTAATTGTTGTCAATGTTATACATGTTGTCTGTGTCATCTATGTTGTCAATGTCGTCAAAGACGTAAATATCGTCTATGTCGTATATGTCGTCAATATCGTCTAAGTCGTCTATGTCGTCAAAGTCGTCAATGTTGTCTATGTCGTCAATGTCGTCAATGTCGTCAAAGTCGTCAAAGTCGTCAATATCGTCTATGTCGTGTATGTCGTCAATGTCGTCAATATCGTCAAAGTCATCAATATCGTCTATGTCGTCTATGTCGTCAATGTCGTCAATTTCGTCAATGTCGTCAAATGCGTCAATATCGTCTGTGTCGTCTATGTAGTCAATGTCGTCAAAGACGTCTATGTCGTCTAGTTCGTCAATGTCGTCATTGGCGTCTTTGTCGTCAATATCATCAATGTCGTCAAAGTCGTCAATATCGGTTATGTCGTCTATGTCGTCAATATCGTCAATGTCGTCTATGTCGTCAATGTCATCAATGTCGTCTATGTCGTCAATGTCGTCAATGTTGTCAATGGCGTCTTTGCCGTCAATATCGTCAATGTCGTCAAAGTCGTCAATATCGTTTATGACTTCTATGTCGTCAATGTCGTCAATGTCGTCAATGTCGTCTATGTCGTCAATGTCGTCAATGTCGTCTATGTCGTCAATGTCGTCAATGTCGTCAATGTCGTCAAAGTCGTCAATATCGTCTATGTCGTCTATGTCGTCAATGTCGTCAATGTCGTCAATGACGTCAATGACGTCAATGTCGTCAATGTTGGCTAGGTTATCAATGTCGTCAAAGTCGTCAATATCGTCTATGACGTCTATGTCGTCAATGTCGTCAATGTCGTCAAAGACGTCTATGTCGTCAATGTCGTCAATGTCGTCAATGTCGTTAATGTCGTCAATGTCGTCTGTCGTCTATGTCGTCTATTTCGTCAATGTCGTCTATGTCGTCAATGTCGTCAATGTCGTCTATGTCGTCAATATCGTCAATGTCGTCAAAGTCGTCAATATCGTCTATGTCGTCAATGATGCCAATGTCGTCTATGTCGTCAATTTCGTCAATGTCATCTATGTCATCAATGACGTCAACGTCGTTAATGTCGTCAAAGTCGTCAATATCGTCAATGTCGTCTATGTCGTCAATGTCGTCAAAGTCGTCTATGTCGTCGATGTCTTCAATTACGTCAAATTTGTCAATGTCTTCAATGTCATACATGTTGTCTATGTCATCTATGTCGTCAACGTCGTCAATGTCGTCTATGTCGTCAATGTCGTCAGTGTCGTCAATATCGTCTATGTCGTCTATGTACTCAATGTCGTCAAAGACGTCTATGTCGTGTAGTTCGTTAATGTCGTCAATGGCGTCTTTGTCGTCAATATCGTCGATGTCGTCAAAGTCGTAAATATCGTCTATGTCGTCTATCTCATCAATGTCGACAATGTCGTCTATGTCGTCAACGTCGTCTATGTCGTGAATATCGTCAATGTCGTCAATGTCGTCAATGTCGTCAAAGTCGTAAATATCGTCTACGTCTTCTATGTCATCAATGTCGTCTGTGTCGTCAATGTCTTCAATGTCGTCAAAGTCGTCAATGTCATCTATGTCTTCTATGTCGTCAATGTCGTCTATGTCGTCAAGGTCGTCAATGTCGTCTATGTCGTCAATATCGTCAATGTCGTCAATGTCGTCAATGTCTTCAAAGTCGTCAATATCGTCTATGTCGTCAATGTCGTCAACGTCGTCTATGCCGTCAATGTCGTCAATGTCGTCAATGTCGTCAAAGTCGTAAATATCGTCTACGTCTTGTATGTCATCAATGTCGTCTGTGTCGTCATTGATGTCAATGTCGTCAAAGTCGTCAATATCATCTATGTCGTTTATGTCGTCAATGTCGTCTATGTCGTCAAGGTCGTCAATGTCGTCTATGTCGTCAATATCGTCAATGTCGTCAATGTCGTCAATGTCTTCAAAGTCGTCAATATCGTCAATGTCGTCAAAGTCGTCAATAGCGTTTAATTCGTCTATATCGTCAATGTAGTCAATGTCGTCTATGTCGTCAATGTCGTCAATGTCGACAATGTCGTCAATGTCGCCAAAGTCGTCAATATGGTCTATGTCGTCTATGTCGTCAATGTCGTCAATGTCGTCAAAGTAGTCTATGTCGTCAATGTCGTCATTTACGTCAATGTCGTCAATGTCTTCAATGCTGTCAATGGTGTTAATGTCATACATGCTGTCTATATCATCTATGTCGTCAAAGTCGTCTATGTCGTCAATGTTGTCAATGTCGTCAATGTCGACAATGTCGTCAATGTCGTCAAAGTCGTAAATATCGTCTACATCTTCTATGTCATCAATGTCGTGTGTGTCGTCAAAATCGTCAATGTCGTCAATGTCGTCAATGTCTTCAAAGTCGTCAATATCGTCTATGACGTCTATGTCGTCAATGTCTTCAATGTCGTCTACGCCATCAATGTCGTCAATGTCGTCTATGTCGTCTATGTCGTCTATGTCGTCAATTTCGTCAATGTCGTCAAAGGCGTCAATATCGTCTATATCGTCTATGAAGTCAATGTCGTCAAAGACGTCTATGTCGTCTAGTTCGACAATGTCTTCAATGGCGTCTTTGTCGTCAATATCATCAATGTCGTCAAAGTCGTCAATATCGGTTATGACTTCTATGTCGTCAATGTCGTCAATGTCGTCAATGTCGTCTATGTCGTCAATGTCGTCAATGTCGTCTATGTCGTCAATGTCGTCAATGTCGTCAATGTCGTCAAAGTCGTCAATATCGTCTATGTCGTCTATGTCGTCAATGTCGTCAATGTCGTCAATGACGTCAATGACGTCAATGTCGTCAATGTTGGCTAGGTTATCAATGTCGTCAAAGTCGTCAATATCGTCTATGACGTCTATATCGTCAATGTCGTCAATGTCGTCAAAGTCGTCTATGTCGTCAATGTCGTCAATGTCGTTAATGTCGTCAATATCGTCAATGTCGTCTATGTCGTCTATGTCGTCTATTTCGTCAATGTCGTCTATGTCGTCAATGTCGTCAATGTCGTCTATGTCGTCAATATCGTCAATGTCGTCAAAGTCGTCAATATCGTCTATGTCGTCAATGATGTCAATGTCGTCTATGTCGTCAATTTCGTCAATGTCATCTATGTCGTCAATGACGTCAACGTCGTTAATGTCGTCAAAGTCGTCAATATCGTCAATGTCGTCTATGTCGTCAACGTCGTCAATGTCGTCAAAGTCGTCTTTGTCGTCAATGTCTTCAATTACGTCAAATTTGTCAATGTCTTCAATGCTGTGAATGTTGTCAATGTCATACATGTTGTCTATGTCATCTATGTCGTCAATATCGTCAATATCGTCAATGTCGTCAATGTCGTCAAAGTCGTCAATATCGTCTATGTCGTCAATGTCGTCTATGTCGTCTATTTCGTCTATGTCGTCAATATCGTCAATGTCGTCAAAGTCGCCAATATCATCTATGTCGTCTATTTCGTCAATGTCGTCAATGACGTCAATGTCGTCAATGACGTGAATGTCGTCAATGTCTTCAATGCTGTCAATGTTGTCAATGTCATACATGTTGTCTATGTCATCTATGTCGTCATCATCGTCAATGTCGTCTATGTCGTCAATGTCGTCAGTGTCGTCAATATCGTCTATGTCGTCTATGTACTCAATGTCGTCAAAGACGTCTATGTCGTGTAGTTCGTTAATGTCATCAATGGCGTCTTTGTCGTCAATATCGTCGATGTCGTCAAAGTCGTAAATATCGTCTATGTCGTCTATCTCATCAATGTCGTCAATGTCGTCTATGTCGTCAATGTCGTCTATGTCGTCAATATCGTCAATGTCGTCAATGTCGTCAATGTCGTCAATGTCGTCAAAGTCGTAAATATCGTCTACGTCTTCTATGACATCAATGTCGTCTGTGTCGTCAATGTCTTCAATGTCGTAAAAGACGTCAATATCATCTATGTCTTCTATGTCGTCAATGTCGGCTATGTCGTCAAGGTCGTCAATGTCGTCTATGTCGTCAAAATCGTCAATGTCGTCTATGTCGTCAATGTCGTCAAAATCGTCAAAGTCGTCAATTACCTCTATGTCGTCTATGTAGTCAATGTCGTCAAAGATTAGATTAGATTAGATTAGATTAGATTAGATTAATACTTGTTCCTTAGATCATGTATACGACATTTCGTAATGATGTGGAACGTGTCAGTTTAGTAAATTATGTCTATACTTGACAATCTATATTTTAAGAATTTTTTTTGTAAATTTTTTTTATTTTTTTATTTTTATTTTTTTTTAATTGTTTTATATATTTTTTTATGTTTTATCTAAAAATTCATCTACATTGTAGAAGGAGTTGCCATTCAGAAATTCCTTTAATTTCTTTTTAAATACTAGTTGGCTATCTGTCAGACTTTTGATGCTACTTGGTAAGTGACCAAAGACTTTTGTGGCAGCATAATTCACCCCTTTTTGAGCCAAAGTTAGATTTAACCTTGAATAGTGAATATCATCCTTTCTCCTAGTGTCGTAGCTATGCACACTGCTATTACTTTTGAATTGAGTCGGATTGTTAATAACAAATTTCATGAGTGAATATATATATTGTGAAGCTACAGTGAGTATCCCTAGATCCCTAAATAAATGTCTGCAGGATGCTCTTGGGTGGGCTCCAGCAATTATTCTGATTACACGCTTTTGTGCAATGAATACTTTTTTACTCAATGTTGAATTGCCCCAGAATATGATCCCATATGAAAGCAGTGAATGAAAATAGGCGTAGTAAGCTAATTTACTGAGATTTATATCACCAAATTTTGCAATGACTCTGATAGCATAAGTAGCTGAACTCAGACGTTTCAGGAGATCTTCAATATGTTTCTTCCAATTCAGTCCCTCGTCAATGCAAACACCTAAAAATTTTGAATATTCTACCTTAGCTACAGATTTATGTTCAAAGTCTAAATTTATTAATGGTGTCATGCCATTTACTGTATGAAACTGTATATACTGGGTTTTATCAAAGTTTAATGAGAGTCCATTTGTAGAGAACCACTTAATGACTTTCTGGAAGATATCATTTACAATTTCATCAGTTAATTCCTGTTTGTCAGGTGTGATAGCTATACTTGTATCATCAGCAAAAAGTACTAGCTTAGCATCTTCATGTATGTAGAATGGCAAGTCATTAATATATATTAAGAACAGCAAAGGACCCAAGACCGAACCTTGTGGGACCCCATTTTTAATAACTCCCCAGTTAGAAGAATTAATTGTGTCATCTACATCATGTGAACTGCTTATTTCAACTTTCTGCACTCTTCCAGTTAAGTATGATTTAAACCATTTGTGCACTGTCCCACTCATACCACAATACTTAAGCTTATCTAGAAGAATCCCATGATTTACACAATCAAACGCCTTTGAAAGATCACAAAAAATCCCTACTGGTGATGTCCGGTTATTCAAAGCATTTAATATTTCATCAGTGAAGGTGTATATAGCATTTTCAGTTGAAAAGCTTTTTTGAAAACCAAACTGACATTTTGTTAGAACTTTATTTATACTAATATGTGAAGCAATTCGAGAATACATAACTTTTTCAAAAATCTTTGATAAAGCTGTCAGAAGTGAGATGGGCCGGTAGTTGTTGACATCGTATGTATCCCCTTTTTTATGCAAAGGTTTAACGATAGCATATTTCAGTCTATCTGGGAAAATACCCTGCTTTAATGAGCTATTACAAATATGACTGAGAATCCTACTTATCTCCTGGGAATAAGTTTTTAATACCCTGCTGGAAATGCCATCAATTCCATATGACCGTTTACTCTTGAGAGAGTTTATTATTTTCCTAATTTCTGAAGGTGAGGTGGGTGGAATTTCAATTGTATCAAATTGTGTGGGTATGGCCTCTTCCATTAATTGCCTTGCTCCTTCTAATGAACATTTAGATCCTATTTTCTCCACAACATTTAAAAAGTAATCATTAAAAATGTTTTCAACTTCTGACTTTTTGTTGATAAAGATTTCATTTGTTTTGATGGTAATACCCTCTTCCTCTGCTCTTGGTTGCCCTGTCTCCCTTTTAATAATATTCCAAATTGTTTTAATTTTATTATCAGAGGAGCTAATCTCAGACATGATGCACATGCTTCTTGATTTTTTAATAACTTTTCTTAATGTAGCACAGTAGCTTTTATAATATTTTATTGTTTCTGGGTTATTACTCTTTCTTGCGGACAGATATAGTTCCCTTTTTCGGTTACACGATATTTTTATACCTTTAGTAAGCCATGGTTTTTTGCATGGTTTCTTAGAATTAAATTTTACTAATTTCTTGGGGAAACAGTTATCAAATACCCTTACAAATGTATCGTGAAATAAATTATATTTTAAATTAACATCAGGTTCCTTGTAAACCTCATCCCAGTCTAACTGCTGTAGACTTTCTTTGAAATTTTTAGTTGTTAAGTCATTAATCGAGCGCACAATTCTGGTGCACAGTTTCGAATTACTGAACGGAGCTATTTCAACGACGTCTATGTCGTCTAGTTCGTCAATATCGTCAATGGCGTCTTTGTCGTCAATATCGTCAATGTCGTCAAAGTCGTCAATAGCGTTTATTTCGTCTATATCGTCAATGTAGTCAATGTCGTCTATGTCGTCAATGTCGTCAATGTCGTCAATGTCGTCAATGTCGTCAATGTCGTCAAAGTCGTCAATATGGTCTATGTCGTCTATGTCGTCAATGTCGTCAATGTCGTCAAAGTAGTCTATGTCGTCAATGTCGTCATTGACGTCAATGTCGTCAATGTCTTCAATGCTGTCAATGGTGTTAATGTCATACATGCTGTCTATATCATCTATGTCGTCAAAGTCGTCTATGTCGTCAATGTTGTCAATGTTGTCAATGTCGTCAATGTCGACAATGTCGTCAATGTCGTCAAAGTCGTAAATATCGTCTACATCTTCTATGTCATCAATGTCGTGTGTGTCATCAAAATCGTCAATGTCGCCTATGTCGTCAAGGTCGTCAATATTGTCTATGTCGTCAAAATCGTCAATGTCGTCAATGTCGTCAATGTCTTCAAAGTCGTCAATATCGTCTATGTCGTCTATGTCGTCAATGTCGTCAATGTCGTCTACGCCATCAATGTCGTCAATGTCGTCTATGTCGTCTATGTCGTCTATGTCGTCAATTTCGTCAATGTCGTCAAAGGCGTCAATATCGTCTATATCGTCTATGTAGTCAATGTCGTCAAAGACGTCTATGTCGTCTAGTTCGTCAATGTCTTCAATGGCGTCTTTGTCGTCAATATCATCAATGTCGTCAAAGTCGTCAATATCGGTTATGTCGTCTATGTCGTCAATATCGTCAATGTCGTCTATGTCGTCAATGTCATCAGTGTCGTCTATGTCGTCAATGTCGTCAATGTTGTCAATGGCGTCTTTGCCGTCAATATCGTCAATGTCGTCAAAGTCGTCAATATCGGTTATGACGTCTATGTCGTCAATGTCGTCAATGTCGTCAATGTCGTCTATGTCGTCAATGTCGTCAATGTCGTCTATGTCGTCAATGTCGTCAATGTCGTCAATGTCGTCAAAGTCGTCAATATCGTCTATGTCGTCTATGTCGTCAATGTCGTCAATGTCGTCAATGACGTCAATGGCGTCAATGTCGTCAATGTTGGCTAGGTTATCAATGTCGTCAAAGTCGTCAATATCGTCTATGACGTCTATGTCGTCAATGTCGTCAATGTCGTCAAAGTCGTCTATGTCGCCAATGTCGTCAATGTCGTCAATGTCGTTAATGTCGTCAATGTCGTCAATGTCGTCTATGTCGTCTATGTCGTCTATTTCGTCAATGTCGTCTATGTCGTCAATGTCGTCAATGTCGTCAATGTCGTCAATATCGTCAATGTCGTCAAAGTCGTCAATATCGTCTATGTCGTCAAAGATGTCAATGTCGTCTATGTCGTCAATTTCGTCAATGTCATCTATGTCGTCTATGACGTCAACGTCGTTAATGTCGTCAAAGTCGTCAATATCGTCAATGTCGTCTATGTCGTCAACGTCGTCAATGTCGTCAAAGTCGTCTATGTCGTCAATGTCTTCAATTACGTCAAATTTGTCAATGTCTTCAATGCTGTGAATGTTGTCAATGTCATACATGTTGTCTATGTCATTTATGTCGTCAATGTCGTCAATATCGTCAATGTCGTCAATGTCGTCAAAGTCGTCAATATCGTCTATGTCGTCAATGTCGTCTATGTCGTCTATTTCGTCTATGTCGTCAATATCGTCAATGTCGTCAATGTCGTCAATGTCGTCAATGTCGTCTATGTCGTCAATGTCGTCAATGTCGTCAATTTCGTCAATGTCGTCAAAGTCGCCAATATCATCTATGTCATCTATTTCGTCAATGTCGTCAATGACGTCAATGTCGTCAATGACGTGAATGTCGTCAATGTCTTCAATGCTGTCAATGTTGTCAATGTCATACATGTTGTCTATGTCATCTATGTCGTCATCGTCGTCAATGTCGTCTATGTCGTCAATGTCGTCAGTGTCGTCAATATCGTCTATGTCGTCTATGTACTCAATGTCGTCAAAGACGTCTATGTCGTGTAGTTCGTTAATGTCGTCAATGGCGTCTTTGTCGTCAATATCGTCGATGTCGTCAAAGTCGTAAATATCGTCTATGTCGTCTATCTCATCAATGTCGTCAATGTCGTCTATGTCGTCAATGTCGTCTATGTCGTCAATATCGTCAATGTCGTCAATGTCGTCAATGTCGTCAAAGTCGTAAATATCGTCTACGTCTTCTATGTCATCAATGTCGTCTGTGTCGTCAATGTCTTCAATGTCGTCAAAGTCGTCAATATCATCTATGTCTTCTATGTCGTCAATGTCGTCTATGTCGTCAAGGTCGTCAATGTCGTCTATGTCGTCAATATCGTCAAAGTCGTCAATGTCGTCAATGTCTTCAAAGTCGTCAATATCGTCTATGTCGTCAATGTCGTCAACGTCGTCTATGCCGTCAATGTCGTCAATGTCGTCAATGTCGTCAAAGTCGTAAATATCGTCTACGTCTTGTATGTCATCAATGTCGTCTGTGTCGTCAATGACGTCAATGTCGTCAAAGTCGTCAATATCATCTATGTCGTCTATGTCGTCAATGTCGTCTATGTCGTCAAGGTCGTCAATGTCGTCTATGTCGTCAATATCGTCAATGTCGTCAATGTCGTCAATGTCTTCAAAGTCGTCAATATCGTCTATGTCGTCTATGTCGTCAATGTCTTCAATGCTGTCAATGTTGTCAATGTCATACATGATGTCTATGTCATCTATGTTGTCAATGTCGTCAAAGTCGTAAATATCGTCTATGTCGTCTATGTCGTCAATATCGTCTATGTCGTCTATGTCGTCTATGTCGTCAAAGTCGTCAAAGTCGTCAAAGTCGTCAATTACGCCTATGTCGTCTATGTAGTTAATGTCGTCAATGACGTCTATGTCGTCTAGTTCGTCGATATCGTCAATGGCGTCTTTGTCGTCAATATCGTCAATTTCGTCAAAGTCGTCAATAGCGTTTATTTCGTCCATATCGTCAATGTATTCAATGTCGTCTATGTCGTCAATGTCGTCAATGTCGTCAATGTCGTCAATGTCGTCAATGTCGTCAAAGTCGTCAATATGGTCTATGTCGTCTATGTCGTCAATGTCGTCAATGTCGTCAAAGTAGTCTATGTCATCAATGTCGTCATTGACGTCAATGTCGTCAATGTCTTCAATGCTGTCAATGGTGTTAATGTCATACATGCTGTCTATATCATCTATGTCGTCAAAGTCGTCTATGTCGTCAATGTTGTCAATGTCTTCAATGTCGACAATGTCGTCAATGTCGTCAAAGTCGTAAATATCGTCTACATCTTCTATGTCATCAATGTCGTGTGTGTCGTCAAAATCGTCAATGTCGCCTATGTCGTCAAGGTCGTCAATATTGTCTATGTCGTCAATATCGTCAATGTCGTCAATGTCTTCAAAGTCGTCAATATCGTCTATGTCGTCAATGTCTTCAATGTCGTCTACGCCATCAATGTCGTCAATGTCGTCTATGTCGTCTATGTCGTCAATATCGTCAATGTCGTCAATGTCGTCAATGTCGTCTATGTCGTCAATGTCGTCAATGTCGTCAATTTCGTCAATGTCGTCAAAGTCGCCAATATCATCTATGTCGTCTATGTCGTCAATGTCGTGAATGACGTCAATGTCGTCAATGACGTCAATGTCGACAATGTCTTCAATGCTGTCAATGTTGTAAATGTCGTACATGTTGTCTATGTCATCTATGTCGTCAACGTCGTCAATGTCGTCTATTTCGTCAATGTCTTCATGTCGTCAAAGTCGTCAATATCATCTATGTCGTCTTTGTCGTCAATGTCGTCTGTCGTCAAGGTCGTCAATGTCGTCTATGTCGTCAATATCGTCAAAGTCGTCAATGTCTTCAAAGTCGTCAATATCGTCTATGTCGTCAATGTCGTCAATGTCGTCAATGTCGTCAATGACGTCAATGACGTCAATGTCGTCAATGTTGGCTAGGTTATCAATGTCGTCAAAGTCGTCAATATCGTCTATGACGTCTATGTCGTCAATGTCGTCAATGTCGTCAAAGTCGTCTATGTCGTCAATGTCGTCAATGTCGTCAATGTCGTTAATGTCGTCAATGTCGTCAATGTCGTCTATGTTGTCTATGTCGTCTATTTCGTCAATGTCGTCTATGTCGTCAATGTCGTCAATGTCGTCTATGTCGTCAATATCGTCAATGTCGTCAAAGTCGTCAATATCGTCTATGTCGTCAAAGATGTCAATGTCGTCTATGTCGTCAATTTCGTCAATGTCATCTATGTCGTCAATGACGTCAACGTCGTTAATGTCGTCAAAGTCGTCAATATCGTCAATGTCGTCTATGTCGTCAACGTCGTCAATGTCGTCAAAGTCGTCTATGTCGTCAATGTCTTCAATTACGTCAAATTTGTCAATGTCTTCAATGCTGTGAATGTTGTCAATGTCATACATGTTGTCTATGTCATCTATGTCGTGAATGTCGTCAATATCGTCAATGTCGTCAATGTCGTCAAAGTCGTCAATATCGTCTATGTCGTCAATGTCGTCTATGTCGTCTATTTCGTCTATGTCGTCAATATCGTCAATGTCGTCAATGTCGTCAATGTCGTCAATGTCGTCTATGTCGTCAATGTCGTCAATGTCGTCAATTTCGTCAATGTCGTCAAAGTCGCCAATATCATCTATGTCGTCTATTTCGTCAATGTCGTCAATGACGTCAATGTCGTCAATGACGTGAATGTCGTCAATGTCTTCAATACTGTCAATGTTGTCAATGTCATACATGTTGTCTATGTCATCTATGTCGTCATCGTCGTCAATGTCGTCTATGTCGTCAATGTTGTCAGTGTCGTCAATATCGTCTATGTCGTCCATGTACTCAATGTCGTCAAAGACGTCTATGTCGTGTAGTTCGTTAATGTCGTCAATGGCGTCTTTGTCGTCAATATCGTCGATGTCGTCAAAGACGTAAATATCGTCTATGTCGTCTATCTCATCAATGTCGTCAATGTCGTCTATGTCGTCAATGTCGTCTATGTCGTCAATATCGTCAATGTCGTCAATGTCGTCAATGTCGTCAATGTCGTCAAAGTCGTAAATATCGTCTACGTCTTCTATGTCATCAAGGTCGTCTGTGTCGTCAATGTCTTCAATGTCGTCAAAGTCGTCAATATCATCTATGTCTTCTATGTCGTCAATGTCGTCTATGTCGTCAAGGTCGTCAATGTCGTCTATGTCGTCAAAATCGTCAATGTCGTCTATGTCGTCAATGTCGTCAAAATCGTCAAAGTCGTCAATTACGTCTATGTCGTCTATGTAGTCAATGTCGTCAAAGACGTCTATGTCGTCTAGTTCGTCAATGTCGTCAATGGCGTCTTTGTCGTCAATATCGTCAATGTCATCAAAGTCGTCAATAGCGTTTATTTCGTCTATATCGTCAATGTAGTCAATGTCGTCTATGTCGTCAATGTCGTCAATGTCGTCAATGTCGTCAATGTCGTCAATGTCGTCAAAGTCGTCAATATGGTCTATGTCGTCTATGTCGTCAATGTCGTCAATGTCGTCAAAGTAGTCTATGTCGTCAATGTCGTCATTGACGTCAATGTCGTCAATGTCTTCAATGCTGTCAATGGTGTTAATGTTATACATGCTGTCTATATCATCTATGTCGTCAAAGTCGTCTATGTCGTCAATGTTGTCAATGTCGTCAATGTCGACAATGTCGTCAATGTCGTCAAAGTCGTAAATATCGTCTACATCTTCTATGTCATCAATGTCGTGTGTGTCGTCAAAATCGTCAATGTCGCCTATGTCGTCAAGGTCGTCAATATTGTCTATGTCGTCAAAATCGTCAATATCGTCAATGTCGTCAATGTCTTCAAAGTCGTCAATATCGTCTATGTCGTCTATGTCGTCAATGTCTTCAATGTCGTCTACGCCATCAATGTCGTCAATGTCGTCTATGTCGTCTATGTCGTCTATGTCGTCAATTTCGTCAATGTCGTCAAAGGCGTCAATATCGTCTATATCGTCTATGAAGTCAATGTCGTCAAAGATGTCTATGTCGTATAGTTCGTCAATGTCTTCAATGGCGTCTTTGTCGTCAATATCATCAATGTCGTCAAAGTCGTCAATATCGGTTATGTCGTCTATGTCGTCAATATCGTCAATGTCGTCTATGTCGTCAATGTCATCAATGTCGTCTATGTCGTCAATGTCGTCAATGTTGTCAATGGCGTCTTTGCCGTCAATATCGTCAATGTCGTCAAAGTCGTCAATATCTTCTATGTCGTCTATGTCGTCAATGTCGTCAAAGTCGTAAATATCGTCTACATCTTCTATGTCATCAATGTCGTGTGTGTCGTCAAAATCGTCAATGTCGCCTATGTCGTCAAGGTCGTCAATATTGTCTATGTCGTCAATATCGTCAATGTCGTCAATGTCGTCAATGTCTTCAAAGTCGTCAATATCGTCTATGTCGTCTATGTCGTCAATGTCTTCAATGTCGTCTACGCCATCAATGTCGTCAATGTCGTCTATGTCGTCTATGTCGTCTATGTCGTCAATATCGTCAATGTCGTCAATGTCGTCAATGTCGTCTATGTCGTCAATGTCGTCAATGTCGTCAATTTCGTCAATGTCGTCAAAGTCGCCAATATCATCTATGTCGTCTATGTCGTCAATGTCGTGAATGACGTCAATGTCGTCAATGACGTCAATGTCGACAATGTCTTCAATGCTGTCAATGTTGTAAATGTCGTACATGTTGTCTATGTCACCTATGTCGTCTTTGTCGTCAATGTCGTCTATGTCGTCAAGGTCGTCAATGTCGTCTATGTCGTCAATATCGTCAATGTCGTCAATGTCGTCAATGTCTCCAAAGTCGTCAATATCGTCTATGTCGTCAATGTCGTCAACGTCGTCTATGCCATCAATGTCGTCAATGTCGTCAATGTCGTCAAAGTCGTAAATATCGTCTACGTCTTGTATGTCATCAATGTCGTCTGTGTCGTCAATGACGTCAATGTCGTCAAAGTCGTCAATATCATCTATGTCGTCAATGTCGTCTATGTCGTCAAGGTCGTCAATGTCGTCTATGTCGTCAATATCGTCAATGTCGTCAATGTCGTCAATGTCTTCAAAGTCGTCAATATCGTCTATGTCGTCAATGTCTTCAATGTCGTCTATGCCGTCAATGTCGTCAATGTCGTCTATGTCGTCAATGTCTTCAATATCGTCTATGTCGTCTATGTCGTCAAAGTCGTCAATGTCGTCAAAGTCGTCAATTACGTCTATGTCGTCTATGTAGTCAATGTCGTCAAAGACGTCTATGTCGTCTAGTTCGTCAATGTCGTCAATGGCGTCTTTGTCGTCAATATCGTCAATGTCGTCAAAGTCGTCAATAGAGTTTATTTCGTCTATATCGTCAATGTAGTCAATGTCGTCTATGTCGTCAATGTCGTCAATATCGTCAATGTCGTCAATGTCGTCAATGTCGTCAAAGTCGTCAATGTGGTATATGTCGTCTATGTCGTCAATGTCGTCAATGTCGTCAAAGTAGTCTATGTCGTCAATGTCGGCAATGACGTCAATGTCGTCAATGTCTTCAATGCTGTCAATGGTGTTAATGTCATACATGCTGTCTATATCATCTATGTCGTCAAAGTCGTCTATGTCGTCAATGTTGTCAATGTCGTCAATGTCGACAATGTCGTCAATGTCGTCACAGTCGTAAATATCGTCTACATCTTCTATGTCATCAATGTCGTGTGTGTCGTCAAAATCGTCAATGTCGCCTATGTCGTCAAGGTCGTCAATATTGTCTATGTCGTCAATATCGTCAATGTCGTCAATGTCGTCAGTGTCTTCAAAGTCGTCAATATCGTCTATGTCGTCTATGTCGTCAATGTCTTCAATGTCGTCTACGCCGTCAATGTCGACAATGTCGTCTATGTCGTCTATGTCGTCAATATCGTCAATGTCGTCAATGTCGTCAATGTCGTCTATGTCGCCAATGTCGTCAATGTCGTCAATTTCGTCAATGTCGTCAAAGTCGCCAATATCATCTATGTCGTCTATGTCGTCAATGTCGTGAATGACGTCAATGACGTCAATGTCGACAATGTCTTTATTGCTGTCAATGTTGTAAATGTCATACATGTTGTCTATGTCATCTATGTCGTCAACGTCGTCAATGTCGTCTATTTCGTCAATGTCGTTAATGTCGTCAATGTCGTCAATATCGTCTATTTCGTCTATGTAGTCAATGTCTTCAAAGACGTCTATGTCGTAAGTTCGTCAGTGTCGTCATTGGCGTCTTTGTCGTCAATATCGTCAATGTCGTCTATTCGTCAATGTCGTCAATGTCGTCAAAGTCGTCAAAGACGTCAATATCGTCTATGTCGTCAATGTCGTCAAGGTCGTCAAAGTCGTCAATATCTTCTATGTCGTCTATGTCGTCAATGTCGTCAATTTCGTCAATGTCGTCAAAGGCGTCAATATCGTCAATGTCGTCAATGTCGTCAATATCTTCAAAGTCGTCAATATCGTCTATGTCGTCAATGTCGTCAATGTCGTCAATGTCGTCAAAGTAGTCCTTGTCGTCAATGTCGTCAATGACGTCAATGTCGTCAATGTTGGCTAGGTTATCAATGTCGTCAAAGTCGTCAATATCGTCTAAGTCGTCTATGTCGTCAATGTCGTCAATGTCGTCAAAGTCGTCTATGTCGTCAATGTCGTCAATGTCGCCAAGTCGTTAATGTCCTCAATGTCGTCTATGTCGTCTATGTCGTCTATGTCGTCAATGTCGTCTATGTCGTCAATGTCGTCAATGTCGTCTATGTCGTCAATATCGTCAATGTCGTCAAAGTCGTCAATATCGTCTATGTCGTCAATAATGGCAATGTCGTCTATGTCGTCAATTTCGTCAATGTCATCTATGTCGTCAATGTCGTCAACATCGTTAATGTCGTCAAAGTCGTCAATATCGTCAATGTCGTCTATGTCGTCAAAGTCTTCAATGTCGTCAAAGTCGTCTATGTCGTCAATGTCGTCAATTACGTCAAATTTTTCAATGTCTTCAATGCTGTGAATGTTGTCAATGTCATACATGTTGTCTATGTCATCTATGTCGTCAATGTCGTCAATATCGTCAATGTCGTCAATGTCGTCAAAGTCGTCAATATCGTCTATGTCGTCAATGTCGTCTATGTCGTCTATGTCGTCTATGTCGTCAATATCGTCAATGTCGTCAATGTCGTCAATGTCGTCAATGTCGCCAATGTCGTCAATGTCGTCTATGTCGTCAATGTCGTCAATGTCGTCAATGTCTTCAAAGTCGTCAATATCGTCTATGTCGTCAATGTCGTCAATGTCGTCTATGCCGTCAATGTCGTCAATGTCGTCATGTCATCAATGTCTTCAATGCTGTCAATGTTGTCAATGTTATACATGTTGTCTGTGTCATCTATTTTGTCAATGTCGTCAAAATCGTAAATATCGTCTATGTCGTATATGTTGTCAATATCGTCTATGTCGTCTATGTCGTCAAAGTCGTCAATGTCGTCTATGTCGTCAATGTCGTCAATGTCGTCAAAGCCGTCAAAGTCGTCAATATCGTCTATGTCGTCTATGTCGTCAATGTCGTCAATATCGTCAAAGTCATCAATATCGTCTATGTCGTCCATGTCGTCAATGTCGTCAATTTCGGCAATGTCGTCAAATGCGTCAATATCGTCTGTGTCGTCTATGTAGTCAATGTCGTCAAAGACGTATATGTCGTCTAGTTCGTCAATGTCAATGGCGTCTTTGTCGTCAATATCGTCAATGTCGTCAAAGTCGTCAATATCGTTTAAGTCGTCTATGTCGTCAATGTCGTCAATGTCGTCTATTTCGTCAATGTCGTCAATGTCGTCAATGTCGTCAAAGTCGTCAATAAGGTCTATGTCGTCAATGTCGTGAATGTCGTCAAAGTAGTCTATGTCGTCAATGTCGGCGATGACGTCAATGTCGTCAATGTCTTCAATTCTGTCAATGTTGTCAATGTCATACATGTTGTCAATGTCATCTATGTCATCAATATCGTCAAAGTCGTAAATATCGTCTATGTCGATTATGTCGTCAATGTCGTCAAAGTCGTCAATATCTTCTATGTCGTCTATGTCGTCAACGTCGTCTATTTCGTCAATGTCGTCAATGTCGTCAAAGTCGTCAATAAGGTCTCTGTCGTCAATGTCGTGAATATCGTCTAAGTAGTCTACGTCGTCAATGTCGGCGATGACGTCAATGTCGTCATTGTCTTCAATTCTGTCAATGTTGTCAATGTCATACATGTTGTCAATGTCATCTATGTCATCAATATCGTCAAAGTCGTAAATATCGTCTATGTCGATTATGTCGTCAATGTCGTCAAAGTCGTCAATATCTTCTATGTCGTTTATGTCGTCAACGTCGTCAATGTCGTCAATGTCGTCAATGTCGTCTATGTCGTCAATGTCGTCAATGTCGTCTATGTCGTCAATGTCGTCAATGTCGTCAATGTCGTCAAAATCGTCAAAGACGTCAAAATAGTCAATGTCGTCAATGTCGTCAAAGTCGTCAATATCTTCTATTTCGTCTATGTCGTCTATGTCGTCAATATCGTCAACGTTGTTAATGTCGTCAATGTCGTCAATGTCGTCAATTTCGTCAATGTCGTCAGTCGCCAATATCATCAATGTCGTCTATGTCGTCAATGTCATGAATGACGTCAATGTCGTCAATGACGTCAATGTCGACAATGTCTTCAATGCTGTCAATGTTGTCAATGTCATACATGTTGTCTATGTCATCTATGTCATCAACGTCGTCAATGTCGTCTATTTCGTCAATGTCGTCAATGTCGTCAACATCGTCTATTTCGTCTATGTAGTCAATGTCGTCAAAGACGTCTATGTCGTCTAGTTCGTCAGTGTCGTCAATGGCGTCTTTGTCGTCAATATCGTCAATGTCGTCAATGTCGTCAATATCTTCAAAGTCGTCAATATCGTCTATGTCGTCAATGTCGTCAACGTCGTCTATGCCGTCAATGTCGTCAATGTCGTCTATGTCGTCAATGTCTTCAATGCTGTCAATGTTGTCAATGTTATACATGTTGTCTGTGTCATCTATGTTGTCATTGACGTCAAAGTCTTAAATATCGTCTATGTCGTATATGTCGTCAATATCGTCTAAGTCGTCTATGTCGTCAAAGTCGTTAATGTCGTCTATGTCGTCAATGTCGTCTATGTCGTCTAAGTCGTCAATGTCGTCAATATCGTCAAAGTCATCAATATCGTCTATGTCGTCTATGTCGTCAATGTCGTCAATTTCGTCAATGTCGTCAAATGCGTCAATATCGTCTGTGTCGTCTATGTAGTCAATGTCGTCAAAGACGTCTATGTCGTCTAGTTCGTCAATGTCATCAATGGCATCTTTGTCGTCAATATCGTCAATGTCGTCAAAGTCGTCAATATCGTTTAAGTCGTCTATGTCGTCAATGTCGTCTATTTCGTCAATGTCGTCAATGTCGTCAATGTCGACAAAGTCATCAATCAGGCCTATGTCGTCTATGTCGTCTATGTCGGCAATGGCGTCTTTGCCGTCAATATCGTCAATGTCGCCAATGTCGTCAATGTCGTCAATTTCGTCAATGTCGTCAAAGGCACCAATATCGTCTATATCGTCTATGTAGTCAATGTCGTCAAAGACGTCTATGTTGTCTAGTTCGTCAATGTCTTCAATGGTGTCTTTGTCGTCAATATCGTCAATGTCGTCAAAGTCGTCAATATCGGTTATGTCGTCTATGTCGTCAATATCGTCAATGTCGTCTAAGTCGTCAATGTCATCAATGTCGTCTATGTCGTCAATGTCGTCAATGTCATCAATGGCGTCTTTGCCGTCAATATCGTTAATGTTGTCAAAGTCGTCAATATCGGTTATGTCTTCTATGTCGTCAATGTCGTCAATGTCGTCAATGTCGTCTATGTCGTCAATGTCGTCAATGTCGTCTATGTCGTCAATGTCGTCAATGTCGTTAATGTCGTCAAAGTCGTCAATATCGTCTATGTCGTCTATGTCGTCAATGTCGTCAATGTCGTCAAAGTAGTCCATGTCGTCAATGACGTCAATGACGTCAATGTCGTCAATGTTCGCTAGGTTATCAATGTCGTCAAAGTCGTCAATATCGTCTATGACGTCTATGTCGTCAATGTCGTCAATGTCGTCAAAGTCGTCTATGTCGTCAATGTCGTCAATGTCGTCAATGTCGTTAATGTCGTCAATGTCGTCTATGTCATCTATGTCGTCTATGTCGTCAGTGTCGTCTATGTCGTCAATGTCGTCAATGTCGTCTATGTCGTCAATATCGTCAATGTCGTCAAAGTCGTCAATATCGTCTATGTCGTCAATGATGTCAATGTCGTCTATGTCGTCAATTTCGTCAATGTCAACTATGTCGTCAATGTCGTCAACGTCGTTAATGTCGTCAAAGTCGTCAATATCGTCAATTTCGTCTATGTCGTCAAGGTCGTCAATGTCGTCAAAGTCGTCTATGTCGTCAATGTCGTTAATTACGTCAAATTTGTCAATGTGTTCAATGCTGTGAATGTTGTCAATGTCATACATGTTGTCTATGTCATCTATGTCGTCAATGTCAATATCGTCAATGTCGTCAATGTCGTCAAAGTCGTCAATATCGTCTATGTCGTCAATGTCGTCTATGTCGTCAATATCTTCAATGTCGTCAATGTCGTCAATGTCGTCAATGTCGTCTATGTCGTCAATGTCGTCAATGTCGTCAATTTCGTCAATGTCGTCAAAGTCGCCAATGTCATCTATGTCGTCTATGTCGTCAATGTCGTCAATGACGCCAATGTCGTCAATGACGTGAATCTCGTCAATGTCTTCAATGCTGTCAATGTTGTCAATGTCATACATGTTGTCTATGTCGTCAACGTCGTCAATGTCGTCTATGTCGTCAATGTCGTCAGTGTCGTCAATATCGTCTATGTCGTCTATGTACTCAATGTCGTCAAAGACGTCTATGTCGTTTAGTTCGTTAATGTCGTCAATGGCGTCTTTGTCGTCAATATCGTCAATGTCGTCAAAGTCGTAAATATCGTCTATGTCGTCTATCTCATCAATGTCGTCAATGTCGTCTATGTCGTCAATGTCGTCTATGTCGGCAATATCGTCAATGTCGTCAATGTCGTCAATGTCGTCAATGTCGTCAAAGTCGTAATTATCGTCTACGTCTTCTATGTCATCAATGTCGTCTGTGTCGTCAATGTCTTCAATGTCGTCAAAGTCGTCAATATCATCTATGTCGTCTATGTCGTCAATGTCGTCTATGTCGTCAAGGTCGTCAATGTCGTCTATGTCGTCAATATCGTCAATGTCGTCAATGTCGTCAATGTCTTCAAAGTCGTCAATATCGTCTATGTCGTCAATGTCGTCAACGTCGTCTATGCCGTCAATGTCGTCAATGTCGACTATGTTGTCAATGTCTTCAATGCTGTCAATGTTGTCAATGTCATACATGATGTCTATGTCATCTATGTTGTCAATGTCGTCAAAGTCGTAAATATCGTCTATGTCGTCTATGTCGTCAATATCGTCTATGTCGTCTATGTCGTCAAAGTCGTCAATGTCGTCTATGTCGTCAATGTCGTCAAAGTCGTCAAAGTCGTCAATTACGTCTATGTCGTCTATGTAGTCAATGTCGTCAAAGACGTCTATGTCGTCTAGTTCGTCAATGTCGTCAATGGCGTCTTTGTCGTCAATATCGTCAATTTCGTCAAAGTCGTCAATATCGTTTATTTCGTCTATATCGTCAATGTAGTCAATGTCGTCTATGTCGTCAATGTCGTCAATGTCGTGAATGTCGTCAATGTCGTCAAAGTCGTCAATATGGTCTATGTCGTCTATGTCGTCTATGTCGTCAATGTCGTCAATTTCGTCAATGTCGTCAAAGGCGTCAATATCGTCTGTGTCGTCTAGGTAGTAAATGTCGTCAAAGACGTCCATGTCGTCTAGTTCGTCAATGTCGTCAATGGTGTCTTTGTCGTCAATATCGTCAATGTCGTCAAAGTCGTCAATGTCTTCAAAGTCGTCAATATCGTCAATGTCGTTAATGTCGTCAATGTCGTCAATGTCGTCAAAGTCGTAAATATCGTCTACATCTTCCATGTCATCAATGTCGTCCGTGTCGTCAATGTCGTCAATGTCGCCTATGTCGTCAAGGTCGTCAATGTCGTCCATGTCGTCATTATCGTCAATGTCGTCAATGTCGTCAATGTCTTCAAAGTCGTCAATATCGTCTATGTCGTCTATGTCGTCAATGTCGTCAATGTCGTCTATGCCGTCAATGTCGTCAATGTCGTCTATGTCGTCTATGTCGTCTATGTCGTCAATATCGTCAATGTCGTTAATGTCGCCAATGTCGTCAATGTCGTCTATGTCGTCAATGTCGTCAATGTGTTAATTTCGTCAATGTCGTCAAAGTCGCCAATATCATCAATGTCGTCTATGTCGTCAATGTCATGAATGACGTCAATGTTGTCAATGACGTCAATGTCGTCAATGTCTTCAATGCTGTCAATGTTGTCAATGTCATACATGTTGTCTATGTCATCTATGTCGTCAACGTCGTCAATGTCGTCTATTTCGTCAATGTCGTTAATGTCGTCAATGTCGTCAACATCGTCTATTTCGTCTATGTAGTCAATGTCGTCAAAGACGTCTATGTCGTCTAGTTCGTCGGTGTCGTCAATGGCGTCTTTGTCGTCAATATCGTCAATGTCGTCTATGTCGTCAATGTCGTCAATGTCGTCAAAGTCGTCGAAGACGTCAGTATCGTCAATGTCGTCAATGTCGTCAAAGTCGTCAATATCTTCTATGTCGTCTATGTCGTCAATGTCGTCAATTTCGTCAATGTCGTCAAAGGCGTCAATATCGTCAATGTCGTCAATGTCGTCAATGACTTCAAAGTCGTCAATATCGTCTATGTCGTCAATGTCGCCAATGTCGTCTATGCCGTCAATGTCGTCAATGTCGTCATGTCGTCAATGTCTTCAATGCTGTCAATGTTGTCAATGTTATACATGTTGTCTGTGTCATCTATGTTGTCAATGTCGTCAAAGTCGTAAATATCGTCTATGTCGTATATGTCGTCAATATCGTCTAAGTCGTCTATGTCGTCAAAGTCGTCAATGTCGTCTATTTCGTCAATGTCGTCAATGTCGTCAAAGTCGTCAAAGTCGTCAATATCGTCTATGTCGTCTATGTCGTCAATGTCGTCAATATCGTCGAAGTCATCAATATCGTCTATGTCGTCAATGTGGTCAATTTCGTCAATGTCGTCAAAGGCGTCAATATCGTCTGTGTCGTCTATGTAGTCAATGTCGTCAAAGACGTCTATGTCGTCTAGTTCGTTAATGTCGTCAATGGCGTCTTTGTCGTCAATATCGTCAATGTCGTCAAAGTCGTCAATATCGTTTATGTCGTCTATGTCGTCAATGTCGTCAATGTCGTCTATGTCTTCAATGTCGTCAATGTCGTCTATTTCGTCAATGTCGTCAAAGTCGTCAATATCGTGTATGTCGTCTATGTCGTCAATGTCGTCGATGTCGTCAAAGTAGTCCATGTCGTCAATGTCGTCAATGACGTCAATGTCGTCAATGTTGGCTAGGTTATCAATGTCGTCAAAGTCGTCAATATCGTCTATGTCGTCTATGTCGTCAATGTCGTCAATGTCGTCAAAGTCGTCTATGTCGTCAATGTCGTCAATGTCGTCAATGTCGTTAATGTCGTCAATGTCGTCTATGTCGTCTATGTCGTCTATGTCGTCAATGTCGTCTATGTCGTCAAAGTCGTCAATGTCGTCTATGTCGTCAATATCGTCAATGTCGTCAAAGTCGTCAATATCGTCTATGTCGTCAATGATGGCAATGTCGTCTATGTCGTCAATTTCGTCAATGTCATCTATGTCGTCAATGTCGTCAACGTCGTTAATGTCGTCAAAGTCGTCAATATCGTCAATGTCGTCTATGTCGTCAATGTCGTCAATGTCGTCAAAGTCGTCTATGTCGTCAATGTCGTCAATTACGTCAAATTTGTCAATGTCTTCAATGCAGTGAATGTTGTCAATGTCATACATGTTGTCTATGTCATCTATGTCGTCAATGTCGTCAATATCGTCAATGTCGTCAATGTCGTCAAAGTCGTCAATATAGTCTATTTCGTCAATGTCGTCTATGTCGTCTATGTCGTCTATGTCGTCAATATCGTCTATGTCGTCAATGTCGTCAATGTCGCCAATGTCGTCAATGTCGTCTATGTCGTCAATGTCGTCAATGTCGTCAATGTCTTCAAAGTCGTCAATATCGTCTATGTCGTCAATGTCGTCAATGTCGTCTATGCCGTCAATGTCGTCAATGTCGTCATGTCATCAATGTCTTCAATGCTGTCAATGTTGTCAATGTCATACATGTTGTCAATGTCATCTATGTCATCAATATCGTCAAAGTCGTAAATATCGTCTATGTCGATTATGTCGTCAATGTCGTCAAAGTCGTCAATATCTTCTATGTCGTCTATGTTGTCAACGTCGTCAATTTCGTCAATGTCGTCAAAGGCGTCAATATCGTCTATATCGTCTATGTAGTCAATGTCGTCAAAGACGTCTATGTCGTCTAGTTCGTCAATGTCTTCAATGGCGTCTTTCTCGTCAATATCGTCAATGTCGTCAAAGTCGTCAATATCGGTTATGTCGTCTATGTCGTCAATATCGTCAATGTCGTCTATGTCGTCAATGTCATCAATGTCGTCTATGTCGTCAATGTCGTCAATGTCGTCAATGGCGTCCTTGCCGTCAATATCGTCAATGTCGTCAAAGTCGTCAATATCGGTTATGTCGTCAACGTCGTCAATGTCGTCAATGTCGTCAATGTCGTCTATGTCGTCAATGTCGTCAATGTCGTCTATGTCGTCAATGTCGTCAATGTCGTCAATGTCGTCAAAGTCGTCAATATCGTCTATGTCGTCAATGTCGTCAATGTAGTTAATGTCGTCAAAGTAGTCCATGTCGTCAATGACGTCAATGACGTCAATGTCGTCAATGTTGGCTAGGTTATCAATGTCGTCAAAGTCGTCAATATCGTCTATGTCGTCTATGTCGTCAATGTCGTCAATGTTGTCAAAGTCGTCTATGTCGTCAATGTCGTCAATTACGTCAAGTTTGTCAATGTCTTCAATGCTGTGAATGTTGTCAATGTCATACAAGTTGTCTATGTCATCTATGGCGTCAATGTCGTCAATATCGTCATTGTCGTCAATGTCGTCAAAGTCGTCAATATCGTCTATGTCGTCAATGTCGTCTATGTCGTCTATGTCGTCTATGTCGTCAATATCGTCAATGTCGTCAATGTCGTCAATGTCGTCAATGTCATCAATGTCGTCTATGTCGTCAATGTCGTCAAAGTCGTCAATTTCGTCAATGTCGTCAAAGTCGCCAATATCATCTATGTCGTCTATGTCGTCAATGTCTTCAACGACGTCAATGTCGTCAATGACGTGAATGTCGTCAATGTCTTCAATGCTGTCAATGTTGTCAATGTCATACATATTGTCTATGTCATCTATGTCGTCAACATCGTCAATGTCGTCTATGTCGTCAATGTCGTCAGTGTCGTCATTATCGTCTATGTCGTCTATGTACTCAATGTCGTCAAAGACGTCTATGTCGTGTAGTTCGTTAATGTCGTCAATGTCGTCTTTGTCGTCAATATCGTCAATGTCGTCAAAGTCGTAAATATCGTCTATGTCGTCTATCTCATCAATGTCGTCAATGTCGTCTATGTCGTCAATGTCGTCTATGTCGTCAAAATCGTCAATGTCGTCAATGTCGTCAATGTCGTCAATGTCGTCAAAGTCGTAAATATCGTCTACGTCCTCTACGTCATCAATGTCGTCTGTGTCGTCAATGTCTTCAATGTCGACAAAGTCGTCAATATCATCTATGTCGTCTATGTCGTCAATGTCGTCTATGTCGCCAAGATCGTCAATGTCGTCTATGTCGTCAATATCGTCAATGTCGTCAATGTCGTCAATGTCTTAAAAGTCGTCAATATCGTCTATGTCGTCAATGTCGTCAACGTCGTCTATGCCGTCAATGTCGTCAATGTCGTGAATGTCGTCAAAGTCGTAAATATCGTCTACATCTTGTATGTCATCAATGTCGTCTGTGTCGTCAATGACGTCAATGTCGTCAAAGTCGTCAATATCATCTATGTCGTCTATGTCGTCAATGTCGTCTATGTCGTCAAGGTCGTCAATGTCGTCTATGTCGTCAATATCGTCAATGTCGTCAATGTCGTCAATGTCTTCAAAGTCTTCAATATCGTCTATGTCGTCAATGTCGTCAATGTCGTCTATGCCGTCAATGTCGTCAATGTCGTCTATGTCGTCAATGTCTTCAATGCTGTCAATGTTGTCAATGTCATACATGATGTCTATGTCATCTATGTTGTCAATGTCGTCAAAGTCGTAAATATCGTCTATGTCGTATATGTCGTCAATATCGTCAAAGTCGTCTATGTCGTCAAAGTCGTCAATGTCGTCTACGTCGTCAATGTCGTCAATGTCGTCAAAGTCGTCAAAGTCGTCAATATCGTCTATGTCGTCTATGTCGTCAATGTCGTCAATGTCGACAAAGTCTTCAATAACGACTATGTCGTCTATGGCGACAATGTCGTCAATTTCGTCAATGTCATCAAAGGCGTCAATATCGTCTGTGACGTCTATGTAGTCAATGTCGTCAAAGATGTCTATGTCGTCTAGTTCGTTAATGTCGTCAATGGCGTCTTTGTCGTCAATATCGTCAATGTCGTCAAAGTCGTCAATGTCTTCAAAGTCGTCAATATCGTCAATGTCGTCAAGGTCGTCAATGTCGTCAATGTCGTCAAAGTCGTAAATATTGTCTACGTCTTCTATGTCATCAATGTCGTCTGTGTCGTCAATGTCTTCAATGTCGTCAAAGTCGTCAATATCATCTATGTCGTCTATGTCGTCAATGTCGTCTATGTCGTCAAGGTCGTCAATGTCGTCTATGTCGTCAATATCGTCAATGTCGTCAACGTCGTCAATGTCTTCAAAGTCGTCAATATCGTCTATGTCGTCAATGTCGTCAACGTCGTCTATGCCGTCAATGTCGTCAATGTCGTCTATGTCGTCAATGTCTTCAATGCTGTCAATGTTGTCAATGTCATACATGATGTCTTTGTCATCTACGTTGTCAATGTCGTCAAAGCCGTAAATATCGTCTATGTCGTCTATGTCGTCAATATCGTCTATGTCGTCTATGTCGTCAAAGTCGTCAATGTCGTCTATGTCGACAATGTCGTCAAAGTCGTCAAAGTCTTCATTTACGTCTATGTCGTCTATGTAGTCAATGTCGTCAAAGACGTCTATGTCGTCTAGTTCGTCAATGTCGTCAATGGCGTCTTTGTCGTCAATATCGTCAATGTCGTCAAAGTCGTCAATATCGGTTATGTCGTCTATGTCGGTAATATCGTCAATGTCGTCTATGTCGTCAATGTCATCAATGTCGTCTATGTCGTCAATGTCGTCAATGTCGTCAATGTCGTCAAAGTCGTCAATATCGTCTATGTCGTCAATGTCGTCTATGTCGTCTATGTCGTCTATGTCGTCAATATTGTCAATGTCGTCAATGTCGTCAATGTCGCCAATGTCGTCAATGTCGTCTATGTCGTCAATGTCGTCAATGTCGTCAATGTCTTCAAAGTCGTCAATATCGTCTATGTCGTCAATGTCGTCAATGTCGTCTATGCCATCAATGTCGTCAATGTCGTCATGTCATCAATGTCTTCAATGCTGTCAATGTTGTCAATGTTATACATGTTGTCTGTGTCATCTATGTTGTCAATGTCGTCAAAGTCGTAAATATCGTCTATGTCGTATATGTTGTCAATATCGTCTATGTCGTCTATGTCGTCAAAGTCGTCAATGTCGTCTATGTCGTCAATGTCGTCAACGTCGTCAAAGTCGTCAATATCGTCTATGTCGTCTATGTCGTCAATGTCGTCAATATCGTCAAAGTCATCAATATCGTCTATGTCGTCAATGTCGTCAATGTCGTCAATTTCGTCAATGTCGTCAAATGTGTCAATATCGTCTGTTTCGTCTATGTAGTCAATGTCGTCAAAGACTTCTATGTCGTCTAGTTCGTCAATGTCGTCAATGGCGTCTTTGTCGTCAATATCGTCAATGTCGTCAAAGTCGTCAATATCGTTTAAGTCGTGTATGTCGTCAATGTCGTCAATGTCGTCTATTTCGTCAATGTCGTCAATGTCGTCAATGTCGTCAAAGTCGTCAATAAGGTCTATGTCGTCAATGTCGTCAATGTCGTTAAAGTAGTCTATGTCGTCAATGTCGGCGATGACGTCAATGTCGTCAATGTCTTCAATTCTGTCAATGTTGTCAATGTCATACATGTTGTCAATGTCATCTATGTCATCAATATCGTCAAAGTCGTAAATATCGTCTATGTCGATTATGACGTCAATGTCGTCAAAGTCGTCAATATCTTCTATGTCGTCTATGTCGTCAACGTCGTCAATTTCGTCAATGTCGTCAAAGGCGTCAATATCGTCTATATCGTCTATGTAGTCAATGTCGTCAAAGACGTCTATGTCGTCTAGTTCGTCAATGTCTTCAATGGCGTCTTTGTCGTCAATATCGTCAATGTCGTCAAAGTCGTCAATATCGGTTATGTCGTCTATGTCGTCAATATCGTCAATGTCGTCTATGTCGTCAATGTCATCAATGTCGTCTATGTCGTCAATGTCGTCAATGGCGTCTTTGCCGTCAATATCGTCAATGTCGTCAAAGTCGTCAATATCGGTTATGTCTTCTATGTCGTCAATGTCGTCAATGTCGTCAATGTCGTCAATGTCGTCAAAGTCGTCAATATCGTCTATGTCGTCTATGTCGTCAATGTAGTCAATGTCGTCAAAGTAGTCCATGTCGTCAATGACGTCAATGACGTCAATGTCGTCAATGTTGGCTAGGTTATCAATGTCGTCAAAGTCGTCAATATCGTCAATGTCGTCTATGTCGTCAATATCGTCAATCTCGTCAATGTCTCCAATGTCTTCAAAGTCGTCAATATCGTCTATGTCGTCTATGTCGTCAATGTCGTCATTGTCGTCTATGCCGTCAATGACGTCAATGTCGTCTATGTCGTCAATGTCGTCAATGCTGTCGATGTTGTCAATGTCATGCATGTTGTCTATGTCATCTACATTGTCAATGTCGTCAAAGTCGTAAATATCGTCTATGTCGTCAATGTCGTCTATGTCGTCTATGTCGTCAATGTCGTCAATGTCCTCTATGTCGTCAATTTCGTTAATGTCGTCAATTACGTCAATATCGTCTATGTCGTCAATGTCGTCTATGTCGTCAATGTCGTCAATGTCGTCAATTTCGTCAATGTCTTCAAAGTCGTCAATATCATCTATGTTGTCTATGTCGTGAATGTCGTGAATGTCGTCAATGTCATTAATGTCGTCAATGACGTCAATGTCGTCAATGTCTTCAATGCTGTCAATGTTGTCAATGTCATACATGTTGTCTATGTCATCTATGTCGTCAATGTCGTCAATGTCGTCTATGTCGTTAATGTTGTCAATGTCGTCAATATCGTCTATGTCGTTTATGTAGTCAATGTCGTCATAGACGTCAATGTCGTCAATATCGTCAATATCATCTATGTCGTCTATGTCGGCAATGTCGTCTATATCGTCAATGTCGTCAATGTCGTCAATGTCGTCTATGTCGTCAATGTCGTCAATGTCGTCAATGTCGTCTATGTCGTCAATGTCGTCAATGTCGTCAATGTCGTCAAAGACGTCAATCTCGTCTATGTCGTCTATGTCATCAATGTTGTCTATGTCGTATACTTCGCCTATGTCGTCAAGTCGTCTATGTCTTCAATGTCGTCAGTGGCGTCAATGTCGTCAATGTCGTCAAAATCGTCTATGTCGTCAATTTCGTCAATATCGACATTTTCGTCAATGTCATCAATGTCGTCAATTTCGTCTATGTCGTCTATGTCGTCAATGTTGGATAGGTTATCAATGTCGTCAAAGTCGTCAATATCGTCTATGTCGTCTATGTCGTCAATGTCGTCTATGTCGTCAATGTCGTCTATGTCGTCAATGTCGTCAATGTCGTCAATGTCGTCAATATCGTCTATGTCGTCTATGACGTCAATGTCGACAAAGTCGTAAATATCGTCTATGTCGTCTATGTCGTCAATGTCGTCAATGTCGTCTAGGTCGTCAATGTCGTCAATGTGGTCAAAGTCGTCAATGCCGTCAATGTCGTCTATGTCGTCAAAGACGTCAATATCGTCTATGTCGTCAATGTTGTCTATGTCGTCTACTTCGCCTATGTCGTCAATGTCGTCTATGTCTTCAATGTCGTCAGTGTCGTCGATGTCGTCAATGTCGTCAAAATCGCCTATGTCGTCAATTTCGTCAATATCGACATTTTCGTCAATGTCATCAATGTCGTCAATGTCGTCAATTTCGTCTATGTCGTCTATGTCGACAATGTTGGCTAGGTTATCAATGTCGTCAAAGTCGTCAATATCGTCTATGTCGTCTATGTCGTAAATGTCGTCAATGTCGTCAAAGTCGTCTATGTCGTCAATGTCGCCAATGACGTCAATGTCGTTAATGTCTTCAATACTGTCAATGTTGTCAATGTCATACATGTTGTCTATGTCATCTATGTTGTCAATGTCGTCAAAGTCGTAAATATCGTCTATGCCGTATATGTCGTCAATATCGTCAAAGTCGTCTATGTCGTCAAAGTCGTCAATGTCGTCTATGTCGTCTATGTCGTCTATCTCGTCAATGTCGTCAATGTCGTCAATGTCCTCAATATCGTCAATGTCGTCAATGTTATCAAAGTCGTCAATATCGTCTATGTCGTCTATGTCGTCAATGTCGTCTATGTAGTCAATGTCGTCAAAGACGTCTATGTCGTCTATGTCGTCTAGTTCGTCAATGTCGTCAATGGCGTCTTTGTCGTCAATATCGTCAAAGTCGTCAATATCGTTTATGTCGTCTATGTCGTCAATGTCGTCAATGTCGTCTATGTCGTCAATGTCGTCATCGTCGTCTATGTCATCAATGTCGTCAATGTCTTCAAAGTCGTCAATATCGTCTATGTCGTCTATGTTGCGTCAATGTCGTCAATGTCGTCTATGCCGTCAATGTCGTCAATGGCGTCTATGTCGTCAATGTCGTCAATGCTGTCGATGTTGTCAATGTCATACATGTTGTCTATGACATCTACTTTGTCAATGTCGTCAAATCGTAAATATCGTCTATGTCGTCTATGTCGTTAATGTCGTCTATGTCGTCTATGTCGTCAATGTCGTCATTGTCGTCTATGTCGTCAATGTCGTCAATGTCGTCTATGTCGTTAATGTCATCAATGTCGTCAATAACGTCATGCCGTCTATGTCGTCAATTTCGTCAAAGTCGTCAAAATCATCTATGTCGTCTATGTCGTCAATGTCGTCAATGTCGTCAATGTCATCAATATCGTCAATGTTGTCAATGTCGTCAAATTCGTCAATATCGTCTATGTCTTCATTGTCGTCTATGTCGTCAAAATCGTCTATGTCGTCAACGTCATCAATGTCGTGAATGTCGTCAATGTCGTCTATGTCGTCAATGTCGTTAATGTCATCAATGTCGTCAATATCGTCTATGCCGTCTATGTCATCAATGTCTTCTATGTCGTCAATGTCGTCAATGTCGTCAATATCGTCTATGTCGTCTATGTCGTCAATGTCGTCTATGTCGTCAATGTCGTTAATGTTGTCAATGTCGTCAATATCGTCTATGTCGTCTATGTCGTCAATGTCGTCCATGTCGTCAATGTCGTCAATGTCGTCAATGTCGTCTATGTCGTCAATGTCGTTAATGTCGTCAATGTCGTCAATATCGTCTATGTCGTCTTTGACGTACTTGTCGTCTATGTCGTCAATATCGTCAATGTCGTCAATGTCGTCAAAGTCGTAAAGATGGTTTACATCGTCTATGTCATCAATGTCGTCTGTGTCGTCAATGTCGTCAATGTCTTCAAAGTCGTCAATATCGTCTATGTCGTCTATGTCGTCAATGTCGTCAATGTCGTCTATGTCGTCAATGTCGTCTATGTCGTCAATATCGTCAATGTCGCCAATGTCGTCTATGTCGTCAATATCGTCAATGTCGTCAAAGTCATCAATATCGTCTATGTCGTCAATGTCGTCTATGTCGTCTATGTCGTCTATGCCGTCAATATCGTCTATGTCGTCAATGTCATCAATGTCGTCAATGTCGTCTATGACGTCAATGTCGTTAATGTCATCAATGTCGTCAATATCGTCTATGCCGTCTATGTCGTCAATGTCGTCAACGTCGTCAATGTCGTTTATGTCGTCAATGTCGTCAATGTCGTCAATATCGTCTATGTCGTCTATGTCGTCAATGTCGTCAATGTCGTCAAAGTCATCAATATCGTCTATGTCGTCAATGTCGTCTATGTCGTCTATGTCGTCTATGCCGTCAATATCGTCTATGTCGTCAATGTCATCAATGTCGTCAATTTCGTCAATGTCGTCAAATGCGTCAAAATCGTGTGTGGTCTATGTAGTCAATGTCGTCAAAGACGTCTATGTCGTCTAGTTCGTCAATGTCGTCAATGGTGTCTTTGTCGTCAATATCGTCAAAGTCGTCAATATCGTTTATGTCGTCTATGTCGTCATTGTCGTCAATGTCGTCTATGTCGTCAATGTCGTCAATGTCGTCTATGTCGTCAATGTCGTAAATGTCGTCAATGTCGTCAAAGTCGTCAATTTGGTCTATGTCGTCTATGTCGTCAATGTCATCAATGTCGTCAAAGTAGTCTATGTCGTCAATGTCGGCGATGACGTCAATGTCGTCAATGTCTTCAATGCTATCAATGTTGTCAATGTCATACATGTTGTCTATGTCATCTATGACGTCAATGTTGTCAAAGGCGTCAATATCGTCTATGTCGTCTATGTCGTCACTGTCGTCAATGTCGTTAAAGTAGTCTATGTCGTCAATGTCGTCAACAACGTCAATGTCGTCAATGTCTTCAATGCTGTCAATGTTGTCAATGTCATACATGTTGTCCATGTCATCTATGTCGTCAATGTCGTCCAAGTCGTAAATATCGTCTAAGTCGTCTATGTCGTCATGTCGTCTATGTCGTCTCTGTAGACAATGTCCTCAATGTCGTCTATGTCGTCAATGACGTCAATTTCGTCAATGTCGCCAAAGTCGTCAATATCGTCTATGCCATCTATGTTGTCAGTGTAGTCAATGTCGTCTATGTCGTCAATGTCGTCAATGTCGTCAAAGTCGTAAATATCGTCTACATCGTCTATGTGATCAATGTCGTCAGTGTCGTCAATGTCGTCAATGTCGTCAATGTCGTCAAAGTCGTGAATATCGACTATGTCTTCTATGTCGACAATGTCGTCAATGTAGTCTATGTCGTCATGATCGTCAATGTAGTCTATGTCGTCAATATCGTCACTGTCGTCAATGTCGTTAAAGTAGTCTATGTCGTCAATGTCGTCAACAACGTCAATGTCGTCAATGTCTTCAATGCTGTCAATGTTGTCAATGTCATACATGTTGTCTATGTCATCTATGTCGTCAATGTCGTCGAAGTCGTAAATATCGTCTATGTCGTCTATGTCGTCAGTGTCGTCAATGTCGTCTATGTCGTCAATGTCGTCAATGTCGTTAATGTCGTCAATGTCGCCAAAATCGTCAATATCGTCTATGCCATCTATGTCGTCAGTGTCGTCAATGTCGTCTATGTCGTCAATGTCGTCAATGTCGTCAATGTCGTCAATGTCGTCAATGTCGTAAATATCGTCTACATCGTCTATGTGATCAATGTCGTCAGTGTCGTCAATGTCGTCAATGTCATAAATGTCGTCAAAGTCGTCAATATCGACTGTCTTCCATGTCGACAGTGTCGTCAATGTCGTCTATGTCGTCAAGATCGTCAATGTCGTCTATGTCGTCAATATCGTCAATGTCGTCAATGTCGACTATGTCGTCAATGTCGTCAATGACGTCTATGTCGTCAATGTCGTCAATGTCGTCAATGTCGTAAAAGTCGTCAATATGGTCAATGTCGTCTATGTCGTCAATGTCGTTAATGTCGTCAAAGTAGTCTATGTCGTCAATGTCAGCAATGACGTCAATGTCATCAATGTCTTCATTTCTGTCAATGTTGTCAATGTCATACATGTTGTCTATGTCATCTATGTCGTCAATGTCGTCAAACTCGTAATTTCGTCTACGTCGTATATGTCATCAAAGTCGTCAATGTCGTCTATGTCGTCTATGTCGTCAAAGTCGTCAATGTCGTCTATGTCGTCAATGTCGTCAATGTAGTCAAATTCGTCAATATCTTCTATGTCGTCTATGTCGTCAATGTCGTCAATGTCGTCTTTGTCGTCAATGTCGTCAATGCTGTCGATGTTGTCAATGTCATATATGTTGTCTATGTCATCTACCTTGTCAATGTCGTCAAAGTCGTAAATATCGTTTATGTCGTCTATGTCGTCAATGTCGTCTATGTCGTCTATGTCGTCAATATCGTCAATGTCGTCATTGTCGTCTATATTGTCCATGTCGTCAATGTCGTCAAAGTCGTCAATATCATCTATGTCGTCTAAGTCGTCAATGTCGTCAATGTTGTCAAAGTCGTCTATGTCGTCAATATCGTCAGGGTCGTCAATGTCGTCAAAGTCGTAAATATGGTTTACATCGTCTATGTCATCAATGACGTCTGTGTCGTCAATGTCGTCAATTTCGTCAATGTCGTCAATATCATCTATGTCGTCTATGTCGGCAATGTCGTCAATGTCGTCAATGTCATCAATATCGTCAATGTCGTCAATGTCGTCAAAGTCGTCAATATCGTCTATGTCTTCATTGTCGTCTATGTCGTCAAAATCGTCTATGTCGTCAATGTCATCAATGTCGTGAATGTCGTCAATGTCGTCTATGTCGTCAATGTCGTTAATGTCATCAATGTCGTCAATATCGTCTATGCCGTCTATGTCATCAATGTCTTCTATGTCGTCAATGTCGTCAATGTCGTCAATATCGTCTATGTCGTCTATGTCGTCAATGTCGTCTATGTCGTCAATGTCGTTAATGTTGTCAATGTCGTCAATATCGTCTATGTCGTCTATGTCGTCAATGTCGTCCATGTCGTCAATGTCGTCAATGTCGTCAATGTCGTCTATGTCGTCAATGTCGTTAATGTCGTCAATGTCGTCAATATCGTCTATGTCGTCTATGTCGTACTTGTCGTCTATGTCGTCAATATCGTCAATGTCGTCGATGTCGTCAAAGTCATCAATGTCGTGAATGTCGTCAATGTCGTCTATGTCGTCAATGTCGTTAATGTCATCAATGTCGTCAATATCGTCTATGCCGTCTATGTCATGAATGTCTTCTATGTCGTCAATGTCGTCAATGTCGTCAATATCGTCTATGTCGTCTATATCGTCAATGTCGTCTATGTCGTCAATGTCGTTAATGTTGTCTATGTCGTCACTGTCGTCAATGTCGTTAAAGTAGTCTATGTCGTCAATGTCGTCAACAACGTCAATGTCGTCAATGTCTTCAATGCTGTCAATGTTGTCAATGTCATACATGTTGTCTATGTCATCTATGTCGTCAATGTCGTCCAAGTCGTAAATATCGTCTAAGTCGTCTATGTCGTCATGTCGTCTATGTCGTCTCTGTAGACAATGTCCTCAATGTCGTCTATGTCGTCAATGACGTCAATTTCGTCAATGTCGCCAAAGTCGGCAATATCGTCTATGCCGTCTATGTTGTCAGTGTAGTCAATGTCGTCTATGTCGTCAATGTCGTCAATGTCGTCAAAGTCGTAAATATCGTCTACATCGTCTATGTGATCAATGTCCTCAGTGTCGTCAATGTCGTCAATGTCGTCAATGTAATCAAAGTCGTGAATATCGACTATGTCTTCTATGTCGACAATGTCGTCTATGTCGTCATGATCGTCAATGTAGTCTATGTCGTCAATATCGTCACTGTCGTCAATGTCGTTAAAGTAGTCTATGTCGTCAATGTCGTCAACAACGTCAATGTCGTCAATGTCTTCAATGCTGTCAATGTTGTCAATGTCATACATGTTGTCTATGTCATCTATGTCGTCAATGTCGTCGAAGTCGTAAATATCGTCTATGTCGTTTATGTCGTCAGTGTCGTCAATGTCGTCTATGTGGTCAATGTCGTCAATGTCGTTAATGTCGTCAATATCGCCAAAATCGTCAATATCGTCTATGCCGTCTATGTCGTCAGTGTCGTCAATGTCGTCTATGTCGTCAATGTCGTCAATGTCGTCAATGTCGTCAATGTCGTCAATGTCGTAAATATCGTCTACATCGTCTATGTGATCAATGTCGTCAGTGTCGTCAATGTCGTCAATGTCATAAATGTCGTCAAAGTCGTCAATATCGACTGTCTTCCATGTCGACAGTGTCGTCAATGTCGTCTATGTCGTCAAGATCGTCAATGTCGTCTATGTCGTCAATATCGTCAATGTCGTCAATGTCGTCTATGTCGTCAATGTCGTCAATGACGTCTATGTCGTCAATGTCGTCAATGTCGTCAATGTCGTAAAAGTCGTCAATATGGTCAATGTCGTCTATGTCGTCAATGTCGTGAATGTCGTCAAAGTAGTCTATGTCGTCAATGTCAGCAATGACGTCAATGTCATCAATGTCTTCATTTCTGTCAATGTTGTCAATGTCATACATGTTGTCTATGTCATCTATGTCGTCAATGTCGTCAAACTCGTAATTTCGTCTACGTCGTATATGTCGTCAAAGTCGTCAATGTCGTCTATGTCGTCTATGTCGTCAAAGTCGTCAATGTCGTCTATGTCGTCAATGTCGTCAATGTAGTCAAATTCGTCAATATCTTCTATGTCGTCTATGTCGTCAATGTCGTCAATGTCGTCTTTGTCGTCAATGTCGTCAATGCTGTCGATGTTGTCAATGTCATATATGTTGTCTATGTCATCTACCTTGTCAATGTCGTCAAAGTCGTAAATATCGTTTATGTCGTCTATGTCGTCAATGTCGTCTATGTCGTCTATGTCGTCAATATCGTCAATGTCGTCATTGTCGTCTATATCGTCCATGTCGTCAATGTCGTCAAAGTCGTCAAAGTCGTCAATATCATCTATGTCGTCTAAGTCGTCAATGTCGTCAATGTTGTCAAAGTCGTCTATGTCGTCAATATCGTCAGGGTCGTCAATGTCGTCAAAGTCGTAAATATGGTTTACATCGTCTATGTCATCAATGACGTCTGTGTCGTCAATGTCGTCAATTTCGTCAAAGTCGTCAATATCATCTATGTCGTCTATGTCGTCAATGTCGTCAATGTCGTCAATGTCATCAATATCGTCAATGTCGTCAATGTCGTCAAAGTCGTCAATATCGTCTATGTCTTCATTGTCGTCTATGTCGTCAAAATCGTCTATGTCGTCAATGTCATCAATGTCGTGAATGTCGTCAATGTCGTCTATGTCGTCAATGTCGTTAATGTCATCAATGTCGTCAATATCGTCTATGCCGTCTATGTCATCAATGTCTTCTATGTCGTCAATGACGTCAATGTCGTCAATATCGTCTTATGTCGTCTATGTCGTCAATGTCGTCTATGTCGTCAATGTCGTTAATGTTGTCAATGTCGTCAATATCGTCTATGTCGTCTATGTCGTCAATGTCGTCCATGTCGTCAATGTCGTCAATGTCGTCAATGTCGTCTATGTCGTCAATGTCGTTAATGTCGTCAATGTCGTCAATATCGTCTATGTCGTCTATGTCGTACTTGTCGTCTATGTCGTCAATATCGTCAATGTCGTCGATGTCGTCAAAGTCGTAAATATGGTTTACATCGTCTATGTCATCAATGTCGTCTGTGTCGTCAATGTCGTCAATGTCTTCAAAGTCGTCAATATCGTCTATGTCGTCTATGTCGTCAATGTCGTCAATGTCGTCTATGTCGTCAATGTCGTCATGTTATCTATGTCGTCAATGTCGTCAATGTCTTCAATGCTGTCATTGTTGTCAATGTCATACATGTTGTCTATGTCATCTATGTCGTCAATGTCGACAATATCGTCAATGTCGTCAATGTCGTCAATGTCGTCAATGTCGTCAACGTCGTCAAAGTCAATATCATCTATGTCGTCAATGTCGTCTATGTCGTCAATATCGCCAATGTCGCCAATGTCGTCTATGTCGTCAATGTCGTCAATGTCGTCAATGTCATCAATATCTTCAATGTCGTCAAAGTCATCAATATCGACTATGTCGTCAATGTCGTCTATGTCGTCTATGTCGCCTATGCCGTCAATATCGTCTATGTCGTCAATGTCATCAATGTCGTCAATGTCGTCTATGACGTCAATGTCGTTAATGTCATCAATGTCGTCAATATCATCTATGCCGTCTATGTCGTCAATGTCGTCAACGTCGTCAATGTCGTTTATGTCGTCAATGTCGTCAATGTCGTCTATATCGTCTATGTCGTCCATGTCGTCAATGTCGTCTATATCGTCAATGTCGTTAATGTCGTCAATGTCGACAAAGTCGTCAATATCGTCTATGTCGTCCATGTCGTCAATGTTGTCTATGTCGCCTACTTTGCCTATGTCGTCAATGTCGTGTATGTCTTCAATGTCGTCAGTGTCGTAAATGTCATCAGTGTCGTCAATGTCGTCAATTTCGTCTATGTCGTCTATGTCGTCAATGTCGGCTAGGTTGTCAATGACGTCAATGTCGTCAATATCGCCTATGTCGTCTATGTCGTCAAAGTCGTCAATATCGTCAAAGTCGTCTATGTCGTCAATGTCGTCAATGACGTCAATGTCGTCAATGTCTTCAATGCTGTCATTGTTGTCAGTCATACATGTTGTCTATGTCATCTATGTCGTCAATGTCATCAAAGTCGTAAATATCGTCTATGCCGTCAATGTCGTCAAGGTCGTCTATGTCGTCAATGTCTTCAATGCTGTCAATGTTGTCAATGTCATACATGTTGTCTATGTAATCTATGTTGTCAATGTCGTCAAAGTCGTAAATATCGCCTATGCCGTATATGTCGTCAAAATCGTCAAAGTCGTCTATGTCGTCAAAGTCGTCAATGTCGTCTATGTCGTCTATGTCGTCTATGTCGTCAATGTCGTCAATTTCGTCAATGTCGTCAAAGGCGTCAAAATCGTCTGTGTGGTCTATGTAGTCAATGTCGTCAAAGACGTCTATGTCGTCTATGTCGTCTAGTTCGTCATTGTCGTCAATGGCGTCTTTGTCGTCAATATCGTCAAAGTCGTCAATATCGTTTATGTCGTCTATGTCGTCAATGTCGTCAATGTCGTCTATGCCGTCAATGTCGTCAATGTCGTCTATGTCGTCAATGTCGTAAATGTCGTCAATGACGTCAAAGTCGTCAATTTGGTCTATGTCGTCTATGTCGTCAATGTCATCAATGTCGTCAAAGTAGTCTATGTCGTCAATGTCGGCGATGACGTCAATGTCTTCAATGCTATCGATGTTGTCAATGTCATACATGTTGTCTATGTCATCTATGTCGTCAATGTTGTCAAAGGCGTCAATATCGTCTATGTCGTCTATGTCGTCACTGTCGTCAATGTCGTTAAAGTAGTCTATGTCGTCAATGTCGTCAACAACGTCAATGTCGTCAATGTCTTCAATGCTGTCAATGTTGTCATTGTCATACATGTTGTCTATGTCATCTATGTCGTCAATGTCGTCCAAGTCATAAATATCGTCTATGTCGTCTATGTCGTCATGTCGTCTATGTCGTCTCTGTCGACAATGTCCTCAATGTCGTCTATGTCGTCAATGACGTCAATATCGTCAATGTCGCCAATGTCGTCAATATCGTCTATGCCGTGTATGTCGTCAGTGTCGTCAATGTCGTCTATGTCGTCAATGTCGTCAATGTCGTCAATGTCGTCAATGTCGTCAGTGTCGTCAAAGTCGTAAATATCGTCTACATCGTCTATGTGATCAATGTCGTCAGTGTCGTCAATGTCGTCAATGTCGTCAAAGTCGTCAATATCGACTATGTCTTCTATGTCGACAATGTCGTCAATGTAGTCTATGTCGTCATGATCGTCAATGTCGTCTATGTCGTCAATATCGTCAATGTCGTCAATGTCGTCTATGTCGTCAATGTCGTCAATGACGTCTATGTCGTCAATGTCGTCAATGTCGTCAATGTCGTCAAAGTCGTCAAAGTCGTCAATATTGGTTGTGTCGTCAATGTCGTCAATGTCGTCTATGTCGTCAATGTCGTCAATGTCGTCAATGTCGTCAAAGTCGTCAATATGGTCAATGTCATCTATGTCGACAATGTCATAAATGTCGTCAAAGTAGTCTATGTCGTCAATGTCGGCAATTACGTCAATGTCATCAATATCTTCATTTCTGTCAATGTTGTCAATGTCATACATGTTGTCTATGTCAACTATGTCGTCAATGTCGTCAAAGTCGTAAATATCGTCTACGTCGTATATGTCGTCAATGTCGTCTATGTCGTCTATGTCGTCAAAGTCGTCAATAACGTCTATGTCGTCAATGTCGTCAATGTAGTCAAATTCGTCAATATCGTCTATGTCGTCCATGTCGTCAATGTCGTCAAAAACGTCAAAGTCGTCAATATCGTCTATGTCGTGGAGGCGTCAATGTCGTCAATATCGTCAAAGTCGTCTATGTCGTCAATGTCGTCGACGTCGTAAATATGGTTTACATCGTCTATGTCATCAATGTCGTCAGTGTCGTCAATGTCGTCAATTTCGTCAAAGTCGTCAATATCGTCTATGTCGTCTATGTCGTCAATGTCGTCAATGTCGTCAATGTCATCAATATCGTCAATGTCGTCAATGTCGTCAAAGTCGCAATATCGTCTATGTCTTCATTGTCGTCTATGTCGTCAAAAATGTCTATGTCGTCAATGTCATCAATGTCGTCAATGTCGTCAATGTCGTCTATGTCGTCAATGTCGTTAATGTCATCAATGTCGTCAATATCGTCTATGCCGTTTATGTCATCAATGACTTCTATGTCGTCAATGTCGTCAATGTCGTCAATATCGTCTATGTCGTCTATGTCGTCAATGTCGTCTATGTCGTCAATGTCGTTAATGTTGTCAATGTCGTCAATATCGTCTATGTCGTCTATGTCGTCAATGTCGTCCATGTCGTCAATGTCGTCAATGTCGTCAATGTCGTCTATGTCGTCAATGTCGTTAATGTCGTCAATGTCGTCAATATCGTCTATGTCGTCTATGTCGTACTTTTCGTTTATGTTGTCAATGTCGTCAATGTCGTCTATGTCGTCAATATCGTCAATGTCTTCAATGTCGTCAATATCGTCTGTGTCGTCTATGTCGTCAATGTCGTCAATGTCGTCTATGTCGTCAATGTCGTCAATGTCATCTATGTCGTCAATGTCTTCAATGTCTTCAATGCTGTCATTGTTGTCAATGTCATACATGTTGTCTATGTCATCTATGTCGTCAATGTCGACAATATCGTCAATGTCGTCAATGTCGTCAATGTCGTCAACGTCGTCAAAGTCGTCAATATCGTCTATGTCGTCAATGTCGTCTATGTCGCTTATGTCGTCTATGTAGTCAATATCGTCAATGTCGCCAATGTCGTCTATGTCGTCAATGTCGTCAATGTCGTCAATGTCATCAATATCTTCAATGTCGTCAAAGTCATTAATATCGTCTATGTCGTCAATGTCGTCTATGTCGTCTATGTCGTCTATGCCGTCAATATCGTCTATGACGGCAATGTCATCAATGTCGTCAATGTCGTCTATGACGTCAATGTCGTTAATGTCATCAATGTCGTCAATATCGTCTATGCCGTCTATGTCGTCAATGTCGTCAACGTCGTCAATGTCGTTTATGTCGTCAATGTCATCAATGTCGTCAATATCAACCATGTTGTCCATGTCGTCAATGTCGTCAAAGACGTAATTATCGTCTATGTCGTCTATGTCGTCAATGTCGTCTATGTCGTCAATGTCGTCTATATCGTCAATGTCGTTAATGTCGTCAATGTCGACAAAGTCGTCAATATCGTCTATGTCGTCCATGTCGTCAATGTTGTCTATGTCGCCTACTTTGCCTATGTCGTCAATGTCGTGTATGTCTTCAATGTCGTCAGTGTCGTTAATGTCATCAATGTCGTCAATGTCGTCAATTTCGCCTATGTCGTCTATGTCGTCAATGTCGGCTAGGTTGTCAATGACGTCAATGTCGTCAATATCGCCTTTGTCGTCTATGTCGTCAAAGTCGTCAATGTCGTCAAAGTCGTCTATGTCGTCAATGTCGTCAATGACGTCAATGTCGTCAATGTCTTCAATGCTGTCATTGTTGTCAATGTCATACATGTTGTCTATGTCATCTATGCCGTCAATGTCACCAAAGTCGTAAATATCGTCTATGCCGTCAATGTCGTCAACGTCGTCTATGTCGTCAATGTCTTCAATGCTGTCAAAGTTGTCAATGTCATACATGTTGTCTATGTCATCTATGTTGTCAATGTCGTCAAAGTCGTAAATATCGTCTATGCCGTATATGTCGTCAATATCGTCAAAGTCGTCTATGTCGTCAAAGTCGTCAATGTCGTCTATGTCGTCTATGTCGTTTATGTCGTCAATGTCGTCATTTACGTCAAAGTCGTCAAAGGCGTCAAAATCGTCTGTGTGGTCTATGTAGTCAATGTCGTCAAAGACGTCTATGTCGTCTATGTCGTCTAGTTCGTCAATGTCGTCAATGGCGTCTTTGTCGCCAATATCGTCAGCGTCGTCAATGTCGTTTATGTCGTCTATGTCGTCAATGTCGTCAATGTCGTCTATGTCGTCAATGTCGTAAATGTCGTCAATGTCGTCAAAGTCGTCAATTTGGTCTGTGTCGTCTATGTCGTCAATGTCATCAATGTCGTCAAAGTAGTCTATGTCGTCAATGTCGGCGATGACGTCAATGTCGTCAATGTCTTCAATGCTATCAATGTTATCAATGTCATACATGTTGTCTATGTCGTATATGCCGTCAATGTCATCAAAATCGTAAATATCGTCTACGTCGTCTATGTCGTCAATGTCGTCTATGTCGTCAATGTCGTCAAAGTCGTCTATGTCGTCAATGTTGTTAATGTCGTCAATGTCGTCAAAGTCGTAAATATCGTCTACATCTTCTATGTCATCAATGTCGTCTTAGTCGTCAATGCCGTCACTGTCGTCAATGTCGTCTATGTCGTCAAGGTCGTCAATGTCGTATATGTCGTCTATGTCGTCTATTTCGTCAATGTCGTCATTGTCGTCTATGTCGTCAATGTCGTCAGTGTCGTCTATGCAGTCAATGTCGTCAATGTCGTCTATGTCGTCAATGTCGTCAATGCTCTCGATGTTGTCAATGTCATACATGTTGTCTATGTCATCTACTTTGTCAATGTCGTCAAATCGTAAATATCGTCTATGTCGTCTATATCGTTAATGTCGTCTATGTCGTCTATTTCGTCAATGTCGTCATTGTCGTCTATGTCGTCAATGTCGTCAGTGTCGTCAAAGTCGTCAAAGTCGTCAAAGTTGTCAAAGTCGTCAAAGTCGTCAATATCGTCTATGTCGTCTATGTCGTCTATGTCGTCTATGCCGTCAATATCGTCTATGTCGTCAATGTCATCAATGTCGTCAAAGTAGTCTAAGTCGTCAATGTCGTCGATGACGTCAATGTCGTCAATGTCTTCAATGCTATCAATGTTGTCAATGTCATACATGTTGTCTATGTCGTATATGCCGTCAATGTCATCAAAATCGTAAATATCGTCTATGTCGTCTATGTCGTCAATGTCGTCAATGTCGTCAATGTCGTCAAAGTCGTCAATAATGGTCAATGTCATCTATGTCGACAATGTCATAAATGTCGTCAAAGTAGTCTATGTCGTCAATGTCGGCAATTACGTCAATGTCTTCAATGTCTTCATTTCTGTCAATGTTGTCAATGTCATACATGTTGTCTATGTCAACTATGTCGTCAATGTCGTCAAAGTCGTCAATATCGTCTACGTCGTATATGTCGTCAATGTCGTCTATGTCGTCTATGTCGTCAAATCGTCAATAACGTCTATGTCGTCAATGTCGTCAATGTAGTCAAATTCGTCAATATCGTCTATGTCGTCCATGTCGTCAATGTCGTCAAAAACGTCAAAGTCGTCAATATCGTCTATGTCGTGGAGGCGTCAATGTCGTCAATATCGTCAAAGTCGTCTATGTCGTCAATATCGTCAATGTCGTCAATGTCGTCGAAGTCGTAAATATGGTTTACATCGTCTATGTCATCAATGTCGTCAGTGTCGTCAATGTCGTCAATTTCGTCAAAGTCGTCAATATCGTCTATGTCGTCTATGTCGTCAATGTCGTAATTGTCGTCAATGTCATCAATATCGTCAATGTCGTCAATGTCGTCAAAGTCGCAATATCGTCTATGTCTTCATTGTCGTCTATGTCGTCTATGTCGTCAAAATTGTCTATGTCGTCAATGTCATCAATGTCGTCAATGTCGTCAATGTCGTCTATGTCGTCAATGTCGTTAATGTCATCAATGTCGTCAATATCGTCTATGCCGTTTATGTCATCAATGACTTCTATGTCGTCAATGTCGTCAATGTCGTCAATATCGTCTATGTCGTCTATGTCGTCAATGTCGTCTATGTCGTCAATGTCGTTAATGTTGTCAATGTCGTCAATATCGTCTATGTCGTCTATGTCGTCAATGTCGTCCATGTCGTCAATGTCGTCAATGTCGTCAATGTCGTCTATGTCGTCAATGTCGTTAATGTCGTCAATGTCGTCAATATCGTCTATGTCGTCTATGTCGTACTTGTCGTCTATGTTGTCAATGTCGTCAATGTCGTCTATGTCGTCAATATCGTCAATGTCTTCAATGTCGTCAATATCGTCTGTGTCGTCTATGTCGTCAATGTCGTCAATGTCGTCTATGTCGTCAATGTCGTCAATGTCATCTATGTCGTCAATGTCTTCAATGTCTTCAATGTTGTCATTGTTGTCAATGTCATACATGTTGTCTATGTCATCTATGTCGTCAATGTCGACAATATCGTCAATGTCGTCAATGTCGTCAATGTCGTCAACGTCGTCAAAGTCGTCAATATCGTCTATGTCGTCAATGTCGTCTATGTCGTTTATGTCGTCTATGTAGTCAATATCGTCAATGTCGCCAATGTCGTCTATGTCGTCAATGTCGTCAATGTCGTCAATGTCATCAATATCTTCAATGTCGTCAATGTCGTCAAAGTCATTAATATCGTCTATGTCGTCAATGTCGTCTATGTCGTCTATGTCGTCTATGCCGTCAATATCGTCTATGACGGCAATGTCATCAATGTCGTCAATGTCGTCTATGACGTCAATGTCGTTAATGTCATCAATGTCGTCAATATCGTCTATGCCGTCTATGTCGTCAATGTCGTCAACGTCGTCAATGTCGTTTATGTCGTCAATGTCATCAATGTCGTCAATATCAACCATGTTGTCCATGTCGTCAATGTCGTCAAAGACGTAATTATCGTCTATGTCGTCTATGTCGTCAATGTCGTCTATGTCGTCAATGTCGTCTATATCGTCAATGTCGTTAATGTCGTCAATGTCGACAAAGTCGTCAATATCGTCTATGTCGTCCATGTCGTCAATGTTGTCTATGTCGCCTACTTTGCCTATGTCGTCAATGTCGTGTATGTCTTCAATGTCGTCAGTGTCGTTAATGTCATCAATGTCGTCAATGTCGTCAATTTCGCCTATGTCGTCTATGTCGTCAATGTCGGCTAGGTTGTCAATGACGTCAATGTCGTCAATATCGCCTTTGTCGTCTATGTCGTCAAAGTCGTCAATGTCGTCAAAGTCGTCTATGTCGTCAATGTCGTCAATGACGTCAATGTCGTCAATGTCTTCAATGCTGTCATTGTTGTCAATGCCATACATGTTGTCTATGTCATCTATGCCGTCAATGTCACCAAAGTCGTAAATATCGTCTATGCCGTCAATGTCGTCAACGTCGTCTATGTCGTCAATGTCTTCAATGCTGTCAAAGTTGTCAATGTCATACATGTTGTCTATGTCATCTATGTTGTCAATGTCGTCAAAGTCGTAAATATCGTCTATGCCGTATATGTCGTCAATATCGTCAAAGTCGTCTATGTCGTCAAAGTCGTCAATGTCGTCTATGTCGTCTATGTCGTCTATGTCGTCAATGTCGTCATTTACGTCAAAGTCGTCAAAGGCGTCAAAATCGTCTGTGTGGTCTATGTAGTCAATGTCGTCAAAGACGTCTATGTCGTCTATGTCGTCTAGTTCGTCAATGTCGTCAATGGCGTCTTTGTCGCCAATATCGTCAGCGTCGTCAATGTCGTTTATGTCGTCTATGTCGTCAATGTCGTCAATGTCGTCTATGTCGTCAATGTCGTCAATGTCGTCTATGTCGTCAATGTCGTAAATGTCGTCAATGTCGTCAAAGTCGTCAATTTGGTCTGTGTCGTCTATGTCGTCAATGTCATCAATGTCGTCAAAGTAGTCTATGTCGTCAATGTCGGCGATGACGTCAATGTCGTCAATGTCTTCAATGCTATCAATGTTATCAATGTCATACATGTTGTCTATGTCGTATATGCCGTCAATGTCATCAAAATCGTAAATATCGTCTACGTCGTCTATGTCGTCAATGTCGTCTATGTCGTCAATGTCGTCAAAGTCGTCTATGTCGTCAATGTTGTTAATGTCGTCAATGTCGTCAAAGTCGTAAATATCGTCTACATCTTCTATGTCATCAATGTCGTCTTAGTCGTCAATGCCGTCACTGTCGTCAATGTCGTCTATGTCGTCAAGGTCGTCAATGTCGTATATGTCGTCTATGTCGTCTATTTCGTCAATGTCGTCATTGTCGTCTATGTCGTCAATGTCGTCAGTGTCGTCTATGCAGTCAATGTCGTCAATGTCGTCTATGTCGTCAATGTCGTCAATGCTCTCGATGTTGTCAATGTCATACATGTTGTCTATGTCATCTACTTTGTCAATGTCGTCAAATCGTAAATATCGTCTATGTCGTCTATATCGTTAATGTCGTCTATGTCGTCTATTTCGTCAATGTCGTCATTGTCGTCTATGTCGTCAATGTCGTCAGTGTCGTCAATGTCGTCAAAGTCGTCAAAGTCGTCAAAGTTGTCAAAGTCGTCAAAGTCGTCAATATCGTCTATGTCGTCTATGTCGTCTATGTCGTCTATGCCGTCAATATCGTCTATGTCGTCAATGTCATCAATGTCGTCAAAGTAGTCTATGTCGTCAATGTCGTCGATGACGTCAATGTCGTCAATGTCTTCAATGCTATCAATGTTGTCAATGTCATACATGTTGTCTATGTCGTATATGCTGTCAATGTCATCAAAATCGTAAATATCGTCTATGTCGTCTATGTCGTCAATGTCGTCTATGTCGTCAATGTCGTCAAAGTCGTCTATGTCGTCAATGTTGTTAATGTCGTCAATGTCGTCAAAGTCGTAAATATCGTCTACATCTTCTATGTCATCAATGTCGTCTTTGTCGTCAATGCCGTCAGTGTCGTCAATGTCGTCTATGTCGTCAAGGTCGTCAATGTCGTATATGTCGTCTATGTCGTCTATTTCGTCAATGTCGTCATTGTCGTCTATGTCGTCAATGTCGTCAGTGTCGTCTATGCTGTCAATGTCGTCAATGTCGTCTATGTCGTCAATGTCGTCAATGCTGTCGATGTTGTCAATGTCATACATGTTGCCAATGTCATCTACTTTGTCAATGTCGTCAAATCGTAAATATCGTCTATGTCGTCTATGTCGTTAATGTCGTCTATGTCGTCTATTTCGTCAATGTCGTCATTGTCGTCTATGTCGTCAATGTCGTCAGTGTCGTCAATGTCGTCAAAGTCGTCAATGTCGTCAAAGTTGTCAAAGTCGTCAAAGTCGTCAATATCGTCTATGTCGTCTATGTCGTCTATGTCGTCTATGCCGTCAATATCGTCTATGTCGTCAATGTCATCAATGTCGTCAATGTCGTCTATGACGTCAATGTCGTTAATGTCATCAATGTCGTCAATATCGTCTATGCCGTCTATGTCGTCAATGTCGTCAACGTCGTCAATGTCGTTTATGTCGTCAATGTCGTCAATGTCGTCAATATCATCTATGTCGTCCATGTCGTCAATGTCGTCAAAGTCGTAATTATCGTCTATCTCGTCTATGTCGTCAATGTCGTCAATGTCGTCTATGTCGTCAATGTCGTCTATATCGTCAATGTCGTTAATGTCGTCAATGTCGACAAAGTCGTCAATATCGTCTATGTCGTCCATGTCGTCAATGTTGTCTATGTCGCCTACTTTGCCTATGTCGTCAATGTCGTGTATGTCTTCAATGTCGTCAGTGTCGTTAATGTCATCAATGTCGTCAATGTCGTCGATTTCGTCTATGTCGTCAATGTCGGCTAGGTTGTCAATGACGTCAATGTCGTCAATATCGCCTATGTCGTCTATGTCGTCAAAGTCGTCAATGTCGTCAAAGTCGTCTATGTCGTCAATGTCGTCAATGACGTCAATGTCGTCAATGTCTTCAATGCTGTCATTGTTGACAATGTCATACATGTTGTCTATGTCATCTATGCCGTCAATGTCATCAAGGTCGTAAATATCGTCTATGCCGTCAATGTCGTCAATGTCGTCTATGTCGTCAATGTCTTCAATGCTGTCAATGTTGTCAATGTCATACATGTTGTCTATGTCATCTATGTTGTCAATGTCGTCAAAGTCGTAAATATCGTCTATGCCGTATATGTCGTCAATTTCGTCAAAGTCGTCTATGTCGTCAAAGTCGTCAATGTCGTCTATGTCGTCTATGTCGTCTATGTCGTCAATGTCGTCAATTTCGTCAATGTCGTCAAAGGCGTCAAAACCGTCTGTGAGGTATATGTAGTCAATGTCGTCAAAGACGTATATGTCGTCTATGTCGTCTAGTTCGTCAATGTCGTCAATGGCGTCTTTGTCGCCAATATCGTCAAAGTCGTCAATATCGTTTATGTCGTCTATGTCGTCAATGTCGTCAATGTCGTCTATGTCGTCAATGTCGTCAATGTCGTCTATGTCGTCAATGTCGTAAATGTCGTCAATGTCGTCAAAGTCGTCAATTTGGTCTGTGTCGTCTATGTCGTCAATGTCATCATTGTCGTCAAAGTAGTCTATGTCGTCAATGTCGGCGATGACGTCAATGTCGTCAATGTCTTCAATGCTATCAATGTTGTCAATGTCATACATGTTGTCTATGTCGTATATGCCGTCAATGTCATCAAAATCGTAAATATCGTCTATGTCGTCAATGTCGTCTATGTCGTCAATGTCGTCAAAGTCGTCTATGTCGTCAATGTTGTTAATGTCGTCAATGTCGTCAAAGTCGTAAATATCGTCTACATCTTCTATGTCATCAATGTCGTCTTTGTCGTCAATGCCGTCAGTGTCGTCAATGTCGTCTATGTCGTCAAGGTCGTCAATGTCGTATATGTCGTCTATGTCGTCTATTTCGTCAATGTCGTCATTGTCGTCTATGTCGTCAATGTCGTCAGTGTCGTCTATGCTGTCAATGTCGTCAATGTCGTCTATGTCGTCAATGTCGTCAATGCTGTCGATGTTGTCAATGTCATACATGTTGTCTATGTCATCTACTTTGTCAATGTCGTCAAATCGTAAATATCGTCTATGTCGTCTATGTCGTTAATGTCGTCTATGTCGTGTATTTCGTCAATGTCGTCATTGTCGTCTATGTCGTCAATGTCGTCAGTGTCGTCAATGTCGTCAAAGTCGTCAAAGTCGTCAAAGTTGTCAAAGTCGTCAAAGTCGTCAATATCGTCTATGTCGTCTATGTCGTCTATGTCGTCTATGCCGTCAATATCGTCTATGTCGTCAATGTCATCAATGTCGTCAATGTCGTCTATGACGTCAATGTCGTTAATGTCATCAATGTCGTCAATATCGTCTATGCCGTCTATGTAGTCAATGTCGTCAACGTCGTCAATGTCGTTTATGTCGTCAATGTCGTCAATGTCGTCAATATCATCTATGTCGTCCATGTCGTCAATGTCGTCAAAGTCGTAATTATCGTCTATCTCGTCTATGTCGTCAATGTCGTCAATGTCGTCTATGTCGTCAATGTCGTCTATATCGTCAATGTCGTTAATGTCGTCAATGTCGACAAAGTCATCAATATCGTCTATGTCGTCCATGTCGTCAATGTTGTCTATGTCGCCTACTTTGCCTATGTCGTCAATGTCGTGTATGTCTTCAATGTCGTCAGTGTCGTTAATGTCATCAATGTCGTCAATGTCGTCAATTTCGTCTATGTCGTCTATGTCGACAATGTCGGCTAGGTTGTCAATGACGTCAATGTCGTCAATATCGCCTATGTCGTCTATGTCGTCAAAGTCGTCAATGTCGTCAAAGTCGTCTATGTCGTCAATGTCGTCAATGATGTCAATGTCGTCAATGTCTTCAATGCTGTCATTGTTGTCAATGTCATACATGTTGTCTATGTCATCTATGCCGTCAATGTCATCCAAGTCGTAAATATCGTCTATGCCGTCAATGTCGTCAATATCGCCTATGTCGTCTATGTCGTCAAAGTCGTCAATGTCGTCTATGTCGTCTATGTCGTCTATGTCGTCAATGTCGTCAATTTCGTCAATGTCGTCAAAGGCGTCAAAACCGTCTGTGTGGTCTATGTAGTCAATGTCATCAAAGACGTATATGTCGTCTATGTCGTCTAGTTCGTCAATGTCGTCAATGGCGTCTTTGTCGCCAATATCGTCAGAGTCGTCAATATCGTTTATGTCGTCTATGTCGTCAATGTCGTCAATGTCGTCTATGTCGTCAAAGTCGTCAATGTAGTCTATGTCGTCAATGTCGTAAATGTCGTCAATGTCGTCAAAGTCGTCAATTTGGTCTATGTCGTCTATGTCGTCAATGTCATCAATGTCGTCAAAGTAGTCTATGTCGTCAATGTCGGCGATGACGTCAATGTCGTCAATGTCTTCAATGCTATCAATGTTGTCAATGTCATACATGTTGTCTATGTCGTATATGCCGTCAATGTCATCAAAATCGTAAATATCGTCTATGTCGTCAATGTCGTCTATGTCGTCAATGTCGTCAAAGTCGTCTATGTCGTCAATGTTGTTAATGTCGTCAATGTCGTCAAAGTCGTAAATATCGTCTACATCTTCTATGTCATCAATGTCGTCTTTGTCGTCAATGCCGTCAGTGTCGTCAATGTCGTCTATGTCGTCAAGGTCGTCAATGTCGTATATGTCGCCAATATCGTCAATGTCGTCAATGTGGTCAATGTCTTCAAAGTCGTCAATATCGTCTATGTCGTCTATGTCGTCAATATCGTCAATGTCATCAATGTCGTAAATGTCGTTAATGTCATCAATGTCGTCAATAACTTCTATGCCGTCTTTGTTGTCAATGTCGTCTATGTCGTCAATGTTGTCAACGTCGTCAATGTCGTCTATGTCGTCAATTTCGTTAATGTCGTCAATGTCGTCAATATCGTCTATGTCGTCCATGTCGTCAATGTCGTAAATGTCGTTAATGTCATCAATGTCGTCAATAACTTCTATGCCGTCTTTGTTGTCAATGTCGTCTATGTCGTCAATGTTGTCAACGTCGTCAATGTCGTCTATGTCGTCAATTTCGTTAATGTCGTCAATGTCGTCAATATCGTCTATGTCGTCCATGTCGTCAATGTCGTCAAAGTCGTAATTATCGTCTATGTCGTCTATGTCGTCAATGTCGTCAATGTCATCTATGTCGTCAATGTCGTCTATGTCGTCAATGTCGTCAATGTCGTCAATGTCGACAAAGTCGTCAATATCGTCTATGTCGTCCATGTCGTCAATGTTGTCTATGTCGTCTACTTTGCCTATGTCGTCAATGTCGTCAATGTCTTCAATGTCGTCAGTGTCGTTAATGTCATCAATGTCGTCAATGTCGTCAATTTCGTCTATGTCGTCTATGTCGTAAATGTCGGCTAGGTTGTCAATGTCGTCAATGTCGTCAATATCGTCTATGTCGTCTGTCAATTAAGTCGTCAATGTCGTCAAAGTCGTCTATGTCGTCAATGTCGTCAATGACGTCAATGTCGTCAATGTCTTCAACGCTGTCATTGTTGTCAATGTCATAATGTTGTCTATGTCATCTATGTCGTCAAAGTCGTAAATATCGTCTATGTCGTCAATGTCGTCAATGTCGTATATGTCGTCAGTGTCGTCAATGTCGTCACTGTCGTCAATATCGTCTATGTCGTCTGTGTCATCAATGTCGACAAAGTAATCTATGTCATCAATGTCGTCAATGAAGTCAATGTCTATGTCGTCAATGTCGTCAATGACGTCAATGTCGTCAATGTCTTCAATTCTGTCAATGTTGTCAATGTCATACATGTTGTCTATGTCATTTATGTCGTCAACGTCGTCTATGTCTTCTATGTCGTCATTGTCGTTAATGTCGTCAATGTCGTCAATATCGTCTATGTCGTCAATGTCGTCAATGTCGTCTATGTCGTCAATGTCGTCAATGTCGTCAATGTCGTCAAAGTCGTCAATATCGTCTATGTCGTCTATGACGTCACTGTCGTCAATGTCGTTAAAGTAGTCTATGTCGTCAATGTCGTCAACAACGTCAAAGTCGTCAATGTCTTAAATGCTGTCAATGTTGTCAATGTCATACATGTTGTCTATGTCATCTATGTTGTCAATGTCGTCAAAGTCGTAAATATCGTCTATGCCGTATATGTCGTCAATTTCGTCAAAGTCGTCTAAGTCGTCAAAGTCCTCAATGTCGTCTATGTCGTCTATGTCCTCTATGTCGTCAATGTCGTCAATTTCGTCAATGTCGTCAAAGGCGTCAAAATCGTCTGTGTGGTCTATGTAGTCAATGTCGTCAAAGACGTCTATGTCGTCTATGTCGTCTAGTTCGTCAATGTCGTCAATGGCGTCTTTGTCGTCAATATCGTCAAAGTCGTCAATATCGTTTATGTCGTCTATGTCGTCAATGTCGTCAATGTCGTCTATGTCGTCAATGTCGTCAAAGTAGTCTATGTCGTCAATGTCGGCGATGACGTCAATGTCGTCAATGTCTTCAATGCTATCAATGTTGTCAATGTCATACATGTTGTCTATGTCATCTATGTCGTCAATGTTGTCAAAGGCATCAATATCGTCTGTGTCGTCTATGAAGTCAATGTCGTCAAAGACGTCTATTTCGTCAATGTCGTCTAGTTCGTCAATGTCGTTAATGGCGTCTTTGTCGTCAATATCGTCAAAGTCGTCAATTACGTTTATGTCGTCTATGTCGTCAATGTCGTCAATGTCGTCTAAGTCGTCATTGTCGTCAATGTCGTGTATGTCGTCAATGTCGTCAATGTCGTCAATGTCGTAATAGTCGTCAATATGGTCTTTGTCGTCTATGTCGTCAATGTCGTCAATGTTGTCAATGTCGTCAAAGTAGTCTATGTCGTCAATGTCGGCGATAACGTCAATGTCGTCAATGTCTTCAATGCTGTCAATGTTGTCAATGTCATACTTGTTGTCTATGTCGTATATGCCATCAATGTCGTCAAAATCGTATATATCGTCTATGTCGCCTATGTCGTCAATGTCGTCTATGTCGTCAATGTCGTCAAAGTCGTCTATGTCGTCAATGTTGTTAATGTCGTCAATGTCGTCAATGTCGTCAAAGTCGTAAATATCGTCTACATCTTCTATGTCATCAATGTCATCTTTGTCGTCAATATCGTCAATGTCGTCTATGTCGTCAAGGTCGTCAATGTCGTATATGTCGTCAATATCGTCAATGTCGTCAATGTCTTCAAACTCGTCAATATCGTCTATGTCGTCTATGTAGTCAATATCGTCAATGTCGTCTATGCCGTCAATGTCGTCAATGTCGTCTATGTCGTCAATGTCGTCAATGCTGTCTATGTTGTTAATGTCATACATGTTGTCTATGTCTTCTACTTTGTCAATGTCGTCAAATCGTAAATATCGTCTATGTCGTCTATGTCGTTAATGTCGTCTATGTCGTCTATTTCGTCAATGTCGTCATTGTCGTCTATGTCGTCAATGTCGTCAATGTCGTCAATGTCGTTAAAAGTCGTCAAAGTCGTCAAAGTCGTCAATATCGTCGATGTCGTCTTTGTCGTCAATGTCGTCAATGTCGTCAAAGTCGTCTATGTCGTCAATATCGTCAATGTCGTCAATGTCGTCAAAGTCGTAAATATGGTCTACATCGTCTATGTCATCAATGTCGTCTGTGTCGTCAATGTCGTCAATCTCGTCAAAGTCGTCAATATCGTCTATGTCATCTATGTCGTCAATGTCGTCCATGTCCTCAATGTCGTCAATGTCATCAATATCGTCAATGTCGTCAATGTCGTCAAAGTCGTCAATATCGTTTATGTTGTCAATGTCGTCTATGTCGTCTTTGTCGTCTATGTCGTCAATGTCGTCTATGTCGTCAATGTCGTCAATGTCGTCAATGTCGACAAAGTCGTCAATATCGTCTATGTCGTCCATGTCGTCAATGTTGTCTATGTCGTCTACTTTGCCTATGTCGTCAATGTCGTCAATGTCTTCAATGTCGTCATGGTCGTTAATGTCATCAATGTCGTCAATGTCGTCAATTTCGTCTATGTCGTCTATGTCGTAAATGTCGGCTAGGTTGTCAATGTCGTCAATGTCGTCAATATCGTCTATGTCGTCTGTCATCTAAGTCGTCAATGTCGTCAAAGTCGTCTATGTCGTCAATGTCGTCAATGACGTCAATGTCGTCAATGTCTTCAACGCTGTCATTGTTGTCAATGTCATACATGTTGTCTATGTCATCTATGTCGTCAAAGTCGTAAATATCGTCTATGTCGTCAATGTCGTATATGTCGTCAGTGACGTCAATGTCGTCACTGTCGTCAATATCTTCTATGTCGTCTGTGTCATCAATGTCGACAAAGTAATCTATGTCATCAATGTCGTCAATGACGTCAATGTCGTCTATGTCGTCAATGTCGTCAATGACGTCAATGTCGTCAATGTCTTCAATTCTGTCAATGTTGTCAATGTCATACATGTTGTCTATGTCATCTATGTCGTCAACGTCGTCTATGTCTTCTATGTCGTCATTGTTGTTAATGTCGTCAATGTCGTCAATATCGTCTACGTCGTCTATGTAGTCAATGTCGTCGAAGTTGTCTATGTCGTCTAGTTCGTCAATGTCGTCAATGGCGTCTTTGTCGTCAATATCGTCAATGTTGTCAATGTCATCAAAGTCGTCAATATCGGTTACGTCGTCTATGTCGTCAATGTCGTCAATATCGTCTTTGTCGTCAATGTCGTCAATGTCGTCTATGTCGTCAATGTCGTCAATGTCGTCAATGTCGTCAAAGTCGTCAATATCGTCTATGTCGTCTATCACGTCACTGTCGTCAATGTCGTTAAAGTAGTCTATGTCGTCAATGTCGTCAACAACGTCAAAGTCGTCAATGTCTTAAATGCTGTCAATGTTGTCAATGTCATACATGTTGTCTATGTCATCTATGTTGTCAATGTCGTCAAAGTCGTAAATATCGTCTATGCCGTATATGTCGTCAATTTCGTCAAAGTCGTCTAAGTCGTCAAAGTCGTCAATGTCGTCTATGTCGTCTATGTCCTCTATATAGTCAATGTCGTCAATGTCGTCAATGTCGTCAAAGTCGTCAATATCGTCTATGTCGTCTATCACGTCACTGTCGTCAATGTCGTTAAAGTAGTCTATGTCGTCAATGTCGTCAACAACGTCAAAGTCGTCAATGTCTTAAATGCTGTCAATGTTGTCAATGTCATACATGTTGTCTATGTCATCTATGTTGTCAATGTCGTCAAAGTCGTAAATATCGTCTATGCCGTATATGTCGTCAATTTCGTCAAAGTCGTCTATGTCGTCAAAGTCGTCAATGTCGTCTATGTCGTCTATGTCCTCTATGTCGTCAATGTCGTCAATTTCGTCAATGTCGTCAAAGGCGTCAAAATCGTCTGTGTGGTCTATGTAGTCAATGTCGTCAAAGACGTCTATGTCGTCTATGTCGTCTAGTTCGTCAATGTCGTCAATGGCGTCTTTGTCGTCAATATCGTCAAAGTCGTCAATATCGTTTATGTCGTCTATGTCGTCAATGTCGTCAATGTCGTCTATGTCGTCAATGTCGTCAATGTCGTCTATGTCGTCAATGTCGTCAATGTCGTCAATGTCGTCAAAGTCGTCAATTTGGTCTATGTTGTCTATGTCGTCAATGTCGTCAATGTCGTCAATGTAGTCTATGTCGTCAATGTCGGCGATGACGTCAATGTCGTCAATGTCTTCAATGCTATCAATGTTGTCAATGTCATACATGTTGTCTATGTCATCTATGTCGTCAATGTTGTCAAAGGCATCAATATCGTCTGTGTCGTCTATGTAGTCAATGTCGTCAAAGACGTCTATTTCGTCAATGTCGTCTAGTTCGTCAATGTCGTCAATGGCGTCTTTGTCGTCAGTATCGTCAAAGTCGTCAATTACGTTTATGTCGTCTATGTCGTCAATGTCGTCAATGTCGTGTATGTCGTCAATGTCGTCAATGTCGTGTATGTCGTCAATGTCGTCAATGTCGTCAATGTCGTCATAGTCGTCAATATGGTCTTTGTCGTCTATGTCGTCAATGTCGTCAATGTCGTCAAAGTAGTCTATGTCGTCAATGTCGGCGATAACGTCAATGTCGTCAATGTCTTCAATGCTGTCAATGTTGTCAATGTCATACTTGTTGTCTATGTCGTATATGCCATCAATGTCGTCAAAATCGTAAATATCGTCTATGTCGCCTATGTCGTCAATGTCGTCTATGTCGTCAATGTCGTCAAAGTCGTCTATGTCGTCAATGTTGTTAATGTCGTCAATGTCGTCAATGTCGTCAAAGTCGTAAATATCGTCTACATCTTCTATGTCATCAATGTCGTCTTTGTCGTCAATATCGTCAATGTCGTCTATGTCGTCAAGGTCGTCAATGTCGTATATGTCGTCAATATCGTCAATGTCGTCAATGTCTTCAAACTCGTCAATATCGTCTATGTCGTCTATGTAGTCAATATCGTCAATGTCGTCTATGCCGTCAATGTCGTCAATGTCGTCTATGTCGTCAATGTCGTCAATGCTGTCTATGTTGTTAATGTCATACATGTTGTCTATGTCTTCTACATTGTCAATGTCGTCAAATCGTAAATTTCGTCTATGTCGTCTATGTCGTTAATGTCGTCTATGTCGTCTATTTCGTCAATGTCGTCATTGTCGTCTATGTCGTCAATGTCGTCAATGTCGTCAATGTCGTTAAAAGTCGTCAAAGTCGTCAAAGTCGTCAATATCGTCGATGTCGTCTTTGTCGTCAATGTCGTCAATGACGTCAAAGTCGTCTATGTCGTCAATATCGTCAATGTCGTCAATGTCGTCAAAGTCGTAAATATGGTCTACATCATCTATGTCATCAATGTCGTCTGTGTCGTCAATGTCGTCAATCTCGTCAAAGTCGTCAATATCGTCTATGTCATCTATGTCCTCAATGTCGTCAATGTCATCAATATCGTCAATGTCGTCAATGTCGTCAAAGTCGTCAATATCGTTTATGTTGTCAATGTCGTCTATGTCGTCTACGTCGTCTATGTCGTCAATGTCGTCTATGTCGTCAATGTCGTCAATGTCGTCAATGTCGACAAAGTCGTCAATATCGTCTATGTCGTCCATGTCGTCAATGTTGTCTATGTCGTCTACTTTGCCTATGTCGTCAATGACGTCTATGTCTTCAATGTCGTCAGTGTCGTTAATGTCATCAATGTCGTCAATGTCGTCAATTTCGTCTATGTCGTCTATGTCGTCAATGTCAGCTAGGTTGTCACTGTCGTCAATGTCGTCAATATCGTCTATGTCGTCTGTCATCTAAGTCGTCAATGTCGTCAAAGTCGTCTATGTCGTCAATGTCGTCAATGACGTCAATGTCGTCAATGTCTTCAACGCTGTCATTGTTGTCAATGTCATACATGTTGTCTATGTCATCTATGTCGTCAAAGTCGTAAATATCGTCTATATCGTCAATGTCGACAATGTCGTCAATGTCGTCTATGACGTCACTGTCGTCAATGTCGTTAAAGTAGTCTATGTCGTCAATGTCGTCAACAACGTCAAAGTCGTCAATGTCTTAAATGCTGTCAATGTTGTCAATGTCATACATGTTGTCTATGTCATCTATGTTGTCAATGTCGTCAAATTCGTAATTATCGTCTATGCCGTATATGTCGTCAATTTCGTCAAAGTCGTCTAAGTCGTCAAAGTCGTCAATGTCGTCTATGTCGTCTATGTCCTCTATGTCGTCAATGTCGTCAATTTCGTCAATGTCGTCAAAGGCGTCAAAATCGTCTGTGTGGTCTATGTAGTCAATGTCGTCAAAGACGTCTATGTCGTCTATGTCGTCTAGTTCGTCAATGTCGTCAATGGCGTCTTTGTCGTCAATATCGTCAAAGTCGTCAATATCGTTTATGTTGTCAATGTCGTCTATATCGTCTATGTCGTCTATGTCGTCAATATCGTCAATGTCATCAATGTCGTAAATGTCGTTAATGTCATCAATGTCGTCAATAACTTCTATGCCGTCTTTGTTGTCAATGTCGTCTATGTCGTCAATGTTGTCAACGTTGTCAATGTCGTCTATGTCGTCAATGTCGTTAATGTCGTCAATGTCGTCAATATCGTCTATGTCGTCCATGTCGTCAATGTCGTCAAAGTCGTAATTATCGTCTATGTCGTCTATGTCGTCAATGTCGTCAATGTCATCTATGTCGTCAATGTCGTCTATGTCGTCAATGTCGTCAATGTCGACAAAGTCGTCAATATCGTCTATGTCGTCCATGTCGTCAATGTTGTCTATGTCGTCTACTTTGCCTATGTCGTCAATGTCGTCAATGTCTTCAATGTCGTCAGTGTCGTTAATGTCATCAATGTCGTCAATGTCGTCAATTTCGTCTATGTCGTCTATGTCGTAAATGTCGGCTAGGTTGTCAATGTCGTCAATGTCGTCAATATCGTCTATGTCGTCTGTCATCTAAGTCGTCAATGTCGTCAAAGTCGTCTATGTCGTCAATGTCGTCAATGACGTCAATGTCGTCAATGTCTTCAACGCTGTCATTGTTGTCAATGTCATACATGTTGTCTATGTCATCTATGTCGTCAAAGTCGTAAATATCGTCTATGTCGTCAATGTCGTCAATGTCGTATATGCCGTCAGTGTCGTCAATGTCGTCACTGTCGTCAATATCGTCTATGTCGTCTGTGTCATCAATGTCGACAAAGTAATCAATGTCATCAATGTCGTCAATGAAGTCAATGTCGTCTATGTCGTCAATGTCGTCAATGACGTCAATGTCGTCAATGTCTTCAATTCTGTCAATGTTGTCAATGTCATACATGTTGTCTATGTCATCTATGTCGTCAACGTCGTCAATGTCTTCTATGTCGTCATTGTCGTTAATGTCGTCAATGTCGTCAATATCGTCTACGTCGTATATATAGTCAATGTCGTCAAAGTTGTCTATGTCGTCTAGTTCGTCAATGTCGTCAATGGCGTCTTTGTCGTCAATATCGTCTATGTTGTCAATGTTATCAAAGTCGTCAATATCGGTTACGTCGTCTATGTCGTCAATGTCGTCAATATCGTCTATGTCGTCAATGTCGTCAATGTCGTCTATGTCGTCAATGTCGTCAATGTCGTCAATGTCGTTAAAGTCGTCAATATCGTCTATGTCGTCTATGATGTCACTGTCGTCAATGTCGTTAAAGTAGTCTATGTCGTCAATGTCGTCAACAACGTCAAAGTCGTCAATGTCTTAAATGCTGTCAATGTTGTCAATGTCATACATGTTGTCTATGTCATCTATGTAGTCAATGTCGTCAAAGACGTCTATGTCGTCTATGTCGTCTAGTTCGTCAATGTCGTCAATGGCGTCTTTGTCGTCAATATCGTCAAAGTCGTCAATATCGTTTATGTCGTCTATGTCGTCAATGTCGTCAATGTCGTCTATGTCGTAAATGTCGTCAATGTCGTCTATGTCGTCAATGTCGTCAATGTCGTCAATGTCGTCAAAGTCGTCAATTTGGTCTATGTTGTCTATGTCGTCAATGTCGTCAATGTCGTCAAAGTAGTCTATGTCGTCAATGTCGGCGATGACGTCAATGTCGTCAATGTCTTCAATGCTATCAATGTTGTCAATGTCATACATGTTTTCTATGTCATCTATGTCGTCAATGTTGTCAAAGGCATCAATATCGTCTGTGTCGTCTATGTAGTCAATGTCGTCAAAGACGTCTATTTCGTCAATGTCGTCTAGTTCGTCAATGTCGTCAATGGCGTCTTTGTCGTCAATATCGTCAAAGTCGTCAATTACGTTTATGTCGTCTATGTCGTCAATGTCGTCAATGTCGTCTATGTCGTCAATGTCGTCAATGTCGTGTATGTCGTCAATGTCGTCAATGTCGTCAATGTCGTCATAGTCGTCAATATGGTCTTTGTCGTCTATGTCGTCAATGTCGTCAATGTCGTCAAAGTAGTCTATGTCGTCAATGTCGGCGATAACGTCAATGTCGTCAATGTCTTCAATGCTGTCAATGTTGTCAATGTCATACTTGTTGTCTATGTCGTATATGCCATCAATGTCGTCAAAATCGTAAATATCGTCTATGTCGCCTATGTCGTCAATGTCGTCTATGTCGTCAATGTCGTCAAAGTCGTCTATGTCGTCAATGTTGTTAATGTCGTCAATGTCGTCAATGTCGTCAAAGTCGTAAATATCGTCTACATCTTCTATGTCATCAATGTCGTCTTTGTCGTCAATATCGTCAATGTCGTCTATGTCGTCAAGGTCGTCAATGTCGTATATGTCGTCAATATCGTCAATGTCGTCAATGTCTTCAAACTCGTCAATATCGTCTATGTCGTCTATGTAGTCAATATCGTCAATGTCGTCTATGCCGTCAATGTCGTCAATGTCGTCTATGTCGTCAATGACGTCAATGCTGTCTATGTTGTTAATGTCAGACATGTTGTCTATGTCTTCTACTTTGTCAATGTCGTCCAATCGTAAGTATCGTCTATGCCGTCTATGTCGTTAATGTCGTCTATGTCGTCTATTTCGTCAATGTCGTCATTGTCGTCTATGTCGTCAATGTCGTCAATGTCGTCAATGTCGTTAAAAGTCGTCAAAGTCGTCAAAGTCGTCAATATCGTCGATGTCGTCTTTGTCGTCAATGTCGTCAATGTCGTCAAAGTCGCCTATGTCGTCAATATCGTCAATGTCGTCAATGTCGTAAAAGTCGTAAATATGGTCTACATCGTCTATGTCATCAATGTCGTCTGTGTCGTCAATGTCGTCAATCTCGTCAAAGTCGTCAATATCGTCTATGTCATCTATGTCGTCAATGTCGTCCATGTCCTCAATGTCGTCAATGTCATCAATATCGTCAATGTCGTCAAAGTCGTCAAAGTCGTCAATATCGTTTATGTTGTCAATGTCGTCTATGTCGTCTATGTCGTCTATGTCGTCAATGTCGTCTATGTCGTCAATGTCGTCAATGTCGTCAATGTCGACAAAGTCGTCAATATCGTCTATGTCGTCCATGTCGTCAATGTCGTCTATGTCGTCAATGTCGTCAATGACGTCAATGTCGTCAATGTCTTCAATTCTGTCAATGTTGTCAATGTCATACATGTTGTCTATGTCATCTATGTCGTCAACGTCGTCAATGTCTTCTATGTCGTCATTGTCGTTAATGTCGTCAATGTCGTCAATATCGTCTACGTCGTCTATGTAGTCAATGTCGTCAAAGTTGTCTATGTCGTCTAGTTCGTCAATGTCGTCAATGGCGTCTTTGTCGTCAATATCGTCAATGTTGTCAATGTCATCAAAGTCGTCAATATCGGTTTCGTCGTCTATGTCGTCAATGTCGTCAATATCGTCTATGTCGTCAATGTCGTCAATGTCGTCTATGTCGTCAATGTCGTCAATGTCGTCAATGTCGTCAAAGTCGTCAATATCGTCTATGTCGTCTATGACGTCACTGTCGTCAATGTCGTTAAAGTAGTCTATGTCGTCAATGTCGTCAACAACGTTAAAGTCGTCAATGTCTTAAATGCTGTCAATGTTGTCAATGTCATACATGTTGTCTATGTCATCTATGTTGTCAATGTCGTCAAAGTCGTAAATATCGTCTATGCCGTATATGTCGTCAATTTCGTCAAAGTCGTCTAAGTCGTCAAAGTCGTCAATGTCGTCTATGTCGTCTATGTCCTCTATGTCGTCAATGTCGTCAATTTCGTCAATGTCGTCAAAGGCGTCAAAATCGTCTGTGTGGTCTATGTAGTCAATGTCGTCAAAGACGTCTATGTCGTCTATGTCGTCTAGTTCGTCAATGTCGTCAATGGCGTCTTTGTCGTCAATATCGTCAAAGTCGTCAATATCGTTTATGTCGTCTATGTCGTCAATGTCGTCAATGTCGTCTATGTCGTCAATGTCGTCAATGTGGTCTATGTCGTCAATGTCGTCAATGTCGTCAAAGTCGTCAATTTGCTCTATGTTGTATATGTCGTCAATGTCGTCAATGTCGTCAAAGTAGTCTATGTCGTCAATGTCGGCGATGACGTCAATGTCGTCAATGTCTTCAATGCTATCAATGTAGTCAATGTCATACATGTTGTCTATGTCATCTATGTCGTCAATGTTGTCAAAGGCATCAATATCGTCTGTGTCGTCTATGTAGTCAATGTCGTCAAATACGTCTATTTCGTCAATGTCGTCTAGTTCGTCAATGTCGTCAATGGCGTCTTTGTCGTCAATATCGTCAAAGTCGTCAATTACGTTTATGTCGTCTATGTCGTCAATGTCGTCAATGTCGTCTATGTCGTCAATGTCGTCAATGTCGTGTATGTCGTCAATGTCGTCAATGTCGTCAATGTCGTCATAGTCGTCAATATGGTCTTTGTCGTCTATGTCGTCAATGTCGTCAATGTCGTCAAAGTAGTCTATGTCGTCAATGAAGGCGATAACGTCAATGTCGTCAATGTCTTCAATGCTGTCAATGTTGTCAATGTCATACTTGTTGTCTATGTCGTATATGCCATCAATGTCGTCAAAATCGTAAATATCGTCTATGTCGCCTATGTCGTCAATGTCGTCTATGTCGTCAATGTCGTCAAAGTCGTCTATGTCGTCAATGTTGTTAATGTCGTCAATGTCGTCAATGTCGTCAAAGTCGTAAATATCGTCTACATCTTCTATGTCATCAATGTCGTCTTTGTCGTCAATATCGTCAATGTCTATGTCGTCAAGGTCGTCAATGTCGTATATGTCGTCAATATCGTCAATGTCGTCAATGTCTTCAAACTCGTCAATATCGTCTATGTCGTCTATGTAGTCAATATCGTCAATATCGTCTATGCCGTCAATGTCGTCAATGTCGTCTATGTCGTCAATGTCGTCAATGCTGTCTATGTTGTTAATGTCATACATGTTGTCTATGTCTTCTACTTTGTCAATGTCATCAAATCGTAAATATCTTCTATATCGTCTATGTCGTTAATGTCGTCTATGTCGTCTATTTCGTCAATGTCATCATTGTCGTCTATGTCGTCAATGACGTCAATGTCGTCAATGTCGTTAAAAGTCGTCAAAGTCGTCAAAGTCGTCAATATCGTCGATGTCGTCTTTGTCGTCAATGTCGTCAATGTCGTCAAAGTCGTCTATGTCGTCAATATCGTCAATGTCGTCAATGTCCTCAAAGTCGTAAATATGGTCTACATCGTCTATGTCATCAATGTCGTCTGTGTCGTCAATGTCGTCAATATCGTCAAAGTCGTCAATATCGTCTATGTAATCTATGTCGTCAATGTCGTCCATGTCCTCAATGTCGTCAATGTCATCAATATCGTCAATGTCGTCAATGTCGTCAAAGTCGTCAATATCGTTTATGTTGTCAATGTCGTCTATGTCGTCTATGTCGTCTATGTCGTCAATGTCGTCTATGTCGTCAATGTCGTCAATGTCGTCAATGTCGACAAAGTCGTCAATATTGTCTATGTCGTCCATGTCGTCAATGTTGTCTATGTCGTCTACTTTGCCTATGTCGTCAATGTCGTCTATGTCTTCAATGTCGTCAGTGTCGTTAATGTCATCAATGTCGTCAATGTCGTCAATTTCGTCTATGTCGTCTATGTCGTCAATGTCGGCTAGGTTACCAAAGTCGTCAATGTCGTCAATATCGTCTATGTCGTCTGTCATCTAAGTCTTCAATGTCGTCAAAGTCGTCTATGTCGTCAATGTCGTCAATGACGTCAATGTCGTTAATGTCTTCAACGCTGTCATTGTTGTCAATGTCATACATGTTGTCTATGTCATCTATGTCGTCAAAGTCGTTAATATCGTCTATGTCGTCAATGTCGACAATGTCGTCAATGTCGTCTATGTCGTCAGTGTCGTCAATGTCGTCACCGTCGTCAATATCGTCTATGTCGTCTGTGTCGTCAATGTCGACAAAGTAATCTATGTCATGAATGTCGTCAATGACGTCAATGTCGTCTATGTCGTCAATGTCGTCAATGACGTCAATGTCGTCAATGTCTTCTATTCTGTCAATGTTGTCAATGTCATACATGTTGTCTATGTCATCTATGTCGTCAACGTCGTCTATGTCTTCTATGTCGTCATTGTCGTCAATGTCGTCAATATCGTCTATGTCGTCTATGTAGTCAATGTCGTCAAAGATGTCTATGTCGTCTAGTTTGTCAATGTCGTCAATGGCGTCTTTGTCGTCAATATTGTCAATGTTGTCAATGTCGTCAAAGTCGTCAATATCGGTTACGTCGTCTATGTCGTCAATGTCGTCAATATCGTCTATGTCGTCAATGTCGTCAATGTCGTCTATGTCGTCAATGTCGTCAATGTCGTCAATGTCGTCAAAGTCGTCAATATCGTCTATGTCGTCTATGTCGTCACTGTCGTCAATGTCGTTAAAATAGTCTATGTCGTCAATGTCGTCAACAACGTCAATGTCGTCAATGTCTTCAATGCTGTCAATGTTGTCAATGTCATACATGTTGTCTATGTTATCTATGTCGTCAATGTCGTCGTAGTCGTAAATATCGTCTACATCTTCTATGTGATCAATGTCGTCAGTGTCGTCAATGTCGTCAATGTCGTCAATGTCGTCAAAGTCGTCAATATCGACTATGTCTTCTATGTCGACAATGTCGTCAATGTCGTCTATGTCGTCAAGATCGTCAATGTCGTCTATGTCGTCAATGTCGTAAATGTCGTCAAAGTAGTCTATGTCGTCAATGTCGGCAATGACGTCAATGTCATCAATGTCTTCATTGCTGTCAATGTTGTCAATGTCATACATGTTGTCTATGTCATCTATGTCGTCAATGTCGTGAAAGTCGTAAATATCGTCTACGTAGTCTATGTCGTCAATGTCGTCTATGTCGTCTATGTCGTAAAAGTCGTCAATGTCGTCTATGTCGTCAATGTCGTCAATGTCGTCAATTTCGTCAATATCGTCTATGTCGTCTATGTCGTCAATGTCGTCATTGTCGTCTATGTCGTCAATGTCGTCAATGTCGTCTATGCCGTCAATGTCGTCAATGTCGTGTATGTCGTCAATGTCGTCAATGCTGTTGATGTTGTCAATGTCATACATGTTGTCTATGTCATCTACCTTGTCAATGTCGTCAAAGTAGTAAATATCGTCTATGTCGTCTATGTCGTCAATGTCGTCTATGTCGTCTATGTCGTCAATGTCGTCAATGTCGTCATTGTCGTCTATATCGTCCATGTCGTCAATGTCGTCAAAGTCGTCTATGTCGTCAATAACATCAATGTCGTCAATGTCGTCAAAGTCGTAAATATGGTCTACATCGTCTATGTCATCAATGTCATCTGTGTCGTCAATGTCGTCAATTTCGTCAAAGTCGTCAATATCGTCTATGTCGTCTATGTCGTCAATGTCGTCAATGTCGTCAATGTCTTCAATATCGTCAATGTCGTCAATGTCGTCAAAGTCGTCAATATCGTCTATGTCCTCATTGTCGTCTATGTCGTCTATGTCGTCAAAATCGTCTATGTCGTCAATGTCATCAATGTCGTCAATGTCGTCTATATCGTCAATGTCGTTAATGTCATCAATGTCGTCAATATCGTCTATGCCGTCTATGTCATCAATGTCCTCTATGTCGTCAATGTCGTCAATGTCGTCAATATCGTCTATGTCGTCTATGTCGTCAATGTTGTCTATGTCGTCAATGTCGTTAATGTTGTCAATGTCGTCAATATCGTCTATGTCGTCTATGTCGTCAATGTCGTCCATGTCGTCAATGTCGTCAATGTCGTCAATGTCGTCCATGTCGTCAATGTCGTTAATGTCGTCAATGTCGTCAATATCGTCTATGTCGGCTATGTCGTACATGTCGTCTATGTCGTCAATGTCGTCAATGTCGTCTATGTCGTTAATATCGTCAATGTCGTTAAAGTCGTCAATATCGTCTATGTCGTCTATGTCGTGAGTGTCGTCAATATCGTCTATGTCGTCAATGTCGTCAATGTCATCTATGTCGTCAATGTCGTCAATGTCTTCAATGCTGTCATTGTTGTCAATGTCATACATGTTGTCTATGTCGTCAATATCGTCTATGTCGTCCATGTCGTCAATGTCGTCAATGTCGTCAATGTCTTCTATGTCGTCAATGTCGTTAATGTCGTCAATGTCGTCAATATCGTCTATGTCGTCTATGTCGTCTATGTCGTCTATGTCGTCAATATCGTCAACATCACCAATATCGTCAATGTCGTCAATGTCGTCAAAGTCGTCAAAGTCGTCAATATCGGTTGTGTCGTCAATGTCGTCTATGTCGTCAATGTCGTCAATGTCGTCAATGTCGTCAATGTCGTCAAAGTCGTCAATATGGTCAATGTCGTCTATGTCGTCAATGTCGTAAATGTCGTCAAAGTAGTCTAAGTCGTCAATGTCGGCAATGACGTCAATGTCATCAATGTCTTCATTGCTGTCAATGTTGTCAATGTCATACATGTTGTCTATGTCATCTATGTCGTCAATGTCGTCAAAGTCGTAAATATCGTCTACGTCGTCTATGTTGTCAATGTCGTCTATATCGTCTATGTCGTCAAAGTCGTCAATGTCGTCTATGCCGTCAATGTCGTCAATGTCGTCAAATTGGTCAATATCGTCTATGTCGTCTATGTCGTCAATGTCGTCAATGTCGTCTATGTCGTCAATGTCGTCAATGTCGTCTATGCCGTCAATGTCGTCAATGTCGTCTATGTCGTCAATGTCGTCAATGCTGTCGATGTTGTCAATGTCATACATGTTGTCTATGCCATCTACCTTGTCAATGTCGTCAAAGTAGTAAATATCGTCTATGTCGTCTATGTCGTCAATGTCGTCTATGTCGTCTATGTCGTCAATGTCGTCAATGTCGTCATTGTCGTCTATATCGTCCATGTCGTCAATGTCGTCAAAGTCGTCAAAGTCTTCAATATCGTCTATGTCGTCTAAGTCGTCAATGTCGTCAAAGTCGTCTATGTCGTCAATATCATCAATGTCGTCAATGTCGTCAAAGTCGTAAATATGGTCTACATCGTCTATGTCATCAATGTCGTCTGTGTCGTCAATGTCGTCAATTTCGTCAAAGTCGTCAATATCGTCTATGTCGTCTATGTCGTCAGTGTCGTCAATGTCGTCAATGTCATCAATATCGTCAATGTCGTCAATGTCATCAAAGTCGTCAATATCGTCTATGTCTTCATTGTCGTCTTTGTCGTCTATGTCGTCAAAATCGTCTATGTCGTCAATGTCATCAATGTTGTCAATGTCGTCTATGTCGTCAATGTCGTTAATGTCATCAATGTCTTCAATATCGTCTATGCCGTCTATGTCATCAATGTCCTCTATGTCGTCAATGTCGTCAATGTCGTCAATATCGTCTATGTCGTCTATGTCGTCAATGTCGTCTATGTCGTCAATGTCGTTAATGTTGTCAATGTCGTCAATATCGTCTATGTCGTCTATGTCGTCAATGTCGTCCATGTCGTCTATGTCGTCAATGTCGTCAATGTCGTCTATGTCGTCAATGTCGTTAATGTCGTCAATGTCGTCAATATCGTCTATGTCGTCTATGTCGTACATGTCGTCTAAGTCGTCAATGTCGTCAATGTCGTCTATGTCGTCAATATCGTCAATGTCGTCAAAGTCGTCAATATCGTCTATGTCGTCTATGTCGTCAATGTCGTCAATGTCGTCTATGTCGTCAATGTCGTCAATGTCATCTATGTCGTCAATTTCGTCAATGTCGTCAATGCTTTCAATGCTGTCATTGTTGTCAATGTCATACATGTTGTCTATGTCATCTATGTCGTCAATGTCGTCAATATCGTCAATGTCGTCAATGTCGTCAATGTCGTCAACGTCGTCAAAGTCGTCAATATCGTCTATGTCGTCAATGTCGTCTATGTCGTCTATGTCGTCAATATCGACAATGTCGCCAATATCGTCAATGTCGTCAAAGTCGTCAAAGTCGTCAATATCGGTTGTGTCGTCAATGTCGTCAATGTCGTCTATGTCGTCAATGTCGTCAATGTCGTCAATGTCGTCAAAGACGTCAATATGTTCAATGTCGTCTATGTCGTCAATGTCGTAAATGTCGTCAAAGTAGTCTATGTCGTCAATGTCGGCAATGACGTCAATGTCATCAATGTCTTCATTGCTGTCAATGTCATACATGTTGTCTATGTCATCTATGTGTTCAATGTCGTCAAAGTCGTAAATATCGTCTACGTCAACTCTGTCGTCAATGTCGTCTATGTCGTCTATGTCGTCAAAGTCGTCAATGTCGTCTATGTCGTCAATGTCGTCAATGTCGTCAAATTCGTCAATATCGTCTATGTCGTCTATGTCGTCAATGTCGTCAATGTCGTCTATGTCTTCAATGTCGTCAATGTCGTTTATGCCGTCAATGTCGTCAATGTCGTTTATGTCGTCAATGTCGTCAATGCTGTCGATGTTGTCAATGTCATACATGTTGTCTATGTCATCTACCTTTTCAATGTCGTCAAAGTAGTAAATATCGTCTATGTCGGCTACGTCGTCAATGTCGTCTATGTCGTCTATGTCGTCAATGTCGTCAATGTCGTCATTGTCGTCTATATCGTCCATGTCGTCAATGTCGTCAAAGTCGTCAAAGTCGTCCATATCGTCTATGTCGTCTAAGTCGTCAATGTCGTCAATATCGTCAAAGTCGTCTATGTCGTCAAAGTCGTAAATATGGTCTACATCGTGTATGTCATCAATGTCGTCTGTGTCGTCAATGTCGTCAATTTCGTCAAAGTCGTCAATATCGTTTATTTCGTCTATGTCGTCAATGTCGTCAATGTCGTCAATGTCATCAATATCGTTAATGTCGTCAATGTCGTCAAAGTCGTCAATATCGTCTATGTCTTCATAGTCGTCTATGTCGTCTATGTCGTCAAAATCGTCTTTGTCGTCAATGTCATCAATGTCGTCAATGTCGTCTATGTCGTCAATGTCGTTAATGTCATCAATGTCGTCGATATCGTCTATGCCGTCTATGTCATCAATGTCCTCTATGTCGTCAATGTCGTCAATGTCGTCAATATCATCTATGTCGTCTATGTCGTCAATGTCGTCTATGTCGTCAATGTCGTTAATGTTGTCAATGTCGTCAATATCGTCTATGTCGTCTATGTCGTCATTGTCGTCCATGTCTTCAATGTCGTCAATGTCGTCAATGTCGTCTATGTCATCAATGTCGTTAATGTCGTCAATGTCGTCAATATCGTCTATGTCGTCTATGTCGTACATGTCGTCTATGTCGTCAATGTCGTCAATGTCGTCTATGTCGTCAATATCGTCAATGTCGTCAAAGTCGTCAATATCGTCTATGTCGTCTATGTCGTCAATGTCGTCAATGTCGTCTATGTCGTCAATGTCGTCAATGTCATCTATGTCGTCAATTTCGTCAATGTCGTCAATGTCTTCAATGCTGTCATTGTTGTCAATGTCATACGTGTTGTCTATGTCATCTATGTCGTCAATGTCGTTAATATCGTCAATGTCGTCAATGTCGTCAATGTCGTCAACGTCGTCAAAGTCGTCAATATCGTCTATGTCGTCAATGTCGTCTATGTCGTCTATGTCGTCTATGTCGTCAATATCGTCAATGTCGCCAATGTCGTCTATGTCGTCAATGTCGTCAATGTCATCAATAACTTCAATGTCGTCAATGTCGTCAAAGTCATCAATATCGTCTATGTCGTCAATGTCGTCTATGTCGTCTATGTCGTCTATGCCGTCAATATCGTCTATGTCGTCAATGTCATCAATGTCGTCAATGTCGTCTACGACGTCAATGTCGTTAATGTCATCAATGTCGTCAATATCGTCTATGCCGTCTATGTCGTCAATGTCGTCAAAGTCGAAATTATCGCCTATGTCGTGTATGTCGTCAATGTCGTCTATGTCATCACTGTCTATGTCGTCAATGTCGTCAATGTCGTCAATGTCGTCAATGTCTACAAAGTCGTCAATATCGTCTATGTCGTCCATGTCGTCAATGTTGTCTATGTCGTCCATTTTGCCTATGTCGTCAATGTCGTGTATGTCTTCAATGTCGTCAGTGTCGTTAATGTCATCAATGTCGTCAATGTCGTCAATTTCGTCTATGTCGTCTATGTCGTCAATGTCGGCTAGGTTGTCAATGCCGTCAATGTCGTCAATATCGCCTATGTCGTCTATGTCGTCAAAGTCGTCAATGTCGTCAAAGTCGTCTATGTCGTCAATGTTGTCAATGACCTCAATGTCGTCAATGTCTTCAATGCTGTCATTGTTGTCAATGTCATACATGTTGTCTTTGTAATCTATGTCGTCAATGTCATCAAAGTCGTAAATATCGTCTATGTCGTCAATGTAGTCAATGTCGTCTATGTCGTCAGTGTCGTCAATGTCGTCACTGTCGTCAAAGTCGTCAATATCGTCTATGTCATCTGTGTCGTCAATGTCGTCAATGTCGTCAATGTCGACAAAGTCGTCAATATCGTCTATGTCGTCCATCTCGTCAATGTTGTCTATGTCGTTTACTTTGCCTATGTCGTCAATGTCGTCTATGTGTCGTTAATGTCATAAATGTCGTCAATGACGTCAATGTCGCCAATGTCTTCAATACTGTCAATGTCTTCTATGCTGTCAATGTTGTCAATGTCATACATGTTGTCTGTCATCCATGTCGTCAATGTCGACAAAGTCGTAAATATCGTCTATGTCGTCTAAGTCGTCAATGTCGTCTGTGTCGGCAATATCGTCAATGTCGTCAATGTCGTCAATATCGTAAATGTGGTCAAGTCGTCAATATCGTCTATGTCTTCAATGTCGTCTATGTTGTCAATGTCGTTAATGTCGTCAATATCGTCAATGTCGTCTATGTCGTCAATGTCGTCAATGTCGTCAAAGTCGACAAAGTCGTCAATATAGTCTATGTCGTCCATCTCGTCAATGTTGTCTATGTCGTTTACTTTGCCTATGTCGTCAATGTCGTCTATGTGTCGTTAATGTCATCAATGTCGTCAATGTCGTCAATTTCGTCTATGTCGACTATGTCGTCAATGTCAGCTAGGTTTTCAATGTCGTCAATGTCGTCAATGTCGTCAATATCGTCTATGTCGTCTATGTCGTCAAAGTCGTCAATGTCGTCAAAGTCGTCTATGTCGACAATGTCGTCAATGACGACAATGTCGGCAATGTCTTCAATGCTGTCATTGTTGTCAATGTCATACTTGTTTTCTATGTCATCTATGTCGTCAATGTCGTCAAAGTCGTAAATATCGTCTATGTCGTCAATGTCGACAATGTCGTGTATGTCGTCAGTGTCGCCAATGTCGTCACTATCGTCAAAGTCGTCAATATCGTATATGTCGTCTGTGTCGTCAATGTCGACAGAGTCATCTATGTCATCAATGTAGTCAATGACGTCAATGTCGTCAAAGTCTTCAATACTGTCAATGTCTTCAATGCTGTCAATGTTGTCAATATCAAACATGTTGTCAATGTCATCAATGCTGTGAATGTTGTCAATGTCATACATGTTGTCTATGTCATCTATGTCGTCAATGTCGTCAATATCGTCAATGTCGTCAATGTCGTCAAAGTCGTCAATATCGTTTAAGTCGTCTATGTCATCAATGTCGTCAATGTCGTCTATTTCGTCAATGTCGTCAATGTCGTCAATGTCGTCAAAGTCATCAATAAGGTCTATGTCGTCAATGTCGTCAATGTCGTCAAAGTAATCTATGTCGTCAATGTCGGCGATGACGTCAATGTCGTCAATGTCTTCAATTCTGTCAATGTTGTCAATGTCATACATGTTGTCAATGTCATCTATGTCATCAATATCGTCAAAGTCGTAAATATCGTCTATGCCGATTATGTCGTCAATGGCGTCAAAGTCGTCAATATCTTCTATGTCGTCTATGTCGTCAACGTCGTCAATTTCGTCAATGTCGTCAAAGGCGTCAATATCGTCTATATCGTCTATGTAGTCAATGTCGTCAAAGACGTCTATGTCATCTAGTTCGTCAATGTCTTCAATGGCGTCTTTGTCATCAATATCGTCTATGTCGTCAAAGTCGTCAATATCGGTTATGTCTTCTATGTCGTCAATGTCGTCAATGTCGTCAATGTCGTCTATGTCGTCAATGTCGTCAATGTCGTCTATGTCGTCAATGTCGTCAATGTCGTCAATGTCGTCAAAGTCGTCAATATCGTCTATGTCGTCTATGTCGTCAATGTAGTCAATGTCGTCAAAGTACTCCATGTCGTCAATGACGTCAATGACGTCAATGTCGTCAATGTTGGCTAGGTTATCATTGTCGTCAAAGTCGTCAATATCGTCAATGACGTCTATGTCGTCAATGTCGTCAATGTTGTCAAAGTCGTTTATGTCGTCAATGTCGTCAATTACGTGAAATTTGTCAATGTCTTCAATGCTGTGAATGTTGTCAATGTCATACATGTTGTCTATGACGTCAATGTCGTCAATATCGTCAATGTCGTCTATGTCGTCAATGTCGTCAATGTCGTCAATGTCGACAAAGTCGTCAATATCGTCTATGTCGTCCATGTCGTCAATGTTGTCTATGTCGTTTACTTTGCCTATGTCGTCAATGTCGTCTATGTGTCGTTAATGTCGTCAATGTCGTCAATGTCTTCAATGCTGTCATTGTTGTCAATGTCATACATGTTGTCTATGTCATCTATGTCGTCAATGTCGTTAATATCGTCAATGTCGTCAATGTCGTCAATGTCGTCAACGTCGTCAAAGTCGTCAATATCGTCTATGTCGTCAATGTCGTCTATGTCGTCTATGTCGTCTATGTCGTCAATATCGTCAATGTCGCCAATGTCGTCTATGTCGTCAATGTCGTCAATGTCATCAATAACTTCAATGTCGTCAATGTCGTCAAAGACATCAATATCGTCTATGTCGTCAATGTCGTCTATGTCGTCTATGTCGTCTATGCCGTCAATATCGTCTATGTCGTCAATGTCATCAATGTCGTCAATGTCGTCTACGACGTCAATGTCGTTAATGTCATCAATGTCGTCAATATCGTCTATGCCGTCTATGTCGTCAATGTCGTCAAAGTCGAAATTATCGCCTATGTCGTGTATGTCGTCAATGTCGTCAATGTCGTCTATGTCGTCACTGTCTATGTCGTCAATGTCGTCAATGTCGTCAATGTCGTCAATGTCTACAAAGTCGTCAATATCGTCTATGTCGTCCATGTCGTCAATGTTGTCTATGTCGTCCATTTTGCCTATGTCGTCAATGTCGTGTATGTCTTCAATGTCGTCAGTGTCGTTAATGTCATCAATGTCGTCAATGTCGTCAATTTCGTCTATGTCGTCTATGTCGTCAATGTCGGCTAGGTTGTCAATGCCGTCAATGTCGTCAATATCGCCTATGTCGTCTATGTCGTCAAAGTCGTCAATGTCGTCAATGTCGTCTATGTCGTCAATGTTGTCAATGACCTCAATGTCGTCAATGTCTTCAATGCTGTCATTGTTGTCAATGTCATACATGTTGTCTTTGTCATCTATGTCGTCAATGTCATCAAAGTCGTAAATATCGTCTATGTCGTCAATGTAGTCAATGTCGTCTATGTCGTCAGTGTCGTCAATGTCGTCACTGTCGTCAAAGTCGTCAATATCGTCTATGTCATCTGTGTCGTCAATGTCGTCAATGTCGTCAATGTCGACAAAGTCGTCAATATCGTCTATGTCGTCCATCTCGTCAATGTTGTCTATGTCGTTTACTTTGCCTATGTCGTCAATGTCGTCTATGTGTCGTTAATGTCATAAATGTCGTCAATGACGTCAATGTCGCCAATGTCCTCAATACTGTCAATGTCTTCTATGCTGTCAATGTTGTCAATGTCATACATGTTGTCTGTCATCCATGTCGTCAATGTCGACAAAGTCGTAAATATCGTCAATGTCGTCTAAGTCGTCAATGTCGTCTGTGTCGGCAATATCGTCAATGTCGTCAATGTCGTCAATATCGTAAATGTGATCAAGTCGTCAATATCGTCTATGTCTTCAATGTCGTCTATGTTGTCAATGTCGTTAATGTCGTCAATATCGTCAATGTCGTCTATGTCGTCAATGTCGTCAATGTCGTCAATGTCGACAAAGTCGTCAATATAGTCTATGTCGTCCATCTCGTCAATGTTGTCTATGTCGTAAACTTTGCCTATGTCGTCAATGTCGTCTATGTGTCGTTAATGTCATCAATGTCGTCAATGTCGTCAATTTCGTCTATGTCGTCTATGTCGTCAATGTCAGCTAGGTTTTCAATGTCGTCAATGTCGTCAATGTCGTCAATATCGTCTATGTCGTCTATGTCGTCAAAGTCGTCAATGTCGTCAAAGTCGTCTATGTCGACAATGTCGTCAATGACGACAATGTCGGCAATGTCTTCAATGCTGTCATTGTTGTCAATGTCATACATGTTTTCTATGTCATCTATGTCGTCAATGTCGTCAAAGTCGTAAATATCGTCTATGTCGACAATGTCGTGTATGTCGTCAGTGTCGCCAATGTCGTCACTATCGTCAAAGTCGTCAATATCGTATATGTCGTCTGTGTCGTCAATGTCGACAAAGTCATCTATGTCATCAATGTAGTCAATGACGTCAATGTCGTCAAAGTCTTCAATACTGTCAATGTCTTCAATGCTGTCAGTGTTGTCAATATCAAACATGTTGTCAATGTCTTCAATGCTGTGAATGTTGTCAATGTCATACATGTTGTCTATGTCATCTATGTCGTCAATGTCGTCAATATCGTCAATGTCGTCAATGTCGTCAAAGTCGTCAATATCGTCTATGTCGTCAATGTCGTCTATGTCGTCTATGTCGTCTATGTCGTCAATATCGTCAATGTCGTCAATGTCTTCAAAGTCGTCAATATCGTCTATGTCGTCAATGTCGTCAATGTCGTCTATGCCGTCAATGTCGTCAATGTCGTCATGTCATCAATGTCTTCAATGCTGTCAATGTTGTCAATGTTATACATGTTGTCTGTGTCATCTATGTTGTCAATGTCGTCAAAGTCGTAAATATCGTCTATGTCGTATATGTTGTCAATATTGTCTATGTCGTCTATGTCATCAAAGTCGTCAATGTCGTCTATGTCGTCAATGTCGTCAATGTCGTCAAAGTCGTCAAAGTCGTCAATATCGTCTATGTCGTCTATGTCGTCAATGTCGTCAATATTGTCAAAGTCATCAATATCGTTTATGTCGTCTATGTCGTTAATGTCGTCAATTTCGTCAATGTCGTCAAATGCGTCAATATCGTCTGTGTCGTCTATGTAGTCAATGTCGTCAAAGACGTCTATGTCGTCTAGTTCGTCAATGTCGTCAATGGCGTCTTTGTCGTCAATATCGTCAATGTCGTCAAAGTCGTCAATATCGTTTAAGTCGTCTATGTCATCAGTGTCGTCAATGTCGTCTATTTCGTCAATGTCGTCAATGTCGTCAATGTCGTCAAAGTCATCAATAAGGTCTATGTCGTCAATGTCGTCAATGTCGTCAAAGTAATCTATGTCGTCAATGTCGGCGATGACGTCAATGTCGTCAATGTCTTCAATTCTGTCAATGTTGTCAATGTCATACATGTTGTCAATGTCATCTATGTCATCAATATCGTCAAAGTCGTAAATATCGTCTATGCCGATTATGTCGTCAATGGCGTCAAAGTCGTCAATATCTTCTATGTCGTCTATGTCGTCAACGTCGTCAATTTCGTCAATGTCGTCAAAGGCGTCAATATCGTCTATATCGTCTATGTAGTCAATGTCGTCAAAGACGTCTATGTCATCTAGTTCGTCAATGTCTTCAATGGCGTCTTTGTCATCAATATCGTCTATGTCGTCAAAGTCGTCAATATCGGTTATGTCTTCTATGTCGTCAATGTCGTCAATGTCGTCAATGTCGTCTATGTCGTCAATGTCGTCAATGTCGTCTATGTCGTCAATGTCGTCAATGTCGTCAATGTCGTCAAAGTCGTCAATATCGTCTATGTCGTCTATGTCGTCAATGTAGTCAATGTCGTCAAAGTCGTTTATGTATTCAATGTCGTCAATTACGTCAAATTTGTCAATGTCTTCAATGCTGTGAATGTTGTCAATGTCATACATGTTGTGTATGTCATCTATGACGTCAATGTCGTCAATATTGTCATTGTCGTCAAAGTCCTCAATATCGTCTATGTCGTCAATGTCGTCAATGTCGTCTATGCCATCAATGTCGTCAATGTCGTCTATGTCGTCAATGTCGTCAATGCTGTCGATGTTGTCAATGTCATACATGTTGTCTATGCCATCTACCTTGTCAATGTCGTCAAAGTAGTAAATATCGTCTATGTCGTCTATGTCGTCAATGTCGTCTATGTCGTCTATGTCGTCAATGTCGTCAATGTCGTCATTGTCGTCTATATCGTCCATGTCGTCAATGTCGTCAAAGTCGTCAAAGTCGTCAATATCGTCTATGTCGTCTAAGTCGTCAATGTCGTCAAAGTCGTCTATGTCGTCAATATCATCAACGTCGTCAATGTCGTCAAAGTCGTAAATATGGTCTAAATCGTCTATGTCATCAATGTCTTCTGTGTCGTCAATGTCGTCAATTTCGTCAAAGTCGTCAATATCGTCTATGTCGTCTATGTCGTCAGTGTCGTCAATGTCGTCAACGTCATCAATATCGTCAATGTCGTCAATGTCGTCAAAGTCGTCAATATCGTCTATGTCTTCATTGTCGTCTTTGTCGTCTATGTCGTCAAAATCGTCTATGTCGTCAATGTCATCAATGTCGTCAATGTCGTCTATGTCGTCAATGTCGTTAATGTCATCAATGTCGTGAATATCGTCTATGCCGTCTATGTCATCAATGTCCTCTATGTCGTCAATGTCGTCAATGTCGTCAATATCGTCTATGTCGTCTATGTCGTCAATGTCGTCTATGTCGTCAATGTCGTTAATGTTGTCAATGTCGTCAATATCGTCTATGTCGTCTATGTCGTCAATGTCGTCCATGTCGTCTATGTCGTCAATGTCGTCAATGTCGTCTATGTCGTCAATGTCGTTAATGTCGTCAATGTCGTCAATATCGTCTATGTCGTCTATGTCGTACATGTCGTCTATGTCGTCAATGTCGTCAATGTCGTCTATGTCGTCAATATCGTCAATGTCGTCAAAGTCGTCAATATCGTCTATGTCGTCTATGTCGTCAATGTCGTCAATGTCGTCTATGTCGTCAATGTCATCTATGTCGTCAATTTGGTCAATGTCGTCAATGTCTTCAATGCTGTCATTGTTGTCAATGTCATACATGTTGTCTATGTCATCTATGTCGTCAATGTCGTCAATATCGTCAATGTCGTCAATGTCGTCAATGTCGTCAACGTCGTCAAAGTCGTCATTATCGTCTATGTCGTCAATGTCGTCTATGTCGTCTATGTCGTCAATATCGACAATGTCGTCAATATCGTCAATGTCGTCAAAGTCGTCAAAGTCGTCAATATCGGTTGTGTCGTCAATGTCGTCAATGTCGTCTATGTCGTCAATGTCGTCAATGTCGTCAATGTCGTCAAAGACGTCAATATGTTCAATGTCGTCTATGTCCTCAATCTCGTAAATGTCGTCAAAGTAGTCTATGTCGTCAATGTCGGCAATGACGTCAATGTCATCAATGTCTTCATTGCTGTCAATGTTGTCAATGTCATACATGTTGTCTATGTCATCTATCGTCAATGTCGTCAATGTCGTCAATATCATCTATGTCGTCTATGTCGTCAATGTCGTCTATGTCGTCAATGTCGTTAATGTTGTCAATGTCGTCAATATCGTCTATGTCGTCTATGTCGTCAATGTCGTCCATGTCGTCAATGTCGTCAATGTCGTCAATGTCGTCTATGTCGTCAATGTCGTTAATGTCGTCAATGTCGTCAATATCGTCTTTGTCGTCTATGTCGTACATGTCGTCTATGTCGTCAATGTCGTCAATGTCGTCTATGTCGTCAATATCGTCAATGTCGTCAAAGTCGTCAATATCGTCTATGTCGTCTATGTCGTCAATGTCGTCAATGTCGTCTATGTCGTCAATGTCGTCAATGTCATCTATGTCGTCAATGTCGTCAATGTCGTCAGTGTCTTCAATGCTGTCATTGTTGTCAATGTCATACATGTTGTCTATGTCATCTATGTCGTCAATGTCGTTAATATCGTCAATGTCGTCAATGTCGTCAATGTCGTCAACGTCGTCAAAGTCGTCAATATCGTCTATGTCGTCAATGTCGTCTACGTCGTCTATGTCGTCAATGTCGTCTATGTCGTCTATGTCGTCAAAGTCGTCAATGTCGTCTATGTCGTCAATGTCGTCAATGTCGTCAAATTCGTCAATATCGTCTATGTCGTCTATGTCGTCAATGTCGTCAATGTCGTCTATGTCTTCAAAGTCGTCAATGTCGTCTATGCCGTCAATGTCGTCAATGTCGTCTATGTCGTCAATGTCGTTAATGTCATCAATGTCGTCGATATCGTCTATGCCGTCTATGTCATCAATGTCCTCTATGTCGTCAACGTCGTCAATGTCGTCAATATCATCTATGTCGTCTATGTCGTCAATGTCGTCTATGTCGTCAATGTCGTTAATGTTGTCAATGTCGTCAATATCGTCTATGTCGTCTATGTCGTCAATGTCGTCCATGTCGTCAATGTCGTCAATGTCGTCAAAGTCGTCAATATCGTCAATGTCGTCAAAGTCGTCAATATCGTCTATGTCGTCTATGTCGTCAATGTCGTCAATGTCGTCTATGTCGTCAATGTCGTCAATGTCATCTATGTCGTCAATGTCGTCAATGTCGTCAATGTCTTCAATGCTGTCATTGTTGTCAATGTCATACATGTTGTCTATGTCATCTATGTCGTCAATGTCGTTAATATCGTCAATGTCGTCAATGTCGTCAATGTCGTCAACGTCGTCAAAGTCGTCAATATCGTCTATGTCGTCAATGTCGTCTATGTCGTCCATGTCGTCAATGTCGTCAATATCGTCAATGTCGCCAATGTCGTCTATGTCGTCAATGTCGTCAATGTCATCAATAACTTCAATGTCGTCAATGTCGTCAAAGTCATCAATATCGTCTATGTCGTCAATGTCGTCTATGTCGTCTATGTCGTCTATGCCGTCAATATCGTCTATGTCGTCAATGTCATCAATGTCGTCAATGTCGTCTATGACGTCAATGTCGTTAATGTCATCAATGTCGTCAATATCGTCTATGCCGTCTATGTCGTCAATGTCGTCAAAGTCGAAATTATCGCCTATGTCGTGTATGTCGTCAATGTCGTCAATGTCGTCTATGTCGTCACTGTCTATGTCGTCAATGTCGTCAATGTCGTCAATGTCGTCAATGTCTACAAAGTCGTCAATATCGTCTATGTCGTCAATGTCGTCTATGTCGTCTATGTCGTCTATGTCGTCAATATCGTCAATGTCGTCAATGTCGTCAATGTCGTCAATGTCGTCTATGTCGTCAATGTCGTCAATGTCGTCAATTTCGTCAATGTCGTCAAAGTCGCCAATATCATCTATGTCGTCTATGTCGTCAATGTCGTCAATGACGTCAATGTCGTCAATGACGTGAATGTCGTCAATGTCTTCAATGCTGTCAATGTTGTCAATGTCATACATATTGTCTATGTCATCTATGTCGTCAACGTCGTCAATGTCGTCTATGTCGTCAATGTCGTCAGTGTCGTCAATATCGTCTATGTCGTCTATGTACTCAATGTCGTAAAAGACGTCTATGTCGTGTAGTTCGTTAATGTCGTCAATGGCGTCTTTGTCGTCAATATCGTCAATGTCGTCAAAGTCGTAAATATCGTCTATGTCGTCTATCTCATCAATGTCGTCAATGTCGTCTATGTCGCCAATGTCGTCTATGTCGTCAAAATCGTCAATGTCGTCAAAGTCGTCAAAGTCGTAAATATCGTCTACGTCTTCTACGTCATCAATGTCGTCTGTGTCGTCAATGTCTTCAATGTCGTCAAAGTCGTCAATATCATCTATGTCGTCTATGTCGTCAATGTCGTCTATGTCGTCAAGGTCGTCAATGTCATCTATGTCGTTAATATCGTCAATGTCGTCAATGTCGTCAATGTCTTCAAAGTCGTCAATATCGTCTATGTCGTCAATGTCGTCAACATCGTCTATGCTGTCAATGTCGTCAATGTCGTGAATGTCGTCAAAGTCGTAAATATCGTCTACGTCTTGTATGTCATCAATGTCGTCTGTGTCGTCAATGACGTCAATGTCGTCAAAGTCGTCAATATCATCTATGTCGTCTATGTCGTCAATGTCGACTATGTCTTCAAGGTCGTCAATGTCGTCTATGTCGTCAATATCGTCAATGTCGTCAATGTCGTCAATGTCTTCAAAGTCTTCAATATCGTCTATGTCGTCAATGTCGTCAATGTCGTCTATGCCATCAATGACGTCAATGTCGTCTATGTCGTCAATGTCTTCAATGCTGTCAATGTTGTCAATGTCATACATGATGTCTATGTCATCTATGTTGTCAATGTCGTCAAAGTCGTAAATATCGTCTATGTCGTCAATATCGTCTATGTCGTCTATGTCGTCAAAGTCGTCAATGTCGTCTATGTCGTCAATGTCGTCAAAGTCGTCAAAGTCGTTAATTACGTCTATGTCGTCTATGTAGTCAATGTCGTCAAAGACGTCTATGTGGTCTAGTTCGTCAATGTCGTCAATGGTGTCTTTGGCGTCAATATCGTCAATGTCGTCAAAGTCGTCAATAGCGTTTATTTCGTCTATATCGTCAATGTAGTCAATGTCGTCTATGTCGTCAATGTCGTCAATGTCGTCAATGTCGTCAAAGTCGTCAATATGGTCTATGTCGTCTATGTCGTCAATGTCGTCAATGTCGTCAAAGTAGTCTATGTCGTCAATGTCGGCAATGACGTCAATGTCGTCAATGTCTTCAATGCTGTCAATGGTGTTAATGTCATACATGCTGTCCATATCATCTATGTCGTCAAAGTCGTCTATGTCGTCAATGTTGTCAATGTCGTCAATGTCGACAATGTCGTCAAGGTCGTCAAAGTCGTAAATATCGTCTACATCTTCTATGTCATCAATGTCGTATGTGTCGTCAAAATCGTCAATGTCGCCCATGTCGTCAAGGTCGTCAATATTGTCTATGTCGTCAATATCGTCAATGTCGTCAATGTCGTCAATGTCTTCAAAGTCGTCAATATCGTCTATGTCGTCTATGTCGCCTATGTCGTCAATGTCTTCAATGTCGTCTATGCCGTCAATGTCGTCAATGTCGTCTATGTCGTATATGTCGTCTATGTCGTCAATATCGTCAATGTCGTCAATGTCGTCAATGTCGTCTATGTCGTCAATGTCGTCAATGTCGTCAATTTCGTCAATGTCGTCAAAGTCGCCAATAACATCTATGTCGTCTATGTCGTCAATGTCGTGAATGACGTCAATGTCGTCAATGACGTCAATGTCGTCAATGTCTTCAATGCTGTCAATGTTGTAAATGTCATACATGTTGTCTATGTCATCTATGATGTCAACGTCCTCAATGTCGTCTACTTCGTCAATGTCGTTAATGTCGTCAATGTCGTCAATATCGTCTATTTCGTCTATGTAGTCAATGTCTTCAAAGACGTCTATGTCGTCTAGTTCGTCAGTGTCGTTATTGGCGTCTATGTCGTCAATATCGTCAATGTCGTCTATTCGTCAATGTCGTCAATTTCGTCAATGTCGTCAAAGTCGTCAAAGACGTCAATATCGTCTATGTCGTCTATGTCGTCAATGTCGTCAAAGTCGTCAATATCTTCTATGTCGTCTATGTCGTCAATGTCGTCAATTTCGTCAATGTCGTCAAAGGCGTCAATATCGTCAATGTCGTCAATGTCGTCAATGTCTTCAAAGTCGTCAATATTGTCTATGTCGTCAATGTCGTCAATGTCGTCTATGCCGTCAATGTCGTCAATGTCGTCATGTCGTCCATGTCTTCAATGCTGTATATGCTGTCAATGTTATACATGTTGTCTGTGTCATCTATGTTGTCAATGTCGTCAAAGTCGTAAATATCGTCTATGTCGTATATGTCGTCAATATCGTCAAAGTCGTCTATGTCGTCAAAGTCGTCAATGTCGTCTACGTCGTCAATGTCGTCAATGTCGTCAAAGTCGTCAAAGTCGTCAATTTCGTCTATGTCGTCTATGTCGTCAATGTCGTCGATATCGTCAAAGTCATCAATATCGACTATGTCGTCTATGTCGTCAATGTCGTCAATTTCGTCAATATCGTCAAAGGCGTCAATATCGTCTGTGACGTCTATGTATTCAATGTCGTCAAAGACGTCTATGTCGTCTAGTTCGTTAATGTCGTCAATGGCGTCTTTGTCGTCAATATCGTCAATGTCGTCAAAGTCGTCAATGTCTTCAAAGTCGTCAATATCGTCAATGTCATCAATGTCGTCAATGTCGTCAATGTCGTCAAAGTCGTAAATATCGTCTACGTCTTCTATGTCATCAATGTCGTCTGTGTCGTCAATGTCTTCAATGTCGTCAAAGTCGTCAATATCATCTATGTCGTCTATGTCGTCAATGTCGTCTATGTCGTCAAGGTCGTCAATGTCGTCTATGTCGTCAATGTCGTCAACGTCGTCTATGCCGTCAATGTCGTCAATGTCGTCTATGTCGTCAATGTCTTCAATGCTGTCAATGTTGTCAATGTCATACATGATGTCTTTGTCATCTATGTTGTCAATGTCGTCAAAGTCGTAAATATCGTCTATGTCGTCTATGTCTTCAATATCGTCTATGTCATCTATGTCGTCAAAGTTGTCAATGTCGTCTATGTCGTCAATGTCGTCAAAGTCGTCAAAGTCGTCATTTACGTCTATGTCGTCTATGTAGTCAACGTCGTCAAAGACGTCTATGTCGTCTAGTTCGTCAATGTCGTCAATGGCGTCTTTGTCGTCAATATCGTCAAAGTCGTCTATATCGTTTATTTCGTCTATATCGTCAATGTAGTCAATGTCGTCTATGTTGTCAATGTCGTGAATGTCGTCAATGTCGTCAAAGTCGTCAATATGGTCTATGTCGTCTATGTCGTCTATGTCGTCAATGTCGTCAATTTCGTCAATGTCGTCAAAGGCGTCAATATTGTCTGTGTCGTCTATGTAGTAAATGTCGTCAAAGACGTCTATGTCGTCAAAGACGTCTATGTCGTCTAGTTCATCAATGTCGTCAATAGTGTCTTTGTCGTCAATATCGTCAATGTCGTCAAAGTCGTCAATGTCTTCAAAGTCGTCAATATCGTCAATGTCGTCAATGTCGTCAATGTCGTCAAAGTCGTAAATATCGTCTACGTCTTCTATGTCATCAATGTCGTCTGTGTCGTCAATGTCGTCAATGTGGTCAAAGTCGTCAATATCATCTATGTCGTCTATGTCGTCAATGTCGTCTATGTCGTCAAGGTCGTCAATGTCGAATATGTCGTCAATGTCGTCAATGTCGTCAAAGTCGTAAATATCGTCTACATCTTCTATGTCATCAATGTCGTCTGTGTCGTCAATGTCGTCAATGTCGCCTATGTCGCCAAGGTCGTCAATGTCGTCCATTGCGTCATTATCGTCAATGACGTCAATGTCGTCAATGTCTTCAAAGTCGTCAATATCGTCTATGTCGTCTATGTCGTCAATGTCGTCAATGTCGTCTATGCCGTCAATGTCGTCAATGTCGTCAAAGTCGTCAAAGTCGTCAAAGACGTCAAAATCGTCAATGTCGTCAAAGTCGTCAATATCGTCAATGTTGTCTATGTCGTCAATGTCGTCAATGTCGTCAAAGTCGTCAAAGACGTCAAAATCGTCTATGTCGTCAATGTCGTCAAAGTCGTCAATATTTTCTATGTCGTCTATGTCGTCTATCTCGTCAATGTCGTCAACGTCGTCTATGCCGTCAATGTCATCAATGTCGTCTATGTCGTCAATGTCTTCAATGCTGTCAATGTTGCCAATGTTATACATGTTTTCTGTGTCATCTATGTTGTCAATGTTGTCAAAGTCGTAAATATCGTCTATGTCTTATATGTCGTCAATATCGTCTAAGTCGTCTATGTCGTCAATGTCGTTAATGTCGTCTATGTCGTCAATGACGTCAATGTCGTCAAAGTCGTCCAAGTCGTCAATATCGTCTATGTCGTCTATGTCGTCAATGTCGTCAATATCGTCAAAGTCATCAATATCGTCTATGTTGTCTATGTCGTCAATGTCGTCAATTTCGTCAATGTCGTCAAATGCGTCAATATCGTCTGTGTCGTCTATGTAGTCAATGTCGTCAAAGACGTCTATGTCGTCTAGTTCGTCAATGTCATCAATGGCGTCTTTGTCGTCAATATCGTCAATGTTGTCAAAGTCGTCAATATCGTTTAAGTCGCCTATGTCGTCAATGTCGTCTATTTCGTCAATGTCGTCAATGTCGTCAATGTCGTCAAAGTCGTCAATCAGGTCTATGTCGTCTATGTCGTCAATGTCGTCAATGTCGTCAAAGTAGTCTATGTCGTCAATGTCGGCGATGACGTCAATGTCGTCAATGTCTTCAATTCTGTCAATGTTGTCAATGTCATACATGTTGTCAACGTCATCTATGTCATCAATATCGTCAAAGTCGTAAATATCGTCTATGTCGATTATGTCGTCAATGTCGTCAAAGTCGTCAATATCTTCTATGTCGTCTATGTCGTCAACGTCGTCAATTTCGTCAATGTCGTCAAAGGCGTCAATATCGTGTATATCGTCTATGTAGTCAATGTCGTCAAAGACGTCTATGTCGTGTAGTCCGTCAATGTCTTCAATGGCGTCTTTGTCGTCAATATCGTCAATGTCGTCAAAGTCGTCAATATCGGTTATGTCGTCTATGTCGTCAATATCGTCAATGTCGTCTATGTCGTCAATGTCATCAATGTCGTCTATGTCGTCAATGTCGTCAATGTCGTCAATGGCGTCTTTGCTGTCAATATCGTCAATGTCGTCAAAGTCGTCAATATCGGTTATGTCTTCTAGTCGTCAATGTCGTCAATGTCGTCAAAGTCGTCAATATGGTCTATGTCGTCTATGTCGTCTATGTCGTCAATGTCGTCAATTTCGTCAATGTCGTCAAAGGCGTCAATATCGTCTGTGTCGTCAAGGTAGTAAATGTCGTCAAAGACGTCCATGTCGTCTAGTTCGTCAATGTCGTCAATGGTGTCTTTGTCGTCAATATCGTCAATGTCGTCAAAGTCGTCAATGTCTTCAAAGTCGTCAATATTGTCAATGTCGTCAATGTCGTAAAAGTCGTAAATATCGTCTACATCTTCTATGTCATCAATGTCGTCTGTGTCGTCAATGTCGTCAATGTCACCTATGTCGTCAAGGTCGTCAATGTCGTCCATGTCGTCATTATCGTCAATGTCGTCAATGTCGTCAATGTCTTCAAAGTCGTCAATATCGTCTATGTCGTCTATGTCGTCAATGTCGTCTATGTCGTCTATGTCGTCTATGTCGTCAATATCGTCAATGTCGTTAATGTCGTCAATGTCGTCAACGTCGTCTATGCCGTCAGTGTCGTCAATGTCGTCTATGTCGTCAATGTCTTCAATGCTGTCAATGTTGTCAATGTCATACATGATGTCTATGTCATCTATGTTGTCAATGTCGTCAAAGTCGTAAATATCGTCTATGTCGTCTATGTCGTCAATATCGTCTAAGTCGTCTATTTCGTCAAAGTCGTCAATGTCGTCTATGTCGTCAATGTCGTCAATGTAGTCAAAGTCGTCAAAGTCGTCAATATCGTCCATGTCGTCTATGTCGTCAATGTCGTCAATATCGTCGAAGTCATCAATATCGCCTATGTCGTCTATGTCGTCAATGTCGTCAATTTCGTCAATGTCGTCAAAGGCGTCAATATCGTCTGTGTCGTCTATGTAGTCAATGTCGTCAAAGACGTCTATGTCGTCTAGTTCGTCAATGTCTTCAATGGTGTCTTTGTCGTCAATATCGTCAATGTCGTCAAAGTCGTCAATATCGGTTATGTCGTCTATGTCGTCAATATCGTCAATGTCGTCTATGTCGTCAATGTCATCAATGTCGTCTATGTCGTCAATGTCGTCAATGTCGTCAATGGCGTCTTTGCCGTCAATATCGTCAATGTCGTCAAAGTCGTCAATATCGGTTATGTCTTCTATGTCGTCAATGTCGTCAATGTTGTCAATGTCGTCTATGTCGTCAATGCCGTCAATGTCGTCTATGTCGTCAATGTCGTCAATGTCGTCAATGTCGTCAAAGTCGTCAATATCGTCTATGTCGTCTATGTCGTCAATGTCGTCAATTCCGTCAAAGTAGTCCATGTCGTCAATGACGTCAATGACGTCAATGTCGTCAATGTTGGCTAGGTTATCAATGTCGTCAAAGTCGTCAATATCGTCTATGACGTCTATGTCGTCAATGTCGTCAATGTCGTCAAAGTCGTCTATGTCGTCAATGTTGTCAATGTCGTCAATATCGTTAATGTCGTCAATGTCGTCTATGTCATCTATGTCGTCTATGTCGTCAATGTCGTCTAAGTCGTCTATGTCGTCAATGTCTTCTATGTCATCAATATCGTCAATGTCGTCAAAGTCGTCAATATCGTCTATGTCGTCAATGATGTCAATGTCGTCTATGTCGTCAATTTCGTCAATGTCATCTATGACGTCAATGTCGTCAACGTCGTTAATGTCGTCAAAGTCGTCAATATCGTCAATGTCGTCTATGTCGTCAATGTCGTCAATGTCGTCAAAGTCGTCTATGTCGTCAATGTCGTCAATTACGTCAAATTTGTCAATGTCTTCAATGCTGTGAATGTTGTCAATGTCATACATGTTGTCTATGTCATCTATGTCGTCAATGTCAATATCGTCAATGTCGTCAATGTCGTCAAAGTCGTCAATATCGTCTATGTCGTCAATGTCGTCTATGTCGTCTGTGTCGTCTATGTCGTCTATGTCGTCAATATCGTCAATGTCGTTAATGTCGTCAATGTCGTCAATGTCGTCAATGTCGTCTATGTCGTCAATGTCGTCAATGTCGTCTATTTCGTCAATGTCGTCAAAGTCGCCAATATCATCTATGTTGTCTATGTCGTCAATGTCATCAATGACGTCAATGTCATCAATGACGTGAATGTCGTCAATGTCTTCAATGCTGTCAATGTTGTCAATGTCATACATGTTGTCTATGTCATCTATGTCGTCAACGTCGTCAATGTCGTCTATGTCGTCAATGTCGTCAGTGTCGTCAATATCGTCTATGTCGTCTATGTACTCAATGTCGTCAAAGACGTCTATGTCATGTAGTTCGTTAATGTCGTCAATGGCGTCTTTGTCGTCAATATCGTCAAAGTCGTCAAAGTCGTAAATATCGTCTATGTCGTCTATCTCATCAATGTCGTCAATGTCGTCTATGTCGTCAATGTCGTCAATGTCGTCAAAATCGTCAATGTCGTCAATATCGTCAATGTAGTCAATGTCGTCAATGTCTTCAAAGTCCTCAATATCGTCTATGTCGTCTATGTCGTCAATGTCTTCAATGTCGTCTACGGTGTCACTGTCGTCAATGTCGTCTATGTCGTATATGTCGTCTATGTCGTCAATATCGTCAATGTCGTCAATGTCGTCTATGTTGTCAATGTCGTCAATGTCGTCAATTTCGTCAATGTCGTCAAAGTCGCCAATATCATCTATGTCGTCTATGTCGTCAATGTCGTGAATGACGTCAATGTCGTCAATGACGTCAATGTCGTCAATGTCTTCAATGCTGTCAATGTTGTCAATGTCATACATGTTGTCTATGTCATCTATGTCGTCAACGTCGTCAAAGTCGTCTATTTCGTCAATGTCGTTAATGTCGTCAATGTCGTCAATATCGTCTATTTCGTCTATGTAGTCAATGTCTTCAAAGACGTCTATGTCGTCTAGTTCGTCAGTGTCGTCATTGGCGTCTTTGTCGTCAATATCGTCAATGTCGTCTATTCGTCAATGTCGTCAATGTCGTCAATGTCGTCAAAGTCGTCAAAGACGTCAATATCGTCTATGTCGTCTATGTCGTCAATGTCGTCAAAGTCGTCAATATCTTCTATGTCGTCTATGTCGTCAATGTCGTCAATTTCGTCAATGTCGTCAAAGGCGTCAATATCGTCAATGTCCTCAATGTCGTCAATGTCTTCAAAGTCGTCAATATCGTCTATGTCGTCAATGTCGTCAATGTCGTCTATGCCGTCAATGTCGTCAATGTCGTCATGTCGTCAATGTCGTCAATGCTGTCAATGCTGTCAATGTTATACATGTTGTCTGTGTCATCTATGTTGTCAATGTCGTCAAAGTCGTAAATATCGTCTATGTCGTATATGTCGTCAATATCGTCAAAGTCGTCTATATCGTCAAAGTCGTCAATGTCGTCTACGTCGTCAAAGTCGTCAATGTCATCAAAGTCGTCAAAGTCGTCAATATCGTCTATGTCGTCAATGTCGTCAATGTCGTCAATATCGTCAAAGTCATCAATATTGACTATGTCGTTTATGTCGTCAATGTCGTCAATTTCGTCAATGTCGTCAAAGGCGTCAATATCGTCTGTGACGTCTATGTAGTCAATGTCGTCAAAGTAGTCTATGTCCTCTAGTTCCTTAATGTCGTCAATGGCGTCTTTGTCGTCAATATCGTCAATCTCGTCAAAGTCGTCAATGTCTTCAAAGTCGTCAATATCGTCAATGTCGTCAATGTCGTCAATGTCGTCAAAGTCGTAAATATCGTCTACGTCTTCTATGTCATCAATGTCGTCTGTGTCTTCAATGTCGTCAAAGTCGTCAATATCATCTATGTCGTCTATGTCGTCAATGTCGTCTATGTCGTCAAGGTCATCAATGTCGTCTATGTCGTCAATATCGTCAATGTCGTCAACGTCGTCAATGTCTTCAAAGTCGTCAATATCGTCTATGTCGTCAATGTCGTCAACGTCGTCTATGCCGTCAATGTCGTCAATGTCGTCTATGTCGTCAATGTCTTCAATGCTGTCAATGTTGTCAATGTCATACATGATGTCTTTGTCATCTATGTTGTCAATGTCGTCAAAGTCGTAAATATCGTCTATGTCGTCTATGTCTTCAATATCGTCTATGTCATCTATGTCGTCAAAGTCGTCAATGTCGTCTATGTCGTCAATGTCGTCAAAGTCGTCAAAGCCGTCATTTACGTCTATGTCGTCTATGTAGTCAATGTCGTCAAAGACGTCTATGTCGTCTAGTTCGTCAATGTCGTCAATGGCATCTTTGTCGCCAATATCGTCAAAGTCGTCAATATCGTTTATTTCATCTATATCTTCAATGTAGTCAATGTCGTCTATGTCGTCAATGTCGTCAATGTCGTGAATGTCGTCAATGTCGTCAAAGTCGTCAATATGGTCTATGTCGTCTATGTCGTCTATGTCGGCAATGTCGTCAATTTCGTCAATGTCGTCAAAGGCGTCAATATCGTCTGTGTCGTCTATGTAGTAAATGTCGTCAAAGACGTCTATGTCGTCTAGTTCGTCAATGTCGTCAATAGTGTCTTTGTCGTCAATATCGTCAATGTCGTCATAGTCGTCAATGTCTTCAAAGTCGTCAATATCGTCAATGTCGTCAATGTCGTCAATGTCGTCAAAGTCGTAAATATCGTCTATGTCTTCTATGTCATCAATGTCGTCTGTGTCGTCAATGTCGTCAATGTGGTCAAAGTCGTCAATATCATCTATGTCGTCTATGTCGTCAATGTCGTCTATGTCGTCAAGGTCGTCAATGTCGCCAATGTCGTCAATGTCGTCAATGTCGTCAATGTCGTCAAAGTCGTAAATATCGTCTACATCTTCTATGTCATCAATGTCGTCTGTGTCGTCAATGTCGTCAAAGTCGCCTATGTCGCCAAGGTCGTCAATGTCGTCCATGTCGTCATTATCGTCAATGTCGTCAATGTCTTCAAAGTCGTCAATATCGTCTATGTAGTCTATGTCGTCAATGTCGTCAATGTCGTCTATGCCATCAATGTCGTCAATGTCGTCAATGTCGTCAAAGTCGTCAAAGACATCAAAATCGTCAATGTCGTCAAAGTCGTCAATATCTTCTATGTCGTCTATATCGTCTATGTCGTCAATATCGCCAATGTCGTTAATGTCGTCAATGTCGTCAATGTCGTCTATGTCGACAATGTCGTCAATGTCGTAAATTTCGTCAATGTCGTCAAAGTCGCCAATATCATCAATGTCGTCTATGTCGTCAATGTCATTAATGATGTCAATGTCGTCAATGACGTCAATGTCGTCAATGTCTTCAATGCTGTCAATGTTGTCAATGTCATACATGTTGTCTATGTCGTCTATGTCGTCAATGTCGTCAATGTCGTCTATTTCGTCAATGTCGTTAATGTCGTCAATGTCGTCAACATCGTCTATTTCGTCTATGTAGTCAATGTCGTCAAAGACGTCTATGTCGTCTAGTTCGTCAGTGTCGTCAATGGCGTCTTTGTCGTCAATATCGTCAATGTCGTCTATGTCGTCAATGTCGTCAATGTCGTCAATGTCGTCAAAGTCGTCAAAGACGTCAAAATTGTCTATGTCGTCAATGTCGTCAAAGTCGTCAATATCTTCTATGTCGTCTATGTCGTCAATATCGTCATTGTCGTCAATGTCGTCAATGTCTTCAAAGTCGTCAATATCGTCTATGTCGTCAATGTCGTCAACGTCGTCTATGCCGTCAATGTCGTCAATGTCGTCTATGTCGTCAATGTCTTCAATGCTGTCAATGTTGCCAATGTTATACATGTTGTCTTTGTCATCTATGTTGTCAATGTTGTCAAAGTCGTAAATATCGTCTATGTCGTATATGTCGTCAATATCGTCTAAGTCGTCTATGTCGTCAAAGACGTTAATGTCGTCTATGTCGTCAATGACGTCAATGTCGTCAAAGTCGTCAAAGTCGTCAATATCGTCTATGTCGTCTATGTCGTCAATGTCGTCAATATCGTCAAAGTCAACAATATCGTCTATGTTGTCTATGTCGTCAATGTCGTCAATTTCGTCAATGTTGTCAAATGCGTCAATATCGTCTGTGTCGTCTATGTAGTCAATCTCGTCAAAGACGTCTATGTTGTCTAGTTCGTCAATGTCATCAATGGCGTCTTTGTCGTCAATATCGTCAATGTCGTCAAAGTCGTCAATATCGTTTAAGTCGTCTATGTCGTCAATGTCGTCTATTTCGTCAATGTCGTCAATGTCGTCAATGTCGTCAAAGTCGTCAATAAGGTCTATGTCGTCTATGTCGTCAATGTCGTCAATGTCGTCAAAGTAGTCTATGTCGTCAATGTCGGCGATGACGTCAATGTCGTCAAAGTCGTCAATATGGTCTATGTCGTCTATGTCGTCTATGTCGTCAATGTCGTCAATTTCGTCAATGTCGTCAAAGGCGTCAATATCGTCTGTGTCGTCAAGGTAGTAAATGTCGTCAAAGACGTCCATGTCGTCTAGTTCGTCAATGTCGTCAATGGTGTCTTTGTCATCAATATCGTCAATGTCGTCAAAGTCGTCAATGTCTTCAAAGTCGTCAATATCGTCAATGTCGTCAATGTCGTAAAAGTCGTAAATATCGTCTACATCTTCTATGTCATCAATGTCGTCTGTGTCGTCAATGTCGTCAATGTCGCCTATGTCGTCAAGGTCGTCAATGTCGTCCATGTCGTCATTATCGTCAATGTCATCAATGTCGTCAATGTCTTCAAAGTCGTCAATATCGTCTATGTCGTCTATGTCGTCAATGTCGTCTATGTCGTCTAAGTCGTCAATGTCGTCAATGTCGTCTATGTCATCAATATCGTCAATGTCGTCAAAGTCGTCAATATCGTCTATGTCGTCAATGATGTCAATGTCGTCTATGTCGTCAATTTCGTCAATGTCATCTATGTCGTCAATGTCGTCAACGTCGTTAATGTCGTCAAAGTCGTCAATATCGTCAATGTCGTCTATGTCGTCAATGTCGTCAATGTCGTCAAAGTCGTCTATGTCGTCAATGTCGTCAATTACGTCAAATTTGTCAATGTCTTCAATGCTGTGAATGTTGTCAACGTCATACATGTTGTCTATGTCATCTATGTCGTCAATGTCAATTTAGTCAATTTCGTCAATGTCGTCAAAGTCGTCAATATCGTCTATGTCGTCAATGTCGTCTATGTCGTCTATGTCGTCTATGTCGTCAATATCGTCAATGTCGTTAATGTCGTCAATGTCGTCAATGTCGTCAACGTCGTCTATGCCGTCAGTGTCGTCAATGTCGTCTATGTCGTCAATGTCTTCAATGCTGTCAATGTTGTCAATGTCATACATGATGTCTATGTCATCTATGTTGTCAATGTCGTCAAAGTCGTAAATATCGTCTATGTCGTCTATGTCGTCAATATCGTCTAAGTCGTCTATTTCGTCAAAGTCGTCAATGTCGTCTATGTCGTCAATGTCGTCAAAGTCGTCAAAGTCGTCAATATCGTCCATGTCGTCTATGTCGATAATGTCGTCAATATCGTCGAAGTCATCAATATCGCCTATGTCGTCTATGTCGTCAATGTCGTCAATTTCGTCAATGTCGTCAAAGGCGTCAATATCGTCTGTGTCGTCTATGTAGTCAATGTCGTCAAAGACGTCTATGTCGTCTAGTTCGTCAATGTCTTCAATGGTGTCTTTGTCGTCAATATCGTCAATGTCGTCAAAGTTGTCAATATCGGTTATGTCGTCTATGTCGTCAATATCGTCAATGTCGTCTATGTCGTCAATGTCATCAATGTCGTCTATGTCGTCAATGTCGTCAATGTCGTCAATGGTGTCTTTGCCGTCAATATCGTCAATGTCGTCAAAGTCGTCAATATCGGTTATGTCTTCTATGTCGTCAATGTCGTCAATGTTGTCAATGTCGTCTATGTCGTCAATGCCGTCAATGTCGTCTATGTCGTCAATGTCGTCAATGTCGTCAATGTCGTCAAAGTCTTCAATATCGTCTATGTCGTCTATGTCGTCAATGTCGTCAATGTCGTCAAAGTAGTCCATGTCGTCAATGACGTCAATGACGTCAATGTCGTCAATGTTGGCTAGGTTATCAATGTCGTCAAAGTCGTCAATATCGTCTATGACGTCTATGTCGTCAATGTCGTCAATGTCGTCAAAGTCGTCTATGTCGTCAATGTTGTCAATGTCGTCAATATCGTTAATGTCGTCAATGTCGTCTATGACATCTATGTCGTCTATGTCGTCAATGTCGTCTAAGTCGTCTATGTCGTCAATGTCTTCTATGTCATCAATATCGTCAATGTCGTCAAAGTCGTCAATATCGTCTATGTCGTCAATGATGTCAATGTCGTCTATGTCGTCAATTTCGTCAATGTCATCTATGTCGTCAATGTCGTCAACGTCGTTAATGTCGTCAAAATCGTCAATATCGTCAATGTCGTCTATGTCGTCAATGTCGTCAATGTCGTCAAAGTCGTCTATGTCGTCAATGTCGTCAATTACGTCAAATTTGTCAATGTCTTCAATGCTGTGAATGTTGTCAATGTCATACATGTTGTCTATGTCATCTATGTCGTCAATGTCAATATCGTCAATGTCGTCAATGTCGTCAAAGTCGTCAATATCGTCTATGTCGTCAATGTCGTCTATGTCGTCTATGTCGTCTATGTCGTCTATGTCGTCAATATCGTCAATGTCGTTAATGTCGTCAATGTCGTCAATGTCGTCAATGTCGTCTATGTCGTCAATGTCGTCAATGTCGTCTATTTCGTCAATGTCGTCAAAGTCGCCAATATCATCTATGTTGTCTATGTCGTCAATGTCATCAATGACGTCAATGTCGTCAATGACGTGAATGTCGTCAATGTCTTCAATGCTGTCAATGTTGTCAATGTCATACATGTTGTCTATGTCATCTATGTCGTCAACGTCGTCAATGTCGTCTATGTCGTCAATGTCGTCAGTGTCTTCAATATCGTCTATGTCGTCTATGTACTCAATGTCGTCAAAGACGTCTATGTCATGTAGTTCGTTAATGTCGTCAATGGCGTCTTTGTCGTCAATATCGTCAAAGTCGTCAAAGTCGTAAATATCGTCTATGTCGTCTATCTCATCAATGTCGTCAATGTCGTCTATGTCGTCAATGTCGTCAATGTCGTCAAAATCGTCAATGTCGTCAATATCGTCAATGTAGTCAATGTCGTCAATGTCTTCAAAGTCCTCAATATCGCCTATGTCGTCTATGTCGTCAATGTCTTCAATGTCGTCTACGGTGTCAATGTCGTCAATGTCGTCTATGTCGTATATGTCGTCTATGTCGTCAATATCGTCAATGTCGTCAATGTCGTCTATGTTGTCAATGTCGTCAATGTCGTCAATTTCGTCAATGTCGTCAAAGTCGCCAATATCATCTATGTCGTCTATGTCGTCAATGTCGTGAATGACGTCAATGTCGTCAATGACGTCAATGTCGTCAATGTCTTCAATGCTGTCAATGTTGTCAATGTCATACATGTTGTCTATGTCATCTATGTCGTCAACGTCGTCAATGTCGTCTATTTCGTCAATGTCGTTAATGTCGTCAATGTCGTCAATATCGTCTATTTCGTCTATGTAGTCAATGTCTTCAAAGACGTCTATGTCGTCTAGTTCGTCAGTGTCGTCATTGGCGTCTTTGTCGTCAATATCGTCAATGTCGTCTATTCGTCAATGTCGTCAATGTCGTCAATGTCGTCAAAGTCGTCAAAGACGTCAATATCATCTATGTCGTCTATGTTGTCAATGTCGTCAAAGTCGTCAATATCTTCTATGTCGTCTATGTCGTCAATGTCGTCAATTTCGTCAATGTCGTCAAAGGCGTCAATATCGTCAATGTCCTCAATGTCGTCAATGTCTTCAAAGTCGTCAATATCGTCTATGTCGTCAATGTCGTCAATGTCGTCTATGCCGTCAATGTCGTCAATGTCGTCATGTCGTCAATGTCTTCAATGCTGTCAATGCTGTCAATGTTATACATGTTGTCTGTGTCATCTATGTTGTCAATGTCGTCAAAGTCGTAAATATCGTCTATGTCGTATATGTCGTCAATATCGTCAAAGTCGTCTATATCGTCAAAGTCGTCAATGTCGTCTACGTCGTCAAAGTCGTCAATGTCGTCAAAGTCGTCAAAGTCGTCAATATCGTCTATGTCGTCAATGTCGTCAATGTCGTCAATATCGTCAAAGTCATCAATATCGACTATGTCGTCTATGTCGTCAATGTCGTCAATTTCGTCAATGTCGTCAAAGGCGTCAATATCGTCTGTGACGTCTATGTAGTCAATGTCGTCAAAGTAGTCTATGTCGTCTAGTTCCTTAATGTCGTCAATGGCGTCTTTGTCGTCAATATCGTCAATCTCGTCAAAGTCGTCAATGTCTTCAAAGTCGTCAATATCGTCAATGTCGTCAATGTCGTCAATGTCGTCAATGTCGTCAAAGTCGTAAATATCGTCTACGTCTTCTATGTCATCAATGTCGTCTGTGTCTTCAATGTCGTCAAAGTCGTCAATATCATCTATGTCGTCTATGTCGTCAATGTCGTCTATGTCGTCAAGGTCATCAATGTCGTCTATGTCGTCAATGTCGTCAACGTCGTCTATGCCGTCAATGTCGTCAATGTCGTCTATGTCGTCAATGTCTTCAATGCTGTCAATGTTGTCAATGTCATACATGATGTCTTTGTCATCTATGTTGTCAATGTCGTCAAAGTCGTAAATATCGTCTATGTCGTCTATGTCTTCATAATCGTCTATGTCATCTATGTCGTCAAAGTCGTCAATGTCGTCTATGTCGTCAATGTCGTCAAAGTCGTCAAAGCCGTCATTTACGTCTATGTCGTCTATGTAGTCAATGTCGTCAAAGACGTCTATGTCGTCTAGTTCGTCAATGTCGTCAATGGCATCTTTGTCGCCAATATCGTCAAAGTCGTCAATATCGTTAATTTCATCTATATCGTCAATGTAGTCAATGTCGTCTATGTCGTCAATGTCGTCAATGTCGTGAATGTCGTCAATGTCGTCAAAGTCGTCAATATGGTCTATGTCGTCTATGTCGTCTATGTCGGCAATGTCGTCAATTTCGTCAATGTCGTCAAAGGCGTCAATATCGTCTGTGTCGTCTATGTAGTAAATGTCGTCAAAGACGTCTATGTCGTCTAGTTCGTCAATGTCGTCAATAGTGTCTTTGTCGTCAATATCGTCAATGTCGTCAAAGTCGTCAATGTCTTCAAAGTCGTCAATATCGTCAATGTCGTCAATGTCGTCAATGTCGTCAATGTCGTCAAAGTCGTAAATATCGTCTATGTCTTCTATGTCATCAATGTCGTCTGTGTCGTCAATGTCGTCAATGTGGTCAAAGTCGTCAATATCATCTATGTCGTCTATGTCGTCAATGTCGTCTATGTCGTCAAGGTCGTCAATGTCGCCAATGTCGTCAATGTCGTCAATGTCGTCAATGTCGTCAATGTCGTCAAAGTCGTAAATATCGTCTACATCTTCTATGTCATCAATGTCGTCTGTGTCGTCAATGTCGTCAAAGTCGCCTATGTCGCCAAGGTCGTCAATGTCGTCCATGTCGTCATTATCGTCAATGTCGTCAATGTCTTCAAAGTCGTCAATATCGTCTATGTCGTCTATGTCGTCAATGTCGTCAATGTCGTCTATGCCATCAATGTCGTCAATGTCGTCAATGTCGTCAAAGTCGTCAAAGACATCAAAATCGTCAATGTCGTCAAAGTCGTCAATATCTTCTATGTCGTCTATATCGTCTATGTCGTCAATATCGCCAATGTCGTTAATGTCGTCAATGTCGTCAATGTCGTCTATGTCGTCAATGTCGTCAATGTCGTAAATTTCGTCAATGTCGTCAAAGTCGCCAATATCATCGATGTCGTCTATGTCGTCAATGTCATTAATGATGTCAATGTCGTCAATGACGTCAATGTCGTCAATGTCTTCAATGCTGTCAATGTTGTCAATGTCATACATGTTGTCTATGTCATCTATGTCGTCAACGTCGTCAATGTCGTCTATTTCGTGAATGTCGTTAATGTCGTCAATGTCGTCAACATCGTCTATTTCGTCTATGTAGTCAATGTCGTCAAAGACGTCTATGTCGTCTAGTTCGTCAGTGTCGTCAATGGCGTCTTTGTCGTCAATATCGTCAATGTCGTCTATGTCGTCAATGTCGTCAATGTCGTCAAAGTCGTCAAAGACGTCAAAATTGTCCATGTCGTCAATGTCGTCAATATCTTCTATGTCGTCTATGTCGTCAATATCGTCATTGTCGTCAATGTCGTCAATGTCTTCAAAGTCGTCAATATCGTCTATGTCGTCAATGTCGTCAACGTCGTCTATGCCGTCAATGTCGTCAATGTCGTCTATGTCGGCAATGTCTTCAATGCTGTCAATGTTGCCAATGTTATACATGTTGTCTTTGTCATCTATGTTGTCAATGTTGTCAAAGTCGTAAATATCGTCTATGTCGTATATGTCGTCAATATCGTCTAAGTCGTCTATGTCGTCAAAGACGTTAATGTCGTCTATGTCGTCAATGACGTCAATGTCGTCAAAGTCGTCAAAGTCGTCAATATCGTCTATGTCGTCTATGTCGTCAATGTCGTCAATATCGTCAAAGTCAACAATATCGTCTATGTTGTCTATGTCGTCAATGTCGTCAATTTCGTCAATGTTGTCAAATGCGTCAATATCGTCTGTGTCGTCTATGTAGTCAATGTCGTCAAAGACGTCTATGTTGTCTAGTTCGTCAATGTCATCAATGGCGTCTTTGTCGTCAATATCGTCAATGTCGTCAAAGTCGTCAATATCGTTTAAGTCGTCTATGTCGTCAATGTCGTCTATTTCGTCAATGTCGTCAATGTCGTCAATGTCGTCAAAGTCGTCAATAAGGTCTATGTCGTCTATGTCGTCAATGTCGTCAATGTAGTCAAAGTAGTCTATGTCGTCAATGTCGGCGATGACGTCAATGTCGTCAAAGTCGTCAATATGGTCTATGTCGTCTATGTCGTCTATGTCGTCAATGTCGTCAATTTCGTCAATGTCGTCAAAGGCGTCAATATCGTCTGTGTCGTCAAGGTAGTAAATGTCGTCAAAGACGTCCATGTCGTCTAGTTCGTCAATGTCGTCAATGGTGTCTTTGTCGTCAATATCGTCAATGTCGTCAAAGTCGTCAATGTCTTCAAAGTCGTCAATATCGTCAATGTCGTCAATGTCGTAAAAGTCGTAAATATCGTCTACATCTTCTATGTCATCAATGTCGTCTGTGTCGTCAATGTCGTCAATGTCGCCTATGTCGTCAAGGTCGTCAATGTCATCCATGTCGTCATTATCGTCAATGTCATCAATGTCGTCAATGTCTTCAAAGTCGTCAATATCGTCTATGTCGTCTATGTCGTCAATGTCGTCTATGTCGTCTATGTCGTCTATGTCGTCAATATCGTCAATGTCGTTAATGTCGTCAATGTCGTCAACGTCGTCTATGCCGTCAGTGTCGTCAATGTCGTCTATGTCGTCAATGTCTTCAATGCTGTCAATGTTGTCAATGTCATACATGATGTCTATGTCATCTATGTTGTCAATGTCGTCAAAGTCGTAAATATCGTCTATGTCGTCTATGTCGTCAATATCGTCTAAGTCGTCTATTTCGTCAAAGTCGTCAATGTCGTCTATGTCGTCAATGTCGTCAATGTAGTCAAAGTCGTCAAAGTCGTCAATATCGTCCATGTCGTCTATGTCGCCAATGTCGTCAATATCGTCGAAGTCATCAATATCGCCTATGTCGTCTATGTCGTCAATGTCGTCAATTTCGTCAATGTCGTCAAAGGCGTCAATATCGTCTGTGTCGTCTATGTAGTCAATGTCGTCAAAGACGTCTATGTCGTCTAGTTCGTCAATGTCTTCAATGGCGTCTTTGTCGTCAATATCGTCAATATCGTCAAAGTCGTCAATATCGGTTATGTCGTCTATGTCGTCAATATCGTCAATGTCGTCTATGTCGTCAATGTCATCAATGTCGTCTATGTCGTCAATGTCGTCAATGTCGTCAATGGCGTCTTTGCCGTCAATATCGTCAATGTCGTCAAAGTCGTCAATATCGGTTATGTCTTCTATGTCGTCAATGTCGTCAATGTTGTCAATGTCGTCTATGTCGTCAATGTCGTCAATGTCGTCTATGTCGTCAATGTCGTCAATGTCGTCAATGTCGTCAAAGTCGTCAATATCGTCTATGTCGTCTATGTCGTCAATGTCGTCAATGTCGTCAAAGTAGTCCATGTCGTCAATGACGTCAATGACGTCAATGTCGTCAATGTTGGCTAGGTTATCAATGTCGTCAAAGTCGTCAATATCGTCTATGATGTCTATGTCATCAATGTCGTCAATGTCGTCAAAGTCGTCTATGTCGTCAATGTTGTCAATGTCGTCAATATCGTTAATGTCGTCAATGTCGTCTATGTCATCTATGTCGTCTATGTCGTCAATGTCGTCTAAGTCGTCAATGTCGTCAATGTCGTCTATGTCATCAATATCGTCAATGTCGTCAAAGTCGTCAATATCGTCTATGTCGTCAATGATGTCAATGTCGTCTATGTCGTCAATTTCGTCAATGTCATCTATGTCGTCAATGTCGTCAACGTCGTTAATGTCGTCAAAGTCGTCAATATCGTCAATGTCGTCTATGTCGTCAATGTCGTCAATGTCGTCAAAGTCGTCTATGTCGTCAATGTCGTCAATTACGTCAAATTTGTCAATGTCTTCAATGCTGTGAATGTTGTCAATGTCATACATGTTGTCTATGTCATCTATGTCGTCAATGTCAATATAGTCAATGTCGTCAATGTCGTCAAAGTCGTCAATATCGTCTATGTCGTCAATGTCGTCTATGTCGTCTATGTCGTCTATGTCGTCAATATCGTCAATGTCGTTAATGTCGTCAATGTCGTCAATGTCGTCAATGTCGTCTATGTCGTCAATGTCGTCAATGTCGTCTATTTCGTCAATGTCGTCAAAGTCGCCAATATCATCTATGTTGTCTATGTCGTCAATGTCATCAATGACGTCAATGTCGTCAATGACGTGAATGTCGTCAATGTCTTCAATGCTGTCAATGTTGTCAATGTCATACATGTTGTCTATGTCATCTATGTCGTCAACGTCGTCAATGTCGTCTATGTCGTCAATGTCGTCAGTGTCGTCAATATCGTCTATGTCGTCTATGTACTCAATGTCGTCAAAGACGTCTATGTCATGTAGTTCGTTAATGTCGTCAATGGCGTCTTTGTCGTCAATATCGTCAAAGTCGTCAAAGTCGTAAATATCGTCTATGTCGTCTATCTCATCAATGTCGTCAATGTCGTCTATGTCGTCAATGTCGTCAATGTCGTCAATATCGTCAATGTCGTCAATATCGTCAATGTCGTCAATGTCGTCAATGTCTTCAAAGTCGTCAATATCGTCTATGTCGTCTATGTCGTCAATGTCTTCAATGTCGTCTACGGTGTCAATGTCGTCAATGTCGTCTATGTCGTATATGTCGTCTATGTCGTCAATATCGTCAATGTCGTTAATGTCGTCTATGTTGTCAATGTCGTCAATGTCGTCAATTTCGTCAATGTCGTCAAAGTCGCCAATATCATCTATGTCGTCTATGTCGTCAATGTCGTGAATGACGTCAATGTCGTCAATGACGTCAATGTCGTCAATGTCTTCAATGCTGTAAATGTTGTAAATGTCATACATGTTGTCTATGTCATCTATGTCGTCAACGTCGTCAATGTCGTCTATTTCGTCAATGTCGTTAATGTCGTCAATGTCGTCAATATCGTCTATTTCGTCTATGTAGTCAATGTCTTCAAAGACGTCTATGTCGTCTAGTTCGTCAGTGTCGTCATTGGCGTCTTTGTCGTCAATATCGTCAATGTCGTCTATTCGTCAATGTCGTCAATGTCGTCAATGTCGTCAAAGTCGTCAAAGACGTCAATATCGTCTATGTCGTCTATGTCGTCAATGTCGTCAAAGTCGTCAATATCTTCTATGTCGTCTATGTCGTCAATGTCGTCAATTTCGTCAATGTCGTCAAAGGCGTCAATATCGTCAATGTCCTCAATGTCGTCAATGTCTTCAAAGTCGTCAATATCGTCTATGTCGTCAATGTCGTCAATGTCGTCTATGCCGTCAATGTCGTCAATGTCGTCATGTCGTCAATGTCTTCAATGCTGTCAATGCTGTCAATGTTATACATGTTGTCTGTGTCATCTATGTTGTCAATGTCGTCAAAGTCGTAAATATCGTCTATGTCGTATATGTCGTCAATATCGTCAAAGTCGTCTATATCGTCAAAGTCGTCAATGTCGTCTACGTCGTCAAAGTCGTCAATGTCGTCAAAGTCGTCAAAGTCGTCAATATCGTCTATGTCGTCAATGTCGTCAATGTCGTCAATATCGTCAAAGTCATCAATATCGACTATGTCGTCTATGTCGTCAATGTCGTCAATTTCGTCAATGTCGTCAAAGGCGTCAATATCGTCTGTGACGTCTATGTAGTCAATGTCGTCAAAGTAGTCTATGTCGTCTAGTTCCTTAATGTCGTCAATGGCGTCTTTGTCGTCAATATCGTCAATCTCGTCAAAGTCGTCAATGTCTTCAAAGTCGTCAATATCGTCAATGTCGTCAATGTCGTCAATGTCGTCAATGTCGTCAATGTCGTCAAAGTCGTAAATATCGTCTACGTCTTCTATGTCATCAATGTCGTCTGTGTCTTCAATGTCGTCAAAGTCGTCAATATCATCTATGTCGTCTATGTCGTCAATGTCGTCTATGTCGTCAAGGTCATCAATGTCGTCTATGTCGTCAATATCGTCAATGTCGTCAACGTCGTCAATGTCTTCAAAGTCGTCAATATCGTCTATGTCGTCAATGTCGTCAACGTCGTCTATGCCGTCAATGTCGTCAATGTCGTCTATGTCGTCAATGTCTTCAATGCTGTCAATGTTGTCAATGTCATACATGATGTCTTTGTCATCTATGTTGTCAATGTCGTCAAAGTCGTAAATATCGTCTATGTCGTCTATGTCTTCAATATGGTCTATGTCATCTATGTCGTCAAAGTCGTCAATGTCGTCTATGTCGTCAATGTCGTCAAAGTCGTCAAAGCTGTCATTTACGTCTATGTCGTCTATGTAGTCAATGTCGTCAAAGACGTCTATGTCGTCTAGTTCGTCAATGTCGTCAATGGCATCTTTGTCGCCAATATCGTCAAAGTCGTCAATATCGTTTATTTCATCTATATCGTCAATGTAGTCAATGTCGTCTATGTCGTCAATGTCGTCAATGTCGTGAATGTCGTCAATGTCGTCAAAGTCGTCAATATGGTCTATGTCGTCTATGTCGTCTATGTCGGCAATGTCGTCAATTTCGTCAATGTC